>JAFIDM010002131.1:79139939-79156272 GCA_023159025.1 Thereuonema tuberculata | reverse complement strand
AATGGCAGTAATACTCTTCTCCGATTTCAACTTCTCAAAATATGATTTTACATTAACAATAGCTTCTTTTATTTGACTTCGTAAAGATTTGCCTTGTCCTAACTTGGCCGCCATGATGGAAACCGGAAGAAGGACAATAGTTCCTGAAATGATTAATTGATAGTCAACGTTGTTCAAGATCAGAGTCGAAGTAAGGATGGAAGGCCTGTACATCAGAATTCTTTTATTGCACTATTCATTACTCGGAGCAATGAATTTATTCAATTTAATTAAGAACACGAAACGACACTTACCTGTGATGCTTGTTGCATGACGTCATTCATAGCTTCTTGTTCAGCCTCATACTTCGTTTGTAATTTACCGTATTCATTATAAACAGCCTCAGAAGCTAAAGAATGGAAAATTTCAGTACACTTCAATGCCATTTTTATTTATTTAGTTTTGTCCAAATATGAATTAAACCAAAATAAAAGAGATATAAATAAATGATTCATACCTGTCTTGAGTTGTCGAATTTGTCTATCTTTCTCTGACAATAACTTCTGAGCTTTGGACAGCTGCAATGATTATAAACATAATTAATTTGAATGTATTTGTATTGGTGGTATTTACGTAACTAACTTTTAAAGATGAATTAATGAGACTAAGTATTTATTAAGTGACACCCCAAAACGGCTATTTTAGACTTATTGGGGTTCATCATTCAAGTAGCAAACAGTTGGTCTCATTTAATTTTATTTATTTTTTATTGATAAATTGTTGCATCATTTGTGAGCGGCATTATTAACTGGCACAAACATCAATTTCCATTATGGTTATAGAGTTTGTTTGTTTTTACTTTTGTTGTTCAGTTCTTGAACTTTGCTCCACATTTATTCTCAAAAAGGCTAGTTTTTATTCTATGAACAGTTTTAGTGTAAAAACATTATACATATTCAATCTTAGTATGACAAGAAATAATGTAAATATATAATTTGAAAAATATAGAATATCTGACATAAAGAGCACATAAATGTATATTTGGAGGTTTTCTTTTTCTTTTTTTCACTGACGTGCTACTCCATTACAAACTCACTTTTTGAGAATTTTTTAGTGCTTATAATTATCATTTCTATTATAAAGATATATGAAAATCGCAGAAAAAAATTATATAGAATTTTTTTTTTTCCTTGAAAATCAAAAGTTGTTTTTTTTTTTTTTTTTTTTTTTTTTTAAATAATCACGCAAAAAAACTACCAACGTCAATTGATGACATAAACGGGATGTTAGATCTCATTAATTATAATCAATTTTAAAACTGAATTTATCACAGAATTCCTCATCATCTTCAATAAATCAATGCCCAATAAATTAAAGTTTACGATTTAACTAAATACATTAAACAATATACACTGCAATTATATGATTTTAAATTATATTTATCTTTCGCTTAATTACAGCGTCTTTCAGTTGATTACAATTTATAATCTTATTCAGAAAACATGATTCTTATTGAAAATAACGTTAACTTAATACCTAAAATGATATTTCAATGAGTTGTCATTCATTGTTTTTTGATATTTGCTTTTAATTTCAAGTCGTCCCTTTTGGAGCTCGATGTTGTTTATAAAGCTTTAACTTTTTGCTCGATTTCACACGAGGATCCGTGTAAAAGGATTAAGCACTTGAAAAGGATTGATTAAAGTTTTCAAAAGGGACTCTAGTAGTCGTGAGTTAATAATAAACAGTCTTATAAACAGCGTTAACCATTTTTAATTAAAAAAAATTTTGTTTAAGGAAGTATAATTTCTTCCAAAGTGAAATCTAAAATATGATGTGTTTTTTTTTTTCTGTACAGCAAGTTGCAAATTTTCCTGAACAGCACCGGAAAGCAACAAATTCAATCAACGCCATAAAGAAATCAAATAGGAAACCTACTGAAATGCTATTCTGGTGATTTCATTGATACTCTGGATATGCCGGGATTAATACTTAATACTTAAATATATTTCACTGAAACTTCTGTATTTACAATGAGGGAAGGAAAAGCAATGTATAATTTTAAAATTTAGTCAACCAATGATAAATTATAGATTAGCAGAACTCTAAAAATAATCTAAACTCTGCAATTTCCGCTTCCACATTTTTATTATCGCGGAGAACTGGTTTATTATCTTTTCCTATAGACTTTTTCCTATTTAAATTAAACCTGCAACAACACTGAATATTGTTTATTAAGTATTTTAGGGGAAAAAAATCCCATAGAGACGGTAAATAACATTAGTAACTAAATAATAGAATAAACATAAATTAATTTATAGTTTTCCTAGTGTCCCATTATTTTAAATAAACAGATAAGTCAATTCAGGCTTCTGAATGAAAAATAAAAAATAAAAAAAATATAAATATGATTAAAATTCCAGTAACCTTTAAGAAATCTTACCTTCAAAAGAACGGAAGCATATAATAAATAAACTTTTAAATCAACATAAAAATAGCAACCCGATGACAGGTTGAATCACGTTACTAAAGGAAACCAGCTACTGACTTGGGTTTTTTTCACGAATGGATTAACCTTCCCCGAGAGGATAAAGGATTAAAAGGGTTGCGAAAATTAAATACATTCTTAGGACAGTGGAAATGTACCCGTTGTGGGGGGAAGGGGGTGCAGAAAAAAAAAAAAAGAATCTATGCCCACCTTCTTCTGCACATCCTGATAAGCATTGTATAGTTCCTCGTAGTCCATTATGGCTTCAATGAAATAAAAAAAGAAAGAAAAATCAATAATGGTAAATTAAAATAGAATAAAGGACAATCAATATAATAATATATTATTGTTATTATTTCATTGATTTGTAACGCAGTGTTTACACAATTTGACATTCATAACCCGGGGCGAGCGATCAACATTCTGCCCCCAGACCACACACAGAAAAACACAAGTCTTTACTTTTTAACTACATAAAAGAAAGTAATAACTATAGGACCTCCTCCTCACTTACTGTATAAACGACATAAATAAATTATTTTTAAATTAAACATTAATTCAATTAACTGTCCTCAATAATTACATAAACTTTAATCAGATCGGCAAATATAATTATCACAAATTGACTTAAATTCATTTATTTATCTTAATTTCACTTAATGATTTTAACATTAATGTAAATTCCATTACCATAACTAAATCAACTTTTCTTTTTTTATTTGCAAGACATTTCAAATACGTTAACGCAATAAAATTTCAAATGTGTTAAATAAAGCAATTAAAAAAGTAATTATTTTTTATTATTAATTGATACAAAATATACAAACTGTGCTTCAAGAATAAATTACGGTAATTTAATAAAACTGATTTATTTTTATTTTCAAATTACCATAATGAATATGATTTTAAATTAAAATAGCACAAGTAATCTTTAAAAATACTCCTTTAGTAAATAAAACATAAACAAAGAATGATTATAGTTAAGTAATTAATTACTGTATTATTAATTTTACTATATTTACAAATAGCAAGAAATAATCTTAAAAGCTTCAAAATTAATTCAATAATTCAGCGTAGCCCATTACTAAATGAATTTACAATTTTTTAAACATGATTAATACAAATTCCCCTGAGTTATTTAAATGGGACGGACTTTTACTTTCGATACTAAATCAAACAGGTTGGGGTTCTTTGAGGTATCGGATTACACCGATGATACAAAACAAGCTGAATTTGACAGGTAAATCCGTATAAATGTCGAAAGTTACAGAAGGAAAAAGATGCTAAAACAATATTCCGATCACTCATAAAAAGGTAAACAAAAGTAACACTTCAATTTCTGAATTCTTTAAATTGAAATTCAAGGCAAAGCCAAGCCCCTGGGCCAAAAGACGAATATCTTATTATTCGCCAAACTGTAGGAAGATTCTTCTTGAAAGATTAAAAGATAGGACCGGACAGTTATTGATAAAACGGATGGCGAACGTACCTTTTCGTGTTAGCTGTATTAAACGATCGTGGCGTGAATCATTGCAGTAGAACCGAGCGAACTCCAACTCTTCGTACACGGGTTCAAGATGTGAGTCACTCCACTCAGCTCCGTCTGTGTCACACCTAATAGTGCTTTGCGAAAGAAACAAAAGATCATCCATTCAGCCGTCTTTATAGTATTAATAAAGTATCGAAACAGATGATTATAACAGAGGAGAAAAATGTTGAAGAAAATTTAAACTTCCTTTGAAGTGACTAATTATGATAATGTTAATCTTATCATTATTTTTTTTTTTCTTTTGATAAAAAGCTTTTTGAAATTTGAAATTTTATATCTATGATTGAGAAGGATGTTTATTAAATTATTGTTTTTATTTTGATATTATTAGGGATTTTTACAAACCTGAAAATATATACTGTATATATAAGTTAAAGATTAAAAAAAAACAAAAATAAAAAAAAATGTCATGCCCTGCTTTTTGAGAAAGAGTACTACATTTTCATTAAATTGAAAGTTAAAACATGTAATAATAATAATATTTTTTTATTTATTTTAAATATAAAAGTTATATATCCGTTAGGAATAGCTAATCCCAATCAACAGGTTCTGATTTTTAGATATACTATACTTATACTGTATAATTAATTTTGAATTCAAATATTGTTAATACAGTGTTAAAAAAAAAGAGTATAAGACTTATATCAGTAATTAGTTTTCAAGTGTTTTTTTTGTCGAATAGGCCGCTGTGTGCTAATTTTCTAATATTTTCTGATTAAAAAATAATTTAGAGTAAAAAAAATATTTTCTGATTAATTCTATCCAGAAAGTCGCTAATAATTATTATATTCATTATAGAATATATATATTTGTATAACCAAGTGACCTGTGGTTTGGCTTACTTTTCTTATCGAGTAAGATAAGAACTAACAACAATAAACGTAAGAAAAAAGATCTTTGAAATTAACAAAATTAAAAAATTTTTGAAGCGACATATGAAGGTTAAGCCTTTACCAAATAAATAAATAAATAAATAAATAAATAAATAAATAAATAAATAAATAAATAAATCTTTTAATCGTCGTACGATTTCTTTATCGCAGTGGAGCCCCCAAAGCGATAATAAACAATAATAAATTCACTATAAAAAAATACTAGTGAGGAAATTCTGCCGGCCTCAATGAATTTTCGTAAGGCCTTGAAAATTAAATCTACGCATTTAATTATTAATAAGCATCAATGGGTGAGACCAAGTGATACCGTAGAACAGGCGATATCAGGCATAACAGGCGTAAGGCGATCAGCTGGGTGTAGTCGCCAGTAAACGAAAAATCCGTTTCGAAAATTCATTGAGGCTGGCTGAATGCTGGCACATGAATTTCCTCAGTAATGATGTTCTTTAGAGATTTTTTGTATTGTTTATTTTTGCTTTGGAGGCTCCTCTGTGATTCTGAATATTATTCCTATTAGCCTCTGTACCGAGACCTCACTGTTTATTGGTGACTACTCCTAGCTAAAGATCACCAAAGAGCGTGAAACAGCTATTCTAGGATGTCACTTAGTAAACACTTGTTCCCCCCCCCCCATTGATATTCATTGAAAAAAAAAAAAAAATCTGTTCCCCTCATATCCAGTATATCATAAGAGTACATCACCATTTTTGTCATTTCGCTTTTAATTTCTTTTTCTTTTTGTTGGAAATAAGGTGCATTTACGTTATCCTTGAAATTCAAATGTATGTAAAAAAAAAAAAATAATAACTTTTTTTTCGTAATCACACAAAAAAACTACCAACGTCAATTGATGACATAAACGGGATGTTAGATCTCATTAATTATAATCAATTTTAAAATTGGATTTATCACATTATTCCTCATCATCTTCAATAAATCAATGCTCAATAAATTAAAGATTACGATTTAACTAAATACATTAAACAATATACATTGCAATTATATGATTTTCAATTATATTTATCTTTCGCTTAATTACAGCGTCTTTCAGTTGATTATAATTTTAATCTCATACAGAAAACATGATTCTTATTGAAAATAACGTTAACTCAAAACCTAAAATGATTTTTCGATGAGTTTTCATTCATTGTTTTTTGATATTTGCTTTTAATTTCAAATCGTCCATTTTGGAGCTCGATGTTGTTTATAAAGCTACTAGCCTGGCACCGTCGCTTCGCTCCGGAACCCTTGCACTTATAGCATTAAAAAAAAAACTTTATTTATTTAGCAAATTAATATTGAGATCGGAGAATACAAGACGTCCCAGCCCGTTGTGGGCTTCTCCACTTAACTCAGGTGTATTGCGGGTTGGCGCCACACACCTGAGGTTGCCGCCACACACTTCATGGTCAGTTTGCCAGATTATTCCCTATCCCGAATTTCGAAAAATCCGGCCTTATTCCTTGTCTACATCATAAAGGAAACCTCTGTGCAAAATTTCAGCTTTCTAGGTCCAAGGGTTTAGGGTGGGCGTTGATGAGTCAGTGAGTGAGTGAGTCAGGACTTTTCTTTTTATATATGTAGATTTTCATGAATTTTGTTTTGTTAACCTCATTGATTAGTTCTTCATAGATTACATTTGGATCTGTTATTTTCTTATTTTCAACTCGTATTATCCGAGATTCGTTCTTTACATATTATTCCTGGTGTTTCGATCTCATGCTTATTTATGAAAATATGATCTATATTTGTTTTCGTATTTCCATGAATTATACAGTTGTTTCTTGTTGTTCCGTAAAGACAATTTTTGAAACCATTTTGCACATAAGATTTAGGTATTTCTATACTGCATTGTTTTTATTCATTTTGAAAAGATCTATACTTATGTCACTAATTAGTATAATTGGACAGTTGTTTAATAATGTATATTTTCATTTTTTATGAATAGATTCTTCAGTAAATTTACCTTTCTTTGTGTTTGGTGGTTTATATATGGCTAAAATGTTAATATTTTGTGTTGGATAACACAAACACATATTTGATAACGAATGATAATATGATAAATGATAAGTTACAATTATAATTATGTATAATAACAAGGACATGGTATGATGTAATGAAATTAATACAATAAAATAGTCATTATAAATACAGATAATAAATTTAAATATAGGTTTAAATTCACAAATAAATGGAAATAATAGATTGAAAAAAATCAGACGGAAAATCATTATGATTTACGAGTACATTGAAAAGGGTTCAAAAATGGGATTAAAGAAAGTATTTCAATAAAACAAAAACAAAACAAATTAAAAAAAAATTACAATATTGTGTTTGGATTCATGTTTCCTTCCCCTGTCCCCAATCATTAATGAATGTATTCAACCTCTTTTTTGAATCTCAGATTGTTTGTTTATATCCGTTCCGTCTGCTTATTTTTAATTTCAAAATGGCAATTAGAACTATAATTGCCTTTATAATCTCTACTACTATTACAACGAGAACTTAACATTACCGAGAAGGGCCGAGCCCAGGAGGTACCATGCCGTACGGCTCAGTCATATGGTTGGCCCTTTAAGCAACAGTTCTGCTTCAACGAACTAATGTTCGTGATGTGTTTGGTTAATTTCATTGAATAATTCTATACGTTGCCTATATAATAGGTACTAACCATGATAGGTAAGCATACGTTTATCTTAATATATATAAATTTTTGTTTTTAGTTACGTTTAATAAAATCAATTTGTAGGTAGTTTTTTTTAATAGGTTGCAACGATCGTGTTATGAATAGGTAACAATAGATTATAGACAATGAGAAAAAACTAAAAATATCGTCTACAATGAAGTATTGTAAATTTTCATTAAATAATTTAAAATATATCGTATTCGTAAAAAACCTCATTATCTATTTTATTATTTCTTAGTATATAGCCATCAAACTGAAGACACTTTCTGTCAAGTCGGTTTATTTTGTTGTGATTGGTCCTTTTATGTTTCCATATAATTTCCAGATGGTATTTATAGTTAATGCGATGCACTTAGTTATGTACTCATAATGTGTATGAAACAGATATTTAACTTAACGCGGGTGAAACCGCGGGGCACCGCTAGTAAAAAATAAAAGCAAAACTAAAAATCAAAACAAAAGAAAACGCTCCAATTCCTGGCCTGCAAATCCGTCAAGCACAGAGGAAATTGAAGAAAGGAAAGCCTACTGGCAAGCCACATAAATTACAATAAAAGCCTGTTAAAAAATAAGCAATAATCCAAGAAGGTATCAAAGGTAAAGAAAAGATTTCGCTTCTGAGCTAGCAACACTAGGAGTGTGAGACGGCCGTTTCGTTCTCTTTATGGACTCATCAGCCACACAAACCCTCTGCCGAAAGTCCAGATCCTACTGTTGATAGCTCAGAGGCGAAATCTTTTGATTACCTTTGGTGCCTTCTTGATTATTTGCTTATTTTATAACAGGCACATTAAATTTTTATGAACAAAACTAGCTGACCCCGGCATGCGTTGCAATGCCACTCAAAGAAAGAAAGTGCCCGCTGTCGATCAGGGGTAGGATACTTAGGTAATGTATCGCCTTCCACCCACCCAAGTGAGGTGTCCCTATCCCCCCCCCCCATTGGAGAGCGAATTTTTTACTTTTTGCATTAGACTTGGGGGGTCCCAGAAGGGGTCCTAAATATAAGGTCCCGGTGTCAGTCGGGGATAAGACACTTATGCCCTTGTGCCGCCTCTCCCCACCCAAGTGTGGTGCCCCTGCTCCCCCAAAGGGGATCGGATTTTTCACTTTTTGTATTAGGCTTGTGGGCCCGAGACGGGGCCCTAAATGTAAGGTCCCGGTGTCGGTCGGTATGGGACACGTAGGTCTTTGTGTCCCTTCCCCCCACCAAAGTGTGGTGTCCCTGCCTCCCATAGGAGAGTGAATTTTTCACTTATTGCAATTGACTTGGGGGGGGGGGCCGAGAAGGTGCCCTAAATATATGGTCCCGATGTCGGTCGGACATCCTCAGAGGCAACACGCTAGAGCGATATTTATCAGGAATCTGTTCTTGAACGGGGTTTCACTCCCCTGCCAAAATCATGAATTGCTGAATAACATGAAGGATTTTAAAAGGTTTGCTAAAAAAATGCTTCAATTGTAAAATGTAATCTCTTAATTCTTTTTTTTTTTTTTTTTTTTTGATTTTAGTGAAATTAATATCTTGAAGTGTGACTTTTCGGGTTTGGGGAGCAATGCTGCGGGTGGACCACGATCTTGACTGCTCGTGGGCCGATAGGGTCTTTGACGGTCGGCCCATGGCGGGTGTGGTCCTGCCGTACGCATCCCCCTACTAATTGCCATCATTTTAGGGTATGTGTCTTGCCCTTAACTTTTTTCTTTCTCTTGGATTATTGACTTGGTCTGTTTTCCCCAATGAATGATTGGAATTGTGTCATTTCTCATTTTCTTTTTTTTTCTCCCTATTTTTTTTTTTTATTTTACACCCAATGTTACAGTTGGAACATCATTCGTGCCTTTTTTTTTTCTTCCTTATTCTTTTAATAAATTTTTATATTTTAATAGGGGGTTAGAGTTCTTTTTAACTTTGTTACGTGTTTTTTAAAAATACATTTATTATTGTTAAATTGCATATTTCTTGTTCATTTATTGTCCGCATTGTTTTTTCTTTTTTACAGATACACTTTGTACATTAGGGTGAATGGCCCACATGCACATGATTCTTTTCAGTCGCTCGGTAGCGGCCGCCGGGCGCGAAGTCTTCTTTTTCTTTTTATTTAATTGGGACATAAATATGAATTTTCTTAACTTTGTTTTTTTATTTTTTTTTCCCCCCATTGTTATTTGGATACTTGTTATGTTGAATTTTTGGATATTTGTTGAAGCATCATTTGTGCCCCACCCCCTTTTTTTCTTTTTCTTTTTTTTTTTCCATGAGTATCTATTATGTTGTTTTTTTCTTGTTTTTTTCGGACGTTCTTTTTCTGACCTGCTTTATGGGGAGGTCAATGGGGAGGGTGGGACCCGAGCTGTACTTGGCCCTGTGGATTGGGCCTTTGGTGGTCCGGAGGGCTGTTCGGGGTGGGTCCCTGCCGACCGGTTCAGACTCTCCCAAGATAGTAGATCGGAGCGCTTTTTTTTTTTCTTGTTTTCCTGTTGTTTTTTTTTCTTTTTTTTTCCCCCATCTTCGTGTGTCTTTTTGTTTTTCTTGATGTTCGTGGGAGACAAGTTTTGCAGATATTGGTCTCCATGTCATTTTCAGTCAGTCTAATGTTTATATATCTTTGTCTGGGACTTTTTTTTTTTTTTGAATCTTATAAGTGACTGTAATAGTTTTTTTTTATTTCTTTTTTTTCCATTAACTTCCTGTTTTTTATATATTTATTACACATTGAGATCTAAAGCCCATCATTTTGGCAAGGGGTCTTAAATACGACTAATGCCCCCCATAGGAGAGCGAATTTTTCCTTATTTGCAATTGAGTTGGGGGGGCCCGAGAAGGTGCCCTAAATGTAAGGTCCCGGTGTCGGTCGGGGGTGGGACACTTCAGCCTTTGTGTCGCCATCCCCCCACCCAAGTTTGGTGTCCCTGCCCCCCATAGGAGAGCGAATTTTTCCCTTTTTGCAATTGACTTGAGGGGCCCGAGAAGGTGCCTAAATATGAGGTCCCGGTGTTGGTCGGGGGTGGGACACTTCAGCCTTTGTTTCGCCATCCCCCCACCCAAGTGTGGTGTCCCTGCCCCCATAGCAGAGCGAATTTTTCCTTATTTGCAATTGACTTGGGGGCCCGAGAAGGTGCCCTAAATATAAGGTCCCGGTGTTGGTCGGGGGTGGGACACTTCAGCCTTTGTGTTGCCTTCCTTCCACCCAAGTGTGGTGTCCTTGACCCCCATAAGAGAACGAATTTTTCCCTTTTTTGCAATTGACTTGGGGGGAGGGGCCGAGAAGGGGCCCTAAATATAAGGTCCCGGTGTCGATCGGGGATGGGACACTTAGAGTGTGGTGTCCCTGCCCCCATAGGAGAGCGAAGTTTTCCTTTTTTGCAATTGACTTGGGGGGCCCTAGAAGGGGCCCTAAATATAAGGGCCCGGTGTCGATCGGGGGTGGGACACTTAGGCCCTTGTGTCGACATTCCCCCACCCAACTCTTGAACAATTTTCAGTCAAGTCCTCAACATGATGCTCTTCAAAGGCACTCCAGTATGTTCAAATGTTGTTACTGGAATTGCAAAGAATTCTGCAACTGTGCTGGCTTTTGGAACAGTACTTGTTCTAGCAATTACTAGCCTCACTTGAAGAGGCAGAAATTGTTGGCGTTATACATTGGATACCGCCCCTGCCATTGAAATTATTATGGACATCAATTGTGTCAACATTGACATCTGCATTGTCAAACGCCCATTTAGAAAAAGAATTTTGATGATTAAAACTCTGAGGGTTGTTCATACAAGACACCTCAAACATCCTGGTCTCGTCGTTGCTGGTTGAAGGCGGCGGGTTCGCTTCCCAGCCTCGGCGGAGGGCGGGAATTTTTCCACGCTCCATTCTCCTCCAAACGGGTCCCAGCCCTCTGTAGAATGGGTATCGGTTTCTTTCCCGGTAGTTAAAGGCGGACGGGTGTCGGGCTGACAAGCCTTACCTTCCGCGCACCCGTGGGCCTGTATGGTCTGTTTGGGGACTGATTTAACTTTTTAACGGACCTTTACAACTTTTGATAGATGGGTTAGTTTAAATGATATTAACAAACAATAGAAGTTAAAACGAAATTTTCTCACAATATATGAAAAACCGCATAAATACCCCTTTTGGGGGTACATTTTTACCCCCCCACACCACTTAAGCACCTCTCCGCCGGGGTGGGGTGGGGTGGGGTGGGGAACTTAGGATAGTCATATTGGGCCACAAATGAAGCCATTAAAACAATAAAGCCTTTTTTAGCAATTATTTCCGATTCGTCTAATTTTTTGGTTTTAAGCTACTGGCTAATATATTTCTTTACAAATTCAAATCTGTTCGAGTGCAGATTTAATTTCTGCAGTTAGATTTAATTCTAACACCATGTCGATTGACTTCTTTATTGAAGGAAGCTTGGTCTACATTATACAGCTTCTGGATAACACCAAAAAATGTTATTACCTCAGGACAACATTCTGCCGCATGAACACCACAGAGATTCAAACTGTGATGAACACAAAGAGAAAAAAATGGCCAGGGGATTAATTTCCACAATTCGAGCTTCGACGCCCTCTCACTAATATTATTCGACGCCCGTCCACTCAAATTAGAGCCATTATCGTATTCTTGCGAGCGGCACTCTGGGATATTCCGTTTTTTAATTGTTTCAAGAATTGAGTTTAATACTTACATTCAATCTTCTGAATAAAGTAAACGATAAATCAAAATCTTAATCTTGTTCATCCATCCATCCATAGTATTCTGTCCGGAGACAGGTCCAATTCTATGGACTTCGCACGGAAGTCCCAGAAATTCCTGGGGTAAGATACTGGGGTGGTTTCCTGTTGCCTGCCCCAGAACGCCATTACGGAATGACGTCAGACCGAAGAGAAAGCGAAGAAGAGGCGAACAACACAGGAAAGGAAATTGAAACAGCCAAACCACTGCCGGGATTCGAACCCAGGTATTGGCGCACTGGCCGCCACGGCTGGCCGCCGCCGAGACCGCACGGCCACGCCAGCACGGCTTTAATCTTGTTAAACATCTTTAAATAACACAATATTTCGAAAATATAAATTATTTTCTTCTTCAGGTGAAAAATGAAAGAGAAGAACTTTGTTCTTTCTCATAAACCTATAAATAAACATGAATCATACAATGATGACAAAACATTACAATGAAACAATAATCATTAGTAATAGTAGTAAGTGATATTAATTTTTACAGCGTTCAACTGTTAAAGTAATAATGATATAGTTGAAAAACTGTTAATAATGATATAGATGAAAGATAATAGAAATACAGTCGGACCTCTATTTAACGAAGTCGGTAAATCCCGAAAAAAAGTTCGTTATATGGAAAATTCGTTAAATAGAGATTCATCTTTTAAAATTACTTTAAACTAAATAAAACAGATTTAAAATACATAAACATAAATATTATTAAAAAAGTAATAATTTTAATGACATAAAGCAGACATTACCATATGAGTACTGAAATTTTACTAATAAAATTTCTGTTAATTTTGTCTGAGTTTTTTTTTTTTTTTTTTTTTTTAAATGTTTTCGCTCATAGTACGTCTCGCATCTTTGCAATGCACCAAAAGCCCCTTCAGGCGTATTTTCTTCAAATTGTAATCCGCGTCGGATTGTTTCAAATGATTTTAGCATTTCATCACACGAATGTTTTTTGATTTCTTCATAATGATCATTTCCATTTTCATCATCTTTATCTTCATCACAATTCTTAGTTGTATTGTTTTATTTTTCACACTGTCCAAAATATCCGATTCACTTAGTGTTCCGAAGTCTCAACTTCAAAATAAAGTGAAAGATAATAATCATCAATCAGCATATCATCGTTAATTTCTTCTTTTTCCCTCAGCTGTATTCTCGAAAAAGTTCGTTAAATAGAAAATGCACTTCGCTATTTGGAGATTATTTTACGAAGAAATTTGCAAAATGTTCTTGGTTCCAAAGAAAAGTTCGCAAAATAGAGAAATTCGCAAAATAGAGGTTCGTTAAATAGAGGTCCGACTGTATTAAAATAAAGCTAAACTTAAGCATCTAGTATATATTTTTTTAAATAAGTTTAGCGAAATGCTATTTACTTTTAATGACTTATCCTTACTGAAAAATATTTTGAAATGAAAAAGAGATTTAACGTGCCTGATGAGTCAACGAAATGAGTAAAAAACGAAGGCACAAAAGCAAGAAAGGAAAGAAAGAACCTCGCACCCTGAGTTGTCACCGGGAACAGACTGGGACGGACCGTTTCGTCCTTTTTATAGGCCGACAGACGGTTCTTGATGATCCCGAATTTTCGCGATTTCACGTGATTGACCCGAGAATAGCCTCTATCCATGTCTTCTCACAAAATGGCGAGAAAGAAGGCTTATCGACTCCGGGAAAGAAGCGGCCACGAGCAAGCCCAGTTACGGATGTAGAGGATTTTGACCGATGCCTTATTCGCCGCTGCATCCATCGTCTCTGCGCGGAAGGTAAAAATCCAACTTTAACATTTTTTCTCTAGCATTTTCCTAGTGACAGACATTCAAAATACAGTAAAACCTCGTTAAGTCGTCACTCGAGGGACCAAACATTTTTGACGACTTCAGCGGAGTGACGACTTAGGTGGAGTGGGCATTTTTGAAAAAAAAAAACAAAACAAAAAAAACACTGAAATACAGTATTTCATGAATTGTTGTAGGATTCGGTGAGAAAAACAAGATTTTCAGAAATCAATATATGCAAATGAATGAGGGGATAATAAAAAAAAAAAAAAACACTTTTTGTAGTTACCACATTTTAATCGTTTTAAAAGAAAGGCAATGTCTGTCTTTGAAATGTTTCAGCCAACCATTGCCGAAATCTTCAATGTTCAACTCCTCAGCAATATCCATGCCTTTTTCTTTGAGAATCACGGCAGAACTCGGCACATTTTGCGATCTGGCATGTTTTAGCCATCGAACTGAAACCTCCTCGATCTCGTCAAATCCTCATTCTCTTTCCTTTGTCTTTGCAGTCAGCTTCTTCAATTACTTGTTTCGATGAAAGAATATCGTTTAATGTAGTCCTGGAAATATGATGTTCTTTGGAAAAAGCTGTTTTCGAAACATTTGATTTTTCAAAAAGTGCAATTAAGTCTTTTTTTTTCTTTAAAACATAACGAGGTAAGTTTTCGTTTCCCTTGCATGTTAAAAACGTAATCGAACCACGAAATTGCAAGAGAAAAAAATAGCCCTTAGAGCGGGGCTTACTCGCTATGAAATGAAGTCACACTCAGTAGCGGTAAAGAAAAACGTCTACACTCGACAGAGTCGCAGCGGGAAGTGGGCTTTGAATGATTAGCAGCGAGATTCCAAGAACCCGAAGGAGTAGGAAAGGAATGAAGTGATAGGCGTGGTCGAAAATTCCCCGTAAAGGCTTGGCTTTCTTAAAGTGAAGGGGCGGGGCTGAAAAGACAACACGATGCCATGCAAAATGGAGAAGAAAGATGCTTTTAGCCATTTTTGAGGATGACGAGTTATCCGGAGTAGAATTAAATTTGGTGACTGGTAAAAGAGGGTTATTTTACATTAATGTGTATGAGTTCTTGTCGGGACCAAAGGAAAACGACGACTTAAACGGAGTGACGACTTATACGGGTGACGGACTTAACGAGGTTTTGCTGTACTACATTCCTTGAGACCTGCTGAAGAGGCTAATGGTCAGATCTCGCGTTTTTCGTTATTCTCGTGCAAACGTGATCATCAAGAACCATCTGTCGGCCTATAGGACTCATCAGCCAGCCAAACTCCTCCGATGACAGACTCAGAAGGTGCGAGAAGGCCATTATCCCGTGTCTCGCTCCCGAGAACGGGACCCCCCCCCCCCCAAAGAAATCCTATCCAAAATTTAATCCTTTCCTTTCTTGCTTTTAGCGTTGTGCCTTCGTTTTTTACTCATTTCGTTGAAACATATTTTGGAATTAATAAAATATGATTCTAATAAGAGTCTGTCTTTTTTCATTTTTACTTTTATAGACTAATTTAACAATAGGGTTCGGATTGTGCGAATTAGTGATTCCATGTAAAGCCCAATCGCAAAGTTCAGGTTTTTTGTTTTTGAAACCACGGATGTGTTCGGCTAGACGTTCCTTGATGGTTCTGGAAGTACATCCGTAATATATTTCATTGTTAGTTGAGTGACTGATTCAACTCATATTCATGAATTCAACTAACTTGTGAAATATATGCATGCAGCGTACAACTTGATATGTCCACGTGACGTCTCCACTGTCAGCGCACAAACTACCATGGATAGAAACGTCACAAAGGGGCCGAAAATACTGATAATATCTAAAATACATAAACAAAGTGTGCAGTCAAATCAGGTTTCGGGATTCGGCTATTATTATAAAGACTGTTATTATGAGTATCGATAAAGAAATTATGCAATAAAATCACAAATAATAAAACTATAGTAATTTGTAAAAAAAAAAAAATAAGAATCCAGACCTGGGCCCTTTAGATGGCCCCGGGAATTTATCCTGGCTCTCTCCCTACCACCTTTCATCGGCCCTGAATAACTGAAACATGAAGTGAAAATTTACACAAGGCTTCGTTTCGTGTGTTTTCTTCAATCTTTCTATTATCTGATTCCCTGTTGGAAATAAAAAAAAAAAAGAAGATAGATAGATAGATAGATAGATAGATAGATAGATAGATAGATAGATAGATAGATAGATAGATAGATAGATAGAT
>JAFIDM010002131.1:79128293-79139929 GCA_023159025.1 Thereuonema tuberculata | reverse complement strand
GATAGATAGATAGATAGATAGATAGATAGATAGATAGATAGATAGATGTAGTCTTACGCATTGAACAATTGAGCATTTCAAAACATTTCTTAAGCAACTAGCAGCAAAGCCTATCGGCTGACAGGCATAAAAAATCTGAAAAATCATTTTATTATCAACTATCAAATATAAAGTAAATGTAATCTAAATACTGCGCTAACTTGTGAACGAAGCTTCTACGGCAAAAATGGTTTTGAGTTTCGAATTCAGCGTAAACAACTGAGTAAGTATGCCAAATTTCATTAAAATGGATGCAGTGGATACAAAATTATTTGGTTTTGAACGTATGTTTTGTTAGAATTTCAGGTAAAATTTCATGGAAACAACATGGAATGACAAAATGAACTAATATTTCATCCAATTTGAGTACCCTTGATTCAATGGTACCATTGAGAACTAATTATATCGAGTTACAGACAGACGGACAGACAGACAGACGAACTTGGCCAATTACATAAGTTGATTTTGATACCTTCTGAAAGCAAATATATTTTTTTTCTGTCATTTCGCTTATTTCTGTAATAAGTTTCTTTATGTACCATTCTCTTTGTGAACTTTAATTTATTTTTATTTTTTTTTTGCTTTTTATTTTTTTATTTATTTATTTATTTTTTTTTTTTTTATGGGAGGAAAGGGAGGAAGTGATTACAGCAAAAATAAATATAAATAATTCATTGACTAATATTATTAATGATATTTTATGGTTGTCTTTTAATGCAAACTAGGCCATCCCCCGTGTACGCACGCTTGTTTTTCTATATCACACAGAATTTGGTTAAATAAGAATATTACATTTAAAATAATGCAAATTTCTGCAATTATAGTTCTAATTGTCATTTTCGAATTACAAATAAGTAAACGGATCGGAAATAAATAAATAATCTTGGAATTAAAAAAAAAAAAGGTGAATACATTCATAATTGGTGAAAAAAGGGGAAGGAAACATAAGTCAAAAAGCAATGTAACATGAGATGTAGTCCCTAATCGCCTAATGGATAAGATGTCTGACTTCGGATCAGTAGGTTGCAGGTTCGATTCCAGTCGCGGACGTTTCATTGTAAAAATTATTTCTATTTTCCATTCTCACAGGAAATTGCGCTGGACAGACAGACAGATAAATAAAAGATTTTAGTAATATAGATTTTAATCACACTTATTAAAGATATGATCACTTATTTCTTATTCTCAAATACAAATTAGTGATTTTTTTTTACCGTTTATATTTTTAATATTACTACAGTGAAACCTCCACTAACGGACACTCCCGAAAAGCGGACACCCCCAATAGCGGACAATTTTGTAATCCCCAGTCCCTTAATATAGACGTTTCCATGTATTGACCTCCGATTAGCGGACACTCCCAATAACGGACAACATTCTACAGAAAATGAACGATCTTGTGTTGCTTTTCAAAAGCAATAGAATCAGGCTACAGTAATACGGAGCATCCTGAGGAAATTTAGAAATTATGGATCACGAACTCCAACGAAAACTCCAAACACATCAAAGTTCGGAAACGGAGACAAGTGCGATCGACTCTATTGTCTTCGATTAGTTTTGCTCGCTGCACGAGCAAAAAACATTCCATTAGTGGGTCATTATTGCAAGAAAAGGCGTTGGAAGCAAAGGGGACTCTGAAGGCCTTGCAAAGTTAAACGATTTAAATATTCATATTGAGAAACATGTTTTCAATGCAAAAAAGAAATGTCAAACTCTGTTAACTGATTACTTTAGCCATAATAGCGTGAAACAGCTGTTTGGGAATGGAGCTTTGCACTAATAAAACACTAGGTCCTCTCCTTTTAATGTGTTTAATATTTTTTAGGCGATTAATTTGATGCCTACAGAAAATTCATTTGTGGCCAGCGGAGTCTGGCACATGGTTTTTCTATTCTTTTCTTTTTAATGTGTTTTTTATTTCTTGCTTTTAATCTTGGAGGTTCCACTCTTGTTTTTACTTTAACTGATTACTTTAGTTAATAAAATTAATTTTCTAATCCGTTGTCTTACTTAAAATAATGACAAAATTAATACTGCAATTAATTTCGTCATTATTTTAAGTAAGACTAATGGATTAGCATTCATTTAAAAAAGGAAAATAATAAACAGTTTGCAATTGTTCATATTTTCTCATGGGCAATGTTAATTGTAGAAATTTAAGATTGTCCGTAATTTTTCATTAAATGACATGCTATAAGCTAAAAATTGAAAAAAAGATAGTCCTCCCCAATAGCGGACACCTCCCAATAACGGACGAAACTTCCGGTCCCGTGACTGTCCGCTATTGGGGAGGACTATCTTTTTTTCAATTTTTAGCTTATAGCATGTCATTTAATGAAAAATTACGGACAATCTTAAATTTCTACAATTAACATTGCCCTATGAGAAAATATGAACAATTGCAAACTGTTTATTATTTTCCTTTTTTAAATGAATGCTAATCCATTAGTCTTACTTAAAATAATGACGAAATTAATTACAATATTAATTTTGTCATTATTTTAAGTAAGACAACGGATTAGAAAATTAATTTTATTAACTAAAGTAATCAGTTAACAGAGTTTGACATTTCTTTTTTGCATTGAAAACATGTTTCTCAATATGAATATTTAAATCGTTTAACTTTGCAAGGCCTCCAGAGTCCCCTTTGCTTCCAACGCCTTTTCTTGCAATAATGGCCCACTAATGGGAATGTTTTTTGCTCGTGCAGCGAGCAAAACTAATCGAAGACAATAGAGTCGATCGCACTTGTCTCCATTTCCGAACTTTGATGTGTTTGGAGTTTTCGTTGGAGTTCGTGATCCATAATTTCTAAATTTCCTCAGGATGCTCCGTATTACTGTAGCCTGATTCTATTGCTTTTGAAAAGCAACACAAGATCGTTCATTTTCTGTAGAATGTTGTCCGTTATTGGGAGTGTCCGCTAATCGGAGGTCAATACATGGAAACGTCTATATTAAGGGACTGGGGATTGCAAAATTGTCCGCTATTGGGGGGTGTCCGCTTTTCGGGAGTGTCCGTTAGTGGAGGTTTCACTGTATAACCTTTCGTCAATTCCATGTTTTTTACTGTCTAGTGACGTTTTTTCTTTTCGGAATTTAAGAAAAAAAATGTTATTTTTATAAACTAAAACAGCGTATCTTTTGTAGGAAGCTGAGAAAAATATATTTATATATTCTTCCACATTTGAGAAACAATCGATAGATTTTTTCTTTTTTGCAATCGTTGTTCTCCTTCATATTAGTTCCACTGGCACATGTTTGTCGGCGCATGTTTTTAATATCTATAGTCGAATCCCGCTTTTACACTTTCCAAGGGATTCTGAAAAAATGGTGTAAATTGAGGGAAAGTGTAAATTATGGGAAATGGTTTCCGCATACCAAGAACATTAAGGATAGAATGTTCAATACATAGGATGATTTGTAATCAATGCTTGGAACTTTTATAACACACAGGACTCTATTAAATATTAGAATTATTAAATATTTAATTTAGAAAAGGAAAATTATCATATATATTATTTTAATCATTTAAAATCTCAAAAAATATAACGCTTACACATACATTTCAAGTGAAACAAGATGAGGTAACAAGAATGAAGCCGAAACCGAACGAAGACATCGAATGTCGAGATAATCGATATATCGAAGTTGCGATGGTCTCGCGAGTTGCAATCACAAAGCAGTATAAAGAGTGGACATGGGAGGGGGAGAGACTATATTATGCCGGAAAAGGTGCGCATTAGTTTCGAGCACTTTCAGTGCCGGATTTACGTAGAAGCTAAAAAAGCTACAGCTTAGGACCTCGCAATCTGCCGGGGCCTCAAATTAAAAAACAAAAAAATATAAAAATTGATAAAAAAAATATCTTTTAGAAAAATCACTAAAATGAAATCAGACATAACACGACGATAATTTCTAAATAATTTTAAATATACAAAATATAGCATTGAATAATTTTGGCGCATTGTAAAAGTGATTGATATATTTTGTCTATTTTTTTTTTAAAAGCATTTATTTAAGAGTTTTTAAAATGTCGGCTAACTTCAAAGGGTATCTATCCAATAATTTTTGTCCAGTCTGAATATTAACCTTCCAAGTGGGCTTTCCCCAAGGTCATTTTCGGCTTTCCCTACTTTATTCTTTAGGCCGGCATCACACGGAGCCACTCGGGTAGCGCCACCCAGTCAGTACACACATTCCAATTGCACCTGTCACACGCCTTCATTTACGAAATTCATCAGCGTTTCAAATCTTTTATATGCTGTAGAACTTTTTTGAAGGGAATTAATTCTCATTATTTATAGTCTATATTAATATTTTTTTATATTTTATTTTGTAATATTAAGTATATTATTTGATTTTGTATGTCATTAAGTTTATTTCATTTGGCATAATTAAGGTTCATATTCCCTGAATACCATTTTTTTTGTATCCTGGTGTTCTTTAAATAAATAAATAAATAAATAAATAAATAAATAAATAAATAAATGACAATTTCTCATGATGGTGTCCTGACAGGTCAAAGTATTTCTTAATATATTTTTTTTAATGTTTGCCAGTCCTTTTAGATGTAATTACAAAATTACTCCTGTATTCTAAGTGCTGGAATATTTAATATGTGTCAAAATGGTTAGCAAAATTAAATTAAATTGAAACGTTTACATCAAAATGTACTATAGTAATTTAGAAATTTTTGTACAATATTTTTGTTTATTATATCATATATTAATTGAGTCTTAATTATTTTAAAACTATTGCTACTGCAGATTTCCCAATTTATCTGACTAAATACTTTTCCTAAGTTTATAATTATATTCATCTATTCTAAAGCCAAAACTATTTTTCATCTTTGGAATTTCAAAGTATCTCAGCGAGCATAATCTAGTATCTAATTGAGTTATAATTCTCTTAGATTAAAGAGAATTATAACTCCAATTAGATACTAATATAAAAAAGATTATTTTTATATTATAAAAAAATTTTAAAACGATATTTTATATAATGGGGATGTTTAACGTGACGTCACGATCACGTGATGAAGGGTAACCCTCCAATGCCTTCTAGTAGAAACTTCGTGACATCGGTCGCTTTATTTTCAAATTCCTCCAAAATAACTTTGCTATTTAATTAAAAATAAGATGTAATTTCATGATTTCCTAAGTAAAGATAAAAGTAACTGATTTAATGTAAAATCTGACTTCTGAAGCTAAAAGAAATGATTTGAACGCACAGTTTGCTCTAATATCAGCTGCTCCCTTTCAAGCACCAGTTTACTTATTCGAGGTTTAATAAAAATGTATTACTTAAACCAAATTCGTTTTTATTATTACTATTCCTTACAAAGCATAAAAAAAAATTGTGCAACATTATTATAAGTCTTACTTATGTATTACTAAAAGTCTCGTACATTGAATATTTTAATTATTATGATTAGAATAATAAGCTTCCCTCTTTTAATTTTTTTTTAAATATTAATAATAATTAATAATAGTAATTTGTTAATATTAATAATGATTCCTTTTTTTTTAAACTGCTAAAACTGTTCCATTTGGTTTTTATTTTCAATGTCGATTACAAGTGATATCGTTTACTTACATTTGTTTTTAAATATCAGAACATAGGAAGAAAAAAATTCGTAAATGTTCAAACAATTTATGTCATATTTATCATTGTCATTCGTATTATTTAATAATTTCCATTTAAGAACATATCCCAATGGCGGGACCGGTAATGCTTATAATGCGATTGGAAAAAGTATATCTTAATTTACTGCAGTAATGAGAAAATTAAAAGCAAAGGCTTTGAATAAATTTTTATTTCCCTTCTGAGGTATTAAAATTATGCTAAAATTACATCCTCTTTTATAAGTTCTAATGAAGCGTCTATAAACCATTATTTTACCTGCAAATTACTTCAAAAATTGCATAATTACTTAATTTTGAAATTTCAACTTAAATAAAGCTTAAATATTTATTTATTTATTATATAATCAGTTGATTTTCTTCACAATGACCTTGAAAGTGATTCGACAGAAAACTTCTGAAATTCGATTTGCATTTTTTCAATTTGAATGTTTATTTTTTTGCGATTTTATTTCAAAAATTGAGTTTCTTTATTTCTGTTAATGTTATCTTTGCTAATCGTATATTACATAATTAGTTAAAAGCCCTGAAAACTAGAATCTTCTTGAATAAAGATACGAAATTCAGCAGTCTTTAGGAAGGAGTTAAAACGTGAGTCCCTTCATCACGTGACTTTTCCAGCCTCGAACCCAAACACCTTAAACATCCCCATATAATTCGTCGATATTCAAGATTCTATATTTAGCTCTCATTTTTATGTTATTTTCTGCAGTTTGATCTTTGTAATTTATGTAGATATTATTAAAAATGTTATATATTAATTTATTTATTTTATTATCTGATATTTGTTAAGCAATGCCAATAATCCAAACCGAAATTCAGTACCGAATCAACAAGTGATTTATACACAATAAATTTTTGTTTAATTGATATTTGTTTCTTAGCTGATAAAACGTAAAAGTGAATGTATGCAATCGTTTGAGCAAATAATTATAATGATTGCTCCAATTGTAGTTATAATCAATCTAGATACTGAATACTTGTAATTATTCACAAAATCTATATTGGAGCAGTTACAGTTATTATTTGTAATGTTATTACTATTTAGACTATTATTGCAAGAGTTAATATAAAATTTGAAATGAAAGTTTAAGTTTGTTTTTTGTTTTTAGTTTTAATCATCATATTATTTTTTTTTTCTTTTGATTAATAGACATTTTATTCTCTGAAGCCCATTTTGAAATATTTATATCTTGTTGAAGATACATGAAAGCAAGTTTCTGATCTTGTTTATTGCTAAGAAGTAAGACATTATCTGCATAAATAAAAATCTTACAATTTTTTTATTGAATCACAAGTAGAGTTTATATAAAATAAAAAATATCAAGCAGTTTATCGAATGATGTAGGAGCATTCGGCAAAAAGTGAAAAAATTAGCTCCATCTCATTTGACACGTGGATGTATTGTATAAAATAAACTTGACAATTTTTTCTCCTTTAGAATCGGATGTATCCAAAATCGCTGTTTCTTTTTTTTTCTTTCTAACTAATATGCATACGCGAGAACTGCTGTCTCTTCGATGTCAATATTTCACCTTGTGGCCACAAGGTCCAAACGCCGACTAATCCTCACTAACCTCAAGTCACTTGAGACAAACAAGACCAAAAAAGTTATTTTCTGTATTTAACGTATGCCGACCGACTTCCAAGAAGTTCCCTGGGAATTTTTTTCTTTTAAAATAGCTGGAAACTAAAAAATGCCTAGGGGTTTGATTGAGCTTTTCCCGGCTACTGCAATGACCAGTACCCATCATTTTTATAAATTGTGCAAAGCAATAGCATCTATCAGTCTGAATTTGTTCTGCATTGCAGAAGGATCGTGCCTATCTCCACATCAGTTGCCGTAGTATTTTCTAACAAGATATGTATTGCGAATTCATTAAATTTTATATTTTAAATAGGATGTCAATGATTTCTGAAGCATAAAATGAGCATAAAATCTAATATCTGTTATTTTAATCGAAATATTTAGATTATTGGTGTGAAAATTGAAGAATCGCCAACAGTGTATTGAAGTACAGTGCAACTTGGATAATTCGAACGTCTTTAATTCGAAATCGTGGTTAATTCGAAGATTTCTGTTAGTACCTTGAATTTCTTATTAAATCAACGTTAAAAAATCGTGGATAATTCGAACTTCAACTTCCTTAATTCGAAGTTTTTTATAAAAAATTTCGATCTATAATGACTTTTCGGCGTTTTATCGTTAAGAAATTCGACACGTGACAACTGAAATCCTCTTCCCGCCACCCTTCGACACGTGAAGCTATTCGACACGTGACGCTTCAGACGCCATTCGAGCTTCCTGCTGTCAGTGTCACCATGTCTTTCAGTAAATCACGCGTATACAAGAATTTAACGTTCGCTGAAAAGGTCGCCCGTCATTCGCGAGGAGGAAAAGGGTGTGAAGAAGAAATGTCAATCCCTTCATCGTCGGAGACGCTTTTTCATTTGGGCGAATTTCTCGGTACATTGAAGGACAAACCAACGTAAGTGAAGCTGTTTTCCGTTCACTAAACATGTTTGATGATTTTGCTAACCTTAAGCAACTGAATTCTACTAAACAATCAGACATTGCACAATTTTTGGAAAAACTATAATTTTCTGTATTGAATGTAATAAGTACTGTAGCTTACGTAATATAAATCTTATTTTGTTTACATACATATAGTGTTTAAGTCTTTCATACCATGATCTTTCTGAATAAATATTTACTTATTGATAGAATAATCTTTTCAAGCATTCAGTGGACCTGAAATTAAAGTTAAAAGATGTAACTTCTTTAATTCGAAGTCTTGGATAATTCGAAGTTTTGTAGTGGTCCCTTCAGCTTCGAATTATCCAAGTTGCACTGTATCAACAATTACAGAAAAAGTAGGTCTCATTTTCTATATATTTGTACTGCTGCCTTAATTTCAATGTAATATTTTGTGGGATATACGCCCGCACACAAAACTAAAATGTAGCCTAAATTTCTCTTAAAAGTGTAGCAATAGATTGATTGTAATTTTCGAAAACATATCAAAGAAAGGAGAAACTAGAGAAACGGAAAGCAAGTATAGGGAATTTGTAATTCCAGATGAGGATTCCGAAGATGAGATGAAAAATTTTCTTACAAGACAAAAGGAAAAATCTATTCAAGTGCCCTCTAATGTATCTAAAATTGATATAGATAATATTTTGTGTAGTTTTCATTGGGTAAAAAGAATAGAAAGAATAAAAAAGGTAGAAATAAATAGAGGTGTATTGGAATTTTGCCAAGAAAACAAATTGAAATATCCCTACTTATATGAAATAGCCATTAGTAGTTAGCCCGGCGAAATAGAGGAGCATTTCCCGGCGATTCAGACGATCATTTGCATATCATTAGCATTTTGACATATCTCATTTGCATAATCAAAAAAATTACAAATCTTTTGCATAAAGGTCAGATGAATGAAGGGTTTTTCGTAGTCAAAGGGTTAAATGATGATATTAATTTATATTACGATTAATATGAAATTTGCATCTTAATCGTAATCAAAGGGTTATTTTGTACCCAAAGGGTTAATTGGTCGAGTAATATGTCAAAGTTCGTGATTTTTCGTGGGGAATTGAATGGCGACATTTTTAATCCTTCCTTTGTTTACTGTTAAGAAATAATGAGTTAAATAATCGAGTAATATATCAAAGTTCTTGTCTTGAACTGAAGAATACAATGACGTTATTTTTAATTCTTCCTTTGCCTAAGTGTAATACAGTAAAACCTCGTTACGTCGTCACTCAAGGGACCAAACATTTTTGACGACTTAAGCGGAGTGACGACTTAGGCAGAGTGGCATTTTTGGAAAAAAACAAACAAAAAAAAAAAAAAAAAATTAAATACAGTATTTTCATGAATTGCTGTAGGATTCGGTGAGAAAAACAAGATTTTCAGAAAACAATACATGCAAATGAATGAGTGGAAAATAAAAAAAAAATAAAAAAAAACACTTTTTATATATAAACAATTTTCACGTGCAGTTTAAAATTAATTAAAAACCAACCATAAAAGCACATATACAAGGATAAAAACGACGTACGTTTCGAACCCCCGTCTGTTGTGGGGTTCCTTATCAAGTCCCCCCCCCTCCTTGTTAAAAGAGATCCTCCTTGAATGGATTCATGATTGCAAGTGAAAAAGAAGCGGGATGGATTCTGGCAGCTAAAAAGAAAGGCAATGTCTGTCTTTGAAACGTTCCAGCCAACCATTGCTGTCGCCGAAATCTTCAATGTTCAACTCCTTAGCAATTTCCATGGCTTTTTCTTTGAGAATCATGGCAGAAATCGGCACATTTTGCGATCTGGCATGTTTTAGCCATCGAACTAAAACCTCCTCGATATCGTCAAACTTCGATTTCCTCATTCTCCTTCGTTTGTCTTTGCAGTCAGCTTCTTTAATTATTTGTTTCAATGAAAGAATATTGTTTAATGTAGTCCTGGGAATATGGTGTTCTTTGGCAAAAGCTGTTTTCAAAACATTTGATTTTTCAAAAAGTGCAATTAAGTCTTTTTTTTCTTTAGAAGATAACGGAGGTAAGTTTTCGTTTCCCTGGCATGTTAAAAACGTAATTGAACCATGAAACTTCAAGAGAAAAAATAGCGGGGCTTTTATAGCGGGGCTTACTCGCTATAAAATGAAGTCACACTCAGGAGCGATCAAGAAAAACGTCTGCACTCGACAGAATCGCAGCGAGAAGTTTGCTTTGAATAATTAGCAGCGAGATTCCAAGAACCCAAATCCTCCGAAGGAGTAGGAAAGGGATGAAGTGACAGGCGTGGTCGAAAATTCCCTGTAAAGGCTTGGCTTTCTTAAAGTGAAGGGGCAGGGCTGAAAAGACGATGATGGAATGCAAAATGGAGAAGAAAGATGCTTTTGGCAATTTTTGAGGGTGGCGAGTTATCCGGAGTAGAATTAAATTTGGTGACGGATAAAAGAGGGTTATTTTACATTATTGTGTATGAGACCTTGTCGGGACCAAGGGAAAACGACGACTTAAACGGAGTGACGACTTATCCGGGTGACGACTTAACGAGGTTTTACTGTATATCATTCTTCTTACCTTGACTAGAATAGAATGGTGACGTTTGCCAATCTTCCTATACATTAGGTTATGAAATAAAGAGCTAAATATTCGTGTAATACTGTATATCCAAATTCTTGTCTTGAACTGAAGAATACAATAATGATATTTTTAATCCTTCCTTTGCATTTGCATAGTGTTAAGAAAAAATCTTGTAAATATTTTATTCTTTTTACAATGATTAATCTGTATGAAGGGGAAAATTATTTACTATTATTCGATAATTGTTTCCTATTTTACTTTCCCCCTTTTATTTTATTTATTTATTAGTCTTATAATGATTTTAGATAAGGAAAGCATCACACATAGTCACAAGAATATCTTTTTTTGTTTTTAATACATTATAAAAAAAAGGTTACACATTTATATATTTTATCAGGATGTTATTCTATCAATGTAGTAATCCGCCAGGACTACACCACATCCAGTTAAATTTGTCTTGCATTTAGGTAAAATTTGTATCTTAGGGTGAACTTTATCTGTATTTGGGAAAAATATTCTGTTAAATTTGTCTTACGTTTTGGTAAAAATTTGTAGCTTAGGATGATCTTTGATGTATTTGGGAAAAATATTTAGTTAAATTTGTATAGCATTTGGGTAAAATTAGTAACTTAGGGTGAACTTTAGCTGTATTTGGGAAAAACATTCAGTTAAATTTGGTTTGCGATTTTGTTAGTTTGTTATTTGTGTTTGGAAAAGGAAATACACGGCATCTTTTTCGACGGAAGGTATCTTTTGTCTGCGGCGTTAAGTGAAGTTATCTCGGCATAGCGTCACCGAGGTCAGACTGGATACATTTCATGAATGTTTCA
Organism: Thereuonema tuberculata; assembly: GCA_023159025.1. Lineage (NCBI taxonomy): Eukaryota > Metazoa > Arthropoda > Chilopoda > Scutigeromorpha > Scutigeridae > Thereuonema > Thereuonema tuberculata. The sequence continues at coordinate 79,128,332 of JAFIDM010002131.1, read as the reverse complement.
ATTTTATCATCATGTATTTCGTTTTGTTAAAATTTTGTT
>JAFIDM010002131.1:79108804-79128283 GCA_023159025.1 Thereuonema tuberculata | reverse complement strand
AAGGTGATGTTTCAATTTTATCATCATGTATTTCGTTTTGTTAAAATGTTGTTAGTTTAATACTTGTGTTTGGAAAAAGAAATACAGGGCATTTTCTTTGACGGAAGGTGTCTTTTGGCTGCCGGGCTAAGTGAAGTTATCTCGGCATAGGGTCATTGAGGTAGGACTCGGTACATTTCAATAATGTTTCAATTTTATCTTAATTTACTTACTTTCATGTTTTCTTGGAAAAAATATTTACGGTGGCGTGACTATTCTGTGTACACTTGACCTTTTTTTCTTAAAATTAACGACATACAGCAAGTGTGGATTTAGCACATAAGTCAATTTCAACTAAATATCCAAAGGGTTAAAATTCTCATTCACATAACTTGGGTACCAATAATACTCTCTTTAATCCTTTAGACTTCTCTTAAATCATGTCGTAGAGAATTATGAAATCATCTTCCAACAAAAAAAAAAAAAAACTAAACACTCCTCGTTAACCTTATCGTTTTCGTAATATTATTCAAATTAGGGTTTTTTAGCACTTTATTTGCAAATGATATGCTAATGATATGCAACACAAGGGTTAAATGGTCGTGACGCTAGGTCAAGATACTTATATTATTCACATTGGATAACCCCCTTCTTCCCCCACCCCGTCGACTTCTATTCTGGGTTGCATGCAACATAGAATAGAAGAATTGAAATTGTATAGCTTAGGGCCTCAGCAAGTCTAAATCCGGCCCTGCCCTGTGCATATAGGTATTTAGACCCTTGTTTTGACTTAAATAAACAGATCCAGTTCAGAACCCACTAGATTCAGTCTAAACTTCATTTCACGACGTGAAAATGAAACTATCATCACAATATAGATTTAGTTAATATTTACAAATATTTAGTTATCTAGATTGATTATAACTACAATTGGAGCAATCATTATAACTATGTGCTCAAACGATTACATACATTCACTTTTATGTTTTATCACCTAAGAAACAAATATCAATTTAAAGAAAACTTAATGTATATAAATCACTTGTTGATTCGGTACTGAATTACGGTTTGGATTATTGGCATTGCTTTACAAATATCAGATAATAAAATAAATAAATTAATATATAAAATTTTTAATAATATTTACATAAATTACAGAATCAAACTGCAGAAAGTAAATTAAAAATGAGAGCTATAGTATCTTGAATATCGAAGAAAAAATTATATACAATATCATTTAAAAAAAAATTATAAATATAAAAAAGAGAATTATAATTCCAATACAGATACTAGAGTATGTTGGCTGAGATGTTTTGAAATTCGAAAGATGAAAAATAGTTTTCGCTTTAGAATAGATGAATATAATTATATATTTTGGAAAACTATTTAGTTTATATAAATTGGGAAATCTATAGTAACAATAGTTTTAAAATAATTAAGACTCAATTAATATATGATATAATAAACAAAAATATTGTAAAAATTTCTAAATTACTCATAGTATATTTTGATGTAAACGTTTCAATTTAATTTAATTTTGCTAAACATATTGACACATATTAAATATTCCAACACCTATAATACAGGAGTAATTTTGTAATTACACCTAATAGGACCGGCAAACATTAAAAAAATAATATATACTAAGAAACACAGTCGGACCTCTATTTAACGAACCTCTATTTTGCGAACTTTTCTTTGGAACCAAGAACATTTTGCTAATTTCTTCTTAAAATAACCTCCAAATAGTAAAGTGCATTGTCTATTTATACTTTTTCGTGGTATCTATTTTTTTTTTTTCTCCTTGAAATGTTTTTATTATTAATATTCTCGTAAAGGAAATGAAAGAAATATGGATACAGCTGAGGGAAAAGGAAGAAATTAACGATGATGTGCTGATTGATGATTATCTCTCACTTGATTCTGAAGTTGAGACCTCAAAACACTAACTGAATATTTGGACAGTGTGAAAAATAAAAACAATAAGCTATGAATTGCGATGAAGATGAAGATGATCATGATGCAGAAATAAAAAAAAACCCTTCGTATGATGAAAAGCTAAAATCATTTGAAACAATCTGACGCGGATTACAAATTGTAGAAAATACTGAAGGGGTTTTTGGTGCATTGCAAAGATGCGAAACATACTATAAGCGAAAATAGTTTAAAAAAAAAAAAACAAACTCAGACAAAATTAACAGACTTTATTAGTAAAATTTAAGTACGCATGTGGTAACGTATGCTTTATATCATTAAAATTAGTACTTTTTTATAATATTTATTGTTTATGTATTTTAAATCTGTTTTATATAGTTTAAAGTAATTTTAAAAGGTGAATCTCTATTTAACGAATTTTCCATATAACAAACTTTTTTGGGGGGATTTAGCGACTTCCTTAAATAGAGGTCCGACTGTAGTTGACCCATCAAGACACCATCATGAGAAATGCAGTTACACCAGAAGAAAAATTAGTCATGTAATTATTTATTTAATTATTATTTAAAAAAACACCACGATCCAAAAAAAAGGTGGTTTTAAGGGAATATGAACCTAATTAAATTATGCCGAATGAAATAAACTTAATGACAAACAAAATAGAAATAATTAATATACAAATAATATACTTAATATTACAAATTAAAATAAAAAAATTCTTAAAAAAAAATACAAATAATGAGAACTAGTTTCCTTCAAAAAAGTTCTATGTCAGATAAAGGACTTGAAAAGCTGATGAATTTCGTAAATGAAGCTTCAATGTCAAGTTCCATTGTAAAGTGTCAGCTTCTCAGGTAGCGTCGTGTGACAGGCTGAATAGAAAACAATAGACGACAGGGTAGCTTCCACCTGTAGGTAGCGCGCTGAGTCGCGGATGGTCTAAAGCCCTTTATTATCCTATATGGCCCTAGACGGTCAATATTTTGATCAAACGGGTTCGTCAATCGATTGAGTCAAGCATGATTGACCGTTTAGGAACCCGTTTTACGCTTGAGCCAATCATTCACGGTGATTGATAGAAAGTTTGATTTACGCAAATGATTGAAGAGTCTAGGAGGGTTTTGATCAATCTTTCCCTCAATCAGGTTCTCGGCACCAGACATGGAGTACACACCCCTCCTTTCCACAGCGAAACGCATTCGGAACGTGAGGTAACTGGTTTTGGAAAATAAGAATAATAGATTTAATAAATTATAACATATAAGTTATATTGTGACGAGACAATTCTTTCCCCATAAAGAAATTGTGATTAATTTTAGAATTTAAAGTTATGGAAAAAAAAAAAAAATTATTGTCTTTCCTAGAATTTAGCATTAAGCTAATTAAGCATATTTTAATTTGTGAAATACGAAAGCTTCATAGTTCTAGATTTAAAAGTTAAATAAATACATAATAAATAAGAAATTTCAGCTTAGAATTGCGAGTTAGCGTTTTGGCGGGAAATTCTGAAGATTACTCATTCACACCTGGCCTCCTAGTTCTAGGAATTATAAAGGTCAGTTTTATAAATATAAAATGAATTAATATATTTAGTTCCTTCCATTACGGAAACTCCACTACGAATGAGTTTTGATCAAAAGATTGAAGCGTGATTCAATCGATTGTCTCAATCTTTTGATCAAACGATTGACCGTCTAGGGCCAAAGATTGAAGGGTTGGTTGAAGCGTGCGTCAATGATTGACGCAACCGTTTGATCAAAATGATTGGCCGTCTAGGGCCACCACGGATGGTTGACCCTCGCACGCGATTTGGCGGGTAGCTCTACCCCGTGTGACAGGTACAATTGGAATGTATCTACTCACTGGGTCGCGCTACCCCAGGTCGCCCCGTGTGACGCCGGCCTGAGACATTACAGAAACAGATTCCATATGTAGTTTCCAAAAATATCAAGTTTTATTTTTTGAGTATCATGTCCTTTTTTCTGTGGAATTGCCCTTAAAAGAAACATGAAAAACAAAAGGATAATAAAATAATTATAACATTTAAGTTTTATGTTAATTTAACAATTTAAACAAAGTCATTGTATTTTAAACAAAGTTTTATGTTAATTTAACAATTTAAACAAAGTCATTGTATTTTAAACAAAGTTTTATATATTAAACTGCATTAGATTAATAGCACGCTCTAAACAAAGTATGTGTATTCAATTTAAACAAAATATTTGTATTTAATTTTAAGGTATTCGTAACGAATGAAATGTAAAGGTAAAAGAAAGTTTTTTCTTATCCTCACCCTTTAGAAGTTCCTTGTTAAAATGGAACGAAATATTGTACAGTAAAGAAGATATTTATAGTGAAATGTTCTAATTTATTTAAACTTGCTATTATTATTTGTTGTTCATGGCACATGTAAGGGCGTGGCACTAGTGTATATCCCTTTTCTGCAAGAGAGCAGACTCTAAATTTTCTTTTATATTCTTGATAATTAATCAAGAATTGATAATTGTACATTAATGCGTTTTCTTTATTTTGTGAAAATTTAAATCTAAAAAAATTAATTATTATACAATTAATAAAAGAAGTTTAAGACTATCTCTATATTTAGGCTTAAAAAATTGCCGCATCCGCCAAGTCGAAAGGAAGTACATAAAAAAAAAAGCAAAAATACAAAAACTAACGCTGATGGCTAGTTTTAAAATAATATCTTCAAATACATTGCTTATTTTTTTGAAAGATGCCACAATTTTCAAGAAATATGATTCCTGCTCTCATTGGTGCGTCGCTGTGTTGATGTTTCTTTTGCGCATGCGCCACCGTTCTCTTCCGGCCAAATGCTCCCTGAAGTCCTGCCTTGAAGTTACACGAGCGTGTTTACCGTTTGGATGCCAGTATTTAGATCCACTATTTTTCGGTAATTCAGATTCAGACAAGTCTTGGAATTGTTGCTTCAGCAAAGATTATACTTTGTAAATCTTCTGCCTGTTACGTCTTTCATTTTTTGTTTCATTTTGAGATGTAAATAACCTGTGGTTTTTCTAAAAAAAACAAATTTAGAATAGGCCATTTTCCATTTTATAAAACTAAGTAACTTTGGAAGAATAAATTATTATTCTTCAAATGAAATATAGTTTTGATTAATTCTTGCCTTTTTTTTTTTGCTTATAGGTTTTCACGATAAAGGAATGTTATGTATAAAGAGAGAGCAAACGAAGGAAGATATTTCGGTAATTTCATAGTACATAATTGGAATGTTTTTAGGTTTAATGATAAGCTCTGGTTCCATCTTCTGAATTATATTTGATCAAACATTATTATATGACGATGGAAAATAATACAATAAAAAAGAAAAAGTCGGAGACACCCCCTGTTCCTCTGAAGACATGGTCTTTTCGAACAAGAAAGCCCGTGAATTATCAAGAAGAGGTTATCAAAGGTTTAGAGAATTGCGCTGTTGTTTGTAGTATATGTGGTGAAAATTTCAGAACCAAGAGCAGGCTGAAGCAACACACTGCTCAAAAACACCACGAAATCAATTGTCCGAAATGCAAAATCATATTAGAGCATCCAACAATGTTTCACAATATGAGCAAGTGTTCAGAGTGTGCTGTGAAAACGGCCAAGCAACCCAAAAGACAGAAAACTCCACCTAAGCCTAGTTTCGAACCTTTTGCAAATGGTGTAGGTGCAGGACCTGTTCGATCCCTTAGTGCAGCAAGCAAAACACAGCCAACAAACAACAATGTAGTGGAAGTAATAGAATTAAAACCTGATGATGATGACGTTATTGAGATAAAACCAGATGACGAAGTTATTGTGATAAAGCCTAATGATGATGGAGTTATTGTATTAAGTGATGATGATGAGGTAAGTTCAAATGTGTCATCTCAAAATATCACAAAAGCAGTGAATGGGAAGGCTGCTCGTGGACTTCCTCTGAGGAACGGTATTGTATGTCAGAACAATTCTCAAGTACCATCCAGCTTGACATTAAATTCACCGAAAACTCTACCATCGAGGTCTAGGAAATCAAGTTCAGACGTGAATCTTGTTGTAGCAGAAAAGCGAGTCACATTTGAAATTACTACTCACGATTCCCTGTTGGCTGTGCCTCCCAAATCGCCATTGGTTTCAGGAATCATTGAAAATGCATCGACAGCTGATTCTACTCTGCCGATTATTCAGAGTGTGTGCAGTGCAGGGATTGTGCTGCCGGCAGATACACTTTCTACTCAGTCAATTCAAGCCTCAACCCCCCAGCAGCAGTCACGCAATCAAATAGATCCCATTTTATCTAGATTTCTAAACAATAAAGAAATAACAGTCACTCCGATTGTAAATTTGCATTAACGTTTAGTTACTTAAGGAGAGAGTAAAACTATGAAAGCAACAAGAAACTAACTCACTTCTTCTTATTGCTGGTTCATATAGAGATGACCACCTGTTTTGCACAAATTTTGACAGATTCTTATAAAGAATGGTTTTGAGGATTGAAAGAGTTCCATCAGTTCTTTAGCAGTTCAATTATTCAAACTGTATCCTCTCATTTCAAACACTTAAAAACATCCACTGTTAACATTTGTCAATTATTGTGTTCATTCCTTACCAATTCAACTGTTTCAGTGACTTTGAAACATCTAAACGCTTTGTTTCCGAGATTTTTTTGTTAATGCTAGTAAATTTTAAAATCTGATTTTTTTGTATGTTTAAAAGCTATAACTATTATTAATGATTATATTTCAGCTTTTACGACATCAACAAATTGTAACCTTAACGGCTTTCAGAGGTTTGTGTGAAAACACAGCAGGTAGTAGCCTGAAACTCCTTTCAGAAAACTTTATTTCTTTGGATTAAGTTTCTCATTTTTTTGAGATCTTTAATAAAGTGTGCGGTTTAGCTGACAGCTTTCAAAAGAGGAAAAAAAAATCGTAAAGGTAAAGTAAATCAAGAGAACAAGACATGTAAAGAATTAAGTTGATGGTAAAATGATTGTTACAGCCATTTTAATAGTCGTATATTGTTGACTGCACATAAATGGCTCTTCAATTCTATTGTACAGTTTGTTTTCATAATGATCTGAAAAGCAAAGAAGTTTCACTTTTGAATATATACTTATTTAATATACGTGTCTTAGAAGGAAAATAAGACATGTACATCATTAATTAGGTTTATAATAAATAAAAAAATAAGGTTATTTTCTTAAGGATTTGATTATATCTTAAATTATCAAAACAAACATGTTACTGTAATTGACTTTACATAATTTTCTAAATCTCATTTGTTCTTCCAAAAAATATTTCTTGTTTAATGTAAATCTAAAGAACTGCCAAGTGTGTGTTTATTTTGATCTCCGCATAACTTTAGTTCCTTTCAGAAATAGAAATTAAAAAGTTATTTGTGCGCATTTAAAAAGATTATCAAAAATAAAAGTTAAAACAAAGTTATGGCAACTATTTATCCAAAAATCTCATGAAACTTAAATTATTTTTAGTATTCTTTTCATTTACACACAATTTAGAATATATATATGATTTCTTATAAATCTATTTTTTCAGAATTGAAACTCTGGGTGTTTACTCTAAGCAAAAAATGTATACAGTATATTCTCGAAATCTTGAAAACCTTGATATGTCGAAAAATTATTTTTCCTCTTGATAATTCTTTTTTTTTTTTTACATATTCATGTAAACTTGACCTTGTTATCTGGAAAACTCACTATCTTGAATTTTTTTGTGTCCCTTCGATTTTGAGATATCGAGAGTATACTGCATATAATATCAGTCAATTCGGCTTCATTCCCGAGATATGGATTGAAACTTTGCCATAGTTATCATGTGAGCACATCTGATTTAACCCAATGTAATGTCCATCGTCGTTTTCTTTGTTTTATATACCAACTAGGGTGTATTTTTCTGTGTAACTGATGACATCATCGATGGATTGGACTGCATGGACCTGTACATGATTCTTCGGTCACTTGACCTATTGACATTAGATTTCTGTCATTGGGGCTGTACAAAATCATGAGAGTACATGAATGGCAAGCCAGAATAGTTTCTACAGGCAATACCTGATGCTGCTATTAGCATATGCCATGACATTGCTGATGTTCCGTGGATGCAGTAACTGGTAGCACTCGTTACGAAACGTTTCCAGCATAAACAGGTTTTTTACAATACCTGTGAAAGGTGTAGTGATTTCAATGTAATTGCATTTGAGATCAGTACAGCAACAGATCAACTGGTAATTGAATAGCTTTCATTTTGTGAATATATACAACTAAGTGTCCAAATCTTGGGAACAAAGCCGAATTGATCTACGATGAATATTATACTTTTTGCTTAGAATGGCCATCTGAATATGCTAGTGAATTTGTCGGTTTCGTGACAGAACATCCTATGTATTTATGTATTGTATATATCGATAAAAAAATTTAAAATTATCTAGTAGATGAATTCTTTTTAAAAGTTCTACGATCATATGTTCTAAAGCACAAATTAGATGCTCTGTTATTTTTGTCCTTTGGCTTTGTAAGCAATAACAATTTTTATAGTTTATACTTGCTTACTAAAAATATTTGGACATGCCCACATATCATTATCATATCAGATGCCTGAATTTTTTTTTTTTTTGTTGTAAGAGTAGTGTACTTATATAAGATACTACAAATGAAAATTTTGAGAGAGAGAAAAAAGAAATATAGAAGTTATTAGCCTTCTTCCAGGAAAATTGGTTTGGACACTGTGTTGTTAGCATAGAATTGATTTTCCTAGATCACGACATCTTCCTGCTGTACGACAATAAGAAGGGAATAGTATAAATTATAGACTTTACTAATAGCATTTGTAAAAAACATACTTTGTCATTATGTTAAAAAAAACGCTATCTATATTTACATTTTCACAATTTTTATATTTATTGTGTTTTTTATGTTTCGTTGTTACTTATGTTAAATTTTCATTGAAGAGGAAATGACTGGGATATCAAAACCCAAATCTGCTCCAGATACTATCTTTTAATTCATGTTGATGTATCTATTTTTACTTAGCCTACTGAATGAATGTACAACATACTTTTAAGGTCCAACCTTTAAAAATTCTTATTATAACTCAAATTGTTCATTCCAAGTTTAGAAGTGCCAAATTGTTCTTGGAAATGGTTTCAATTTTGGCTTTAAATTGATTTTATGTTTAAATATATCCTGTACAAATGTCATTTTATCTCATTTTAAATTATTTTTGTGTATGCATCAATTTAATTTCAAAGCTAAAAACCACAGTCAGAATAAACCACTATTTTTTTTTTAAATAGCTCATCATCATTTAAAAAGATTAAAAGACGGGCAAGCAGTGCACCTTTTTCAGTTTCTAAAAATTAATTTCCAGAGTTGGTTCTTTTATAGAGCTTAATCATACGATTGGATATGCCTATATTAATCGAGGGTTTTGTGGATATTTAGAAGGACACCCTTCATGTTGGGTCTAAAACATTTTTTCCATAATTTTAATTTTTTTAAAATTAGGTTGATGCCCTGTGTCTAATATCTTTGTTTTTTTGATAAAACATTAATCCATGCTGTTTTTATCTCTTTTTATTTAATTCTGTGATGTCATGTCATAATAACTTCTGTTACAACCCCTGCAAGGAATGGCATAAATCAAATTCCTTTTTTCTTCTAATTCCTCATGTGTCATATTATCTTTAAAAAATACTTACAAAACAGGGATTTTAATTTCAAATAAATAAGCTTCGTTTCATAATGAAGAATTATATTCTCAAAAGCCAATCAATACAATTATTCTTTGTATTGAATAATTTTGTAAATTTATTAACGATATTAATATTAAATGGTTTCAAAAATTTCTTAACGAAATTATTTAGAGCCGATTCATTCTCATTGATAAACTAGTGATTTATTCTGTTTGAAATTTTTAGCTTTGCTGTCATTATATCATTTTTAGTGATTTTTTTTACATCCCTTTATTTGTGTATTGTTACATTGAAGTTAAAAGTTCTATAAATTTTTAATGTTCTTAAGACAGTTTTTCAAATTAAACATTTAATATTTACTTTATATGTAACTACTGAATAAGTTTTGCCACAGAGTGAGAATTTGGAACAATCTAGTGTATAAGTGTGACTAACAAGAAATTTTGTGTTGGTGTTTGCTTTTAACCATTATCAAGTTTAAGGATTCTCTGTTTTGTACTTGCTATTATCTGTTTTAAAAGATTAGTTTTTAAAGTTAATATGAATGCCGTAGTAAAAATTGTTGTTTTCGTCCAATTGGATGTGAAAAACTTTTCAAGCTACATTTTAGAGCACAGCCATTAGTATCATTATCATTATCAAATATTTCTACAGCACTTTCAGTTTGTTCTGGTTATGCTGCAGTTACACACTTAATTTGCTTCAATTTTTATCTTTGCAGTCCCAAATGAAAGGGTGGCCATGCTAAAAACTGTAGTTTTAGGTTAAATCTTTTAAAATTGTCTTTTATTTTCTAAGTACTGTTCATAGTCGTGGACTATTATCTCTTTATCTAATTTCCTTACTTCTTGCGAGAAATTACTATTTAAATTTATATTGGTGAAATAAATTATTTCAAAGTTCCTATCTGTCTGCATTTCTATATACTCTAACGGACAAACAATTCCTTTTTATCGACACATTGTGCCTTTTAAGGAATTTATTGATCAGTGAATAGTTCTTGCAAAATGAAGTATTTTCAAATGCGTGATTTGAAAAGGAATTGCATTTTTGAGGAGCAGTTTCAGTACAAAATAAAGCATAATGAAATAAGACAAGACGTTCCAATCATTCACTATCAGCTGTCGCATTGTGTCACATGACGAAGGATTCAAAATGGAAGACTGGACTTAATTTTGTATCATTACTGGGAGATGATCTCTTTGGTGGCACTATTCTCTTTATCGTAATGATGCCTGTCACTTGATAGACAAAAATCTATCAGCTACTGTATTTCATTGTTGTTTTGTTCTGAGTATAAAAACTATAGGCTGTTACTTGTCTTGTGATGACATGTCTTTAAGGAATCCTATTAGGAACATTTGTTTTTGACAAATCCCTTTTAGTCTCTTTTCCTAAATAATTACATTTATTTCTAAAATGCATCAATAAAAAAAAAATAGCTAAAGAAATGTCTGTTATGTTTTTGTTCCTGTCATTTGACTCATGACAAAGAACTAGTTTTTAATGGATTTTATTTTTATCTTCTCGTTTATTTATTTTTTTATTTTATACACAGTCTTCTTTTTCTTTCCATAATTTCTTTGAAGAAATTAATTTATTATCTAAATATTAGGCTCCATTTATTACATTTTTTCAAAACTTTAGTTCATATGATATACCTTATGTGATATTTCCACATTCTGCTTAGTTTTAAATTGTGTACTAATATTTAAACTATCTAGCAATCATTACTTATCAGTGAAGAAGTTGGTTTGGGATATGTTGATTTTAATTGACCTTTTGATTTAAGGCTGTCATCAAATCTTAAATTTTCTCAATTTCATTGATTAAGTGCTTTTTTTTTTTGTATGGGCTTTTTTTAAATTTGATGGACCCACAAGATAAAAATCAGTGAAAATTGATTTATACATAATATAAAGCAAGGTTGTACTATTTAAATCAAACCATTAATCTTAATTTGGAGCCTTTCTTAATTTATTTTAGTTGGGAAATTTCTGATTCAAGATAAAAAAGAAGCTGCTGTTTGAAGATTTTTTTATGATTTGTGATCTTGCAAACTTTAAGCAAGTAAAAATGCGTTTATGTGATTCATCTGAGTACTAAAATGCGAGGACACCTAGAGATTAAAATATTTCTTTGTTCCGAGTTTTGAATATATTTTTTTTTTATTTAAATACCTGTCTTTCACTGCATAACAAATGAATTTGATCTACAATAATTGCCAGTTGTACACTTTTTATTAAGACAAAATTGTATTGTACTTTTATCATATCGTGATTTAAGTTTTAAAGAGAAACTTATTTATGATTTCAAAGTTGTCTCTTCCAAGAACATATTCAAATTTCAGTGAAATATGAAACCATTACTGTTGCTGCCTCAGCTCTTTGTATTTGAACAATTGAGGATTTCATATTGCTATCTCTCTGCTTTCGGGTCTCCAGTGACAGGCCTTTGTTGTCGTCCTTTTGATCAGCTCCCTTTTTCTTATTCTGCTCACATTGCTTCTGACTATTTTTCAGTCTTGCTAGTTCTCACTGATTTCCACAAGTCATTGTAATCGTTGGCATCACATAAACACGATCTGAGCTTCCCGAACCTTCCTGAACACAATATCGCAGAATCACAGCAAAGAATTGTATTAAATATTCCTTCTTCAGCGACATTTAAATAATTTAACCATTCCTAGGTTGTTTTTTTTTTTTTTTTTTTTAAAAAAAAGGAATGGTTAAATTATTTAAATGTCACTGAAGAAGGAATATTTAATACAATTCTTTGCTGTGATTCTGTGTTCGGGAAGCTCAGATCGTGAGGTCTGAAGCCAACGATTACAATGACTTGTGGAAATCAGCGAGAACTAGCAAGATTGATTTCATATTGAGTCAAATATAGCCAAGAAATCTCAGTTTAGAAGTTTCTATATAAAACTTGGTTATGTTAAATGAGTTTTTTGTATTCTGCATATTGATACAAAACATTCAGTCCATGACAAGTTACCTATACAAGTCGCTTCAAACTCTTTAGCTAAAATACAGCAATGGTTAGTCTTTTTACAGAACAAAATTTTGCCAAGAAAAATTAACAAATCAAAAAGTAGTTGATAATGACAGCAATAAAAATAATTTATTTAAAATAATAAATGCTGTAAAAATATTTTCATTTTTTATTCTTAACAAAGTTTCAAACTTAATATTCAACAGCTAGAACAATTTCCATTAATTGAGACAATCTTCTGCCTTTTTTACACATGTCTAAAGCTTGTTTTCAGTTGACAGGAACTACAAATCCGTTGTTCATTTGCTTAGCTGAATTTAAGCAACCTCAATGCACATCAGATTGTGACTTTGAAAATTCAAATAACCTATGTGCTTCCTTGTCAATTTTTACTTTTTTCCAATAATTATGCTCGTAAATTACAGAAATATAAACAAATTTCAGTGCAATCTGTACTCTTAAATTATTAGTTCTCAATAATACTTTTAAATAAAAATTTTGTTACAAAATATTTGCAAATCTTCATTAAAGCCAGTATTCTGATGAGACAACAAAACCATCCACTGGAAAAAGACAGAAGACGAGTCCAAAATTGACAGACTGTATAACCTCTACCGGAAATGTTCTGACGTACTCTCAGAAGATAAACAGGATTTTTCTTTTATTATAACACTTCTTACCTTCTTTGTTGCAGTCTTGATACTCAAAATATCATTGAACTATTGAGAAATGGTTGTAGTTTCAGAAACCTCAAATGACTTAGCATTTTTTTTTTTTTTTTTTTAGATAATTATTTGTACTTAAATCCTTAGTTTACTTGTCTGGTAACAGTTAGGACACCATAACATTTTTTTACAAACTAAGATGTTAATAAGTGAACTGAAATGTTTTTGAGAGCTTGCTCATTCTCGGTTCATTGTCACTGAAGCATTTTTAATACAATGATTTCTTAAAATAAGGTTTAACGTGCCAATAATTAATATTAAAGTATAAATTACTTATCACTTTCTGAGTGTTTCAACTGATGTGTGCTACTGGCTGATGAGTCCACTAAAAGGACGAAATGGTTTTCCCAGACTCTTCACCAATGAAAGCTGAGATATTTTTATTTCGTGTCATTTCTTTACACTTTTGCAATGATTTCTTTTCTGTCAGATATTCTAACAATTGACAAAAAAAATTTTTGTGCATTCCAAAAAAAAAATAATCTTCCAGTCCAAAGTGGGCCAAATTATTTCAACCATATGACACAAAAACTAATGATTTTAAAATTGCATTTGTTCTTATAAGGCATTAATTACACTCTCGAACAGTCAAAATAATTATGATACGACTCTGTTTAGTTACTATTTTACTTCTGTCCATTCCCAGGCAAGTAAATATAATCTAAAATTATATGCAGCATAAGAATGTAATATTTTTAAAAAATATATTTGTAGTTATTTTTATTAGTTTTATAGAAGTGATTATTTACGAACTTATTTATCCATTAATTCTGTGTTGAGAGTTTTTTAATAGTTTTATATTTCAGTTTTGTTTGAAAGTTTAGGAAAGGGGACATTACATCTTCATTTTTTTAATACTTGTTTACTTCTTTAAAGGTTTAAAAATCTCAGTTAGTTCGCTCTTATTGATTTCATTCATTAATTCGTGAGTGCACAGCTAAAAGGAGGTAACTTGCCACAACCAAAGTTGGCATAATATTGTTCAAATACACAGTGATTGCTACTGGCATTCTCCAACTGCACACCTTTATTATTTGTGTATGACGTTACTTCACTACTTGCCATTTGCATAAAGTCTGTAGACGTGACCATGACATTTGGTTGACCAAACTCTGTTTTACCAAAACTGATTTGTAATGAAAGCAATATCAAGTTTGTTTTTAAGTAGACTGTAATGTGAAATATTCATTTTAGTTAAATCAGGATTTCTCTGTATATATTTCCTCTTTTGTTTTACTGAATTTGTTTATGCCAGAAATGTAATATTCATCATTTTTTATTGTATTTTTTAATTTAATATCTTCAAGAATACAATATTAATAAAAAAAAAAAGAGCTTCTTAAACAAAGAAACATCATCACTTAGATATATTATGTAAATATTTAAAATGAAAATACAGTCATTATTAGTAAAGATAAAAATAGATATTATATTTGATTATGAATAATTATAGTGAGGAATGTAAAACACAATAGATACAAATAAAATGTATTTGTCAGCTTTATTTTCTTGATAATGTAAAGTGGACTTGTTTACTCAAAGCTTTGTATAACTGGATTTTTTTTTTTAGCAACATACCAAAGAAATAGAGCAGATATCTTCTGTTCTTTCAGTAAATATTCTCATGAATAATGGACAGGGCCATTCGTTCTAGAAAGGCCTTGATTGTATCCTAAAAAAAAAAATCCTGATTCGTAATGCTTTTTGAAATTAATATTGTGTCGACTATTTACTGCCAAAATACAAATATTGAGCAACTCATAAATGAAAGCTCAAAGATATTTAATGCCCAAGAATGAGATAAGAGAAAAAAAAATAAACTTCCTCTAATTTTACAGTAAAGATGACACTTAACAGTTAATAGCCACATAGTAAAATATTTCTATTGTCACTCAAAGCAAAAAAAATTACTCATATATATATTAAAGCATTATAATTCTCAATCTTCATGATCATGAAAATTTATCATCCTGACAATTTACTCATGCTCATATAATAATATTGGAAAGATATATTTGAGAATACAAAGCTAAAAGTTAGAATTAATATAATTAATAGTTATAAAATGTTTTCTTATCAATTTTCTAGTTTAATTTTTTGTTTTTTCATTGTCTCTTAATCCTGCTTCCCATTCCTTTATCTCATTCTTTGTGCCGTTTTAAACAATTTCCTATTACTGTCCATGGATGTTAAAATTCACTACTGCTACTTCAAATAGAGAACAATAATATATAATGTAGTTGTCACACTTCAAAATTGACTTATAACATTCTATTCTTAAATGCATTTTCAAAAGTTTTATATATACAGTTGACTCGTGATAATCCGACATTTGACAGTCGGACACGCTCGGTAATCCGATGCAGATTGGTTCGAAAACCGACCCGATTGAGGTGAAATGCACAATCACTTGCGATGAAATTATATCAGCTGCAAACACTTTGATACGTTGGTGTGAGGAGAGGGAACTCGACTATGAGAACATTTTAATGTTAAAAGATATTCAAGAAAAAGCCATGACCGACTCTTTACATAAGAAGAAACAAACGATTACAGATTTTTTTAAGCCGTAAATACGTATGTACGTATTTTTATTTTTTATTTTAAAACATAAAATTATATTTACGTTATATAGGGTCTACTGTAATTTTTTTTTTTTAAGACATAAATACATAAATAAATTAGTATTACATACATACGTATTGTTCTCAAAATATGTAAAATATATGTTCTCAATATGTATTGTAACAATATACGTACTGTAGTACTTACAGTACTGTAAATACATTACTTAAATTTTCTTGCCTTAGAAGTCAAAATTCAGTTTTAAAAAATCAAACTTTGATAATCGACATTTTTGATAATCCGACATCCCCTCGGCCCTGTAACTGTCGGATTATCGCGAGTCTACTGTATTGCATAAGTCTGTGGAAAATCATAACGGGGCTAATATCATGAATAAAAGAACAGCATGGCAAGGTAGCAGACGTATTTGATGAACGATTTGGTTAATAAAATATTAACGGTTTGGTTAATAAAAGAGGAGTGAAGAAAAAAAATTATCTTATCAATTTATGTTATTTAATCATCATTCTGACAAAAATTATTAAAGTTGTCAAATAAAGGTTTTACTTTAGTTTACTCTGTGTTATTTTTTTTTAATTTTAGAAAAATGTTAAAGTCTTGTAAAATTGAGTAAAATACCTTGCTGAAGACTGTATTTTTAACTACATATGGTTATTCAAGCATTTATTCATATCATCTAATAGTTTTACTGTATTTGTGTTTCTTTGTATTTATACCAATCGTACATCAGTACTAGTCATATTCATTACATTTAAACTTCATTTGTATTTAAAAGTGTTTTGATGTAATTTAAAAATATTAAAAACTGTTGTCCAGAAATTGTAAGATGTATTTCTACATGTAATTTTTTTATTGCTGTAAGAAAAGTTTGAATCAAAAAAAAAAAAGAAAATATAAATGCAGTGTTTAATAACTGAAATTCAACAATGTAAATAAGTGTATACTTTTCAAATTTCTGTACGTAAAATACAAGAAATGTTGAGCTGGATGATCTGATCTAGTCTGTAATCTAAAGTCAGCCTGAAAGATATTTTTGTAAGGTTTTTAGGTGGTTAAATTCTTCCGAGAGACAAAATGTTAAATCTGATTGATTTTCAGATATAGGAATTGCAGAAATTGAAATTTTGGGTTATTTCAGGCCCTATGCCATTGTCAAAATAAAAGCTTAATTTCAAAGGATATTAAAAAAAGTGAGACTGTAATAAGCATCATAGTAACATAGTTTATATTCTTCTTTCCGTCCTGTTTCAAAAGCTTGCTCATTTGTATTTACAAAAATTTCTACTTACAACTTTTGAATTCCAAATTCTGATGTTTCTTTTTGGTTCAACTTTTTGTCTTTTTTTATTTGGAGTTTTTTAATAAACGAAGTAAGTTTTAATCACTTACCAGCCTGGTAATTGTCATTCATTTTAATAAACTTCATCAGGAATAAATATGAATATACAATGCTGGACAACTGCTAAGGACTGATCACAAATTGCAATGTATCATAACATTATGGGCAGGGGGGAGACCCGGCAGGATGCAATATTTTTGCCACACTGTTCGAACATTAGAATAAAGATCTTTTATTGTTCTGGAAAATACAGAAGGTTATGAAACAGCTGAAAGGCCAAAAGTGTTCATTTGATGCTGTGTATGGAGAAATGGAAAAATACATATGAACGACAGCAGGCACCTTTGAGAATGGTGTCAGTATGGAATATGTCCACCGTGGAGGGCGATGCAACATTCCATACATGTCAAGCTTTGCACAACATTATCCAGAGCTGTTGAGGCAAGTTATCCCACTCCTCTGTCAGTGCACGGATGATGGTGGTTTTGTTTGTTGAAGGATAATCTCAACAAGCATGGCACCTCCCCCAAACCATCCCAAACATTTTCAATAGGGTTTAGATCTGGAGAACGTTCTGGCCATACTTGGCGTTGAATACCCTTGCTCTCTAGACAATCCTGAACAGCAAGTGTTCGATGACATGGTGCGTTGTCGTCCACGAACAGAAATGTATCACTGACAGCACCATGGAAAAGGCGAACTTGAGGCAGTAGAAATTAATCAATGTATTGGTGGCCAGTTGTAGTCCCAGTTGCAACCACATGTAGGGGCGTGCGGCCACTGATCATGATGCCGGCTCATACCATGCAAGTCGGATATCGGTCCATTTCCTGGTTATTTTCTGGACGAAACGCAGTACCACTCACACACCAAACCAGTTGGAGTCTACAATCCGATGACAGACTGAACCTGCTCTCATCTGGAGAATAGTACGGAAGCATATTCGTCTTCGGTCCAATTGCGATGCTCACGACACCATTGCAAATGGGCGATGCAGTCTGGGCAATGGGAGACACACAACAGGTCTGTGAGCGTGTAGTCCTTGTCCCAAACGTCTGGCTACAGTTTTTCGGGAGATCCCCGCTTTCCTGTGGCAGCAACCGCAGTCTCTCATTTGCACTTGCTGAGCTGTGGTGCGCCGATTCCGTTTTGCTGTTAGGGCGATGTACCTGTCTTCTGCAGGCATACTTCCCCGTGACACCTGCTACACATTCGAATTGTTGTAAATGCTTTCCACAGCGTGAAACAACACTGTGGGTGATGCCGAGCTGGCAACATTTGTTATTTGCGCCATTCTTCGATCTTTCCAAAAATACAGCCACGCGTAAAATCATCTAAGTGATATCGGGAAGACACTGAAAACTTCAAGAATGTCAATTACCGTTTTCCAGTAAAACTTTCCCTTCGAACAACAACTGTCCACATGCGTCCAATCCTTCAAATCTCTTATCAGTGCTGTCAGGTGACACACAGGCATGGCAATGCAAAACTTGGATAAGAATACCTCTTCTTACTGTATCCTGCACTTATTCCAATGGTCGACATGTGGGTTCCTTCCATTTTGTGGTGGCTAAGGGTGATAGTGTCATCCGTCCTTGGCAATTGTCGAGCAGTGTATGATAATAACTGCATTTGTTTTTTTTAAAATAAAGAATGATAACACTTTCAACTTAAAGTGGTCAAGAAATCGACAATTAAGGTTGCAATTTCACGACACTGAAGAACACATTATGACATAACAGTACTTTTGGCCTCCCCTCCCTCTTTTTTTTTAATCCCCTTCTCCAATCACACAAAAGTTTTCCTGGAAATCAGATGCCTCCATCCCCCTTCCAGAAGGCTTTTTTATTAGGCCAAGCCTTTTCTTGGATTTTTATCCTGTCTAAGGCTGGTGACTTCCTAGGGACATTTTAAATGACAAGTTGGATTGATATTCATAGTTTACAACAACCAAAACATTTTATTGTTGGACCTGTTCAGAAATTCTCTTAACTCAATTTTAGTAGTACAGTAGATACCACTTAATGTGATCACATCGGGCCGATCCGATTTTGATAACTATAATCGATTGATTATAATAAACGAAAAATATAAATTAAAAAAGGGCAGCATAAATTGTAGTAATGGTGAGAAGATTTTAGCAGAAAACATTTACTTAACGTAATGAAATTACATGCATTAAATGAAAAATATAAATTAAAAAAGGGCAGCATA
>JAFIDM010002131.1:79084771-79108794 GCA_023159025.1 Thereuonema tuberculata | reverse complement strand
AAATTGTAGTAATGGTGAGAAGATTTCAGCAGAAAACATTTACTTAAAGTAATGAAATTACATGCATTAAATTAAAAAAGTGAAATTGATAGGTCAAAAAATAGTATATACGTGTCAAGGAAAAAAGAAATCATCAATTGTTGATTTCCTGGTCTGCTTACGGAGTAAGTCATTAATAAAACATTCGTACTCAATCGATGTTTACGAATCCTATCAGCCTCAGCTTTTCTTTGCACTCGCAGTCGCAAAATTCCAAGCACTCGTTGGAGTCTTCTCAGCACTCATTGGAGTCTTCTCTTCCTCGATAACATTTTCTGGTACATCTTCATCAGAAACAGATGTCAATATTTCGTTCATGTTCGATACAGCTTCACAAATGTCATAGTCTGTTCATACAGTTTCTAAAGTTTGTAGGTCCTCGTCGATGTCCATCCAAGCTTCGAAATCTTGAGCAGTCATGTCGGGTGGAGCACTGATAATTTTCTCCAATTCTTCCACAACTGCATAGGCGTTTTTTTCTGATTGTAAGAATCCTCCATAACCGAGACGTTCCATGAACTTCGCCGGGAATAGCTCATTGAAAATGAACTAATTGGCCTAAAATTTGATAACATTAAGCGAAGTAGCGATCATATTAAGCGATCATTTTTGTGTTAATTCGAATACGTCTGTTCGGGACCAGAGGTTATTGATAATATTAAACAAATGATAACATTAACCGTGATTACATTAAGCGGCATCTACTGTAGTAGTAACAAGCCTTATTGATAGACAATGCCATCATAAAACACTAAGATTTATGGTCTTCCTCATAAATGGAGGTCTGATCAGGAAATTTCTAAGCAGAATTCATGTTTTGGCCTATCCTCTCAAGACAGAGATGAGGCACTGGGGAAAATGAGCATCTGCATCAAAGAATAGATTAACAAATCTATTAATTGCCTTCAGCAAATCAGGAAGGCTTCTAATTTTTAAATGATTTATAATTCTTTTAGATTCACAAGTAAGAACTTTTGCTTACGACTTATGGAAATGTCCAATTGATCTTGTGAGTTCTAAATGCTTAATAACTCTTTATGTCTGACTCTATTTGATCTTATCACTCCCTTCGGCATAATGATTGTTTTTCTCTTATGGGAAAATAATAATGTCTTTATGGAAAAAATTAACAAAAATACTCCAAGTAATACATTAAAAACTTACATAACTCTTTATTGAGAAAACAAAAGAACTCCATCTTGGCTATATTTCGAAAGTCTCAGTGACCTTTCTTTTCTTTTCCCCAAGGTGTAAGGCTCGTAAAAGAAAGGTCGCTGAGACTTTCGAAATATAGCCAAGATGGAGTTCTTTTGTTTTCTCAATAAAGAGTTATGTAAGTTTTTAATGTCTTTATGGAATTTTATCAAATATTCCTAAATGCCTTGCAAATAAAATATTTTAATTGACTAGTTAGAATAAAACTACTGTTCTATTTCAGTTGAAACCTTATTTATTTACAACCATTAATACAATAAACAAAAATGCTTAAAAATTAACAGAACAATGATACGACTTAATATACTTACATCAAACTTTGTTAAGTAATTAGATAGATAACAACACAAAATAAAATCTTCTTTTAATCTTTACTATATTTCGAAAACATTTCCTGTTTTCTTCATCAAGTTTACATGGAAAATGGAGAAGAACCAACATGTTCTTTCTCCTAGAATATCTTTAATAAACATGAAAAAATTACAATCTGAAAGTATCACAGTATATAATAAACCAACATACAATTGTTAGGTTACACATTTTTTAAATACATTGTTCAAAAATAAATATCCAACAATCATCTAAATAGTTCAAATAACAAACTAAATTAAATTAAAACATCATTTGCAAATAATGCTACAAACAATTATTAAACATCTTTTATGTATTTTTTGAATAAATTTAATGATGTACTGTTAATTTTCAAAGATTTATCTTTGTTAAAACATTCTTTAGAATCTATGAAAGATGATTCTATTAAGAATCTGTCTTCTTCATTTTTGCACTTATAAATCATTTTCACGATTGGGTTAGGATTATATATAAAAGCGATACAACTTAGTTTACCACGTGACTTTAGAACTTTTTAAACATAATAGCATTCAGTAAATCAGCATCTCTGTTTAGGGATTTGTTACTGTTCGCAACCAAACTATATTTACTGCTATTGATGATCCAAGGGCAATAGAGTACCCCTTTTTCTTGGGATATCATTGCATCAAATTAGATGCATAATTTTGCCATCAAATATGGGATATCCTGTTTTACATAAGATTATCATCAAGAGAAGGTTGTCAGCTGAAAGAATTTTTCTTTTTGGTAGGAAGAAAGATGAAGAAATCGACAAAATTCAAAGAAATAGTTGATATTTGCTGTTAGTCTGCATAAAATTGACATATTTAACCATTGTTAGTTAATATTGTGAATACAGAATTGGATTTTAAAGAATAGATTTAAATAAGTTTCTGCTTCATCATAAAATACTTTCAATGTTAATCTTTGATTTTAAGTTCAAAAATGATTCGTAAATGTTGATTTCATAAATATTTTAATAAAGATGTAAGGATTAGTATCTAAACATGGAATTTTCTCATTTTTTTATTTCTTTAGTTCTTACAAATGTTTTGTTGCACTGGTTCAATCCTATCATCTGGGGATTATTACTTTCAAAATTAATAATAATTAAAATATTCTCAAACATCAAAGTTAAGAAAAGGAATTTCATTAGAAAATAGATTACGAACCATCAAAATAATAAGTAAATAATACTGACACAAAACAAATTTACAATTACTTCCAAAACAGTTTATTCATTTTATGTACTTCAAGTATTTATACAGTAAAACAAAAAAAAATAAATAACATAAATCTAATTTTCTAAATTGACAGTGTAACACTAAATAATATTTATTAAGATATAAGAATCTGATGCAATAATTATGATTTGTTTTTATTCAAATTTCCCTTCAATTCTATCCCCACCCAACTTCTCCTCCTCCACACACAATTTATCTATTTAAATTTGTATCTATTAAGCATTGCGAAAATTTAGTGCTTTCAATATGGTACTGCATTATCTAACAATAAAACTGAGAGCATTAGATGATTTTCCAGTTATGGTTTTACACTGACCTATCTTTGTTAATTATAAATTACATGCATCAACAGGCAATTATATAAATCTTGCATCTGTGTATTCTGTTGAGTCAGATGCCTTTGATATACATCGTGTACACAAAGTCTCATAACACTTTCTATAATATGTCTCATTTTGAAGGGGAACTCAAACTTTGTTTTATATCGCAAAGATTTGATGTGGGAACCACATGTGGCTCGTCAATGTCCACGTGGTAATCGAACTCTTGCAATATGCTTCCCAGCATACCAGAGGTTGCCATCTCAGCTACTGATGCCAACTGCAGATGAATGACGAAACTACACACATTGGTGGTTAACCCCCCCCCCCCCAAAAAAAAAAAATTCAAGAAATCCCCTTTAAAATGATACCTGTTTGGAAATGAAACTATTTGTAGTCAATGTGGAATAAATTACGGAAAGTGTTGCCGGACTTTTTATACACCCTGTATTATTATGAGATGCTTAAGCAAAAACTGTAATATAATTTGAGTTCAGAATGAATTTCACTTCATGCTGTTTGTACTAATGCATCGTTTCTTTTCAAGTATTCTCACAAAGTTTAAATCTAAGTGTATACTGCAGTTTGCTAAAGTAGGATTTGTTTGAACTGGGTCATCCCAATTCCTTTTTATTATTGTTTTCTGATTCCACTGTTTCAGTGGAGGATAAAAAAATCTTGACAAATTTGAACAACAACTATTAGTGTTTACAAAAATATCACAGCTGGTGTGACCTAAAAAAAGAGAATCATGTTCAAGTGTAAGAGTTTAAACCCTAAAAGGACTACTGATAAAGTTTTAAATTATGGTTGTAGGCTAAACAAAATTAGGAAAAACAAGAAACTTGAATCATGTAGTGCATGCATATACTGTAACATCCTGAATCAACAGAATAAACGCCTTGTATTGGGTATAGAGGTCCCAAATTGCAATTGGCTACCTTTCCAATTTGGACCTGGAAAAATCTAACTTAATAGCACAGTCTAGCGAAAATAGAATTGAACAATCGAATTTCCATTTAGTTTCTGCATTTTAGGGTAGGTCCTGCTTAATGGAACTTATTTTCAAAAATTAGGTTTTTGCATTACCATAATCTTGGTGTGTGTGTGTTTAATAGGAAGAGGAAGTATTTTTAATTTAAAAAATTAAATCTTTAGTTAAAGATTATTGAAAAAGATTTTAATTTTTATGTTTATAATAAAAGTATTCTGGCAATTTTTATGAAGGTTGTGTGTGGATTTACACACACTAATATTCAGTCCTCAAGTAATCACCAGTCATTTTATTCGACACAACAAACTGACCTGCTCTTTATGTCAGTTCTCTTTACCAAATATGCGCAGTGTATGATTCAAAATTCTTGTTTTTCTTAATTTTGTTTAGCTACAGCAAATTAAAACTTTATCAGTGGGCATTTAAGGGTTTAAACTCTTTTAATAAACTTGAATCGTAATTCTTCTTCTTTTTTATTTCACACCAGCTATGACCTTTTTGTAAATACTAATTTGTTGAAACCTTTCTTTTATTTTAGAAAATATGTTTTAATCTAACCACTATTATTATTATTTTCAATATCTATCACTTTTTTGAAAGTACTTATTTTTTTAATGTACCCCAGTATAGCCTAGCTAAATTACAGTATCAGTATGAAGCAGTAGTTATATATAATAATTTTGGATAACAATAAAATCATAACTTGCAAATGTAACATATAAATAATCTATCAATAAATGTAACATATAAATAATCTATCAATAAATGTAACATATAAATAATCTATCAATAAATGTAACATAATAATAATAATATATATAAATAGATTATTTATATGTTACATTTGCAAGTTATGATTTTATTGTTATCCAAAATTACTGTTACATTTAAATGTTAATTCCAAGCCTTGTTTTCCTTTTCATGTATTTATTTATTTAATATCATCTGACGAGGAAGGAAGAGTACCTTCGCAACATGTAAAGAATTATTTATTATTTATATCTCTATTGTTTTTGTGTGTTTGGTCCTTTATATTAATTATTAACACATTTCATAATTTGGAACTTTTTTTTTCCGTCTTAAAACTGAACTAAAATATACTAAGCCGCTTATTTATGGAAGGGCCTATGGCTTAGTGCTTTGAGTCACCAACTGCTGCTGAGATATCCTGGGTCCAAATCCCTAATTATTTTTTTTTAATAAATTACTATCCAAATCATTTTTGGCTGTTTTCTCATTAAATGTTGTTTCTAACATGCTTTAATCTAACCACTATTATTATTAGGTATAAAAACTAAAAACTGAGCATTGTGTATGTTCTATACTTAAGCTTGTAGGCTAACCTGGTACCACTTTTTGGGAATACCTTGGAAACCAATAAAGATATCAAAAACATGCACAAAACGGGGGCCCTCTGCGACAACGGGACAAATCGAAAGATGAATCAAACATAATTGAAGGTGCTAAAGTTTTGGCTCTAGGTCTGGCTGAGTAAAGGATAACAGGAAGAACAGGAACAAGATGTGAACAATGGCAAAATTTCTAAAGTCCAGATTTCATTTAGGCTAGTCCGATTTTAATTATTTTTGGTACAGTTGCAGATTATGATGTTTTGAACTAGTATGAAAAAATTTCACTCAGAAATATAAAAAAAAAGTCTGAGATATCAGCTGCCAAAATTTCACTATTTATCATTTTTGTGAAAATCTCGGAAACCAGTTGAGATATAAAAAAAAAAAAAATAGTATGACGAGGGCACTCTGCGACAACAAGATGAATCTAATGATGTATCAACCATAATACTAGGTGCTATAGTTTTGGCTGTAGGTCTGGTTGACTATAATAACAACAACAAGATGTGAACAGTGGCAAAATTTGTAAGATCCAGATTTTTGTTTTGGCTAGTACGATTTTCATTATTTTTGATATACGTGTAGATTATGATGTTTTGAATTAGTTTGCAAAATTTCACTCAAAAGTATGCAACAGGGCCCGAAATATCAGCTTCCAAAATCTAACAATTTAACATGGCAAAAAGGCACTTGAATCATAATACACAATGCTCCAAAATATTCAATACTGAAATGAAAAGATGAACAAAATTGCATTATTGTCATCTGTGAGTTTATTTCTCCTCAAAAGAATACATACATACATACATACACACACTATTAGCGTGTTGATTTGCCACGGTATGCATAATGTAAGTGTTCAAAGTGTGCACCGCCTTGCTGTAGACAGTGTTCATGTCGTTCATGCAGATTCTCAAACATATCCTGAAACAAAGGTTGCTGCATACTCCTGCAAAAGGAGATGATTTGCTTCCGTAACGCAGGCGCAGTTCTTGGTGGATCTTCACAGTTGAACACACTCTCCTTTAACATTCCCCACAAGTAGGCATCAGGTGGTGTAAAATCGGAGGAATGGGACGGATATGGGATGTCAGTATCACGTGAAATGATTCTTCCTGGAAAGTTTTCCTGCAGCCTGGCTAGAGATGCTCGAGCGGTATGGCTGGTCGTCCCGTCCTGCTGATACCACTGCCTATTCATCTGAATGTCCCTTGCACGACAGAACCTTCTCAAATCCTGAACAAATGGCTCGATCACTAAACCCCTATAGCTTTCTATAAAACACTACCAGAACGGCGAAATTTCATAACAATAGACAGCATAACTGTGTTACTTGGTGCCTTCTTATTAAACTCCTCTTGGAATTGTTCTGCCACCTTTTTCAAACTCGGTCCACCTTCACGACCGCTTCCGTATGAGCAGAAATAATGCTCAACTATGAATACTTTTTCCTCCGTCGAGAGACCCATTTCCAACAACAACTGAACAACACAACTTCCTTTTCACTACTGCGAACACGTGCAGCTGGAACTATACCCCATCGACAAACGCAACCACATGTTCGAGATGTGCTAGTTTCAATACTGTATATTTTGGCACATACCGTATTAGAGCTACTGCCTCTACTGATAATTCACATCAGTACCTACGTTATTGATGCCTGAGACTAATGATCACAAGTGCTGTCCAATGGTAAGCTAGATTTAGAGCTATGTACTTCAAACTTCTTTGTACAGCAAAGATGTTAGACTACGCTTTAAATTTTAATAAAAAAAACCACACAGTAAAACATTTCAATAATTACATGGACTTAATTGTTTCAATAATATAAAAATGAAATATAATAAACTATGACATAATTTTAATTATGCAAAGTTATTATCATCATTCTTATTGCTGTGTTTTCCATCACTATTTCTTTTTTTCCCAATTGTGCAATTTCTGGATCAATTTCTAGCTTAGTGTCACACAATCAAAATTTCTAATTAAATTCCCCCACATCCTACATTATTAATGCATAAACAACTCTCATCTTTTAAAGTAAAATAATTTGCTAAAATTCTGAGAATTTCCTTTATTCTTCTCAGATATTAAAAACAAGATTAGACTGGGGTTTCACAGGGATATTAAAAGAAATGGAAATTAAAGTAAAAGTAGCGTCAATCCTTAGGGAGTGGGGAAAATCTTATTTTAGGAAGGAAGGATTGTAGGAGATTAAAACAGAAGAGGGCAATCAACTACATGAGAAAGGGGTAGGAGAGGAGGATTACAATAAAATAACTGTAAATATAAAGGAAGTGTTACAGTGAATAAAATAAGGCATTAAAAAGGAGTAATTAATTAAAATTATAAAAAGTAACAAGGTAGGGAAAGCGATTAGTAAGCCTATCACAATGTTTATATTGCTTTAATTTCCTTGTGTTTATTTCCAATAAACGCAACAATTTGACAATCACTTTTATAATGCAGCTCTACAACAATCATTATAAATGTGATTGTTGTGAAAATCACTATAAACGTGATTGTTGTGAATGCAAACGACGATTGTTGTGCTTAATGATAATTTAATGAGATTTTAATGATACTTGTCCACAGGACAGACAAAGTGGGATTATAAGTCTTCTGATCTTGATCAGAAGACAAAATGAAAAAATAAAAATAAAATAAAATAAATAATATAAAATTAAAACTAGAGGTTAAAGCAGAATAAAAAAACATTGAAATTAAGAAATGGAGGATTTGTTTGATAGTAAAGGAAAGAATAAGGGGATGTATGATGTTGCATCTGGTTAAGATTGTGTTGTAAGAATCGAGTTTAATGATAGCATATTCTTCTGATAATAGTTTTTTACTCTGAAGTTTTCCTCTATCAAGGAAACTTTAGATAGATGTGGCTGATTGTTTTTCTGATTTCCTGAGTCAAAGGTTTTATGGTGCTCATGGCAAGGTGAGTAATAAATTGTGTTTTTGTTTGTCCAATATATTGTTTGACAAATTTGTTACAGGATGTAGGAAATACAACATTACTTGGCTCATTGTTATATGATTTTTGGTTTGTTTGGGAAAGAGAAGGCTATTTTAATGATATGATCAAAGTTTGATGATGGTAATTAAAAAGGAAATGAATAGCATGTTTTTGGAGTTCTGCTACTCCTTGGGCTCAGTTCCTGTGGGCTTGATCTGGTGTTTGGTTTCTTAAGAACATGTAAATATCTGCAAAATATTGTGTTGGGATAGTTATTGATTTTTAAGATTTGTTTATGGTCTTTAATTCTATATGGAAGTACAATAGAGCCTCGATTATGCACGAGTGGATGATCTGCGGTTTGGATTATCCGCGAGTGCCGTGAAAATTTTTTTTAATTACAAACCTCAAAAAAAAAAAAAAAAAATTAATCCAAGCCAACAACAGGGAAAGTACAACAGGCCCTACAGTGCACAGTGAAAAATTCTGACAGGTTTATTGTGCATCGTAATCCTATAGGCCTAATCGGAATTTGTGGATGAGTGGCAGGCTCTTGCTCTGCAAAAAGGTTTCTGCTGTACTGTACATATTTTAAAAGTTTTGCATATTATGTTTTTTTGTTTATGTTTTTTTGCATATTATGTTTTTTTGTTTATGTTTTTTTGCATATTATGTTTTTTTTGTTTATGTTTTTTTGCATATTATGTTTTTTTTGCAATAAAACATAGTTTTTATGCTGAAATATTTTTTTCGTGTTCACACCTCATTTTTAGTCTTTTTTCGGGTTATCTGCGATTTTTACTATCCGCGGTACCCTTGCCACCCAATTCCGCGGATAATTGGGGCTCTACTGTAGCTGTAATAACATAGCAGCTTTTGTATCATAACGTCTGTGGTGTCTTGTAGGTGTTGGGATACAAAGAATAGTAATTTTATGTACTTGTTGGCGTTAGTTGGTTTTTGGTAGATGGTGAATGCTTTTCCTTTCCATCAAACATGGTAATATCTCATCCTCTCGTGTCTGAAATTCAAATTGCAGGTTATTTTTGGTTTATGATGCTTGTGATGTATGATGTGGTATCATCACTACTATACTGTCTATATATCTGCCCTACACAGTGATTGTCATGCTTTGATGATTGGGTTTTTAAGGTAACACATACAACAAGATCTGCCAAATATATTTCTCAGATATATTTTTAATCTCCGCAGTGCAGAAAATGATCTTTTGATGGTTGCCGCAGATACAGGCAGCACAAACATCACCTGCAGATGGCCATACAATGAAGGAATAGTTGGAAATCACAAATATCAATGTCTGATATGTGGGTGATCTTCCACTTGTACTAAATGGCAAGGCCACAGTTGCAGTTTTCCCACACTCATAACTTGCTCTAGATTCAGAACGTTCACAAACATATTAATCAGATCCCTTTTCTGATTATTCTATCAATACAGCTGAATTCCAGTTTTCTCGATAAAGGGCTAATTTTTTATTTTATTTTGATGATTCAAAAATCCATCATAAATTCCTAGCAGAAAGATACTGACAAATGGGTAGAAGATGGCAGTGCTATAATATTCATCAAGAGTCCGTAATGTTGGCTCTCTTTGGATGTCTATGTGGGATTTTAATGTTAGGATTGTGTTCAGTAAAAATTTACGGTATTGCTGAAAATAAAGAGAAATCTGTCAGTATATTGGTTTTTCAACTTTATCTGCTAAATGGACTGCTGCAGGTACAATCATTAACTTGCATGGAACACTAACACTAAACACTAGACAGACAGTGAAATCCACTTGCTTTAACAAAGCTCAGTAGTTAACGAAGAATTGCATGCAAATGAGTTAAACAAAAAACAATTTTAAAACAAGGTAGGGATAGCGATTAGTAAACCAATCACAATGCTTCGCAATGTCTTCTGATAGTGTAAGAAAATACAATTGATAATGCTTTAATTTCCTTATTATTATAAATGTGATTGTTACAAATGCAAAAGGCGCAATTGTTGCGATTATTGTGATTGTTGTAGAGCTGTATTATAAATGTGATTTTTGTTGCGCATGCAAAAGATGCAATTGTTGCAATTGTTCTGATTGTTGCTAACGATATTTTAATGATACTTGTCCACAGACAGACAAAACGGGAATATTAGTCTTCTGATCCTTATCAGAAGACTAAAAAATTAGAGAAATGCTTAAGTCATGGGTTAGCATATAAAAATCAGGAAGTAATAAAGAAAATGATCAACAACAGTTTCAATCTCACTTAGGAAATCATTATTATCTGTGGACTGTCATTTTAATCTTGGCCTCAAATCACTAATCCCAAATTCTTTAAAAATATCTTAAGATTTCTTTAGGGAGCCCATCCTAAACAAAGAAGTTTCTGGAAGTTTTTACTGAAAAACCCTGTTCCTTATGTGCCACATCCTTTTCTTCTTCAATTAAAACCCAGAACCTCAATGCTTGTTAATTTCTGACACTTATTTTTTGTAAAATAACAAGAATTACAAGCAAAATGACTTAATTTTGTGTTTCACCACTGATATAAGTAGCGTATATTGTTTGTTCCAAATATGTCTTTAATTTCCAGTTACCACTCTTGTCATATAACATGTCAGAGCTTTGAATTTCTCTTCGTTTTCTTTTACATTCTTCTTCTAGACAACGATTTCCAGAATCTCGAGGATTAGAGAGTTTAATGTTAAGCTCTGACTCACATATAAAATAGCCGCATCTTTGATAAAAGATCTTTTTTTTTCAGTTGATTTTAATTTAATTCTTTTATTCATTGGCAAGTATAACTTCAACAATATCTTAATGAATATCCATTTACCTGTAGGAAATTTGAGGTTTCCACTACATTCCTTGTGATTTGATGTCTACTGAATTCTTCTACAGCATCTTTCCAATTCTGAAACTCACTCTTTCCAGTTTGTCAGCTGATAATCTTATCCAGACACATCACTGCTGAAAAAAAAGCAATCCTTCAGTACAGGCCTATAGTCAGAACTAGCTTTAAGGGGGGGGGGGCAAAAATATTTGCAGTTTTTTCTTTACCCATATATCTTTACACAAAAAAAAAATAGGTATAACAAAAGAAACAGTTCTGATATACATTTATTTTGGTTTAAATAATTATAAATACAGAGAATATAATGTAAAACAGAATATATATCTTCATTGTACGTGTAGATCAAAATGTATTTCCCTTCCACTTAACCAATGATGTACATATTTTTAATTATAAATGGTTACTGGTTTTAAAAATTTTTATTTGCCGTAATGGATGTGGAACTATAAAGATATAAGAGAAAAATAGAGTAAAAGCTAAATTGTTAAGAATAAAAAAGCATGATTAAGAACGTTTTTGTTTACCTTTTAGAAAAAATAAATTTTATTGGGTAATACTATAAAAAGTCAAGATAGCCTATAAATGTGTGTTCAAATTAAGTAAAAATTGAAATTTGAATTTGGATAGTATGAGGACTACAAGGTTCCCTTAAAACAGTTGTAACCTTCTCTGTTTACTCTTGCTGAATTTTTTTATGTTTCAATGTTTATGCTTTCTGTGCTTTTCCCCTCAAACGACAAGAAAACTAGATTGCCATTCTTTGATGGGTCATTGAAAGCCTTTGAGGCTGATTAATGGCCGTCAAAGTGGAAAAAGTTGACTCACAGGTGGCCGTGCTGTAGCCAAAGATATCTACAGTAGCCAAACTCGTATGTAACCTTAAATGCATCTTTATATTTGTATAGAAGTTCCATGTTGTTCTTCTTATTTTTTCACTGTATTTTCTTTTTAGTCACAGAAAAGTCGCCTTCATCTTTTCTTTGTCTCTAAGCTTAGCCAGGAAGGTTTAACAACTGCAAGTTCTTTAGTTGTGAGTAAATTTGTATCTGCAAAGAAAAAGATCTGTTGTTTAAAGGCCTGTATTGGAAGAGCTAGAAAGTCAAAAATTTTAAATTAAAAGATTTTCATTTTTTAAGTGGCTACAATACATTATAATAATTATTGAAAACATTAAAATTTCATAACTGGGAATACCTAAGAAAGTAACTTGCATTCACTTATCTAATTCCATTAGGTATTGCAATTTTGATCCATCTAACTTCTCCATGCAAGCAGCAGCTCTTCTTTTTTACCAAAGCATTCATTTAATTTAGATAACACAATATCAATGGTTTCGTAAAAACCACCCTGTAATTGTGTTGAAGTAGAGCTTGTTGAAGTGTTTGAAACTGGGTGTTTGCATGAAGCTTTTCCATAATGATGAAATCATTTATGCTTTTGCATCCCTCTTGCCTCTTCCTAATGTCTGCCCTGGGCTTTGCCTTGCTCTGGCATCAGTTTCTGAGCTTCGGTCATAAGGAAATCGTACTCAGCTTCATTTGTCATGGAACTGATTATAGATGTAATGGTTTTAATCACTTCAATTCCATCTTTTTAAGCTAGATTTAGGAATCTGCAATATTGCATCAGCTGGATGTAGAAGCCCGAAAGGATTTTTTTCCACAAAACAACATAGAAACGAAACTCTAAAGAACTCATGGCTGATTTTATTCCCATGCTCTTTGCAATGTCCTCACCATCAAATCTCTTATCCTCTGGTATCACATCCAACACTCTTACTATTTCTGCTAGCTTGAAAAGATTACGTTTGTAATCTGAAAGTGTACAAACCATTGCTGCCCAAAAGATGGAAAATAGTCTTTTCTTCATATGTAGCTGCCACTTTACCATGTTGAAAGAAACTACTTAACATGGCTCCCTGCAGACATCAGTTGAACTAAGACAGACATTTGAAGTCTCCATGGCGACAATTCTCTATTCTCGTCTGTATTTA
Source organism: Thereuonema tuberculata (assembly GCA_023159025.1). Classification (NCBI taxonomy): domain Eukaryota; kingdom Metazoa; phylum Arthropoda; class Chilopoda; order Scutigeromorpha; family Scutigeridae; genus Thereuonema; species Thereuonema tuberculata. Next base: position 79,095,464 of record JAFIDM010002131.1, on the reverse strand, counting down.
CTAAACTATTTCTGACATACATTATTATTAAATATTCTAATTGTATGATTCGAATTATGAATCGTTTTGATGTGCAAAATTAATTGTGTCAGATTATTAAATTCATTAAATGAATAAAATCGATTTACAGAAATCTTCGTATCCATATGCTAACTTAGCTATATAACTTTTCCATAGATGATAGGAAGATTAACTGTACATACATTTTCCTGCATAATATTCTTTCAGCACTTATGTTAATGTTAAATGGACTCAAATTATGAATTTGATTATATGTATTTATTATAGTCAATAGAATTTTATCAAATTGTTGAAAAAATTATGAGTTAGTTTTATTAGCGACCCATTTGGGAGCTATTGTGACAGCGACTAAAATCAGTAGCTACTGCGTTTGTCCTGTCCGTCCATCCATGTCTGTCCCCCCTAACAACTTCCGAATGTAAAGTCGGATCGGCAAACAGATTTTGCTGTCGTGCTCCATAGGAATAGCGTATTTTCAGGGCCAACCCCACCCCCATGTTCGAGATATTTGGCATTGTTTTCATTGGATTTCTGCTATTAGCTTAAACGCTAGAAATGCAAACATCTCATTTCAATTGTTAGCTATAGCTTGATGGGTAAGGTCTTGGACTCGTATGCTAGAGGTTGTTGGTTTGAATCCATATTTATACTGTTTTGTTTTTTTGCCTCTTAATCTTTTTTTCTCAATGTCCACGTGGTTTTTTTTTTCCCCTACCTTTTTTTTAATTTTTCCTTATGTTAATGTACTTTCTTTTTCTTATTATTGATTTTAATTTTTTTTATTATTACGGATCGCCTTAAATTTAAGCTTTAGCACAAAATTATATTCACTTGTTTGGCTCTTTATCTCTTAAGTTTCGTTTATGCAAGTCTCCTTCCCTTACTATTGTCATGGATATCTAAGTAATTATTAAGTATAAGTAAATAATAACATCTCTGCTACGTTAAATTCAATTTTAACTAAGTTTACATCCACAAGAAAGATGAAGAAAGCTTTAAAAAGATATCTTAACAGTCACCAGCAGTCTACCACTGTCAAGGGAGCTGTCCAAGAGTTTGAACATCCCTAGAATGGCTTTAGTGTGACTGTTTCAGTAGCCAAATGTAACCACAACTATACGTTCAGTAGGAGGAGGAAGAGTGACATTTCCAGCAGTTTCCCCCAGACTATTCGGAAAGCTCCAGCAGTAGACCTTCTCCAGTTGCAATGTTCAATGGACTACTACTTCCAAAACGTGTCATTAGACAGCCAAAAGTCGAACAACGAAGGCTTTCTTTTATTTTCCTAGAAATTACCGGGGTTATTAATAATTCAAATGGTGAATCCCCACTTGATGACAAACATTTTATACATCAATATTTACATCGCCTTGTTGATATTTTCTACCCCCCCCCCCCCCTTTAGCTTCAGTAGGCCCATCTTTTTCATTTTAAAATATTCAAGCCACTACCATTGATTAAACTACTTTGATTGAAATTTAACTTTATTTTCTCAGTTGCTGAAAATAGAACGGGGACCCAAACACCTTGAAGAATTGACACTCTTTGCTATTTCTTTCCAGATTTTATATTTTGTTGGGTGATAACTTCAATGTCCTTCTATGTATAGTATAGACTGTGAAGGACAAGTATTTTTCTATTGATTCAGAAGAAACAACAGTAATTTCCAGACATAGAGATTCAGGGCCCCCATGGGTCAGTTGGTCCCTCGGCACCGGGGCCTGGCCATTAAAGGCTGAGGTCATGATCCCCCAAAAAATATACAAATTATCCTATCACTTCTAGACTTTTTATTATTATTAAAGTTTACATTTTATATAAACTACTTTTCTACTTTTAACCATCTGCATAGAGCCATTCTGTATTACAATGTTTGCATAGAGTGAATTTTTTTCTAAAAACAGTTCTAAACTTTTGGGTAGTGCGGGAAAAGTAGATGTTGGCATTAAATTAATTTAAATATAAAAATAATGCTAATAACTGTATGTGGCATATTTAAAGGAAGAAAGAAATATGAAATTGTATGGTGTTTTCGCAATATTTTTGGCTAAGAATCTATGATTTTCACCATATGGTGGTTGAGGGGTGGGGTTACTGCATTTGGTACCTGGGCCCTGAATTTGATATGGAGGGCCTGTAGAGATTCAATAAAGCCACTAAGGGAACTGCATTTAAAGCAAAGATTTAGGAATCTATGTTGTTATATCATTGGATTTATTCCTTTTGACGAAATGTAACAATTTAAAGTCTTTTTGTTGGGCTTATGTCTAAATATAAAAATACCTTTTTTTGGTTCCTCCCAATACTGAAAAAATACGTCTGAATAATCCAGTTAGCTCTTATTAGCTGCTCTTTGACAGTCTTTTAAATAGTAATGCCTTTACCATTATCGATGAAGCCAGTAATAGTCAATCACAATGTTTATATTATTACAATGTGTGAACTTATCAATCAGCAAAATATTTAACTTACAACAGAGAACATGTTATTATAAAATATAAAAAAAAAATATCGTTGGGTTCCACATAACCTGACAGCTAAGCAATGGGATGACCGAATCGCCACCTGTGTTTCCTTGCTTTCCTGGTACAAAAATGACCCATTCTTGACATGAATTGTGACAGCAGATGAGAAGTGGGTTATGTACCGTAACGTAAAGCATCGTTGGACTGTGTGTCGCCCTTCTGATTTGCCTGCATCGACTTTGAAAGCTGAACTTCATCCCAAGAAGGTGTTATTGAGTGTGTGGTGGGATGTGCAGGGAATAATTCACTGGGAGGTCCTGCCACTCAACCAAGCCATCAATACTGCCTTCTACTGTCTGCAGTTAGACAGGCTGCATTCAAATTTGGTAGCAAAGCGGCCAGATCAATCGTCGTGGTGTTATCCTTCATCACGATAACGCCAGGCCACATGCTGCTGTCATCACTCGCCAAAAGTTACTTGGCTTTGGTTGGGAGGTTTTACCCCACCCTCCCTATTCTCCTGACTTGGCACAAACTGCCTATCACCTATTTCGTGCGTTGAACAATTCCTTCAGTCAGAAAATCTTCGATGATCTTGATGCTGTGAAACTGCAATCCAAGACTTTTTTGACTCGAAATCGCCGGAATTTTACCGCCGTGGGATTCATCTCCTACCAGAAAGATGGCAAGAGGTCCTAGATAGCAATAGTGATTATTCACAATAATAGGTACTGTTCATTTTGCGTTTATTTGCTTTTCTTTATGGGTAATAAAAACGGGTAGAACTTTAGCACTCACCCAATACTTAATGGAAATGAAGGATAGTGGACAGTGGAAAGAGAAAAAGTCAACAAATTGTGGAAAATGTAAATAAAATTTGACTGCCCATTGTGATGCTATTATAGGCATTGTTATTCATAACAGTAAGGATTCAGCTAAGATTCTTTCTTGTGATTGGTGGTTGCTTTTGTTAAAACTTAGAATGTACCCAGTGTCAAGAAAATGGGTGATTATTTGTGATTTGTTCTTAAGTTTAAGGTTAAAAGTATGCAGTTACATAGTTCTTTTGGTTTCATGTAATATCTGGAGTAAGGACTTTTGTATACTATATTGCTAGGAGTTGGCCACTATGTCTACTAGTACAGAGTATTATATGCTAATTTCGTGTTGTAAGGTTTGAAAACATTTTAATTAGAAACCAGCTAATCTCACTGTAAAAGCCAAAAAACCCTCGATAATAAAACCCAAGCCAAGAGCTAAATGTTTGATATCAATGATTACCTCAATTCTATCATCTTCACTTCCTCAAAAATATCAAACACCTTAATTCTTCTGAAACATTTACAATGTAGCTAATTCACCTTTCCCAATTAGTAAATACTACTACTTTCCTTTATGTCAATACAACATGACTATACTAAAATATTTTAATTAGCTATGTAAAAAATCTTTTATTTTTGAAATTTTCAAGGACTCAGTGGAAATTTAACACAGTATAATCCATGCACTCCCAATATGTTGGCATTCCAATCTACATTTTATTTTAAGCTCTTCATTTAATAAGTATGGTAAATAATTTGTTAACTATAAATTGAATAAGGCCCACTTAACAATTGGCTTTTCCTGAAATTTATTATATGTTAAACTTTACTTAACTGTGCCGCCTTAATACATTTCATTTTAACCATTGGTATTCAAACAATTGGATGCTTAGACATATTTCCAGATTTCACCCAGAGTTCACCCTTGCTTGTAAAACACATTTCTTTAATTTAAAAAACATGAGCTGGTGAAAGCAAAAGTGGTGTGAAGTCAATTTTTCGAAGATTTGGTTTAACATCATAAATGAGGAGTTCTAACTTCATTCTGTCTTGTGGAAGTCAACCTTCATGAGTGTCTTACTAGATGTCATTATTGTCGAGAAGTCGTCAGCCGACTGCTAAAATGGTTTGTGCAATAGTGGTGTAAGTCACATTTTTTATATTGAATATTGTTTGTGTGTTTGTTCAGGCCGAAAGTTTATAAAAATGTACTGTAATTGTAATTCTTCAGATCCAGATGATACTGAGAAAGATTTCGTTCCTAGCATAGTTCATCTTCTGCAGATTTAGACATAAATGAGGAAGTTAATATTCAAAGTATAAAACTATGTGAGTATTAAATCAAGTGATTTTTAAGATTTAAGATCTTATGTTAACGAAATTTATAAATAATTAAATAAATGATTTTTGTTTTCCTCTGCTTTCTCAATTAACTGCTTTTGCATACAAGACATTTTTTTTATTGTTGTGTTTGAGTGGGCCTTCAACAAGTGATTTTACATTTTCAGATATAGATGGAAGTAAAACCTATGAATGATACATCAACAGAGGGAAATACTGGCACTACATCTAAAAGAAGAAGGGGAAAAATCAAATTCAATGGAAAAGATACGTTAAAAAAGCTATGAGAAATTCAGGAAGCAGTAAGATATTTGAAAATGAAGACTGCAATGCAAGAAGAGGTATGATACAAAAATAAATGATGGACAGATAAAATTGACTTTTGAGTCATTTTGGCAATGATAGAAGTATTACAAATAAATACTTTTTGAATGTTGAGGGTCAAAGTGTGAATGTTTGTAAGCAACAATTTTTAAAAATATTCCAAATATCGGATGGCAGAATGTCAAGTGGATTGAAGAAGGAAAAAGAGGGTGAGTTGGAGAGGATTTGAGGGGAAAAGGGCCTAGTAAGAATAAAACTGACCAGAGCAGAGTTGATGAAGTAAGAAACCACAAAAAACACTTTCCAACTTACACAAGTCACAACACAAAGATGCACAACTTAAATTCCAGTTTAAATACAAAAAAAAAAAAAAATGTACAAATTATACAAGAAATGCTGTCTTGGAAATAGATCAAAGGCTATCACTGAGTGTGTACAGAAAAAGTTTTAGTGAGGAGAATATACACTTCCATTACTGCTAAAAGATAATGCCAGCAGTGTGACAAACTGAAGCTATAAATTAATGCTGCCAGTGAGTAAGAAAACAGTACCATAACAAAACATTTACAGAAAGCCGAGAAAGATCACGAAAGATGATTGTGAATTAGTGCGGACAAATGAGGAGCTTGAAAAGGCTTTAGCATTTCCTACTTCAACCATGTCCATTACAAAAGAAAATTATATTGTTACAATTTTTGGAATCCATAACTTGGCTATTCATAAAGCATGGATGTAAGTTTGGGATGAGATTACGGCATCAAGAGGATTACGGCCAGGAAGTAGCTTCCTGTTTATCTGTGCATTTCAAACAGGAGGCAGTTGAAAAAAAGCACATAACAGCCTACTGCTTGCATGGGACAAACAGTGATTTTAAAGTAGCATCAATGTGGATGAAAATTGCATTGGATGATAGCAACATTTCAGTAATTGGCTATAATTTCTTGTTCTGGCCACTCATACATGAAAAATGATTTGGACTTAGGGAACATTGAATCTGCTGCGAGGAAAAAAGTTCATTTTGTACGTTCAGACTGGTACAAAACCATTCGCACTGCAAGAACAAAGAATAAGTTTTAAGTCTATGTAATGACTTGGGATGATTTTAAATCGCGGGCCAGCTTGAAAAAGATGTGATGAGAACGAAAATTAATGGAGATGGTAATCATCCCATTTCATAGCGAGTAAGCTCCGCTATAAGGGCTATTTTTTAATCTTGCAATTTCGTGGTTTGATTACATTTGTGACATGTCAGGGAAACGAAAACTTACCTCGTTATCTTTTAAAGAAAAAAAAAGACTTAATTGCACTTTTTGAAAAATCAAGTGTTTCGAAAACAGCTTTTGCCAAAGAACATCATATTCCCAGGACTACATTAAACGATATTCTTTCATTGAAACAAGTAATTGAAGAAGCTGACTGCAAAGACAAAAGAAAGAGAATGAGGAAATCGAAGTTTGACGAGATCGAGGAGGTTTTAGTTCGATGGCTAAAATATGCCAGATCGCAAAATGTGCCGATTTCAGCCGTGATTCTCAAAGAAAAAGCCATGGAAATTGCTATGGAGTTGAACATGGAAGATTTCGGCGGCAGCAATGGTTGGCTGGAACGTTTCAAAGACAGACATTGCCTTTCTTTTAAAACGATTTGCGGAGAAGCAGCAGCTGTTGACGGTGATGCTATAGAAGACTGGAAGAACAATGTCAAGGACATTTTATCTAGATTTGATGCATCAAATATTTTTAATCTGGTTGAAACAGGCTTATTTTACCGTCTTTTGCCTGATAAAACTCTATCATTTAATGGTGAAAAGTGCACTTCTGGAAAAGCAAGCAAACAACGCCTGACACTTCTGCTTGGAGTTAATATGAGTGGAAATGAGAAACTTAAACCACTTGTGATAGGCAAAAGCAAAAAGCCACGCTGCTTTAAAAATGTTAGATCCCTGCCAGTTGAATATGAAGCAAATTCAAATGCATGGATGACTACAACAATTTGGGAACTACATATTCGTAAACTGGATTCTCAGTTTTCGCATCAGAAAAGAAATGTTGGCACCATTGTCGATAACTGTACCGCCCACAATTATTTATTTCCAGTAATCAGCACCTTCATCAATCAACACTGTTGGATTATTTTAATGCCAATAAAAGAAAATAAAATGTGGTAAGTATAAACAATGTTTTTTTATTTTATTTTATTTTATTTTCCACTCATTTATTTGCATGTATTGATTTCTGAAAATCTTGTTTTTCTCACCGAATCCTACAGCAATTCATAAAAATATTGTATTTCTGTGTTCGTTTGTTTTTTTTTCAAAAATGCCCACTCCGCTTAAGTCGTCAAAAATGTTCGGTCCCTTGAGTGACGACTTAACGAGGTTTTACTGTACATCTGGACAAAGGGCAAGAGAAAGTGACCTCATCCAATTGTCTCTGTCAGCCTCTTCATTTTCCAAAATTCCACTGTTTGCTCTGACCCAAAATAAATTAATCTTAATATCTTTCAATTGAAGGCTTTTGACAGATACAAATGCCTCTTCTGCAGTTACAGAGAGATAAGAATAATTCGTAATGGATTGCAACGCAATCTAAAATAATGGCGATATCAAAATTGCGATTGGCCCAAAGGTCAGAACACATGGAAATGGCGAAAGAAATGGCCTCAAGCTCCACTTGGAAGACATAGGTTCCATCAGGGATAAATTTCCTGCAAATATCTGCAATTGTAGTACTAGTAGTATCTTTAAATATAATAGAAGCCTACTTGTTATTCCACCTTGGAACTATTGGTAAAAAATAAGAGTATCAAATGATAAGCAATTTTCCAACTACTTACTAACAATAATGGGATTGAGGTCCACTGGATGGAACCATAATTGTGGAAGAATTTTTTGAACAAAGTCGTTATCCAAAATCCTCCCATGGTATTTAAAACTGTTATTAGCTTGTATCCACATGGAAACGATCCCACAGAGGACATATAATGCCTCATTCGACATTGTTCTGTATGTACAAGTCTAAGAATAGTCAAGGGCCATTTTTACCTTTGACATTATTTGCCGATTCATTCCAAATCTCTACGGCATACAAAACATTCAGCTTAATAATAGTGTCAAAAATAAGTTTACGGATTTTGAACATCATGCTGCTATTTTTAGGGACTACTGATAGAAGCTTGAAGGAATTAACAGCAACTTTTTTCTTGATAACTCCAAAATGAACAAACCAGGATAATTCAGGATTTAAGGTTGGCCCAAGATAGGTTAAGTTATTCCTAAAATAATTTTGTCTCCGCTCCATTTAAGAGTAGGTTTATTAGAGCACTTTTTACCTGGATAAAAAATTGCTCCCGTCTTCTTATTAATAGTAACTTTATTTTCACTAGCCCAGGCTCTTAAAAGACAGGTCAGAAGAAGTTTTTAATTATCTTAATTGAAGGAGCTGCAATCAGAATGATAGTGGAAGCCTGGCAATCAATGGTAACCTCTGGATCAATATTTTTATAACCAATTGTTGTAGGGATCAAAAAGGTTCCCATCACAAGGAGCCGCATCCAAATTACTATTGTATGGCTATCCTTTGGTGGCTGAATGAATGGAGGAACCAAGTTTGGCAATCCTGTTGGATACAAAGAAGAGATAAGATGGTATAGATTGTCAGGACAGTCAGGATTGTCACGACAAGATATTCATGACCAAAGGGTGCCGTGCATTATTAAAGTCATTAGTAAGATCAATGGATATCTTGGCAATATGGTGCCTGAGAGATCGATGAATCCGCACAAATGATAATAACAAATGAATTCCCGTAATCATACTATGATTTCTACGGAAACCATATTGCCTTTCAGAAAAAAAAAACCTATTTTTCTCTATGAAATATTAATAAATTCATCCAGAACTTTGCCGATGACAGGAAGGATATAGATTGGTCTAGAAAACGACCATTGCCTTTATAAATCAGGACAACTCTAGCCTGTTTCCAGGCTTTTGGGAAGATGCCGTGCTTTAAACATTTATTTTAAAATAGAACCCAAATCTTAACCAAAGCCTGGGAAATAACGGGTAAGGCAAGAGCGGGAATCGCAACCAGCCCCACAGCCGAATCAAGGTTAATGCTGGAAATAATGAATGATAATTCATGAACAGTAATCATGTAATCATTAAATTCAGATGAATTAAAATCTTTACAATACCTTCTAATAATTCTAGTAATATCATCATCATCCTCCGCATTATCTTGTGGTAAATATTCCACTGAAAGGACATCGGTCTACACATGTACGCTATTGAATAAAATTATTCTACTCTACACTCCTAAATTTGTTTTCTCACAAGTTCAATTCATTTTTCTCTGAATAAAATAGTTTGATTCATTATAATTCTGTTCTTTCTAAACAATGTTTTCTGTGTTTACTTCGTTTTTCTTTGAAATTTATTTTGTTCATTATGAATCAATGAAAGCTTAATGCATAAATTTATTTTTTGCTATCCTGTTTTATGATGCCTAATAACAATTGCCTGTAAGTCAAGACATTGCAAACATTAGAAATGAAATATTAACTGTAGAAGTCCAAATAATATTAAATAAATAATATACATCTTGATATTTGGAAACAAATCTGTTTTCAGTGGATCCTGCAAAGGATACACAAATTTTTCTGAAAATATACAAATTTTACAAAACTTTTACATTAATGCTAAGTATCCGAAAATTAAAATTTTTGACTTACACCACTTTTGGCTCATATGTTATTTATAATTAAAGAAATAGATGAGCTTGAGGTGAAATTTTCCATTAAGTTATCTGCCAATCTTGGTTAAGCAATAAAATATAGTAATAAAATTGTCCAGCTAACCATAGCAATCATGAGATTGTCATAATAATTTGTTGTAATTTGAGTCATTCTTTTTCGATTCTTAATTTGGTTAACTGAATGTAACATCTTTTATCATTTTTACTCATCACAACTGAGACTAACATGAATACATAGAATAACACTAGTAAAATAAGACTGGATATGATCCAGAATGAAGTTATTTGGGAGGAATGACGTATGATGGATACTGCCAAATTTGTGAGATGACAACAGAAGAGCATGTTGTGTGGGTGGATGCTTACAGATTAATAAAAACAGTAATAAGGTTGTTTTCCAAACAATCAACCAAACCTAATAGACCTCAAAAGAAAGATTACACAAAAGGATAGTTATACAAGGGTTGTAAATAAAGTAGTGGCAACATTGATACAACGCAATATTTAATGAACGAACACGTACAAATTGCATTACATTCCTTCAATGTAGTCACCCGCAAAGTCTATAACCGTTTGCCAAATTTCAGGAAGCCGTAGGGGACCATTGGCAAGGCATTCTCTGTTGATGACGGCGACGGAGCACTCTAATGCGCGAAGTACAAATGCCAAGTCAGGAAATCGGAGGCCTTGGAGGGGTTCCTTCATCTGCGGAAAGAGGTCGAAGTAACAAGGATTCAAGTCTGGTAAGCTCTCAATGCCACCGTTGCAATAAAGAGCTGGACATTGTGTGCGACATGGCAACGTGTGTTATAATGCAAAACGATAGGGCGATCGCCTCACAAGAAACATGGACGTTTGTGCCGCATAGCCAGATGCAGATGTCACTCCAGAAATCGGCAAAAGTAGTCACTAGTGATGATTTGTCCCGCAGGCACAGCATGCATAAGAATAACATCCTCCTAGTCAT
>JAFIDM010002131.1:79053852-79084371 GCA_023159025.1 Thereuonema tuberculata | reverse complement strand
TGTGGAGGACAGTAATGTTGTGTAATCATCTTTACTAAGCATTAATAGGAAAACCAAGCATCATGTTCTATCAGAAGCAATGTTTTAACAGTCTTCACTTAAATGATATTATTCATAATTTCTGCTTCATAATCAGTGGTAAGGTTTGCCTTGCAACGTTATGATTTCTCATTTCTTTTTACATTTTGATATTATTAAAAAAAAAAAAAAAAAAAACCCTTTTCTTTAATTTATGACCTATTACTCGCAGTGGTTGGATTATTTCTTTTTTAATCTGTTTTATGCTGTATGATTTCAAGATGAAATTTAATCCCTGCCAGTATTTTGATTTGTTGTTGTAGGTTCAGGCAATGAAAGAGTTTTTTAATGTTTTTTTCTTTGTTTCTTGAAGAATCAAGAGGAGAGAATGGATATTGATTCTTCAAGAAAGAAATATTACTATTCTTTCATTGCCTGTACCTATAAGAAGTGCATGTTCTTAAAGAGAACATTTACGTCATTCCCTCCCTATAGATTATCTGTTAAATACAAATGAGAAAAAAAAACAGAAATACTGCATGAGAGCATACCTATGAGCTATTGGGAAACAAAGAGTTAATGACATTGTGTGATGTATGTTACTGTCTATTGTTAAGAGCTGTTGGCTATGTTTTTCTGTAAGCTACAAATTGTTATGTAAGCTTCTAGTTGTAATATTCTTTGTGTAACATTTCAAATTAGTAAAAGTAGTTTAGTATAACTTTCTAAAGAACAGATCCTCGTTGCAAATTTAAAATCTCCCAGTGTAAAAAGTAACTTTCTGAGAAAAACGCTATTTCATGCGTGCATGATGTGATATTACACTCTCTAAGATTTAGCAAAGACAGCATTGAGTGATCACATACGAGTTTTTTTTTTTTATTATTATGGCGAGACATATTAGGAAAAACAAAATGGTTATTAAAAACTCTTGTGTTCATCAGGCACATTGATGATTTTGATGAAAAATTTAATGTTGACGGTCACTTAGGATATTTTACAAATGGGATATAGCACAGCGAAATACAAAGATATGCACATAAGAGATTTTTTGTTCGGTACCTCATCGAAAACGCTATTCAAATATCTGCAAAATTAATTTTTGACAAAAATGACACATAGGAGATTTTAAATTTGCAACAACGAGATGTCATTTTACTGGAACAAGCTAGAACCATCACTCTATAAATATTAAGCCTATTGCTATTGCTAAAGATGCTACAGTCTTATTATTTTATCATCAATTTTGTATTCATTAATAGCCATCCACTTTCAAATATTTCCACTGAAGTTTTGCCTGCAAATTATAAGGGAATTCCTTTGTCCACATTATGTATAGCCTAAATCTAACACATATTTGTATCATCCAGTGAAAATTGAGTTGATGTAGTTTATTGTGGTAGTCATTTCATTTTTCTGGATTAGTGCTTACCTTTTGCACAACAAGGATTAACAGTCTAATCCAAATGATCACATTGGAGATTGATTGGTAGGATATTCCAATTCTGACAGCTTCAATAACTGAAAATAATAGAATAGAATTTATTAAGTACACCACTCATATGAGTACAACACAGAACAAAAAAATGGAAAGTGTTAAGAATTTTTTAAATACAAATGATTATAATAAAGTGCCTTAAAATTTAAGAATTAAGTTTTACAATTAGATTTGAATTTCATAACACTGTTTACAAAATTTCTGTTCGATTGCAGTTGGTGGTTTTCAGATATTAATCAATCAAAGATATTCTCGTGTTGAGGTTAAGAAATGGTTTTAGATTGTGGTGAGACCTTAAGCAAGCCTTGATTCCTTAAGCAAGTAGTGTATCTCTTTTCTTTTAAGTACTGTTATATAAATGTTTAGTTACTGCTTATTTTACTTCATCCATATTACTTTCAAAATATTTAGCAAATGTTAATCCCAAAAATTAAAAAAGTATTTCTTAGTATTTGTTGATGAACAATATATGTTCAGTAACAATATGATCTGAGGATGACTTCTTAGCAAATTTAAATAATGGAATCCATCATTTAACTTTTTCAGAGCCTGACAAATGCTAGGAACACCCCTGAAGAAATCAGTTAAAATCAATATCATCTGGTCTGAACAGTATTAAAAGATTGAAAAACTGATTTCAATAATAATCACTCTTATTAGCTTATCATTCTTACTAAATCCCTTCACCATCATACTTACCAACTTTCTCCAAATATCAATATTCTATACTTAAGAAACCAGAAGTGATACATGTGATATCAACTACTAATGTCGCATTTCCACTGACTCTAGACCTTTGATCTTTTGCTTTCTCAAGAACTATCTTGCCTAGATAGCTTTTATATCACAGAAGATTTGATTTTGATAACCTAAAATGGAAGAGACAATAATATTTCAAAATGTAATATTGATTTACAAAGTAATGAATGAAATAAAAAAAATAAAAAAATCTTATATCCTTAAAAGTTCTGATATATGATAAATATCGAAAGAAAAAATATTTATAGGAAATATTACAGCAATTAGTAATTGTCTATTAAATTTTCGGCTTTAACAAACAATTCTTTACCTCTTACCAGCATGTCTCTGCCTTCAGATCCAAAAATTACATATAACACACAAATGATCTCTGCAACACAGTATATTGGTTCCTCTACATACAATGCCTCTCAGGCTATATGGGACAAACATATGATGCATCAAGGAACATAAAAAATGCTTTATAGTTATATTTTTCTCTCAAATTTGTCCTTTTCATAATTGATAGATTAAAATCTCTATCCTCCCTTCTTTCACTACCAAAGATCCCCCAAGCAGTAACACATTTCAATGAAACAGGACATACCTCTAAATTCCTAGATACCAAATCCTCACTAACCACAATAAACTATTCCATGACCTCCTTGCTGAATCCTTCTATATAATCTCTCTTAAAGCCTATAATCCAATCACTTGTGGGCAAAACACCCATCACTACTGTTAACCATCCCCATAGTATCACCTTGTTTTCATTTTGTGTTGTCCTGTATATTTATTCAGCCCTGATGATGGAATATGCAAAGAACTCTGAAACATGTACATTACTCCATTTCTATTTTTATCAAGAAAGTGTGCTTTATTTCCATTTTCTTTTCTTTTCTCAGTTATTAAATAATATACCCTAAAGTAAAACAAAAGATTAGATAATTTTATAAACAACAAAACAAACAATTACAGAATTACAAAACACTAGAATAATAGATGAACCACACATTCACAGAAAATTTTTAATGTCTAGAACTAGAGGAAGCCATCAAGAAATTAAAACTTTGCAAACAACCCAGCCCAGATGAAATTGTTCCAGAATTCCTGAAAATCTTGTCCAAAAAGCTACAAAAGCACCAACAAAATTTGGAATTCAAAGATAACTAACCAGCAGATTGTCTAAAAGCTGTAATAATTCCTGTTCTGCAATAGAAGAAACCAACAAATCATGTAGACCACTTTCCTTCACTTCTATACTAGCTAAAACAATGGAAAAAAACTTATCGTATAACTTAAAAAGGATCATACACTATATGGCCAAAAGTATCCGGATACCAACTGTTGTACAATCAGAAAGTCATGTAACACGTATTAATAGGATGCCACCTTTAGCATCAGTCACAGCCTGTACTCATCTGGGAAGACTTTTCACCAGATTTGGAAATATGTAAGCAGGAATTTTCTTCCATTTGTTCATGAAAGCTGCAGTGAGTTTGACCACTGAAGAAGGGCGACTGGGCCTGGTGCATAATCTGAGTTCTAATTCTTCCCAGGGGTGTTCTACGGGATTCAGATCAGGGCTCTGTGAAGGCCAGTCAAGTAGTTTAACACCCATCTGTTCAAACCACGGCAGCACTGCCTTTGCTCTGTGGACAGAACAGTTATCCTGTTGATACAGTCCTTCGCCAAACTGTTGACAGAGGGTGGGAAGTGCAGAGTTGTCAAGAATGTCAACATACAAACAATGATGCCGCCACCACCAAACTTGACAGTTGGCACAATACACTTTGGGTAGGAAGCATTCTCCTGGCATTTGCCATACAAGGACTTGTCCATCGGACTGCCAGATCATGTAGCGGGATTCATCACTTCAAAGTACTTGTTTGCACTGCTTCACAGTCCAATAGCGGTGCACTTTATACCACTGCAACCATCATTTAGCATTCACCTTGATTATGTTGTGCTTGTGAATGGCAGAGTGACTATGAGAGTTTTGTGTTTTAGCTCCCGATGAACAGTCCATGTGCTAGCAACGATGCCTGAAGCTTTTGGAACTTAATAGTGATCGTTGCGAATGGGAACTTGCAATTCTTCTGCACTACCCTCTTCAGGGTTCGACGGCTGTGATCTGTGAGTTTCTTTGGCCTACCACAGCGATTTCCTGCCTTTGTTATTCCGAGACGTTTCCATTTTGTAATGACATTGTTTACAATTGATCACAGCACTTATAGAAAAGCCGATATTGTACAAACCGATTTGTTGCACTGATGCCATCCAAGGATAAATGCCACATTCGAAATCACTCAGCTCTGCTGACTTTCTCATTATTTGTCTAATGCCTGTTTATGACGACCCAATGCTGCGGTGACCACTTGTATCTCGTTCTATGACATCATTGCATGCGATAGTAGTCTCAAGTCTCCTCGCCATAATTTAGTTGCCTATCTGGCCCATTTAGTTGTCTTTCCATTACCCTTATATGTTGAATCATATATATCATGTAAAAAGACCTATTAGAGGCTCTCGACATTGGGTGCACTATAATCTATGGCAGTCCCAACCTCAAAAATATGCAGAAATACAGCTTTTTTTTTTTTTGTCTTAAATATTTTCTAAAATTCCCAAAAATAAGGAGAAAAAAAATCCCAAGGTGGTCACTTCTCCAGAGGGGGTGTCCATATAGTGT
The DNA here is from genome assembly GCA_023159025.1 of Thereuonema tuberculata. Taxonomy (NCBI): domain Eukaryota; kingdom Metazoa; phylum Arthropoda; class Chilopoda; order Scutigeromorpha; family Scutigeridae; genus Thereuonema; species Thereuonema tuberculata. The sequence goes on along the minus strand of JAFIDM010002131.1, from coordinate 79,079,425 downwards.
ATGATATTGTATGGAGATGGAAACTAATTTGTAAATTAGCAGAGATTAATATAAAATCTTCTGTCGGTTTAAAAGACTTATTACACAAAAATGGATAAAAATAAGATTTAATAAGTCTAATCCTGCATACCAACAATTAATTACTATAATTCATAGGTTTAAAAGTATTAACATAATTGAAATATCTATATTTGCTGTAGTGTGGAATGCACATAAAAATAACAAAACATAGAGAAGATACATAGAACAAACCATAAATGATGAACTTTTAACAATTGCAAGACTGGACATCTGAAAAAAATATAAACATTAATGTTAATACGACAGTATGGGGCCATTCAATTATTACAAAGCATTAACGGCAAGGAGGGGATCAATTTTTGCTTATTTTTGCTGACAAGGAGGAGGGGAGGATCAAAGCAATGCTCACGGAAGACAGAAAACAAGCACGTTTTTAAATTTTGATATAATTTTGACTGTTTTAAATTATTGTTCAATGGTTTTTACTGTTAATGATTTGGCAAATCTTACATAAGCACAAGAGGGGAGGGGGTCTAAAATGACTAAAAATATGCTTACATAATACTTGAACGGCCTCTATACCAATCCTTCTCTTACAATACAGAAATGAAGATTTCAACATACTGATTGCAAACTATTAATTGATCAAAAGAAATAACACAAAGTATTCAGTTGGTTCATAAGTTGAATTCGGAGAATTCGGATTGTCGCATTACCATAATAAAGATGAATGAGGATCCTGTATAAATCTCCTGGAACATTTAAATGGAACTACCTGGAAAGCTCAACCAAACATACATGATTTTTATACAACCTATCCTGAAATGGAAGCAAAGACTTCATCACCTCTAAATTCAAGCAAACTAAAGAAACTTAAATAAATTCAGAATAGGACATTAAGATAAATAATAATAATAAATAAGTTAGAACCTCACCAAATATAGGTTTACAATAAACCTATAGCTGATGAAATTAAAATATAAGAAGCATTAACACATGTAAATACTAAAGCTTTTAAATGGATTGAAATATCAATAACTACTAATAAACTAAAAACAAAAGCTTCCTATTAAGACATTATTAATTAAATTCAAGAGCTACATTGAATATATTCATTACCATTTTAAAACCCTTTAAATTTCAGAGTATAGAATCATAACCTTATAATAAAGTGTCCCACTACAGGACCACTTGGGCCTTGGGGTTGTGGGACGTAAGGCTCCTGGTGTTCTGTGACCAACAGGACTAAGTGGAGGTCAGTGGTCAGCCCAATGCCTGCCTGCCTTTAACCCCGGGAAAGAAACCCGGTACCCATTCTACAAAGAGCTGGGTAGACCCTAGGACCTGTTAGGAGGAGATTAGAGCATGGAAAAATTCCCGCCCTTTGGTGAAGCCAGGGATCGAACCCGCCATCTCCAACTGGCAGCCAAGTGCCCTTCCTCACTCGGCTACCAGACCCACAATCATATCCTTAGTCTGATAAGAATACAGTAGATTAATAAGAAAGATATCCATCCAAAAGAATTAAACAACTTACACTGAAAACAATAAATAATAGATTCTCACCAGACACTTGGCTTCATTTTTATACAGATGATACTATCCAAGGGGTAGTTTGGTTCAGGAATATAATCAACATTATTTTCTCATTACATTCTAGTAGGAATGTGCAATGCCACTTTTACAGCTGAATAGAAGCAATATGCACGACCACGCCAGCACGGCTTAAACCAATTACTGTACAATATATATTTGTAACCAATTACTAGTCAATATATTTCAAAAAGCCATGTTACTAATATATTCCCAAGTTACCATACACACAATAACATCATATCCTAGTTATCAAAATGCTCACATATAAGAAAGCTATAGAACATATTATTGGATCCTCAATATTCTAACTAAGACCATTGCTTTCCAATAGATCTCCTTTCACATTGGAATAAAAAAAAAATGAAATTGCAAACCAATTAGCCAAAAAAAGGAACAAATTTACCACAACCAACTAAAAACCTTGGATAAAAACACTATTAAACAATAAATAAACACTTTTGTTTAGCAAACCAAACCTTTTTAAACTATAGAAAACAGATGGCAGAGAGAAACCTTAGGAAAATATCCAACTAAACTGGGCAAAATGTAAAGTAAACCCCAAAAGGAAGCAACTGCATTCTTCAGTGTAATTACATATCATGATAGTTTAGTTGCTCAAAAATTAGGCATCTATGAATCAGAAATTTGTTCAATTTGTAAAGATTAAAAAAGTATAATGAATAGTGATTATCTTTCACACTGTGAACATCTGGCTAAAGAATTACAAAGGAATGAAGAACTGAGTGCACTTTACTGACTTGCTAAAAGCAATTGGACTAATCTCCAAAACTGTCATTTTGATAAACAAATTACATTTGCCACTTTTGGGGAATGTAAGTAGCAAAATAAATTTCTTTTCATTTATAATTATATTTTAACAACAATTATTTCATTACATTTTAAGAAAAATGATTTTTAGAAATGCAATCATATAACAAGAGAATGGAATTAAAATTGCATAAAAATATTAACAAAGGATGTTAAAGAACAATTGATTTTAATAATAGCATTCTACCTAATAACAAAGCAATAAATTAAAGCTAGGCATAAGTTATCTGAGATTATGTTAAATTCTTCTGATTCACATAACAAGAATTAGTTTAAATTAATTAGAAAGTTACTTAACATCTGCCAAATAAAGTATTATTTTCTTAATAACAGTGTAAATGGAAATGATAATTTGTTCTGAATTTTATTCAATACTGACTACACATTTTCTCCAGAAATTAAAATGAAGGGATTTTAAGACTAGAAGAGAAATAAAAATAATAAGATAAGGAAATTTTTATTTCTCTTTTTAATGCATTAATATTTCCAAATCATTATTCTCTTACCAAAGAAGAATGATTCATAGAGATACTGCATAATATTAATATGTCAATCTTTTTCAGTATCATCTATAGCACAACTGGCATAAATGCATTATTTATATAATATAATTACTGTATATATTTCAGTGCTATTTGTTTTCCAAACTTTTTTTTTTTTTTCCCTGAATTGAAGATGGGGAAAAAAAAATCCTATTTCTCTCCAAGATAGAAAGCAATTACATGTACAAGCAATCCCAATATTTGTTCATATGTGACATTCAAATCATTGATCAGCTAGATAATGCCCCCTTGCCTTTTTTAAAAATATATATATATTTATATATGTATGGCATCAACCAGTAACGAAAAGAAAAACACACAGGGTGCAAATAATACATGGAGTTTTCAAAATATGAAATAAGCAATTTTAACTTACAGGATTCTTTTTATAAAAGGCTGATTGTAAATGTATCTTGAAAATGAATTCTTTTTAATCATCATTCAATCAACATGTACGACTGTATCACTGAGTTTATTTTATCTGATAAATCAAAAATGCAAAGTAATTTTTATCACATTTTTCAATAAAAAAAAACACAATTCCAAAACTTAATATCCAAAATTATTTAAATCAAACATAAGAATTGAATAAAAATAATCTACATTCAAATTTTGGCTCACTGGCTCAATTTAAATAAAAATTATTAAATAATTATCATCCTATTATGAAGTTTCAAAGATCTTGCCTATGTTATAGTAGGGCAATGCATAAAGGTGCTTTCGGGTTCCTGGATTCTTATCTATTCAAAATCGATACAAGTCTGATTCTTTAAAACGATTACTAAAGTTACAAATTTCTTTTCTCCTGAATCTATAGCATTTCAAACGTAATTGACTTTTTAAAATAGTCTTAACTCATATGCGAACTCGAGGAATCCCTCTCTTCTTTCTGCCACAATTTTAATAATTATTAAGCAGGGTTATTTGACTGAGTAATTAGCTGCTGAAAGGACACATGTTTTCTGTAACAATTTGTTCTCAAGTGGACAGATTTATTTGTTGTCTAAACTACAGCACGTGGCGTTAATAAACGCAGGACTCTCCCCCCCCCCGCTCGTAAAACCCTGGTCACGCTCTGAACATGTGAAATGGATGCCTGGGGGGAACAACAGATTACATGAAAGCTTGCTTTTTTTTTTTTTTTTCTGACACTTACGACATTTCAATTAAACAATTAACCCACATATGTTGATCCATTTTATGTCTGTAAAAAAAAAGAAAAGATCAAACTTCTTATGTTAAAAACAAAATAATTGAAAACATAATTCAAAATTCAATCATTTTTCTTTCAAAGTTCTAATAAAATTTTCTTCTTTCATAAATGATGTTGATAATGTATTGAAATAAAACTCAAGAAACATGCATTTTGGCTTAATAACTATTTAAAAAAAGTTCACATACTTTAATACATTTTTTTAAACCAAAATGTGTGTTTCTTGAATTTTATTTCAATATTTTATTAATTATCGTTGGCACACGTAAAATATCTGTTACATAAATGGTTGCTTAAAAATATTGATATTATAATAGTTAAAGTTTTCTGAATGCAACAATAATTGTAACATCGCTGAAATATCTCTGTTTTACAATAATCTTTATAAAACACGGTACAATTCAGCCCCTCAGTGAGATCTGAACAAACAATGTTTTGCATGTTCTACCAATGGTCATTGACTTTTGTTATTAGTAAAGCAAAATTAACAGAAAACGATGTAAAAAGGGAAAAAATACTTAAATAAAATACTTACTCAAAAAAAGAAAGCTGTTGCAAAACTATTAAATTAATCAAAGCAATAAAAAGAAGGCAGCTGGAATAAAAGAACATCAAACAAAAGAGGGAGAATAAAATAAATAAAAGTTTTAGTAATAAATAAATACGTTTATAATTGTGATGAAATTAAAATGTTTTGGTGCAATAAAATTATAATCGAAAAAAAATTATCAATGAAGAAATATGTTAATTCAAGCGCCCTAATAGTAATTCCATTGATTGCCGTTAGTTGGTGCTTTATAACAGTATTCCATTGCTTCGCCTGTCTTGAAAGATAGAGAAAAGTCTTATTTTTTACGTGTTGGAGTTAAAATTTGTAAGGAATTATGTCGAAGAGATCATCCAAATCCACGTCTTCTTGCTTTTCTTATTCTACTTCTGAAACACCAATGAAATACAAACGGAGAAGGGAAGAAGAACCGGAAAGTCCTAATACTTATAAAATGTTCGGACCAGGAAAGACGGACGAAACATCTGAGTACGGCTTCGCCATGCAGAAGATGCTACGACAGATGGAGAAAAGTTTCAGCCAGAGCCAGCTTACAAAGACCAAGAAGATGAAAGAATATTCTAGAGCAGCCGAAGACATCGTTAAGTCACAGTGCAGAAAAGTCGTCGAGGAGCAAAACAAGAATAACTTAAAATTGAAGAACTACAGCTTGGAAGGAACTGACGTTGTGTCCGAGGACTTAAAAGATCTTTTGGAGATCGTGAAAACTCAGGAGAATCAGTTCAGATTTCTCTCGATTCAGATGGAAAACAGCTTTCAGAAAGCTCCGGCGTCGGATATCTCCCGCAGCTGCAGCGCCCTTGATGAGCTGATGAACAGCTACCTGAAGGACGTCGAGACTTTGAACGAACAATTTCAGAAGGATATTGACAAAATGGAAGAGGTAGTAAACTTAGAATTGAAATCACTTCAAGATAGAATTCTAAATGAAACGAAGCAAATTGAAAAAGAAAACCTCAAGAAATCCCTGATGGATTTCCCGTTGTAAGAATTGTGATTATTATTATTATTATCTTGTTTAACAAGTTTTAGTTAATGTTTAATATTTTGAAATTCTGCTGTTACATTTATTTACTGGTTATTCAGATCATTTTATGGAAAACATATATTCCAGTTAGGCTAACCTTACAAATTACTATCATTTTATAATGGGTTTAAACTTTGATGGTAATTATTAATCCTATTTTATTTTTAAGCAAATGCAGTCTTAATTCTGAATTTTCGACTTCAAAAAGGGTTAAACGATTAGGAAACTGACCTAACTTAATTGACCCCTTAATTGAACTTAATCAAACCTAGTAAATTTAGCAAAATTCAAAAAAAAAAAAAAGGAAAAAAAGCCTTTAAGATAAAAGACGACAAAACTAAATACAAAAATAACATTTATTTTAAAATAAATTACAAGGTTTTCTTTCAATTGGTTTTAAAAACAAATCGCAATAACGTTATAATACGAATTATAACAAAAAAAAATATATACATATATTTACTATCTGTAATTTTTCGTTATTAATAATTTAATACATAACTTTTAAAACCTTCGGTCATTTAAGATATGCTGTTGGGCAATGTTTTTGATAAAAATTAAAATAAATGTTCTTAATAAATATCAGTTAAAAAGTTGTATGTACTTTGTAGCTAAACTATTTTAACGAAATAGTTTTAAAAAATGTAAACAGTATTTTATTCGAATATAAATCTTGAAGGAAATAAAAATTTCTACAAGATATACTTGCTTTCAAATTTTTTAAATTAAATAAATTGAGTTCTGAAAGTTTAGTTTTAAACATATACGAATCTTCATAATTCAGCTTCAACCAAGGAACAATGCTGTGCTGTCATTGGCTGCTTCGTTTTACTCGAACTCCGCCAAGATGCAATGCTACTGGTCCAACGGAATAATGATATACGGAAGAGGCAGATTTTCCCAAAACATTATTGCCTTTAATAATTATTTCAGTTTAAATACTGATAACTAAATGTACAATAACATTTTTTTTAATGTTTCTTTAATGAATTGAAAAAAAAAAATGGTTTTAAATTAATTACCTTAAAAGAACTTCAGAATTTTCCAAATCCTATTTTTTTTTTCTTTTTTTTTTTAAGGTCTTATCCCATTATTAATAAAGCACTTTTTAAATTAAAAGAAGTTCATTGTGACCCCGAGTAGGCGATTAGTCTGCAATAGTATACGGATTATTTTTTATTTTGCAAATAGTCGTAAAAATAAATTTAGTCAGATATTTTAAGATACAGAAAATGGCATCTATGTGTAGCGGAACCTGCTACGAATATATCCAATTCAGCATCAACACACTTCCTTCTTCGATTGGAACCTAACATGGAATGGATATAAAGAAAGCCAAAATAATCGGCAATAATTAAAATTATAATTAATTGATTTTGAAAAATATTTTATTCAAATTCTACTACATAAAAGTTATTGGGTATGTAAAAAGCTATGATCAATTATTATTAAGATGTGTCCATTAGCGTAGTGGGGGGGGGGTCCTCCCCGGGCGGCACATTTTTTTTGGCAGCATTTTTGGTCTTTGTAATGACGGGAACGTCCCATACATCGTTTTGACTTTTGTCTAACAAAAGTAGAATTTTTTAAGCATTAAAAAAATTCATTGAAGACGGTGGACTACTGGCTCATGAATTTTCTCACTAATAGTTCTAGCTACGTCACTGGATGTATCTTTAATACTTCATTTTTATTTTATTTTAATCTTTTAAAAATTGTTATAAAGAATTAATTGTTTTTAACTAATACACTGGGGCCCTTACAGGGAAGGCTGTAACGATTATCCAAAAATTAGATCTTAAAAAAAAATGATCAACCCTTACACTGGGATCGAAGCTGCCTGTAAAGCTGGGATTCCATTGCGGGCGCTGGAAGTCCAGCAGTCGGCGAAGTTGCAGTTTCCCTTTAGGCTACAAAAATGAGGTCAGCGCGAGCAACACCGACGGTGTTTCTATTGAAGCGTTTCAAACAGCTTTTCAACAGCGTCGCTTTAGCCCAAGGCAAGGAGGGTGACAAGCTTTTCCCGCGTTTTTCAGTCGCAATGGATTCTCTGGCGACGATATTTTTCTTGCGAAAATTGGAAAAAAAATCTCAAAGAGGATATTATTTTTATTCTTGCGCTACCTATAAAAATAAAAAAAAAAATTCACGCAATAGAAATTATGCCTTTTTTTTTTTTTTTTCAAAATGTGGCTTTCTTTATGGGACTTCCCAATAGCAATTATATTTCATAGGAAAGGAAGGAAATTTAATTTCAATTGAAAACATTACATTAAAAACTTTATTTCTAATGAAATTTACAAAAACACTAAAAAGCTAATATTTTAAAATATATTTAATCCAAGCTACCATGAAATAATTTTATAATCTTCATTATCAGTTCTTTTTAAGTATTTAGTTTTTTTTTTTAATATTCCAGTATGATGATTCTATTTCTCAGATTTAACTTGAAATTAATTTGTAAAAAAAATAGAAAAATATTGTATTATTCCATAACACTAAAAAAAAAATCAATTTCTCAAACATAAATTCATAACATAATGAAATTGTCCTGAATATTAACTTAAAAGTCAAACATATTTTCGAAACAGTAAGTTTAAAGAAATTACAATAATAATAGCTGATTTATATCAATAAATTCAATAAAATAACCTATATTTTAATTTATAAAAATAAGGAAATTCAATTTCTGTAATAAGTGTCAACTTATATTTACTTTGTTTTCAAAAAAAGAATTCAAAACACGATTTATTTCGATATTTTGGCTATGTTCAGCTACACAAACTAGAACCAGAAGTTGTGAGAAGTCGGCCAACACTGGTCCCCCTACCAGTCGCCCGACTTCTCTACTTTTGCGGTTGGGAGAAGTACGGCTTTACTACCCTCATTTACAACAGAAACCTGCCGTCCCTATTGTAAATTCAGGGCCGGTGGCTGTAAGGGGTGGAAAGGGCCGTAATTGAGGTCAGAGAAGTCGACTTCCAGCGCCGCCAATGGAAACGCACCTTTAAACAGCTGATCTAGGATGTCACTAAGTAAATATTTGGCCTCACCCGCTGATGTTTTATTAATATTTGTATATGCTTTTTTATCCTTTTTACACGCTAAAAAAGTTGAGGTCGGAGAAATGCCAGTACAGTAGAACCTCATTATAACGGACCCTATTATAACGGACAGTTTAAAAAAAAAAATTGGCAGCCTATAATTAAGGTGAGCGAAGTGAAAGACCATTTAAATTTTGTTATTCAATATGTTAAACAATCGGCAAATGAAAATGTGTTTGCATATTAAGAACTCTCCGTCAGTTATTAACTGAAGAAATAAGCAGCAAACAAACCCAGCAGAAAATAAATTATTTTTTCAAACCAATGATTGTAAGCAATCAACATAAACCACGACCTTCTTGTTCTAAAGATTAATGCAGTGTATAGGTACACATCTTTTTCAATTCAACCTATTATGTTGAAGGCTGTTTTTTTATTTATAGCTAACTATTGTACTTTCATTGATGTACACCCTGCTGCATTACACCCCTATAAGAATTATTTGTTATAAACCGGACTTTCATTAAAACGGACAACCTTCAGCCCCTATTAGTCCATTATAATAAGGTTCTACTGTATATGAATTTTTGTCTATTTTTTTTTTTTTTGTGAGTTTTTTATTGTTTGTTTAGGCTATGGGGCTCTACTGTGATTCCCACGATTGTTGCTATTAGCCTCTGTACCGAGACCTCGCTGGTTACTAGTGACTATTCTAGCTGACGATCGCCAAAGAGCGTGAAACAGATGTTCTAAGATGTCACATAGTAAATACTCACACATTGATGCTTACAACAATTAGCTTCCTGACCTGAATAGAATACACAAATACTACTTATATAAACACTTAAAACAATGCCTGATTGGAAGTTCTTAATGGTAGAACTTGAATGGTAAATGCTGCCATCTTTTGTCTGTTTTCGGGTTATTTACTTTAACAAACAAGGCTATTTTAGTAAATTACGACAAAATTGTATTTTTAAAGATTTCTTCTTGGACTGTGTCTAACTAACAAAAAGATTTTTTTTTTTTTTTTCATAAAAGTTTTTTTTCGACATTACGATCTGAAATTATTTTTCATTTTGATTTTGATTTCTATTAGTGATTTTAAAATTTCTTCATTTTGTTTTACGATCGTATGTGTAGTAGTTGGATATTTTCCTAAATCTTGATCTAATCAAAAGAAATTTTTTCTTTTCTTGTTGGCTTCCTTCAGATTACATCTTTACCGAAAACTTTACCAGGCGCTAAGTGCATTACATTACAATCAGATATGGACTTTGAACAATTGTTTCCTAAACATGTCCAACAAGAAAGAATTCAGTTCAAAGTTCGACTGAAGAAGGGTTCAGTGAAGGTGGTCTTTAAGACAGCCGCCATCTTATTAAATCATTCGTTGTTTACGAGTAACTCCAGTCACAATCTGAATCAAAATAAACAATTTGCAATGGGCAACCCATAACTAAAGCTAACATGTTATTTTTTTGATTGGAGTAAGCCTAAAATTCATTACAGACACACAGATATATATATATATATATATATATATATATATATATATATAATTTTTATTAATATCTTAACAGATGTAGATAAATTTTAAATTACCGGTAATGAAAAAAAAAATAATAAAACTACGAAACAAGCTTCCCTTGAAAAATAGATTATATCGCGTCCCAATTTGAATATAACTAAGATATATATATATATATATATATATATTAATATTGTCTTTTACATAATATTGTGTTATGTTATATTTCTTCTTCTTAATTTTTATAATTTCTTCATGTTTAACTGCCTCTGCTAAATAATATCCAAGATAATGTATTCTGAGACCCATCGTTTTTTCGTTAAAATATGATAAGATTGTTTTTATTTTAGTGGCGGCATTTCAAAGAAAAGTAGCTCAACCCCTCCCCCTCCTGTGAATTTTATCACCCTACTCGAAAATTACACTGTCGGTTTTTTTTCATTATAAAGATTGGGAGAGACGAACCCCCAATGGAGGAAAAAGAAAACCAAAAAAAGGAGGACAATTACAATGTATTATTTATGAATCGGCAACATATAATTGAATTAAGAAATATTACTACTATAATAACATTAATTAATTACTATAATTATTTATATAAGTAATTAATATTTATATTTGAAAATAATTATTTGTCCATCTTTAATCATAACAGCCTTTCGATGTACCTGTAAATAAGTATACAGTAGAGTTTCGATAATCCGAGGTAATTGGGGCTGATGGTACCTCGGATTACACGGAAAAAAAGAAAGCAAAACTGGAATTTTCAACTAAAACGAGTCAAATTTAATTTTTAATAGATATTAAAGTTACAGATATATTAACAATGTTACCTGGTTACATGAAAAGACTCTTTATAAGCATTTGCAGCTTTAAAAAACTGTCCAAGGTCTTCTGCTTCACAATAGAGCAACGCTTTTTAGAAGCGATGTCACGCCATCGTCTAAGTAGTAAAATGGAAAACTATCACACTGACCCCTCAAATGACTTCTTGGAATCGTCGCCCTGCGTGACCTTGGACTAGCCTCACCTCGGATTACGCGGAAGCTCGTATTATCGGGACTATACTGTATTTAAAGTAGATAAATTATCTCTAAACATGAATGAGGAAAATTATTTATTATTGCATTAAAACTAAATTACTTTTAATTTAGAAATGTAATATATGTCTAAATACATAGGTCCCAAGCGCGCAGGGAGCTAAAGGTAATATTTCAACGTTTCTTTGACGGTCAGGTGATCAGTCCTGCGCTCGCCGGCCTTTATCTTAGCCTTCGTAAGGTACAGTATACGAAGGCTACGCCTACACCCCCGGTACCCATCCTTCAGAGGGCTGGGTAGACCCCATCGAAGAAGAATGGAACGTAGAAAATCCCTGCCTCCGCCGAGTATCGAACGTTATTTCCTCCTCCAACTCGCAAAGCACCTTACCAATAAATACATATTGTAAAATAAATAAATCCATCTTATTTCATACCTAAAATTATTTCGATACGTTAAAAAACGTAACACTTTTCGTAAAATACGAAACACATTTTCATTGGCTTAAAATCGAAAAACGGAAAGAATCATTTGTTTTTTTATTTGGGTTTCTAGCTTTTAAATTTACGGAGTAAATTTAACTTTTGTATTTATTTATTTTTATTTTTTTTTAGTTATCCTTTTAGAGAAATTAACCAAAAATGTTAAAATATTCGCATAAGATTTTTATTTAGTCACAATCAGCTTACTACAATGTGACTCCATACATTTTGACCCGTCATCTAAAAATACAAATTTCGGTTTCAGCCATGAAGAATCCATTTTCTCAATAATTACAAAAAGTTTTTAATCTTTTACTTCAAGTTTACTTGTATGCAAGAGAACAACTTAGTATTTAGTTGTGCTAAATCCAAATGTAGCCACTAGAGGTCACTACATGTATTATTGAAAGTACTGTTCGTTTTTATTTATGTGAACCTTCAGCGCTTTTGCGCATGCGTCAGGTCTCCTTCGATTTCATTAAAATAAGGGTGAGGAGAAATAAAGAAGGGAGGTTTACTTTTTATCAGTGTTAGTTTACTAATGGCTGCGTTCTATTTGCACTTTTCGGGAAAGAATAAATACTATTGCAAAAATACTCCTCCGTTATTTTTTTCTTAAAAGCAAAAATGTCCAAAAGATTTTCTTAGAAGTGCCCATCTCAGCGAATCACCCCATTGCGGAGTAAAATCGTTCGCCACTGATGGGTCTGTCTTTCGAAAACGAACAGTATATTAAAGAAATACTGTTTTCGAAACTTAATCGTTATTTATGGTAATACTTTTCATTCCTAACATTGAAGCCTTCTCAGAAATGCAAGTAGCAGTAAAAATACGGAAAAAAAAAAAAAAAAGCACGCTTTTCCAAAAACAAATCTGTAAAAAGTGTAAAAAAAGAGAATAATCACTAAATTAAAATATAATTTGTCAATATGTTTATAATTTTTTTTTTACATATACCTATTAGCTGCTGTAGAAATACTTCTCCAACTGAGAAAAAAGAAAACATTTATTTGTGTTAAATTACAATTAACATTATAAAACTATTTTTCAAATGAGACTGACTGTAACATCAATATTAATCATAAAAAAGTACAATACATTAATTTTTAATCATCGGTTTTCATATTTTTTTGATACCTCTACATCTGACATCAGTTTGGTATTATTCTCAATTTCATCATAAAATTGTTTGCGTATATTCTTATAATTAAATGTTACAGTTGGTATTGATTTAATAATGTTGCGGTGATTCCTTTGATTTTTGTAATTTTCATAAATGATTTTGATTGAAAAACTGAGGAAGTTATATACAGCATGCTCTTTTTAGAGCTCCGTAATATCAGCATTCTTAATAATGTTTTTTTTTTTTTTTCCCCTACGATATACGAAGTGTAGATCTATTTTTTTACTCTTTTTATAATAAAGGGGGTTTAAAGGGGGGGGGGGGCGAAATAATGAAGGTATGTCCTCCCAACGTTGTTCTTTTGGTTGAACAGATAGGTTTCCATGAGGTGTCTACTTAAAATTACTTAACCTTACATTAATCTTGCCCCCCCCCCCCAAATATATTCTATATTCGCCACTGGTATAATTGTTTGAGTTTTTCATATTTTGAATTTTAACTATAGCACCAAAGACATATATATATTATTATATGTCTTTGATAGCACCATCCCATTAACTTTATTTGCACAATCGCTACAGCGCTCTTTTAGTTCTTCACAATAATAATGTAGCAACACTCACCCATTGTTAAAAGATACGAATTTGCTTCCCTTCCTGTCGAACGTCGAAACGAGAGAGAAAAAAAAAAAAAAAGCAAGGCCAGATGCGCTGTTCATTTAATTGAAGGGGCCAATCGAAAGGGTCATAAAATCTGTTAACACTTGTTCCGTGGTAACCATTTTAGATAAGATCAACACAGCTCTCTTAAACAAAGACAGCAAAGAAACACTCAAACTGACACTCAATCAGATCTGGAGAATTCAATTTATTATCGATTTATTTCTGTTTATTTATTTGTTTAAAAGAATTTATATATCTAAATGATCAGTAAACAAAAAAATGTTTCTTTTATGTATAGTTTTTTTTTTTTTTACATAAAATAATAAATAAATGAAGAAATTAATCTCGTTAAATTAAAATTTGTTTTTCTGTACAACTGGATAACAAAAAATCCAACTGTGGGAAAATAAATACAGTTTTAATTTCATGTTTCACAAGCCCATATTATTTGCTTAAGTTAAAAAGGGACCAAATCCTTTTCTAGCGAATCCCCAAACTAATTCCTTAATGGGCCTCATTATAGTAGCTTTATAAGAAAAGCAACTATGCTTTTTATTAATTAGTTGCTCTCTATCGAGTACAGTCCACAATAACATTTTTGGCGTAATTGCATAAAAAAATCAAAAACCAGAAGTTATGTCGATGGTTAAAAAAAAAAATGACAACAAATGCTAATTTTATGAGGCATATGAACAATTTTTCTCAAAAGTTACTTTTGAAAAAAATTCTTAATTTGTGAAAATTTGATCTTTTTCTCAGAACATTTCGTTTTTGAAAAATAAATAAATAAATAAATAAATTAATATATATATATCAGAGTGTCTACAAAATCTGAATAAAAAAATTCCCTGATTTCATGAACAATTTCTTTTAAAATTCCCTGATCATAAGAGAAAATTCCATGATTTTAACTACAGTAGAACCTCATTACAACGGACTAATAGGGGCTGAAGGTTGTCCGTTTTAATGAAAGCCCGGTTTATAACAAATACTCCGTAATTCTTATAGGGGTGTAATGCAGCAGGATGTACATCAATGAAAGTACAATAGTTAACTATAAAAAGTGTTTATTAGCCTATACATCAAATAAAAAATATCCTTCAACATAGAAGGTTGCATTGAAAAAGGTGTGTACGTATACACAGCATTCATCTTTAGAACAAGAAGGTCCTGGTTCACACTGATTGCTTACATTCATTGGTTTGAAAAAATAATTATTTCCTGCTGGGTTTGTTTGCTGCTTATGTCTTCAGTTAATAACTGATGGAGGTGCCGTAAGTGTTCATAATATGCAAACATATTTTCATTTGCATCCTGTTTTATTATTACAATTTTGTTTTAAAACTGTCCGTTATAATAAAGTTCTACTGTACTTGGTAAATATTTACTATTTTCTGTATGTATACTAAAAGAATAGCAAAAAATTCTATTCTACTGAGAAAGTAATACAGGCATGCTGCAATAAATTCAAATTGTATATGTTGACATTTCGTGAATGATATGAAAGTATTTTAATGAGCTTTTACAAAATATGCTGCATATACTATATTATACACACACTGAAACTGAATTCAATATTTATTGCAACATACTACGTTTGATTGGTTTATTACTATAAAAACAGTACTTAGGAAATACTTAAAAAAAAAGTATTTCACTTTATTATTTTATGAAATGAAATGAAAAGAAATTTAACGTGCCCAATGATTCAAAGAATTAAGCAAGCAAACGAAGACACAACGCTATAAGAAAGGATTCGCCCCCTACCTTATAATTTTCTTTCCGGAAGGAAAGAGGAGATCGACGTGACGCGTGACCTTGAATGCTCCCATAAGACAGGTGCTCGCGCTTGGCAATAGATCACAAATTTCCCTGATTTTAAGTAATAATTGAAAAATTCCCTGATAATTCCATGATTTTTTTTTTTTTCCAGAATAACAAAATTCCCTAACAATTCCCGGTTCTGTAGACACCCTGTATGTATGTATGTATGTATCTATATATATATATATATCTATATATATATATATCTATCTATATATTTATTTTACTCTTACCAGTTTAAGAATTGAACTGAAATAAGTTTTTTTTTTTCTTTTTTTCCTGAGTTTTATTTTTCATTATAGATATTAAAATTTAAATTCTTAAACTATAGTTACATTAAATTATCAAACAATACTACGCTAATAACGAAGGTGTAATTTTTTTTATTATTATTCGGAGCTCAAGCACAAGCAAAAAATTGCATCAGTTTGACAAAAGACCGGCTATCCGAAGATGTTGATAACTTCTTGAATAATAAAATAATCTGGAACACAAAACACGTAAAAAAATTAATATAAGGTCCCATAAAATGTTTTATTAAATTATGACAAGCTGGTTTAAGGAATATGCAAGTTTCTTCAGCTACTTAAACTGAAGATCTGTTATATATTTTTTAATTCTTTTATGGAGCTGAGAATTAATGTAAAATACCTAGCCATAAAAAGTCAAGTAGCATTCCCTCCATTTTAAAGTTCTTTAATTATTTACTCGTCCCAGCAACAGAGTATTTATTACAGAATGCTTTACAATATATATAAAAAAAAAATAATCTTAAGTAGGAGAAGAGGGTGAGGTCCGGATTAGATTTTAAAACCCATTAAGTTTTTTTTTCCTACTGTGTTCTTAAGAATCTGGAATAAGAAAGAAATGTATTTTATAATTTAAGAAATTGCCATATTTGGTTAGCCGCCTGTCAAGCACTTAGGATGCATTTTTTTGCTCGGACCGAGCTGCGAATTAATAGCAAGATCTACTGTATTGGAAACATGATCTAGAAATTTAACAATTATGTCAGTCAAGATGTAGTGGTAATTAGAAGTATTTAAAGTTTGCCTATATTTTTTAAGTATTAACTGGTTAATTTGAAAATGTCTACAACTTCGTTAAAAATTAGCAACTTAGGCCATATTAATTAGCGTTTCCATACTATGCATATTTAAAGATGCAATTAACAACTTTTAACTGAAATTGATAAAATTATTCAATGTACTATTTTATAATCATTGATTTCTCAGATATCCGAATTGAAATTTTATTTTTTAAACTAAAAACAGAATTTAAAAACAAACAACAGTTTCGTTGAAAACTACTTTATTTCAAACTGATAAACAGGATGAATGATAAAAATAAACTTTCTTAAAATGCGACATATTCTTTATGTCTGAAACCAGATGACTAGTTGAAAATTTACATAGGGGGGGGGGGGGGGGAATCAATCTACAACAAATTCTGCAAATAATGTACTCCGATAAACTGAAACCTTATACATAACTACATTGGTTTCGTCTGGATACAAGTCATACAATAAATGGATTAGCTTCATTCTTCGTAATTATTAAAGTTTAAAATATATTAACATATTACAGATTCTTTGCACATTCGTCATCCCCGATCTTAGATTGCTCACAAAAATAATTAACCCTATTCTTGAAAAACAATTTTCATATTAAATCCATTAATAATAAAAGGGCGAAAAATTGAAATGAGAAAAATGTAACTAAATTTACTAATACCAAAAATTGCAGAACTTATGTACGAACTGCCATGACTTCAAATTGCATATGAAGGTCTTACATAAAATAAAACGACAGCAACAAAACAAAGGCAGTAAATGTAAAATGCAATTAAACTTTCGTACAATTTCTAAGTTAGGGGATTATTTATATTTCATTTAAACTTAAAATATGCTGAAATTTTACTACAAAATTGTAACAAACTTGAATATTAAAAGGCTATACAAAAATTGGATACTTTGAAAAATACTGCAACAGTAAACTAAAACTAGATTTAAAATTAATATTTACATTGAGGTCCTTTGGCCTATATTCAGTAAACGTACATATACAAATCTTCTACCCGGAAATAATTATTTCCCAAAATTATGTGAGCATTGTACGTATAGCCAATTTAAAGGTCACTTTCTGTAATTGCACTTCAGTTGTAGAACTTTATATATGTATAACATATAGATTACAAATAAATTTTAGAATAACTAGTTCAAAAATGAAAATTAACATTAAAATTAAGCAAATTATCACATTGAACTCAAATTAAGTTTAATCGATATAAAAAAAAAAAAAATATATACATATTGCATAAATGATGAAATTAAAAATGGCGACTGTTAAACTTTACAGCTGGTTACGTAAAACTGAATGAGAAAATGATTGAAATGCCATGGATTTTAAAACAAAAGAATTACTTAAATTATTTTTCTATTTTAAATTATAAAAAATGAACTATTACATTGATGAATATTTAACTATGCAAAATTTATGAGAAATGAAAATAAACATTTTTCAGTATAAAGTTACTGATCTGCAAGTAAATTAAATTTAGCGCGCCGTCTGCCCGCAGCGGTGCGATGGGTACGAATCATACACATCGCAGGTATATCGTGCGACTTGTTGAGGGGGCAATATTTAATAGTGTGGGCGTCATCTCCATTAGCCTTACACATTGGACAAGTGTATTTTCTCAATACAGGACACTGAATCCGACCGAATCGGTCTTTCAGGATATGAGACTTGAAAAACCTTTCTTCTTCACCATTGTTGCGGCAGAACACGCATTCCATAGAAGACTTTTGCTTTTTCTTCGGGGTAAGTCTTCGGAAACTTACGGTGGAAGTCATCTCCGGACAGTATTCGCTATCGATTCCGTTTTGGTGGAAATCGTTTTCTTCTAGAAATAAAAATAAAAATGAAACCTATTTTAATATACAGGGACTAAAATATTGAAATTAATCAGCTTTAAGTGATTCTGAAATCTTGCTTAAAAGGATTAATACACTTATAATTAAGACATTAACTGAACAACCGAACAAATAAAAACTCAATAAAACAAAAATGAAAGCAAGAATTAATTATACATTCATTCTTATTCATTTTACTTCACAAAGGTCGTATATGTTTATAAATTATTTTCAAGAAAGTATTTTATCTGTAATTGTGTGGTGGCCTGAAATTTCATTTCTGCTTTACTACGATACACACGTTAAAATATTCTAATTATATTGACAATTTCTTTCTTATTAATTATACAAAACTAAATCTTAAGCCAAGAAAATAAAGCAGTGTAATATAAACAAAACTTAATAAAGTATTAAAAACAAATTCTTTACTCCTATCATCGTTTTAAACACGAGTTACGGGGCTCATAATTATACGAAGTTTTACATTAAACTAATAACTTTAGCAAAGCTTCAATTGTTAAATAACAAACAGAATTGAAACAAATATAAAAAGCTGCTAGGAATTTGAAACTTTTAGCCTCTTGGTACAATTGTGCTTTATATTAAAAAAAAAAAAAAAAAAAATCAAATCAAATTTTAAAATTAGTCGTTTTTGTCTTCAACATTTAATTTCTGTAATATGCTGTAGATAATGTCCCAAGGTCTTAATAATTTTCCGAATTGAAGGGATAAGCCCAAAAGTAATGGATTACGGAGATTAAATCTGACAAAATATTTGGCTTTTTCCAGAAAAATCTCGCCAACTCTATATCATCAGCCAAAATACAAATTTATCTTGAAGTCTTTACTAATAATCGAAAAAGTGATACTATTATTAACATGTAAAATACATAATTAAACTTCAAGTTGAAATACAATTCAACAAACATTCAAGTTTAAAAAAATATACAAATGAAAGGAATTTTGTTTACATTATACATAGTAATGTAAAAAAAAAAAAAAAAAAAAAATCCTTTAATATATAAAGTTAAAAATGTGTGTTTATTGAATTTTAAGAGAGTTTATTAGGAATTCTGACGCCCTATTTATTAATTTCTAATTGTGAGAATTACATTATAAGAAATGCAATCAAAGAAATGAAACAGAATATCGTAATACACTCAGAAATACGAGAAAAAGTTTTGCCAGAAATAGGAAAATGATTCCAAGATTCATTTTTTAACATTTAATGAATTTTTATTTTAAATACTTTTAAATATATATATATTTTAAATACTTAAAAGGAAGTTTCATTAAACCAGTCAGCCAATTTTAGAAAACAAATAACAGGTGTTCACACTAAATATAATTAAAAAAAGGGGATATAAATAAATTCTTGATACACTTATTATAAATAAATCCTTCCAAAGCGAAAGTAAAAATTACAAAAAAGTTATAATAATTAAGGTTTTTGAGGAACAACTGATAATTATAACTTTAATAGAAAATAAATATAAATATTAATTGAAATCGACTTTTTAATCTGTCAGAATTTCTTTCCAGAATTTCACTTATTTATATATAACGCATTTCTGTTTGAGTTTGAAGCAATTACTACTAAAAACTATTCGCGAAAATAGTTAGAAAATATGAAAACATATTTCAAAGCTTCCGTTGCTTCATAATTTTAATTTTTTTATTTTGAATTACTTTTAGCCAAAATGACTGATTACGTCACTTCTACCCACTCCAACCAAATAATTGATGAAAACTTTGAAAATATTAGTTATTTCTTTTTTAATTTCATTGAAAAATATTCAGAATGCTTAAATGCGTTTAATTCAAACAAATTGTTACCGGGATTCCTTCAATTTTAGTAAATTTCAGTGAAGTTTTTAAACTTTCTCACCTGCCGCTTCGCCCAGACTCCAATTATTGCGGTCCCAGATCGACAATGCGTTGTCAAAAAGCCGGATGAATTCGTCCCCCATCGAGGTGTTATTTGGAAACAGATTATAGAAGCCTGGAGGGGTTTCGGGACTCAACGATAGCGAGTTTCCAGAACCGCTGTTTTTCATTGCCACAGGACTTCGAAATCCTTGCAAGTCCATCGTCTGCATGATCGTCTGCGCCAGAAGAGAAATAAGCGCCACAAATCCTAGGCGAAGAGTAATAGAGAACAGCTCAGCCAATCAGAAATAAGTGGGCGGGGTGTTCAGCTGAACTCAACAACCAATCAGAAGGACTGTCTTAACTGTCAATTTTAATCCTTCTTTGAATCTGTTTTCCAGCATTTGATTATAAAAAATTGAAAGCATTTTACGATTACTAAAATAATATACAAAAGAAGGAGTATTTTTTTTTTAACTTAACACTTCGTATATTTAAAATAAATGTTTAAATAAATACTGGATTTAATCGATTTAATTATTCTGGATTTCTCTTTCAAAAAATATAGCTATTTTTAACTCTGTATATTTTTAACAGTGTAAATTGTTATAACTTTATTTACTAATAAATTAAAGATAATAATAATAAAAAACCTTAAGCTTACCAATTTAACATAGCTATTTCATTATGTAAATTCAAGTTAATAAATTTAGTGAACAAAATAATAATGAAAATTATCTTTATATAAACTTCAACTTTTATTTATAGACAGTAAAATTAAAAGGTATAATTTTAGTTAAAATTAAAAGGTATAATTTTAGTCGAGAAAAAAAAAATAAAAAGAAAGAATGGACTTATTTATTGGACTTTATTTTATTTACTTTTTGGAATTAAAATTCTCAGCTTTAAAGTAAATTTAGCAATTAAAGGAAATTCGGAGTTTACACAAAAATCCCAGTTAATTAACTGATTTTTTCTATATTTTATGTATTTTTCTATTTATAATATCTGCAAGTAATATTGCAAATATATTGCTTACAATTAAAGTATATCGCGGTTTTTTTTTTGTTTTGTTTTTTATAAATTTTTGAAAAAAAAAAAAAAAAAAGAAAAAAAAAAAGACATTTAATTTAAAAAAAGAGAATTAAATCAAGAATAACGGTAAATAACATTTATTGCTTAATAATTAATTTATATTATCTTATTTGAAACATATATTGGAAATTAAAATTTTCATACGATGCATTTTTTAAAATGTTACACTTATCTTTCCAATATATTTCTTTAATAATTTCAAATAACCTCCTGGTGAAGTTATAATTGAAACGATACGTTTCAATTACATTAAGACTTAACAATTCTTCAAAAACTAAAAATTAATTTCCATAATAAATATATATATATAAAAAGAAAAACCTAGCTGTTTTAAAACCAGGAGATCTTGTATTAGCGGAACCTTTGAGAGATTTGCATCGATGTCGACACCACGCGGACACTCCATTATTGGGAGGTAAGATGGACTTATTTAGGATGTTTCAATAATCTTCGTGTACTAGAACACTTTCAACTTATTTTTTAAAATTCAAATTGGAAAAAAAAAGTCAAGCTGTAATTTAAAAGGAAATAAATTTAGTAATATTTATAAAAAACTGAAGAGTTACTGTATTTGGAGTGTCTAGTCAAGTAAAAAGCAAATAATGCAACTGTTCTTTCAAAAAATAAAATCATTAACCTGTTTCTACTCAGATACATAATAAAAACTAAGGGTATCAATATTATCTTTCTAATTTTCTAACAAAATAATTTTATTTAAAGAACAAATAAAATACGTATTTGATATAATTTCTACCTCCTCTCCATCACAATCGATTATCCCAGAATCCCAAAAACATTAT
Source organism: Thereuonema tuberculata (assembly GCA_023159025.1). Lineage (NCBI taxonomy): Eukaryota > Metazoa > Arthropoda > Chilopoda > Scutigeromorpha > Scutigeridae > Thereuonema > Thereuonema tuberculata. Next base: position 79,057,245 of record JAFIDM010002131.1, on the reverse strand, counting down.
GATATGCAAAAGAAATTGATTGCAACCAAATTTATTAAAGAAAAAAAATGTTCAAAAGAACTGCGATTAGAAATTTAAAGGGTAAATTAAAAATGACATCCTTATTTCAGGGTAAAAGAATAATTAATTGAGAGTATTTTCATCACGTGAATGGATGATTATGGGTAAGAACCTTAGGAGAGGTTATGATTGTCTACATTTTTATATTTATTATGTATTGCAACAAATAATTTTCTAGTAAGACCGTTTACTGAATACAATAAAAGTCTTTTCACAATATTTGATTATTTTCGGATTTTATTAGCCTGCAAGTAGGATTTTATTTTTTAAAATATTTGCTCGTATTTGCGTTGATTTTTAAATCTACAGGAACATTTTACTAACAAGTATCCAAAAATATATGTAAGTTAGACAAAGCAGATCAGACAAATAATATTGAGAAGTTGAACGTTCGCTAAAATCAGGAAAAGGACTATTCAGTTACAAAAATTAAATTCAGTAGTTTAGAAGTATTTATTTGGAGGCCACAAATATCTCAAAAAAAAAAAAAAATCAAAGATCAAAAGAAGATTGGATTGTAAGAAAATTAATTTTGTTGTTTGTTTGTTTGTTTTTTTTCACGAAAACGTGATACTGAAAATAAAACCAAACGTAAATTGTCGCTGTTCTATCCGTAGATCCTTGCCTATTACTCCGATGTGTATCAAAATAAATAGAGTTGTTCCTTATAAGCGCGGAAACCTTCGACTAAATCTTAAAATTCCTAAGGAAAATTGTCTTTTAATTATCGTACGATTTTGGACTTAACATTGCATATTAAAACTTTTTCTTTTTTTGACGCAGATGAAGTAACGTTGGAAATGTTTGATTTCTTGTAATACTCGATTTACTTATAAACTAATGCGTATAATTAAGGACTGATTCTTGATTCTTTCAAATACTGGTTTCTCTCGAATGCTAAATACTGATTGTGGCTTCTTTTAGTTGTAGCTTACGAAGCCAATTTTAAAGCCCAATTCTTATCGTGAATTAGGAAAAGATGAACTGACGTCTAGTCTTTCCTAAACAAGTTTCTTTTGGAAGTCACAACAAAATGTAAGCTTATGCCCTGACAGTGGGACTTCACCTCATGTGATTGCGACATCCTTTTAGCTGCTTAGTTTGGGCTTAAAAATTAAGCAGCGGCTTCTTTGAAGAATTTTGGGATTTTGGGGATTTGGGGATTTTTTTGTAAAGCCTTTGCTAATTTGAAATACCAGAAATATTTATTATTTTTGTTAAGAATTAAAGCAGAGTTAAAAAAAAAGTACAAAATCTTATTCAGTGTAACTGAAATATTATGTTGAAAATAAACTAACTTTTGGTGTAACTTTCACTGATCTGTCATGAAATTAAAAAAAAAAAAAAACACCAAAAAACTGTATTTTGTATATAAAAGTTAAGTTTTAACAATACTCTCACAAATTTCTTGTATTTGTTTAGCTAATACATCTTTTTAAAAATTTGTCTGTTGACTCTTGCATATACCTAAAGCCATTTAATATTCTATTCTTTAACATGATTCGTAAAACATTTCGAATTTTACCCAAGAGTAATGTATTACTCTGTATTACATTCGTCATGTATATTATGTTCGTCATGTATATGTATTTAAATGATTTCGATTAAGAAAACATATCAAAAGGCATTATGATACAAAAATAAATAAATAAATAAATAAATAAATAAATAAATAAATAAATAGTGGAAAGAAACTGCGAGCAAAAAAAAAAAGAGATTTCTTTAAAGAGATATATTGCCAACCTAATTGTAGATCCAAAATTTCTAATACAAAAGGAAATATCACGAAATTAATGGTAGCTATATTGACATTGATACAGTTTATATAAACTACTTGATTGGTTATAAATAAAATATAACAATGTACGTAAAGTAAAGGTATAGGAAAGAAAATAGATATGCTTATTCCAATATTTTTGCTCGCAGTATCTTTCCACTTTTTTATTTATTTATTTATTTATTTATTTATTTATTTATTTATTTATTTATTTATTTTTGTATCGTAACGCCTTTTGTTACGTTTTCTTAATCGAAATCATTTAGGAAAAATTATGAAAAAGAAAGGAATTACAAATGGAGAGAAAATCGCCAACCGGACAATAAATATGCCTTCGCACATTGAGCCAACATCAACGGGAATTGCAGAATTCCCGTGGTGTTGGCTTAGTAATGATTCCTTTCTGCAGCTGCTTTGTTCTCCTTCCTATGGCCGATTAATTATTTCGAAGGTTATGTGTGTCTGATGTCATAAGGTGGTCTCGTGACATCTACACACAGCACATAACTGGTCAGAGACAGTATGAATGATTTTTGTTTTTCAGATGTTCTCTTGATCAGGTGCATTGAAGGTTGCTTCCGTCTTCCTTCACTTTTTTTTTTTATTTTTTGCTTTTTGGATATTTTTGATTTTTGTATTTTTATTTTTTTGTATTTTTGTATGTTTTTGTTTTGAACAGAGAATGATTAATCTGATGTCTATCCAACTTGCATGGAAGCATGCAGAATTCCCGTGGTGTTGGCTCAATGTGCGAAGGCATATTTATTGTCCGGTTGGCGATTTTCTCTCCATTTATAAATGATTACGAAAGAAAGGAATTACCTCAACACTTAAAAACCTTTTTATAAACCAACTGATAATTATATTGAAATTTGTTATTTCTTCTCTTTTTATAAGATTTCTTTTTCGAAAAGTTCTCTTTTCATATTTTTAAGTAAAAAATTAATTTTTATTTTGTATCTGTTATCTTTCTTACTGAAAATGTTGACATCATCTCAAATCATTGGCGTATATAGAATATATTTTCGGGGGGGGGGGGGGGGACCAAAAACCCAAAAAAAACTTTTTAATAAAAAAAAAAAAAAAAAAAAAAAAAAAAACACAATCTGGTACAAAAAAAAAAAAAAAAAAACGAAAAACACCTATGTACAAGCAAAAAAAAAAAAACCATGGAAACCTATCTGGTTCAACCAAAAAAAACCAAAAAAAACCGAAGGAAACCTATCTGTTCAACCAAAAAAAAACCGAAGGAAACCTATCTGTTCAACCAAAAAAAAAAGATGAAAACCTCTGTTCAACCAAAAAAAAACAAAAAAAACCGATGGAAACCTATCTGTTCAACCAAAAAAAAACAAAAAAAACCAAAGGAAACCTATCTGTTCAACCAAAAAAAAAATAAACCGAAGGAAACCTATCTGTTCAACCAAAAAAAAAACAATGAAAACCTCTGTCCAACCAAAAAAAAAACGATGGAAACCTATCTGTTCAACCAAAAAAAACGTTGGGAGAACATATCTTCATTATTTCGGGGGGGGGGGGGGGGGCCCCGGCCCCCC
>JAFIDM010002131.1:79043056-79053752 GCA_023159025.1 Thereuonema tuberculata | reverse complement strand
AAGAAGGAGTTGGTAGTGTATACATATCTTCATTATTTCGGGGGGGGGGGGGGGGGCCTCGGCCCCCCACCCCCTTATATACGCCCCTGTCTCAAATATAAGCATTTCATGTTTGTTGTTACTCTATTGTCATGTTTTCATAATTGCTACGCCATTCTTCAGTTATTGATTTATTCACTTTCATAAAAACCCGGTTTTAAATTTTTTGTTATGTAAAGCCCTTTATTAAAACCAAAATAATAAGTTCGAAGAATTTAAGACCGACTTTCTTTCAAACATAGTGTTTCTTAAATTTTTTCTTTCTTTTTTTTTTTTTTTAAAGAAAACAAAAACCTGTGAAAGCTACGAAAAGAAAAAACTTACATTAAATTACAATTCTAATATTTACTGATGACAAAAAATACAAATTTTCTATTGTATGAAAAAAAATAAAATAAATAAATCCGAATTATTTACATAAATATAGCATTAGTCTCTAACTCTGAATCAAAAATCTAGAGAAGCTACTCTTTAATATTTTTTAGTTCAATCATATTCTTTCTCAATATTCCTCTTTCGAGCAATTACTAACTTCTAACAAAACATTAATTATTATAATTATTGAAGACTGACATTCTCTAGACTATTTCTATCATTTTAGCCTTAAAATGAGGACCCGCCCCTTTCTACTTTTGATTCCTGTGGTAAACATTTAGAAATTTTTAATTGCGTTCAATATATTTATTACTAGCGGAAAGACCCGTTCTTCGCACGGGTTACAAAAAACAAATATCCAAATGTGGATGATAAAGAAATTGCAATTGCGAGATCATTTCGAAACTTTCCCGGTTGGTATAAAAACAAAACAAAAAACAACAACAACTCAAAAGGTCTGATCTCATTACAAATCTATAGCTATTCCGAATCCCTCGTAGAAGTATCTTTGAATCATGTTTGCTCATCCACTCACCGTCCTCCCAGTGTACACTCCTAGTTCCATGTTATTTGAATTTTGTAACTCGACATTCATAGATATGAAAATAATATAGAGATCGGAAAATATAAGATTTTCCCTCCCCTTTCTCTGTCCCGTTTATACCCCTAGTTCGAGATTATTCGAACTTTATAACATCATAATCCTATCACGTCAGACCTTTTCTAGTTCGTAAAAATTCATCTGATTATTATTATTATTATGTTTGTATGTTTCAAACCTTGGGTTTCCCCAGCAAAAACAATATGGCGGGTCAAGGACCAAAGCACATACTGCCAAGTGTAAAGACGTGTGCGAGAATGATTAGGGATGTGTGGTTGTGTCCATAAATTTCCTAACTATGCGTGTAGTGTTGAGTACCACAGCCTTCTGCAGTTGTGCATAAGTGTTCTTGTGAAGTCCTAGTGCGCTGAGACTGTGGTGCAATGTGTGAGGCACCAGACCAGTGGCAGACAGAACGATGGGTACAACACGTACTCGATCCTGCCTCCACTGCTTCTGGAGCTCGTGTGCTAGATCAGTGTATTTACTGATCTTGTCTGCGTGAGTTTTCTGCATGTTCTTGCTGATAGGCACTGCAATATCAATTAGATATGTCTGTTTGTTGACCTTATCAACAAGTGTGATGTCTGGTCTGTTGTGATGTATGGTTTTGTCTGTGTGAATGGGGCGGTCCCAGTATAGTTTATATGAGGGTGACTCTAATACGCTTTGTGGTATGTACTTGTAGTACGGGACCGTGCTCTTAATAAGTGAATGTTTGTGTGCTAGTTGTTGATGAACGATCGACGCTACCTGATTGTGTCGGTGGAGGTAGTCTGTTTGAGAGAGAAGGGGACAGCCTGATATTACGTGGTCGATCGTCTCATGCGTAGTGTGGCATTTCCTGCATTTGTCGTCATGTGTGTTTGCATCGTGTAGAATGTGTTTCTTGTAGTTGCGTGTGGAGATGACTTGGTCCTGTTTTGCGATCATGAACCCTTCGGTCTCCCCAAACAGCTCACCACTCGTCAGCCATCTGTTCGACGCTTCCATGTCGACATGAGGCTGGCTGAGTTCGTGATGATGTCTGCCATGGAGTTCCTTACGAGCCCATGATTCACGCAGCTGCTGAGTGTGAGTGTCAGGGGTGGTGAGTGTTGGAGAAGAGTTTTCGAGGTTCAGGGGTGTGAGGTGTGTGTCAGCCTTGACAATGGCTGAGTGAAGTGAGGAGTCTTCTGCTCTTTGGTGGAAATGTTCCCTAAGTGTATGTACTTGTTTTTCGTGTAGGGTGATGAGGTTGATGAGTCCTCGGCCTCCCTCCTTGCGGGGAAGAGTCATCCTTTCCGTAGCGGACTTGGGGTGGTGCATGTTGTGTTTCGTGAATGTAGTGCGTGTTGCGCGTTGTAGTGCTTCGAGTTCGGTGTTTGTCCATGGAATTATGCCGAACGAATATGTTAGTGTGGGAACGGCAAAAGTGTTGATAGCTTTAATTTTATTTCTGGCGTTGAGTTGTGTTTTGAGGATTTTGTGAACTCGAGCAAGGTATGTGTTCTTCAGTGCATTTTTGATGTTTGCGTTGTCAATGACGCGCGCTTGCTGGAAGCCCAGGTACTTGTAGGTCTCTCCCTGTTCCATGGATTGGATGGCCAAACCATGGTCCAGTTCAAAACCCTCCAAATTCGAAGTCTTCCCACGTATTATGTGTAACTTGCGGCATTTGTCAATTCCAAATTCCATCCCAATGTCTTTGGTGAACTGTGTGGTGGCTTGTAGTAAATTAGTAAGTTGTGTATTGTTTGTGGCATAGAGTTTAATATCATCCATGTAGAGTAAGTGTGTGATTTTGTATGGTGTCGCAGTGCCTGTGGTAAGTCTATAACCATGTTTTGTGTTATCTAGTATATGGCTCAGTGGATTCAAGGCGAGGCAGAACCAAAGAGGACTCAAGGAGTCTCCCTGGAAAATACCTCTCCTTATGGGAATGGGATCTGTAGTGATGGAGGTGTTAGAGGTGCGTAGGTGTAATGTTGTGTTCCAACTCTTCATCGTGGCAGCTAAGAATGCCGTGATCTTGGGATGTATTTTGTAGATATGAAGAGTGTGTAGGAGCCAGGAATGAGGGACAGAATCAAATGCCTTCTTGTAATCGATGCATGCGATATGTAAGCTCCTATTCTTCGCGCGTGCCTGGCGCAGGATTACAGAGTCAATAAGGAGTTGCTCCTTACAACCCTGGGAATTCCTGCGACAGCCCTTCTGCTGTTCGGAAAGAATGTTATATGTCTCGATGTGTGTATAGATCTTGTCTGCGAGGCAGGAGGTGAGGAGTTTGTAAAGTGTGGGGAGGTAAGTGATTGGGCGGTAGTTTGCAGGTTGCGCTGTTTCAGTGTTCTTGCTCTGTAGGTATGTGACACCCTGTGTGAGGAAAAGAGGCATATGTTCTGGGTGTTGGATTATGTCAGTGAGTGTAAGCGCTAGTTTTCCATGCAGGGACGTGAACTTCTTGATCCAGAAGTTCTGGACTCCGTCTGCACCAGGAGCCTTCCAGTTGTGTGCAGTTTTAGTGCTGTCTGTATGTCTGCGAGAGTAATCTCATGGAAGGACATGCAGGGTAAGTGTTCAATGAGTTGCTGTTCCTCTGTGATCCATGGTGCTTTATCATTGTGGGGGATAGGGTTTGACCACAGAGACGACCAGTATTCATGTAAAGCCTCGCTGTTGGGAGTGTTTGTGTTAGTTGTAGTAGAGGAAGATGTAAGGGATCTGTAGAATTTTTTCTCATTGTATTGGAAAGTGTTGTTCTGTTACTATTATTATTATAATAATAAATTCATTATTATTCATTATGTCGATATTATGCACAACCATAGTTTAGGTCCAATTGTTGCCCAACAATAGTTTCGTGCCAATTGTTGCACAACACTATGGGGTGGTATAGTTGTCATTGTCGCCGAGCTCCAATTGTTGCATAACAATATTTGAGTGGAATTAACTCCTTTTGAACCCCTGGGGGTGGTGTTTCCAGGTTCTAAGGTAGCCTATCTTTTCCGCAGGGTACTAAAGAGTAATTCTGCAAAGTTTGGTCCAGATAGGTCAAAGGGCCTTGGAGTGTATAAAGGACAAAGAAAGAAAGATACATTCATTTTTATATATAAAGATAATCAATTAATATGTGAAAACAAGATGTATTGTTATTGGTAGCAACAATAGCGTTGAAATAACAGTCAAATGTAAACAATGAATTCGTATTGTAATGTCGTGTATATGGTTATGTAATTGATTGTTGTGAAGTTGAGCGATGGCAGTAAACAAGTTGAAGGGACAATGATTCCTATGAAACGCTGAACGAAGTAGGCTAGCCATGTTGTTGACTGCATCGGAAATACAGTAGCGACATGGATTGGATGAGACGAGTCTTCAATTGTACCGTATTATAACGGGGTCATTCCAAATCATCCAGAAATGTTAGGAAATGACACCCACCCTCACAGAAAACCTTGAAATTTTGGGTAATTGAAGTTTACCTAGATATATGAACAATGTTAAATTTAAATTTAAATTATTGAAGATTTTAAATTCTAGATATAATGAACATTACAAACTTTCATCAATCCACATTGTTGGTTTTTATTATTTATATTTTGATATCCAATCATCTTTTAATGGAAAAAAAAAATATCTACAACTTAGAGCAGGAAATGTACGAAAGTTAAAAAATTAATTAAATGATAATTCAAATCTTTGTAGATTAGAGTTCAAATCAAAAGAATCATGTTCCATGTCGCAGAAATCCCAGTAGCGATCGCAATATTCCCACGGTTCTATTCAGAGCGAATGTTGAAATCTGGGAAACTTCACAACTTCGAAAACCCCACAGAGAAAATAGAAGCCATTTGGTAGATCTCATTATAATAAAAAAGAGACCAATCATTGTAAGATTTCATTTCAAAAAAAGATAAGGAAAATTGGCTTTTAGCTTTCAAACAAAGAAAATATTTAATCCATAAGGATATCTTTAAAAATGCTAACTAAAGAATATATAAAGGTAAATGAAAATTTAACACAAAATTACAACTCAAAACCCCACACAATAAATAGACGCTCTCCATAGATTTGGAAGATCTCATTATAATAAAAATAGACCAATTAAGATTTATTTCAAGAGAAAAGGAAAATTGACTTCCTATGACTAATTCATATAATAATTCTAGTTGAAGGAAATATAAAAAATGAAGAAATATTTTTTTATAATATATCAGATTTTAATAACTTCTAGAGGAAGTTCTCAAATTCTAGAAGAGACCTATAACTTGATAATCGCACAGGCTAGAAACGAGTTCTCAACGGCTTTTAGCTAGTCTTTAGCAAGACTTTTTTAATGAGCTGTAGATCATGTCTCTAGCATATGTCGTTCCTGAGATATGAATTTCTCGCGACGGACGGTCAGATAGAGCAGGGATATAAGGTTTCCCCTGCTAGGAGCAACGTTCTGTACAGAAGTCTAAAAGAAAAATATTAAAAAAAATATATTAAATTTAAGCAAAAATGATTATATACCGGTATATTAAACCCAAATAAAATAAATATATCTGCTGCGCATCCACCGCAGTAAGTGTATTAGACGTGAACCACCTTGAGATTTGTGAATATAGTGATTGATAATAACATCGAGTCCTTAAGGATATCTAGTACGCATAAAATTTTTAGCTGAAAAGCTCAAAATTTAAGGCAGTTATCCAAGTCACAACTTTAAGTTAAAGTCCGCCTTCTAAGCTCCGCCCCCTGAAAACTCGAGAACAGATGTCGACTTTTTTGTTGCTTATTTGTAGTTAAACCAAATAAACATTTTCATATACTTTTTAAAATTTTATTTTAATGCACTAATAAGTACAGTACTATAGAAATTGTGGTTTGTGAAAGTAATAATAAGAAAGTTATTAAGTAAATACAGTAGCTGCTTTTATTTGAGCCTGACACTATACATGAAAGGAAGTCAAATGCAGGCTGTTTTTCATTATCAAAAATCTTCCTCTTTTTTTTGTTTAATTAGCATAACTACATATCCACAGTGTTATTTTAAGAGTTAAAGTTTAAGGAAATAAGAAATCAATGCACAGAATATTTTCATATTAGTATTTATTGAACAAATTAACTATGACTTTACACTATCAGCCTCGTACACTTTCAAAATAAAAACTACAAATTAAAATTTTCGCAATTAATAAACAAAATGAAATAGAACAACAAAATAGCATAAACAAAGTCTTCTGAATTAATAAATAAAATATTTGGCATCTTGTAAATTGTGATCACTACACCGCCACGACCATAAACAATAGAGAGTTTTTGCCCAGCTCGCTATTCTATACGGTAACGCTTAAGTCATATGGCTGGTATTCTGCGCATGCGTCACTGTCCCGTAGAGGAAATACCGTTAACGTGACACGTTAACTTTCCTCGAATAGCGTATCGCTTTAGGGTAGAAACATGAGTTCCGATAAATATGAGTTCCGACACTAGCGCTCCTGGTGACGAATTGTAGAACTTGAAGTCCAATCGATTTGTATCTATTTATTCGAAATTCTGAAACTGATCAGGAAGAGAAAAAGAAACTGGTTGGGTCACTGGCTGAGAAGAAACTCCCTAATGAAGGATGCACTGGAAGGAATGGTGAACGGTAAAAAAGTTCGAGGCAGAAGAAGATTTCAGATGATCGACAACATTAGGGTAAATGGATCTTATGTGGAGACGAAGAGGAAGGCAGAAAATAGGAAAGATTGGGGAATGCTGGGTTTGCAGTGAAGGACCTGCCCTTGGCAGAGAACTACGTATGTATGTATTCGAAATTACCGATTACAAAAATGATTTTCACGATCGGAGGGCATCTTTTTCTTATGTTTTCGTGGATGCTTTCAGAAAACATTACATTAGTAATCAAAATCATTACAGAATTTCGGCTTGAAAATTTAAATCGACAAGCGATTGAAATCTCGAAAACATATCGTGGTTGATCGAGATTTAACGAGACTGAATTATTTATCGAACTGATTTATCGAAACTGATAACAAAGAAAGACGAAACAATAAAAAAAAAAAAAAAAAAGAATATTTCCTATTTTAATTAATTAAAAACATTCTTTCATCTATTCGATGCATTGACTAAATGATATTTATAAAAATCAATGCTATTTTTTTCGTAAATAAACCGTAGGCATCTGATGACAACTGAGAAGTGTAAATTTTCATGTTATGGCAAAAACTCTCTTCATGACAGAGCCCGCTATTGTGGTTACCTTATTCGTTCAGGTGACATTTGCGTTTCCCGTATATAAATCACGTTATGGCACGTATATAACCTCTCTAATGACTCGACCGCCCGGCGTGTTATCTGTCGGCAATTTTTCTTCCCTTTTTCAACAGCCGGGGTGTCTGGAAATTTGCTCGAAAGAAATTTCTGCGACGGTAATTTGTTCGAGGTCATTTCTTCGAATGGAAAAATATTCGATAGGGAAATTGTTCGAATGGAAATTTTTTCGAATCGAACATTTCCTAGTGGTTGTTCGAAAAATATTCTCTTTAAAAATTTTGAATATTTATCTAAAGAAAATCCCACCCAACACACTTCGTGTAAAATAAGTTGCCAAGACTCACATGCTCATAATGCTTTCACTGTTAAAAAGATATGAGATCTCATGTAGAGCCAAGCCCCTAACTCTACGAGGCCTAACTCTACAAGCCCTAACTCTAAAAACCCTATATCTTGGTCAAAAAGTATGCCTTGGCCGTTTCGTGGCTGTCACACAGACAATCCCATGGAGTTATGTAAAGGATATGGAGTATGCCAAGGCACACTTTTTGACCAAGATAGGAGGGTTTTTAGAGTTAGGCATGTATAGTGAGGGGCTTGGCACTATATGAAATCTGATAACTTTTTAACAGTGAAAGCGTTATGAGCATCTTGGCAACGTATTTTACATGAAATGTTTTGGGTGAGATGAAATAGTTCCATGAAACGGCCAAGCCATACTTTTTGACCAAGATATAGGGTTTTTAGAGTTAGGGCTTGTAGAGTTAGGCCTCGTAGAGTTAGGGGCTTGGCTCTACATGAGATCTCATCTTTTTAACAGTGAAAGCATTATGAGCATGTGAGTCTTGGCAACTTATTTTATACGAAGTGTTTTGGGTGGGATTTCATTTCTTTTTGTAGGATGAGATCTGATAACGTTTTAACAGTGAAAGCGTTATGAGCATGTGAATCTTGGCAACTTATTTTACATGAAATGTTTTGGGTGGGATTATCTATTACAACTAAATTTAGTTTTAAGATTATTTAGAAAATGGATTTTTTTTCAATACCCTACTTTTCTGTTTTTCTATTGGTCAACTTGTATATTCAAGCTGTTTGCACTTTGGAAGAAATCACATTATTACACAGTATTATTTAGGCCGAAGCATTGAGGGTACGACGTATTTCAGATCTTAATAAAATCCAAAGTATAAAAGCTAGATAAATGAAACTTAGCGTATTTCATTAGTATGGTAACTGCATCTTATCCTGAAAATTTGAGCTCTCTAGTATTATCCAGGCCGAAGCTATGAGGGTTCGATAATACATAACCAGACCCCCCCCCCCTTTATGAGGGGTTGGAATGTGAAAGTTACGGATTTCTTAATTTTTTTGTTGTTTGTGTGCTAATCCTAACCTGCATACCAAATTTCAGCTTTCTAGGACTTCAGGAAGTACCCTAGAGGTTTTGATGATCATGAGTCAGTCAGTCAGTCAGTCAGTCAGTGAGTGACGGAATCGACGTATTTTAGGTATTAATAAAATCCAAAGTATAAAAGCTAAATAAATGAAACTTAGCGTATTTCATTAGTCTGGTAACTGCATCATATCCTGAAAATTTGAGCTCTCTAGTATTATCTAGGCCGAAGCTATGAGGGTTCGAAAATACGACGAAACACTTCCAGAAAAGGTACGTAGTGCCCTTCCTGCCTTCGGCTCGTCTTGGCGGGGGCACTGCCGTGCCCCCAGATACATTTATCATCGCGTAAACAATTCTTAAGTTAATTCAATATTTCGTGTTAAAATTTTTGGATGTATATGTACCCGTAAAATAAAATACTTGATTATATAATTTTTTAAAAATTAAATTAAATTTATTTCCATTTATAACATATAATACATTAAATCAGTCCTACTAGGTATTACAATATCTGTGTTGTAGGTGCTGATTATGTATAATACAATTTTATAATACAACAGAATTATTTTTCAATACAATAGTAAATTCAAAATATTTATACAGATAAACTACAATATTATATATCTTAATATACAGGGTGTTTCAAAAATACACGGCATAATTTCAGGTATGTATTTCCCACATGTAGACAATCAAAATAGTTCATTACAACATATGTCCGGAAATGCTTCATTTCCGAGTTATGGCCTTCACAACATTGAAAATCACCGGAACGTTTTTCGTTCCGCCGGTCGTTGCCATTACAGAAGATGTTCAAAATGACCACCTCCTGCTTGAATACAGACCTCACATCGATGTCTCAATGACCTGCGAACACGATCCCACACTCCAGGAATGTTGCGTATGTCCTCAGAACGTGCCACAATTCGATTCCGAAGGGATTCCAAATCAGGCACCGGAGACGAATAAACCAATGATTTTAAATGGCCCCACAAGTAGAAATCGAGAGGGTTCAGATCAGGTGAGCGTGGAGGCCAAGCAATTGGGCCACCTCTACCTATCCATCGATCAGGAAACGTTCGATCCAAGTACCGGCGAGCCGTACGACTGAAGTGTGCAGGAGCGCCGTCATGCAAGAAGTGAGCGTGCTGACGATCGATCAGTGGAGTGTCGTCATAAACATGAGGTATGGTGTTTTCCAGGAAGTTTGTGTACGCCTGCCCCGTAAGTCTGTTTACAAGTACATGGGGTCCAACTAATCGATCACCAATGATACCGGCCCACATGTTGAGGGAGAACCGCACCTGGTGATGAGATACAACAGTTGCATTTGGGTTTTCATACGCCCATACATGCTGATTTGTGGAAATTTGTTATGCCATCTCGTGTGAACTGTGCTTCATCTGTAAATAATACTAAGGCAGGAAAGTTCGGATTTGCAGCACACTGCTGCAAGAACCACTGACAGAACCTAACTCGTGCAGGGTAATCTGCTGGTGACAGCGCCTGTACACGTTGCAAATGATAAGGATACAATTGATGCTCTTTCAGCAGTCTCCAGACAGTCGTATGGGGAACATTCACTTGCAACGCTAACCTTCGTGTGCTGACAGAAGGAGTTCTGTTCACAGTCTCCAGAATCTCCTCCTGTTCTTCTGGAGTTGTAGACCTTGGTCGTCCCCTTCCCAATCCAGGAGAGTGAAATTTTCCATACTCGCACAGACGGTGATGGAGACTTACAAATGTCTTCCGATCTGGACATTGTCGCTGTGGGTACCTCTCCTGGTACAAACGACGAGCCAGCGCAGCATTGCCGTCTGCCTTACCGTACATGAAGTGCATCTCTGCCAGCTCCTGATTTGTGTACATGACACACAGTCGAACGCCAAACACACCACTGAATTTAACCTTCGCCTCGGAATGATCTGTCAGAGTGCCCTCTTAATGTGTCCTTTGACGGCAACGACCTGCGGAAAGAAAAACGTTCAATGAGACATCGATGTGAGGTCTGTATTCAAGCAGGAGGTGGTCATTTT
>JAFIDM010002131.1:78950443-79032328 GCA_023159025.1 Thereuonema tuberculata | reverse complement strand
AATTTGAGCTCTCTAGTATTATCCAGGCCGAAGCTATGAGGGTTCGAAAATACGACGAAACGCTTCCAGAAAAGGTACGTAGTGCCCTTCCTGCCTTCGGCTCGTCTTGGCGGGGGCACTGCCGTGCCTCCAGATTATTTCCAGAAAAACATTATTTACAGAATACATTGTTCATCTTTAATGCATTTTTTTTGAATTTATTTAAGGTAAAATTACTGATTTTAAGAAATTTTTCTTTATTGATACATGGAAATGAATTAAAGACACATGATTCAATCACGAATCTTTCTTTTTCGTCAATAATATGGTATAAAATTGTGACGATTGGGTCTGGATTGTGATTACAAGATTGGCAGTGATCTGCCCAATCAGATATGCCTGTATTATTACTTTTGAAAGCTCTAAAGCTACGCGAACACTATGCAACTTTACACCAACTTTAGTCGTCCGACTTCGAGTCCGCATACTTTTGTCGGCCCCGCACACCATGCAACTCGCAAATGAGTCGGCAATGATAACAGGAATCCCATAATGCAATGCGTTTCCCCTAGGTTTTAAATTTTGAAACCTCTCTGGTAAATTCTGCCGCATACAATTACTTCATTTCAGTATAAACTTTATTTATGCATGAAAGAAACTCGCAATACTCTGATATTCATTGTTTACGCGCTTGTCTTCGAATCGAATCGGCGAACATCATTTTGGACGCCATTTCTTCCATGGGCGTGACGTCATGACTGACGTGTTCCAACGCTGCCCTGTGATTGGGTAATTCCGACCGACTTCCAAGCAACTTTCTGAGTTGCTGGTGTAGGAACAACTCGAATCGGACGACTTAAGTTGGTGCCAAGTTGCTGAAAAACGGGCTCAAGACTGTCTCTATCAGCTAGTGACGTCAAAATCGGCCGACTAAGTTGGTGGAAAGTTGCATGGTGTTCGCGGGGCTTAATATATGTTCTTGGATCTTTTCTTTTAATGGTCTGCCCGTAGCCTACTCCCAAAATAAACCCTTCCACAGTCCCTGCATTTTAGCTTATAAATAACTCCCATGATATTCATATCATTATTGTGAAATCCATTTTTATTAATCTTAATATAGAATACAATCCGAATGTTATTTATTTTATACAAATTTTTAATCAATTTATCTAATCTTACACCCAATGGTAATTTCATTAAGTTCTTAAATACCTTAATTTCTTTATTTGTTTCTTTTCTTATTTTCATTTTATATCTATTAATAAAGAAATTTTTTATAATTTTGTTCACAAATTTAATAGGATAATCATTCAATACAAAATTTTGTTTCATCTTATTAATTTTCATTTTCCAAAGACTTTTATTCTCAATATTTGTTATAATTCTTCTCACATAATTTTGGATAATTGGTTTTTTAGTAGATGTATCATGTTCTGATTTAAAATGAAGATATGGTTGCTTTTTGAGCTCCTTTTCAAAATATTCATAAGTAATGTAATTATCTTTATTGATTAAAAGTCAATCTAAGAAAGGTAATTTTCCTTTTTGTTCTTCATCTATAGTAAATTCTAAATTCTTATTTACTGAGTTTATAAATTGGTGAAAACTTGTGAACTGTTTTAAAATTTATTTGTGAAAATAAATATTGTAAATTCGATTGAAAGTTTTATATACAGAAAAAGGGTTTCCCAATGGGAAGTCCCATATGAGAGTCGATTTGTAATTTGTATTTAAATTGGCTTGAAAATAACTTAATATTAAAACGGAATAAAGCAAGTTTTTCTTATTTCAGATGATGTATTGCTATTATGGGAAGGAACTGATAGGCAATTTTCCCAATTCTTTAATTTGTTAATTCCTTAGATGTTAATCTGCAATTTACTTGTGAAAGAGAAAAGAATGGGAATTTACCGTTTTTTTAGACGTTTTGTTTATTAATAAGGATATTGTGATTACTTACGAACATTTCCAAAAAGAATATTAAAGTAATCATTTGCTAAATTATGATTCTAACCATAATATCTCAACTAAAATTGATATTATATTTAATAATTTAAGGAGAATAACAAGCTATACAGAAAATAAAAAATTATGGAAAAAGAAGATCGATAAGCTGAGTAAGAAATTAGAGATTAATGGATATCCCAAAAAGTTCATTAGAGCTAACATTAATATTTTTTTTTGTAAAAGAAAAATGAAGAAAGAAGTTGTAACATCTAAAGAAAGTAATCGTAGTAACTTTAAGTTCATGCGCCTTCCTATCGGTTTTAGAGATAGAAATATCAAGAGTGTATTTGATGAAAACAAAATGAAAATAGTCTATTACAAAAATAATAGTTTATTTAGAAAGAAACAGAATAATGACTGTATCAATGTTCTTTTCAAGATGGGAGTAATATACTCTCTAGAATGTAGAAATTGCCGAGAGATCTACATTGCAAATACAGGTAGATGTGTTAAGGAACGCCTTGAGGAAAACATACGAGCCTATAAGAATAAGAAATTAGGAGTTTCGGACTGGGCTGATCATGCACTAAAAATGCAACACAATCCTGATCTTATTGTCAATATTATTTACGAATCTCACGATGAGTCGGAACGTTTTATTTTAGAATCAGGGTTCATTAATTTATCTATGAACAGAGATAAATCTTTAAAGATGAATGCGATATCATATGGTCTTTTTGAAAAGGTTATGAATAATAATAAAAGTATTAAATCTAAATTGAGATTAGATTGTTAAAGTAACTGCTCTTTGTTCTTCATGAAATTTTCTTTGTAACAGTTCATCTTCACGATTGTGATTATTAACAGTGTATAAGTTATATATGAAGTGTTCTTTATTTCATGAAGTTTTTATTGTATCAGTTCACCTTCACGATTGTTATTATTAACAATATAAGTTATACATGAAGTGTTCTTCATTGTCACATTTATTTCATGATTATTATATTTTATTTCTGTTGAATATAGAAGAAGGAATTTTTATATTCCTCTTATGTATTTTCCTGATGAAAACTCTCGCTAAGAGAGTTGAAATATTGAAGTGTTATTGAAGAATTATTTGAGAAGATGGTGTTTGTGGTTTATTTATTTTAATATTATGACATTTAAGAAGATTTTTATATAAAAATAGAAGTTAATATTACATTATTTTCGATAGTTTACCAAAACTGATTAGACTTTATTTTAAGAAGAAATAATAATTAGTAAATCTATCAGTATAAAAGAGTTTATTTTTTTAATTAACCAAGTTAACGAATGGCAAGTCTTTTTTTTAATTTTAGTCTATTTTTCTAGGACATTGAAGCTCATCAAATAATGAAAAATAATACGTTGTTTTTATCTACGTACATAACTAAAAAGAAATACTAAAAACATCAAACAAGCCATTCTGAAAATTTCAAAAACCTAAAATTATTAAATAAAATAGATTTATTTAATATCACGAACAAAACTGTTTATTTATTTATTTATTTATTTATTTATTTATTTATTTGTTTATTTATTTATTTAAATTAATTATTAATGTATAGTAGTTATACGACACACAGGGGCGGTTTAAGGCCCGTGCGACCCGTGCGGCCGCACGGGGCGCCGACGTTGGTGGGCGCCAGAATGGGTGTAGAAAATGTAGTGTTGAAAATGGGAATTCGAACAATCTGACAATGATCAATTTCGATACGAATGGTGCCATTTGGGGTGGGGCAGGCTAGGAGTGGGGGTTGGGCAGGGGCGCCAAATGCCTATCTTGCACGAGTGACATTTTGTTCTTGAGCCGTCCCTGACGACATAATTGCAATAATTATCATAAATATTTACGAAGAATTGTCATACAGGAGAAAACAGGACAACAGATGCAAATGAGAGGTTAAAATTTTTTTTATCAAGATAATTTTTTTTAATCAAAAAAAGAGTTGTCGTTATCTTTATATTTACTTGAAATTATGTAAATCTGTAGGAACAGCTTCAAATGACTTTTAACTCCTTTTTTTTTGTCCCTTAATTCATTAAAATGAATGAATTATAAATCACCCTTAATAACTTTTCTTTTTTTTGTTATCTAAAAATACTGAGTGTTTCTTAACAGCTGTTATCTACTCTATTGTGTGAAAAGAAAGCATTCGTTTCTTTTGCCCAATGTGCGAGTTATAGAAGGGGATTTTTCTCCCACTGGCTTGAATCATCCCAACCTCTGATATGAATGATATAGCCCTACCGGAATAATTATTTCCCACCCACAGGATATGTTAAATTTATATCAATATTTAATTGTTAGATAAGCATCTTAGTTTTGCAGAAACAAAAATAAAATATGTATTTTTCTGGGATAGGAATTTATCTGTCTTTATTTCTTCTGATCTTTATTGACTGATCAAAGAAACAATTTACAAATTGCAACACTAAACTTTCAAATCTGCTTTTTATTTCAACAAATGGTCCTCCAGTACATCGCTTCAATGCAGAAAAGTTTGCGACAAAATGGATCAAATCAATCAGAGGGCCCTGAATAAACTAACAGGAAAACCACCAAACCAGCCGGAACAACATTCATTCTTTAAAAAACAACAATGGATGAGACCAAGTTATTCACAGAACATTCATTCCTACTCATTCTTTTTTTTTTTTCAATCAAAAGACCCTCTGCTCTGGAACAAAATGAAACATTCTAACTCTTCATCTGATTTATGTCAGTCTCATATTTTATTACATTTTAATTTCAGAACTTCCAGGACCAATGAATGTTATTTTTATAAATAACTAAACCAATAAGTATATTTTAACAAATCATAATTTAATAAATCAATAATCTGTTAGGCCTACCTCAATGTAACATTTAAGTATCTGTGTGCCTGTAAGTCAGATTTCAGGGGAGGCATGGTAAACATATTTAAAATTTTAATTCGAGTAGTGAACCCATTAGCCATCCCCTTCCACCCCTCTGGAAAAATAACAAATCGCACAGTGCCTTAACTTTTGATGCGCGCGCAACCTTTGGTACGAATTTCTGACGAGTGTGCGCACTTGTTACGGCCAGCGTTCTGATAGCAGCCACATGGGTTTCTTTATCGACCACCTCCAGTATTAACAGTCGACTATCTTAAACTCACATATATTAAAGATGTATTTAAGACGCCAGCGAACACTGAATTGTTAACTAAGGGTATGCCACCGTAGCTGTTTTTAATTATTTGTGAAGTTTTTGACGCATCAATTTTAAGTAAAAAGTTTTCTTCTGTGATTAAATATTTTTTTTTTAATTCCTCATTCATTTCAAAAATCACATGTGCATTGATGGTTCTCTTCCGTTAAAACAGTGACACATAGATCTGGAAAACTATTCTATTTAAGAAGAGATATCATTTAATTTTATCTATGTGTTTATGGAATTTGTTAATATAGATAATTATAAGAATAATTATAATTTTTTCAAGATGTCATTTCAATTTAGAGGAATTTATTAATATACAGAAGCCATACTACATTTACAGGGTTTTTTCAGAAGATTCAATGTTTTGACAACTTTGTTCCAAATATCAGAACATTTCTAAAATTTGCTAAAAATCAACATTTCTTTTAATAATTTTTGTGAAAATTTCGATGAGAGAAACTTTTTTTTTCGCAAATCTCTACCCATTTTCCAATGGCCAGGATCCAATGGCATGTCATGAAAAATTTAGCGACTCTTTTTAAGAGATCGAATGCATAAAGGAAAAAAACATATAAACAGACGATCTTCTTTCTATGGTAGATAATAACTGTTAGAATCTCAATGAAATAATCACTCTTTGTCATAAGAAAGAGGGACGCGATAGAATGAGAAATTGGAAAGCTATTACATCTTTGAAAAATATTACCTATCGAAGCAAAGGATACTGCATTCAAATGAGGTTTACAATTTAAAAAAAAAGAAAAGGAAAAAAAAAGGAGAGTTGAAGATTAAAGAATTCTTAAAATTCATTTTGTGTATTTCCTTATGATAGTAAAAAATGGACCACACACATAAAAGGAATCCAACAAAAAAGCTTATATATGACATGTTTCGGGATAATCTCCCATCATCAGATTACAAATAAAAATATACAAAATCGGAATTACAGCGTCCCGAGAGAAAAATTTAAATAGCATAAGTTTATTAAGTCCATACCTTGTTACAACACTGATGTTTCTATTCTTAATGCTCTTGACTATGGTATTAAATGAAATGAAATGTTATCATTATTAGTTATAATTCCTGTATTGATGTTTATTGTTGTGGTCCATTGGTTTGTTAAAGTTGAAACATTAGCATTGTTAAGCTTCTTACTATGAAATTTTATGTTCTTTTCCTATTTAAATTTTTCTCTCGGGACGCTGTAGGTTCCGATTTTGTATATTTTGTATTTCTGGTTTTCAGCCAAGTCAGAATTTTGCAGTGATCCAAGCTTTCTGACACCGTCATAATCGGAAAATAAAAATAAAAATAGCAATGCATGAAGTCTTCAGAGAAAGTGTGGTCTTCAAAGCAACAAACGATTGAAATTGATTTTATTTGGGCCATAGAACGGTACAGAGTTATAGGTAATGAAATAGCGTTTAATCTACAACCAACTACAAAATATTGGATTTATTCTTATTGTATTTAGTAATATATTTCTCTTTTATTTTATTCTTAATAACTATTGAGTCTAGTTGGTATTAAGAATTTATTTTTTAGTAATGGATAAGAGACGAACAATTTTTAAGCACTTTCGTAGGAGTTTGCCAGTAAATAATTTTTTACTGGTGTCCATGCTGCATTTTTAACTCGTTTACATCGATTTCGTGTGGCTGATTCGTACGTCTTTCTGTGGATATGGTGAAGATAGATTAAACATCTGATCACATTTTACATAGGTTTTAAATATTTTTTTTAGTGAAGGAACTGAACTGAAATCATTGATTCCAAATTTGGAAACTTTTAAATAATTAAATAACGAAATAATTTGCATGGTTTAACATAAAGATTTGTTTAAATAATTTCATAATTGTATCTACAAACATGCACAATCTCATGTTGTTTTTTTTTTTTACCACGCTTTTATTAACTTTTATTAACTTGTAATCAATTTTCCTTGCTACAGTCCCCGGATCTCAGCCCGATTGAAAATTTATGGGATAAGCTGGAACGGGCTGTTCGCTCCAGGCCTACACCTCCATCAAATCTTCAGGAACTGCGGGACACACTCATGTCTGCATGGTACACAATACCTCAACAACGTTTTCAGCATCTTGTGGAATCCATGCCTCGACGAATTCAGGCTGTTTTGAGGGCTAAAGGAGGCCCAACACGCTACTAGGTAGGTGTACCTAATAAAGTGGCCGGACAGTGTATATTTACATATATACAGGGTGGTGCAAAAAAAAGGTAACCGAAATTGAGATGAAATGACTTGACTTCGGTTACCTTTTTTTTTGCATCACCCTGTACTTCTGAATTATATATACATAATTCTTATATATTTTAATCATTTTATAATATAGAAAGTGTTTTTTTTTTAAAAGTTTTTATAATTTTTATGTTTATTATTACGTAAATAATAATGTAAATTGTTATATATAAATAATTATATTTATGCTCATGTAATACTGTGGTGCATTAGTTGATTGTTTTGTTTACCCTTTTTCTGACTTCGTACGGGTTTTAAATGTTACATTAATCTTTTGTTGAAAGTACACACCATGCTAATAAAAAGAATTAAGTAGAGACTATATATATGTTCTGTAATGCAAAGAACAACCAATGAGACCTTTTTTTGTTCAGAATACGCCATTTAATAAAAATTTTATTCTATAATTCTGATTTTTTTTTTTTTTTTTTTTAATCTCTCTAATTAACATTTGAATTAATTTACAGGTTAAACTTTACAATAATTTACAAATTCACTTTTCACTTACATTCATACAGAAGTGAAATGTTTACAGAATAAAATGATTTCATCTAAACATAAAAGCCTTGAAATAATGTAAATGCTTTTCCATTTACAGTATTTACTTCCAATACAAAGATAAACAAAGTACTTAATATATATATATATTTTTTAATGAGGTTAATTCATACACTCAGTGGCGTAGCTAGGTTTTTGGAGTACGGGCGATAAGTATAAGTATTGTATTTTTATACAAATACAGATTCCAGGGTTATCCTTTACGAAATTATTTACAATTCAAATCATCCAACCAAAAAAATAAATAAATATATATCGAGGAATATTTCCAAATTTGATATCCTACATTAATTTTGTAACACCTAATCGCCCTTCACTCCTTAGCTAGGCTAATCGTAAAAACATAAATACAATTTGTTTACCGGTTTCATGAATTAATTAATAAAGATAATAATTAATTATTTTTTTTTAAAAGAAACAGATTACATCAATTTTTCAAATACGCTATAATCATGAGAGGGCAATGTTTTTTTCTTCACTTTTATTGTGATTTCTAAAAATAATAAATTTCTAATTTACTATAATTATTATATCAAAGTAAGATAAAAGCGATATCAAATAATCACTTTACAAATAAATCAGAGTTTTTTTTTTTTTTTAAACGTAAATAGAAATTACAGAAGAATCTCTGGTACGTTTTTGTAATGAAGTCAATAAGTTTTATTGAAGAAAACCTCTAAAATAATAAAAAAAATTAATAGCGAAAGAATGATTAAAAATAGTTTTTTCGTTTTCTTTAATCTTTACTTAGAAATAGATCAATAGATTTCATAAAAAATCAAAATTAAGAATATCTCAATTTATGTAAGTTGTCAAAAAAATTTGTGTTGTAGTAAAAAAAAAAAAAAAATGAATAAGACCCGTTTGCTAAAACAATCAAAAATGAACTTTGTCATATTTTTGTTGTTTCATTTCCGCAAGCGTAGCTTAATCAACGCCATTGGCTTATTTAGTTCCTTGAGTAAAACCGCGGTGACCCGTGGCATCCGACTGTCAACCCCTCTGACCGGCGCCACATTGACTGTTGTCGTATAGGTGAGTAAATAAACATGAAGCAGTTGGGCACCCACGCTAGAATATTTGAGATTTACAAAGTTCACAGGGTATATTCGACCTAGTTATTTTTAATGACAGGTTGTAGGTTCGTACGATGAAACACATCTTGTGAAAAAGCTTATAGCGATATGTGCACTGGCCAAAATAGAAATATAAAGTTGGCCTTAATGTGGATGAAAATTGTTGAGTCTAGCGATAATAATATAGATATTATTGACTATAAATTCTTATTATCTGGACATTCATTCTTGCTAAATGATAGCGATTTTGGAGTTGTAGAAATGGCTATTCGCAAAACCTGTACATTCCCAAGGATTATTACTAATTAATATATGTCGCAAACAAAATCAATTTTTACTACACGAAATGAAAAGTGAAGACATTTATTCAACCAAACATCTGGAGGAGGCAATTTTGAAAAGAACCAAAAATATTGATGGCGAAACTGTCAACTAGCTGAAAATCTTCTGGATACGAGTTTTAAGAAAAGCGCCGTATAAATTGTATTATAAAACATCAATCGAAAGTGATTCACAATTTAAAACTATTGATTTATCGCCAAAATGGGGTACGCCAAATATTTTCGACAAAATAACATTGCCATCTTTAAATGGAAAAACTAGACCTATTAATAAAGAGAAATATAAAGATATGATGGATTTATTGCCTTATATACCACCCTTACATCATGGGTTCTTCAAAAATTTGTGCCATCTGAATTAAAAAAATGTAATAGTAATATTCCTTTAGGTATTTTATTATGTTGTTGTGTGTTATGTATATAATTATTATATTTATCCATTTTGTTGTTCTCTCTTTTCTATAAAATAATATTAAGCTTTTTGTTTAATGCACCTATTCGAAAAGGTAAGGTAAGAAGTGTTGAAATAAAACAGAAAAGTAAAGAAATAAATTATTCTATTTTTTTCTTATTACAATTAAACTCTTGAAAACAGGAAGTCAATATTTTCATAAAATCACATTTTGAAAATCACTGCTTTTGAAAGTGAGGTAAGTCCATTGGGCCCTATTAAAAACATGTTTTTTGTTTAATAACGCGGATATAATTATTGCATACGAAATTTTTATGAAAAAAATGATTTATGATATATATATATATAATTTTTTTTTAAGATTAAAATTTTGTTAAATAAATTTTTAAAAATTGTTTAGAATCTCGCTCAGTCGAAGTTAATTAAAATTATTATGTATAAACATCAAGATCTTGACTGAATAAAAGATACTTATTTTGCAAATTGATTAGTTTTAAATTGATTTTCAATATTATAGGAAGTATTTCGCAAAAATATTACTGTAATAATTTTATCTTTTTTATTTATTTTATTTATTTGCTTTTTTACTCTAACCTCTTTTATCTAAACGTTCCGCTAATTCCTTCATATCAGGTCCTTTTTTTTTTGGTTAATAAAGCATTTAAAATATATAGGTTTGAAAAAAAATATATAACGATATCAGCTCAGAGATGGACTTAAAATTCAGATGACGGTATAAAGAGTTTTTTTCAGACAATGTAGGGCTCGAGTCAGGTCCATATCGACCCCGAGTACAGATACACATCCTATTTCTTTAAAAAAAAGTTCAGAAAATACAGAAACTGTGAACCTGTTTTGGCTCTGTTAATGCAGATTTCCCAAAGTATGGTTCGCTATGCGCTCTATTCAGAGAGAAACTAATGTTGGTACTTGTAATGAGTAAGTTAAAAATTAAATGAAATCGTGACCTTAAAAGTAAAATTCATGTTTATTAAGTTGATTTCGTTTTAAGAATCATTTTACTTAAAACAGAAGTGATGAAAGTGATAAAATTTATTAATTCTATAATATTTAATGTATTGCAGATGGGCCTCAACGAAAAAAAGCTCTGAAAAACCCGGTCCCGGTTTTTCTTTTTTTTTTTTTCCGTAATTTCTGTTAAGGCTCATACTTAAGCAATTAATCCATTTTTTGTAATAAACTAAATTTGGGAGACACTTCTATAGCGTGTTAAACTATGCAGATACAGACCAAAAAAAATAGTCCGTATTATGATATACATCAAGTTCTTGATTGTGCCTATCAGCAAGAACATGCAGAAAACTCACGCAGACAAGATCAGTAAATACACCGATCTAGCACACGAGCTCCAGAAGCAGTGGAGGCAGGACCGAGTATGTGTTGTACCCATCGTTCTGTTTGCCACTGGTCTGGTGCCTCACATATTGCACCACAGCCTCAGCACACTAGGACTTCACAAAAAACACTTATACAAACTCCAGAAGGCTGTGATACTCAACACAACACGCATAGTTAGGAGATTCATTGGCACAACCACATACAGATCCCTAACAACCCTCACCCCCTTGAACACTTTTTTTACACTTGGCACGGTCCTTGACCCGCCATGTTGTCTGAGCTGGGAAAACCCAAGTATAGGAATATTTAGATAATAATAATAATAATAATAATAATAATAATAATAATAATAATATATTCAAATTATGCATTACGGTTCTGCGCTAAGGACTTTGGTTGGCTAAGTCCGAAAGCTCTATTCGTATTGTTTTGTTTTCGTAAATGTCTAGTCAGATGAATCAGGTATTATAGACAGCAAACATCAGTGACAATTACAATAAAAGAAAGTTAATTTCAAAAACCAGTGACACTTAAAAATCGAAGAGGAAATCGGGAATAATAATATACAATTCTTCTTTCAAAGATTTGTAAGACTGTGAAAGATTTTAAATTTAAATATCCTGATAATTGTTTTTTGTCTTAATTATTGAATGAACATTTCAAAGTATATTTTAACCAATTTTCCACTGTAATTTAATCAAAGCTATGATATTTTACAATATTATTTTTAATTATTACGTTAATATCCGGTTAAATACAAGCATTTCTTGAAGATGTGTACAAAGGAATTATACAGGTATTTTAAAAATATAAATTTGAATCAGTATTCATAGTATTGATGGAATTTTGTGTAATAAGTCAATAAATATATTACAATATTATTTTGTAAAAATAAATAAGAATTAAATTTAGCACAAGCTAGAAACTCAGTAAGCTTAAAATAGCGTCTATAAAAGTATTATTTGGAAAACTCTAAAAATCTTACATATCGTGAATACTCTAATTACGCGAATTCGAAGGTATCCGAGTGAAGATTTTTTTTTTTAATAAGGGCATTGCACTATCTAGAAAATTAAAGAAAACCTAGCAAATGTTTTTGTTCTAGTAATACAATTTTAAACAATGCAGTCACAAAATATCGCTTAATTTCTAATATATATATTCATTTCGTTCATACTGCTTCAGTAAAAATGTTCATTTATGCATTATTTTATTTACTTTTTATTGTAGAGCGTATTTTTCTACTTCGATCTTTAAAATAGAAAATTCTCGAGAACGCTTATAAGCATAGACAGAAAATTCACGGTATACAAAGGTTTTTTTATCGAAAAAATATTAGATTTTCATTTCGATAACCTTAAACGAGAAGGGTTTTAGTTTAATAGTCTACTACGTAATTTTTAAATAACTTACGAATTTACCGATTATTTATGAATATTAACAACATTATTTGTAATCCATACGACTCTTCCAGCTTATTTACTTATTTGTTTATTTATTTTAAAAGAGGACCTCAATTTATGAAAATGACAATTATTTCTACCACGACTAAATATTTCATATTTTTTTAACAAAATTATTGATCAAACTAATTGAAGAATTACTAACAAGTGTACGGATATTTGTTGTACAAATTCTAACATGAAAACTACAATAATACACCTACATTTTTAGCTTATGTTAAAATATCACAATCGCAGGTTTAATACCTGGAACTGTACTTGGTATTTACAGTAACATCGTTGATTATTAAGGTAGTTAATATAACAGAAAGGTATGTAATAGCAAAGATCTTAAATACTGAAATCTTTTCTTAATTTTAATGTAAGGATATGGCTTTTTTTTTTTTTTTTTATTTTATTTACGTAAGTTTTGAATACTCGGTGTATATAAGCACATAGGCGTATACTGTACAAGAAAATAATTAAATTTAATAAGAAAAATATAAATAATTTCTTTCCGTATTTATATATACCATAATACGAAAATCATTCAATGATTTTTTTTTTTATGAAATTTATTTTCTAAATTAGCATTAGTAGTAATACCCGCTGTTTGGGAAGCGATTTGCCGGTGATATAGGAAAACTGCTTCCTATATGGACGGTAGTTTTTTGCCGGTGATATAGGAAGACTGACTGGCCAGGATGGAGCTATAGGAAAGGTCTGATTCCTATAGGTCAATGGTGGTGGCGTGGTTGTTTTCCTTCACTATTTTTTTCTCTCGTTAATTTCTTTGTTTTTTAATAAATTATATTATTTTAGGTTTATTGTACATGAAGGGGAAATAATTTATTTTTATTCTTATTTTCGTTTCATTTATGTTTTTATTTATTTATTTATTTATTTATTAGTCTTATAATGTTTTTAGATTTTGAAAATAGCACTCTTAGAGATAAGAATTTTTTTAAATTTTTTGTTTATTACATATAGATCATATAAAATGTGTATATATATATATATATACGTTATTTTTTCGATCCGTTTCTTCCAAATTCGATCTTCCAGGATTCTAGTAATTTACCAGGAGTACACCACAGTGAGAGAATATCATCATATCCATGATGGCCTTTCAGAAGATTGAATTTTTCCAAATGAATATCGATGTCTTTTCGATGATCGAAGTTTATTCTCTTCTCCTAAAGACTTTGAATTTGAATCATTACATTTACCTGAGATGAAATTGTGTAAATTCTGTAAAGTAATAATAAAAATACTAATAAGACGTTTGTAAAAGAGGTTGTGAAATACTGAGAACGAAAAAATGAATTATTTAAATGACTTTAGGAAGACAAAAACAAATTACATTTTCAGAAAAATGAAGAAAAATGAATAAATGAAGTGTTCTGTTAATCATTTTCGTTTACAAAAGCTCAATACAATAAAATTTAAAAAATTAAATTAAGAAGAGAAAAACAAAATTACATTTTTCGAAAAAAGAAAAATAATTAATTATTTTTTTCATTAAGCAATTTCATTTACAAAGTTCAAAGTACTTAATCAACTTTAGGAAAAAAAACTGAAAAAACTTTACTGTATTTTTCGCCCTTTGAACTTCACTCACAGGGAATTCCCTATCCATATTCCCCCTAGTCGACATCGTTTTCTCTTATGACTTAAGTTCTCATTGAAAACATCTGTAGAAATAAGTGGAAAAAGAGTATTGATTGAATGCTGAATCACCCCAACACTCAATTGAGTTTTAATTTATCATATAAATTAGTACGATTGAAAAAAAAATGATTGAAGAAATATAATTTTAAGAAAAAAGACAATATGAAAGAGGTTTCTTTCAACTTGATATACATTGGAGTTCGCCGAACTTTAAATGACGATAGCAGATCGAAGAAAAACCTCTTCACATATTATCTTTTTCCAAGTTCATTCTTAATGTTTTTTACATTTATAATCCGATATTGTATTTTTCTTTTTCAGAGTGGTATTTGAGATTGTTTTGTTAATATTTTTACATTTCTTATGAATTCTTCGTCTGTACTAAATACTTTTTAATAAAAATATTTTTACTTGCTAATTTTATGTTTTTAAAAAATTGTATTATCTTATAAATTTTTTCAACAAGAAATGAAAAAGGAATGCTTTTTTTTTAAAAAAAAGAAGGATTTAATTTTATTTTGTATTTTTTCCTGGTGGAAGAGTGAAGTAAACATTCTGATATTGTCACTCTCATTATCATAGAAAAAATCCATACTTTCATTACAATTTTCAAAAATAAATAAATTGTCTATTTCACACATAACTTCCGGAAGAGATTTCCATACTTTCTACACTATATTGTTCATTATATATTCAACAGTTCTATCTTCAAATAATTCTACAGCATAATCAACGTATGATGCAGCTATTTGTGAATGGAATGAGAAGGTAAACGTCATCATTAATATGACTTCACGCACTTCATCATTTTCACATTTTACAATTAACACGGCTTGTGCGAGATTACTGGTATTCATCTCTAATATAAAAAGTTGAGTTTCTTCATTATTCACATAGGGAAACTCGCTTCCAACTACCAATATTGACATTCTGAAAAAATGTTAAAATATAATAAATTTTTACTCTATTATTAAGAGTGATAAAATCTTTACTATAAAATAACAGAAGAAATAACATTGCTTTCTTACCTTTTCCGATTTTTGAAATCTGCTTGTGGAAGGACTCTGTTCTTTTTCCCTTCTATAGCTGAACCAGGTATGGATATAAAGTCTCCACCTCTCTCATTTTATAATAGCCTGGGATTCGGTCAATCCTATTAGTAAATTTGATGGCGATTGACAGCTCATGGAGTATTCTTCATATCCAACTAATTGCTCTTTTACAGGAAAGAGATTTTAAAGAAACATTACTTTTTTTCGCACCCTATTTTTCTACTCTTGTCTGTTTTTATGATCATTCCCATTTTCATCTAATTTAATATTCGCGCGTCCTATTTTTCCCCGTCCGATGCAGATGATGAATATTTATTTTCCGCTTTTTTTGTTCCGATGTTAATTTGCATTTCCACATAGGTGATTTCCCACATTCCCTCTTTACATGACATTACCCTTGAATATCTTTCCAATCTTTTCTATAGGGAAAAGATGGGTCATCTAATTGCATGCTTTTATGTAAGAAATTATCTTCTCAAATTAATTCAAGATCAAGTTCTTTATCATCTCTTACGAAAGTGAAAGACATACTCGAGCACTATATACTTATCCTAATTCTTTGTCCTGTTTTTTCGAAAAGCGAATGGCATACTTACACACTATATAATTATCATCAATTGTCGAAGTTCTTTTGTTTTATTTTTATATAAATAGAGCCTATTTTTTCACTGAGTTTATTCGAGGAAGGATCCTGTCTACCGAATTAACTTTCCATTGCAGAAGATGTCGTCCAATATCGAAGTTATCGATCTCGTGGCTTTGGTTACAGACCAAATTGAAGAGGAGGTAAGAATGAATTTTTTTTCTTATCATCTTTCGTTAATCGAGTTTCTTTTTTTTTAACAATAATAAGTTATGATAATCATTCTTATCATCTCTATTGTTTCGCATTTGTTATGTTCTGTTTTTATGTAAAATTTATCCTATTTCGCTTTAGTATGAACTGCCTGAAAATTATTTTCCGTTAGGGGGAGATATATTTGTCAATGCCTGCTGGTGGAACGGGAAAATTTCGATCCATGTGCGTCGATATAATAGAGATGAGGGTCTTTTTGAACCTACACGTTCTGGAGTGGCGATTTCAACTGCAGACATGAAAGTCCTTAAATTAACATATCCGAGAATCAGTAAAGCTGCCATAGCGCTTGATTTATGTTATAAGACAGGTCGCCCTACCGAAAAACGGAGTGAATATCAGCTGAATGATGGTAGACAAATAAATGTTTTCTTCGATGGGAATCAGGCAAAAATAGAATTCGTGAGACTTAACCGTAAAATCCGCCTTGTTTATCATCAGTGGATAAAACTTGTTAAAATAATTAATGAAGATCTACCCCCACTTCTTGATTCTCTTAAAAAAAACAGACCATCAAATGCACTTTCTGTTTTTAGTAGGGAAGCAGTTAAAAGCGAACCATCATCTACAAAGCGACGTCGAGGGGGAGAAGACGATGTCTCTCTAGTGATGGACCTGGACAATCTCCAAGATGGACAGTCAATTGATGATGATCTGAACTGAGGATTTTTTTGCGAGTGGACAAATTTGCAAAATTTTATGTATGTATTGCTTCTTTTTTCTGGGCTAAAGAAATTTCTTTTTTGTAATCAAACCTATTTTACGCATAGTTTTTTATCTTATTTTTATTCTTGGGATATATTGTGATGGGATATATA
Source organism: Thereuonema tuberculata (assembly GCA_023159025.1). Classification (NCBI taxonomy): domain Eukaryota; kingdom Metazoa; phylum Arthropoda; class Chilopoda; order Scutigeromorpha; family Scutigeridae; genus Thereuonema; species Thereuonema tuberculata. The sequence continues at coordinate 79,015,355 of JAFIDM010002131.1, read as the reverse complement.
TTATTTTGAATTAAATTAAAAATCATTCACTCATAAAAGTTTACCAAATATTATTTCATAATAAGAAAAAATGAGTCAATCGAGTGATGAAGAAAGTTGGGTTCAAAAAGCAATGAATGATCCGCTCGCCAAACCATCAACAAGTTCTGCAAATGTGGAGACTGAAAATTCATCTACTCTATCAGATGAGATGTTTTCTCAGCTTGGTTTAAGACATGATGAGCGGAACGACATTCTTCGTAATTTGATAGAACAAACCGCAAAACGTTGGGGGGTTGATCCGAATTTAAAATCGAGCTTAATTACAAAATCAAAGAAAAAAAGGAAATCCTATCAGAGTTCAATTGAACAGCAAGGTGATTGTACTCCTAAAAATCGAAGAATGAGTTCCCTGGACGATAATGATGAATTTATGCAGTCCATATTAAAGGAGAGTGCAAAACGATGGGGGCTTAATTCAGTGAATTTCAACGATTTTGCTGATATCTTTAGTAACAAATCCTCTAAATCAAATATAAATTCGGTGAACAATTTAAATTATGGAATGGAGGGTGGTGGTGAGAGCAATGATGGGTCAGAGGAATTTTCATTATTTGATCGAATCGTCAACATTCGTCAAATCCAACCGAGTAGGGAAATAAAGAGATTTAAAACGAGAGGGAAGGAGTATGAGATTAAATTCAATGTTCCATCCTTGGATGAAATAAACGAATTATATCGGAGAAAGCGCATTACCTTTTCTAATTTATTGAAATATCTGTTTGATGAATTAATCCGTAGATTGAGCACTGATTGTAAATCAAACGATTTCATATCAATTTTAATTAATAGTCCCGTCTTTGAAAAGGCAATTTGGTCACCAATCATGAAAAAGTCAGATTTTACAACTGAAGGAATTTTACTTTTATTAGAGCTTTTAGCCCAATCGGGGAAAAAGCTCGATTGGTCAACTGTTTTCACCATGAAAATAACATGTGTTTCCCCTTCTTATGGAGAAGGGATGGACCAGGTGAAATTAAGTGAATGGCTAAAGAAAAAGAGATGTATTATACAGATAAAAAATAGATCGGATAAATTATGCTTCGCTCGTGCACTTGGGGTCGCAATTGCCCAAGGAATGAAAACCAAAGATTTTTGGAGAATTAGGAAAGTTGAACGAATACAATTGAAAACAGCAAAGGATTTACACTTATATGCAAACGTTCCCGAAGGACCATGCGGATTAATAGAAATACAACAGTTCCAATCACGTTTAGAACCAGAATATCAAATTATCGTTATCAGCTACGAACAAGGTAATGAGCCTATCTTCGTTGGACCCATTGCTGAAAAACAACTCGTATTATATCATTTTCAAAACCATTTTGCCGTTATCACAAGCCTAAGTGCATTTTTCAACTCGAGCTATTTTTGTACCACCTGCATGAAAAAATATGAGAAAAGAAATAAACACCACTGTTCAATCTTCTGCCCCGCCTGCAAGAGAATTGGACAGGTGTGTGCACTCAATCAGTACATCAAATGTGAGCAATGCTCACGATATTTTAAATCTCAAACGTGTTACGAAAATCATAAAAATACGTATACGAATAAAAATCTCTTGGTCTGCGATCAGTTTAATAAATGCAGATTATGTGGTGTTAATTACGATACCACATCTGATAAAATACATCTATGTAATAAATATAAATGTACAAATTGCAAGGAAGTAGTAGACGCGAATCATCGCTGTTTTATGCAAAAACTAAAATTACCAAAAATCGGTGAAAAAAATCATTCATTTATTTTTTATGATTTTGAATGCACATTTGAAAAGGTAATCGGTTACGATAAAAAGGGCTCTCCAATTCATATACATAATCCAAATGTCTGTGTTTGTTTATCCGCTTGTGATATTTGCAGCAATCTTGATAGAAGTGATAGCTGTGAATATTGCGGGCAAAAACTTCGAATATTTAGAGGAGTAGATGCGTGTGTGGAGTTTTGTAACTGGGTGTTCACTTCGTTTGAAAAAAAGAAAATTGCCATTATTGCACATAACGCTGCCGGATATGACAGCTACTTCATAATTCAGTACATGCTAAAGCACAATATCAAACCGGAGAAGGTTATTTTTAAAGGAAATAAACTTCTTTTTCTTCAGTGGAAGGATATACGCTTTCTCGATTCTTATGCGTATCTTCCAATGCCTCTCAGCAGTCTTCCGAAAGCATTTAATTTAGATGCATTACAGTATAAAAAAGGCTTTTTTCCATATTTGTTTAATAAAGAAGAAAACTGGCATTATCGTGGTCAATATCCTGACCTTAAGTTTTATAACATTAATGCAATGAAGCCCGACTCGAGAAAACAATTTTTATCATGGTATGATAAACAAGTGAAGATGGGTGGAATATTTGATTTCCAAAGAGAAATTGTTGATTACTGTATTATGGATGTGGTAATTCTTGCAGCTGGCGCATTAAAATTTCGCGAAGTGTTCGCTTCCATAACAGAATATTGCCCTTTTGAGATTGGAATAACAATTGCAAGTGTATGCAATCGCATTTTCAGAGCCGATTTTTTATTACCGGAAACCATTGCGTTAATTCCACCTCGGGGGTTTAATGAGAATCCTAAGAAATATAGTATGATAGCGATTCAGTGGATTCAATGGGAGTCATTTAATCGGGATTACGCTATAAAGCATGCGTTGAATGGGGGTGAACAAAAGATTGGCTTGATCGGCTACGTCGATGGAGTTAATTTCGAACACCGTATTGTTTTTGAATTTCAGGGTTGTTGGACTCATGGTTGCCTCAAATGTTATAAGAATCGATCAACTCGCATTCCTCGCTCAGAACTAACGATTCAAGACGTTTACGAACGAAGTCTGGAAAAGGTACACGAACTTGAATCCTGTGGTTTTCGTGTTGTTCAAAAATGGGAATGTGATTTTAAAGAGGAGATAAAAACAAACTTGGAACTCAAAATGTTCATCGATCAATTAAATATTGTCCCACCCCTAACTCCTAATCAGGCTTTTGTTGGTGGACGTGTTGAAAGTTTCAAACTTTTACACGAGGTCCAGCCCGGTGAGCGAATTATTTATGTTGATTTTATCTCTCTATATCCTCTTGTTTTAAAAAAGGATCTCTATCCAATTGGCTATCCTGAGGTAATATTTGATGTTCAAGGTAATGACATATCAAAGTTTTGTGGATTGATACAGTGTTCTGTTCTACCGCCGAGAAACTTATACATCCCCGTTCTCCCTTATAGATATAATAAAAAGCTGTTTTTTCCTCTCTGTCGGAAATGCGTTGAAACAATTGGACAGAAAACAAAAAGATCAGCATGTACCCATTCAGACAAGGAACGTTTACTAACTTCAACGTGGGTGTCTTTAGAATTAGAATTAGCTCAAGAAAAAGGTTATTCAATAAAACAAATTCATTGCGTTTGGAATTTTCCTCAAACCACGCAATACAGTTCTGAAACAAAAGAAGGTGGTTTGTTTGCAAATTATGTTAACACTTTTTTAAAACTTAAACAAAGTAGTGAAGGTTATCCATCTCATTGTCAGAGTGAAAGTGAGAAACTGGCATATATTGAGGAATATGAGAAAAATGAAGGTATTCGATTAAACTCTGATGAGATAAAAAAGAATGAGCCTCTCAGATCTCTGAGTAAGGTCGCCCTAAACTCCCTTTTCGGTAAGTTTGCAGAACGAGTTTCAAAGCCGAAAACTGAATACATCACAAGCCCGAGTGCATATTTTGGACTTGTATTTAGCGATACGAAAAGTGTACAAGATGTAACATTTTTCCATGATAAGATTGCACAGGTACAGTGGAGTGAGAGTGAAAATTTAGAGCCACTTTCTCCACATACAAATGTCGTCATTGCTGCTTTTATTACCGCACAGGCAAGGATAAGACTGTACAATGTGATGAACAAATTTGAAAAATCATTATTGTACTGTGATACGGACAGTGTTATCGCGGTATGGAAGAAAGATTCTCCATTACCATCCGAAGTATTAATTGGAAATTATCTCGGCTGTCTAACAGATGAGATTAAAAAAGATTTTGATTCTGATTATTTTATTAAAACTTTTTGTACTGTAGGTGCAAAAAATTATGGTTATGAGGTTGTATCATCCGATCCAAATAAAGCATCCCATCTCGTTTTAAAAATCCGAGGATTCTCATTAAACTATGAGGCTCGTGAGCATATCAATTTGGAAGTTTTGAAAACTATGGTGGATGAAGTTGTCAATCCTACTATTGAAAAGCCTCCAACACAGGTCCCAATTGTGAATCGTGGAAAAATTCGACGTACAAAGCAAAGGCAAATATTGAGTCAAGATGAGACAAAAGTTTACCGTGCGGTATTCGATAAGCGAGTAATAGTAGCTGGAGAATATGAAACGATTCCATATGGATATTAAGAAAATACTCATTCCCACTCAGGTCTTCACTCGGATAAGATAATAAACTCTTACGTTCCCATTGCTTCGCCCCCCTTTCTTAAAAAAGTGAAAAAAAGTGCGGATTAATTTTTTTAAAAAAAGAACATGTTTGAAACTATCAATCAATCCGATCGGATGTTTCATCATCCATTTTCTTGCCTCATTGCTGGACCGAGTCGTTCAGGTAAGACAGAATTCGTGAAAAAGTTATTACGATATAAAGACCAGATGATTTCGCCCCAAATTCATGAAATTTATTGGCACTATGGAGTTTATCAAACATGGTTCTCAAACTATGTGAACTTTATTCATTTCATTGAAGGAATACCTAACGTAAAGAAATTAGATCATCTATCATCGAAAATACTAATTATTGATGACTTAATGTCAGAAGTAGATCATAACATCGAGTTATTGTTTACAAAATATAGCCATCATAAGAATACTAGTATTATTTATTTAGTTCAAAATCTCTTTCACAAGAGTTCAATTCATCGCACCATTTCTCTTAATACTCATTACTTTGTGTTATTCAAAAATGTGAGAGATAAAACTGTAATTCGTTATTTTGCCCGACAAATGTTCCCTCAGAATGAAAAATTTCTAGTAGAAGCTTACAATGATGCGACATCGGGTAATAATATTTTTGGCTATTTATTATTAGATATGAGAGTGGACTCACCAAATTCGTTAAGGATTCGCACAAATATCTTTCCCGATGAGCAATTGGTAGTTTATCGACCAATCAAAAATTAGATTGGAGAAATAAAGAAAGCGATTTAAAATTTTATCAGTATCTCTACTCTTGACAGTAGATTACACGTCCAGACTTGACGAGCGCTTATCTCTTTATTTTCTATTAGCACGTGCGAATTTTTCCCACTTCGATATCTATTATTAATAACCTTTATTGGAAAATTGGAAATAGTAAAAATAAGCCTTGCTTTTTTTCGGGAAGAAAAAATGGCAAAAATTGGTTTTTCACCAAATGCTTCCAAAAGCAGTCTTCTTCATCCAAGTAAGAGTAAAGTTCCGAAACGAATTTTGAAATATAGCAAACTAATGCAAGTCTTACCTCTTCTGAGTGGTAGGCAGATTCGAGTAATAATTAAAGAAGGAGATGATGATTTCATCCGATGTTTATCAGAATGTGTTGGAAATATATTGAAAGGTACTTTAGATATCCCCCCACGGCTAAAACGTAAGTTATCTAAACATAAAAAGATTCTTCGTCAAATTGGTACCTCTAAATTACCACTCCGAAGACGTCGCACTATGTTGAGTCAGAGAGGCGGGGCTCTGCTTCCTTTTCTTGTTCCGGCATTGGCTGGTCTTTTCGGAGGTCTATTAGGTGGTTCGGCTCGTTCATAAAAAACAAATTAAGTTAATTCATTATACAGAGCTCGATATGGAACATGCACGCAAACTAGTACTTATACCAGAAGAATTAGCAGGTCACACTCTTACTCCATTCCTCCACTCACGCTATGAGACAGGTCAAAATCTTCAGCAAAAATTATCATCTTTAGAATCGCAAATTGATCAAACATTGAATGATCCAAGCATTTCAGACGATTTAAAAATTAAATTAGTTAATTATTTGCAACATAGATTTCAAATATTTTACAGACAAAACCTAAGTCTTCGCTCGTCAAGTAATAGTGAAGCAATATTGAACAATGGGAGCATGCCCCCTCATTCCATTTTCTCAACAGGCACAACATCGGTTCCCTCATCCTCGAACAAAACCGCAGGTGAGAAGGAAGAAGGCACAGAGAGTTCAAAAGAAATTCAATCAGGGGAAATTTTATCGTCGGCAATACCTTATGAATTGCAAGGTAGAGATGTAAGAGAAGAGACAGGTAGGTTGGAAGGTGTATCAACACCCTGGGAATATGTAGCACTTTCACGAGTACCAAAATCCTATCGGAAACATGGTGAAGAATTACTATCGACGCTGAAGAAATGGCCGAACATTGAGTGGGATGATAGGACAGGAGAGCTTATTGTGGACGGAATATATGTTAGAAATAGTAATATTGTTGATTTAGTAGAGTATGTAGCACGATCAGATAGAAAAACACCTACTGGATGGGCAAAGTTTCGCGATTTTTTGGTCAGAGCACAAGTTAGAAAAAACTTAATCCCAAATGCCGAACAATGGCGAATTATTGCCAGCCTTCAAAAAGAGCAGTCATTAAAACCTTCCACCATAGCTCCTATTAGTACTGCATCATCCATCCGAAAAAAGACAGCAAAAAAGCGTCGGAAGAAAGAACAACAAATAGGTAAAGGTGTAATTGCACAAAGTTTTAAAAACTGGCATAGTTATCCGCAATTATGGAAGCAATATTAAAAAAAATTTATTTCGATGCGAAAAATCCTGCATCATTTGGAGGAATTCATAAATTATATCGTGCTGCAAAAAAAGTAGATAATAATATTCGCCTTCCTCAAATCAAACAATGGCTGAGAAAAGTCGACACCTACACTTTATATCGACCTGTGAGATACCGCTTCCCAAGAAATCGTACCATTGTTTCCACAATTGATGAACAATGGCAGATTGATTTAGCCGATATGAGATCATTAGCTCGATATAATGATGGCTACTCTTATTTAATATGTATTATCGACGTATTATCGAAAAAAGCACATGTCATTCCGATTAAGAGTAAGAGCGGTAAAGCTGTCACGGAAGCTTTTAAGCATCTTTTAAATGTGGAGAAAGTTAACCCGCCAGAAAAACTGCAAAGTGATCGTGGAAAGGAATTTATAAATTTAACATTTCAGACGTTTTTGAAGAAACACAATATTCATTTCTTCACAACAATGAATGAAACAAAATCCGCTATTGTGGAGAGATTTATAAGAACAATGAAGGAAAAGATGTTTAGATATTTTCACTATGTTGGATCTTATAGATATATCGATGCTTTGCAAGATTTAGTTCATAGTTATAATGAATCCTACCATCGAAGTATAGGCATGGCCCCCAATCAAGTTAACGTTATGAATCAGTCTCAAGTTTGGCAACGCCTTTATGGCGAAGATTTAAAATTGCCTAGGAGAAAAGGCGGTGCAGTTCTTCAGAGTGGACAGAGAGTGAGAATTAGCGAAGCAAGACGTGCATTTCGTAAAGGATATCAGGGTGGCTGGACACCAGAAATTTTCACAATATCTGATATTGTGCCAACTCGATCCCCCCAAGTTTATCGATTAGTGGATGAAGCAAATAAGAGTATAGAAGGCACATTTTATCCGTGGGAGTTGCAAGTTATTGATAAGCCAAAAAATAGTTATTATCCAATTGAAAAGATTATTCGCGAACGAAAGCGAGGTCGATCCAAAGAATATCTCGTCCGTTGGAAAGGTTACAATTCATCTTTTGATAGTTGGGTGGATGCAAAAGATTTCAGGCACGTAAGTGATATAAATTAAGCTTTAGAGATCGAATTCGTAAAAAACAGTGATGGATAACTTTTATCTCACTCTTCCAAGTAACTCAAGTGCAGAGTATTTTCCTGAAAACACGCTAGCAAGTTTCACCACAAAATTACCAAAACGTTTTGAATTATCAGAAGCGTATGAGTGTGCTCTAACTGAATTTAATTTCACCCATTCATGGTATAACATTACTGGGAATGAAGGTGTATTTCAAATTGAAAGTCATCCATCTCTCAGAGTCATTGTGCCAATGAAACAAAACTTTAAGAGTGCGGAAAAATTAGTAAGACGAATTGCAGTTAGTATCGATGATCACCAAGTTAAAAATCTTTCAAGTAAAATCCTATTTCTTTATGTTTATGGGAAAATCATGATTTCTCTTTTTCATGGAGCAAAAGTTACAATGCCAAAACAATTTGCATCACTACTAGGATTCAATCAAAGCAATTTGCATGAGGTTATTGATACAGAAGATGAAAATAAAACCGTTATTGTTTTTAAAGAAACCATAACAGCAAAAGACCCCCCCAATTATGATAACATTGACCTCGGGTCAGGTCCATATTATTTCGATTTTGATCTGAATGGAGGTGGCGATTCGATCGTTAATGAATTTAAAATTCCTCAGGGTTATTATTCTGATGCAAGTCGCATAACGCAGCTTATGTCAAATCGCGTTAAAGAACGCTTTCACAATTCAGAGGAGGAAAAACCACCTGTTCAATTTCACTATAACAATTTAAGTCGTCGCATCACAATAGAAATTATAGGGTATTACAAATTAACATTATCACGCGAGCTGTCTGAACTGATGGGATTCCAAGGTCAAATAGAATTCTTTGAGAATACAGAAGCAAGATCGGTAATCGATTTACACAGAGGGTTTTATAATATTTTTATTTATTCAGATTTAGTGGATAATTCAATAGTGGGAGATGTAATGGCACCACTTTTACGAATGGTTCAAGTTCGAGGTAAAGATAATGATGTAATTACGGAAATGTTTACGAATTTGTATTACCGTCCTCTTCTACGTCACTCCTTTGATACAATTACAATTTATCTAAGGAATGATATGGGCTTGACTGTTCCTTTTCAAGGTGGGCGGGTTACGGTCACTCTTCACTTTCGAACAGTTCGCTAGAAATGGGGAATATGTAGAAATGGTTTCTGATTGGTTTAGGAAAAATCAAGACGATCATAGATAGAAAATTGAAAGAAGTAATTATAATGTTCAGTCAGATGTAAATGTTTGATCGGAACACAATGCGCTCAATTCGTAGCAACCCACACCTGTGTTATACTTATTATGCGAACCAGGTTGGGGGAGGGGTTAAGCATCAGACCGATATTCCGTTTTATTCAGGAGTTAGATATCAGCGAGGGCATGGCTTAGGGAATGTATTTTCTTCTTTATTCCGTTGGGCAAAACCGATTTTTAAACAATTGGCTTTTTCTGCTGGAAGATACGCATTAAAAAGTGGAGGTCATATGTTGGATGATCTTCAAAAAGGTGAAAACTTGAAAGCGGCAACCAAAAAGCAACTCCAACAAGCTTGGACTGACATCACTTCCGGACAGGGAGGAAGTGGACAACATTTTCCTTCGTCCAGTCTATATGGAAAACGTCAGTGGAAGACAGCATTTGACTCAAAAGAGAACCATTGGGCTAGTCAACGACATCATATCGGAGTGAAAAGAAGGAAAAGATCAGCAAAAACTGGCGTAGCTGAAAGAAAGAAGAAAAAAGGCAAGAAGCGTAAGAGGAAAAATAGAATAAATAGAGAACCGAAGGACATTTTCAGTTCAAAATGACCAGCATTGCGAACGGCCAGTTACCTCATATGAAATCATGTGAATGCTTCAAAAGCGAGCTTGATCTTTTTGATCTTCCTCCGACACAAATTGCCATCGAAGGTGGTGTTGATGTAGAATATCATCCCATTTCATCGATCACGGAGAGCGGTCCAATCGAATTTGTTGTTAGCGGACGTGGAGATGAATATCTAGACCTCTCAAAAACTTTGCTAAGTGTACGTTTAAAAATTGTTAAAGGTGCAGACGGTGCTGCAATCGAGGATGCGAGTAAAGTAACACCAGTTAATTTACTTTTACATTCTCTGTTTTCTCAAGTGGATGTCTATCTGGGAGAAAAACTCGTTTCAGCCTCAGACAATTGTTATCCGTACAGAGCATACATTGAAACCTGTCTAAACTACGGAGCAGATTCGAAAGACACACAGCTTTCAGTCGCAGGATGGTATCAAGATCAAGCTGAACATTTCAACGATCTCGATCCGACGCAAGGTGGTGCAAATAGTGGACTTAAAAAACGACATGCACTTGTCTCGGGTGGAAAAACTCTCGATCTACTTGGCAGTCTTCATGCAGACATATTCAAACAAAATAGACTTCTTCTGAACAATGTTGATGTACGAATACGATTAATCCGGAGTAGACATTCCTTTGTTCTCTTATCGCCGGAGGATGCTGCTAATTACAAAGTTTTCATCGAGAAGGCCTCACTTTTTATGCGAAAAATCACAGTTGCACCAAGCATCCAAATTGCACAGAACAAACTTCTAACAACGAGTACGGCGAAATATCCCCTATCAAAAGTTGAGTGTAAAATTTTTTCAATTCCAGCAGGTAACTTGCAGGGAAATTTAGATAATGCTTTCATAGGTCAATTGCCAAAGCGCATTATATTGGGTTTGGTAAAAAATACGGCTTTTAATGGTTCATATAAGGAGAATCCATTTTTCTTTCAAAATTTTAATGTAAATTATCTCGCACTTAATGTTGACGGTCGCTCAATTCCCTCACAAGCGTTTCAACCTGATTATGATAACAAACTTTATGCTCGTAATTATCTATCACTATTTTCAGCAACTAATCGATTTATGGACGATGTTGGGTTAAATGTAAATTATTCAGATTACTGTGGGGGGACGGCAGTTTATGCTTTTGATCTAACTCCTGATTCTTCAGCCCACAGCGATCACTTCCAATTGGTCAACCAGGGAACAGTGAGAATAGATTTACGATTTAAAGTCCCATTGGAGAGCACCATTAACGTCATTGTGTATGCGGAATTCCAAAAGATTATGGAAATTGATGGAAGTAGAAACATCCTAATTGACTGAGTAAAACGAAGGAGAATACGGACATAATCAAGTGGAAAAATAGAAAAAAGACATTATATATGCACAAATTTTTTCAAAATACTGTTCTGAATAGTCTTTTGTAAGGTGAAAAAAAGTGCTTTTTTTCTCTTTTATAAAACAGTATGAATACTTTGCAGATTGATTGTATTTTACGTTCACATAGTGAAACATGTGAAACGTTTGGTGGAGTATATCCCATCGATAGATTACCAGCACGTGCATCGCGTGCGGCATATATCATCAACTTAGATGAATATGGAAAACCTGGTTCACACTGGGTTGCTGTCTATTTTCAAAGAAATCCAAGAATTGCTGAATTCTTCGATAGTTATGGGATGCCAATGATAAAACGACCCCTTTTAAGGTTCGTACATAACAATGCAAGTATAGTCAGACAGAACCGCAAGGTGATACAGGGACCATATTCAACTTCTTGCGGTGTATACTGCATTTTATTTATTCTGTTTAAATGCCGTGGGTATACTCTTGATAGGTTTGCGAACTTATTTTCATCCAATAAAGAAGTTAATGAATTTCTTGCACATAATCAATTCCGTCAAGTATTGCGTCAAGCCTCATTTAATTTGCAAAGTAACTGTACCTCTCCGCAGTCATGTAGAGCTTTATTGCTAGCAAATGAAGAAAACACGGAGAGTGAATTTGAAGTCCAATATTGAAAAAACACTTTTTTTTATCAAATAATTCCTAAACCACTCTCATTTCTTCATATTTCTTTTTTAAAAAAGTTGTTCTTATTTGAATAATAAAATATTTTTTATTTTCAAAATCAATATGTGTATGATTTTTAAAGCTATAAAACATAATTGTAATCCAATTGTATTTTTTATTATATATAGATATATATGTATAACGTTCAATCAGGTGATGGCTTTTTTTCCTGTTTAGCAAATAAAATTGTTAGAATTAATTAAGTTTTTTTCGCAAAACAAGATGTTAGAATTAATTAATTGCTTATGCCTTTTAAAATAAAATATCATTTCTTTTATGTAATGAAAATATTGTATTAAAGTAGTAATCAATTTTATTCAAAAACAAAGGCAGTTTCAATAATGTTTCTCTTGTATAATTAATTTATAGTCATTGTATAACTTTTTTCAATTTTATTCAAAACAGGCATTTCAAATAATGTTTCTCTTGTATATTTAATTCGTACTCATTGTGTAACTTTTTTAATACATTTTCTTGAGATGATTTTTGTAAAAGCAAGTGTAATAAATTTTATATAAAAAGAGATCATTTTTTTTGAATTTCTTTTTTCTTTTCTTTAAAAAAATATGGTAAAAAATTAATTTCACGGAAAATTATTCACTCAAAAATTTAAAAAATCTTATCTTTGAGAGCGCAAATTTCAAAATCAAAACAGCAATATAAGACTAATATATAAATAAAAACAAAAATAAAAAAAGGGGAAAATAGAATAAGAAATATTTATTGAATAAAAATAAATTATTTCCCCTTCATGTACAATAAACCTAAAATAATATAATTTATTAAAAAACAAAGAAATTAACGAGAGAAAAAAATAGTGAAGGAAAACAACCACGCCACCACCATTGACCTATAGGAATCAGACCTTTCCTATAGCTCCATCCTGGCCAGTCAGTCTTCCTATATCACCGGCAAAAAACTACCGTCCATATAGGAAGCAGTTTTCCTATATCACCGGCAAATCGCTTCCCAAACAGCGGGTATTACTACTAGCATTTTTTAAATATTTAGTATTTTCTAATAATTAGTATTCGCCAATTAGTAATCCTTCTCAATTTCTCTAGGCAATTGTCAGGCGGCAAACAACGATATTGACGTATGTTTTTTTTCTATTAGATCTCCGCAACTATGATTAATGGTCACTAAAATACATTGTTACGGTAATCTAATAGAAAAAAAAAAGCAAGCGTTAAAATACCCTAACTACTGTATAAACTGATATCTTTAATGTTTAAACGTTGCCGTTGTTATAATCATCTAACAATCCAGAGATCTGAAACGGACTGTATAATTAGTATTTTATTTCGAAAAAGAAAAAATAATTCTAAATTTAAATGTAGTCAGTTTTTTTTTTCCTAATTACTTTACTGTGCTACTTAAGCTTACCGCTAATTAATCACATTGAAAGAAAGTGATTAAAGCGAGACGAAATACCGCCATTTGTTTTCTGTCTTTTTGTTCCTGTTGAGTAATCTATAATTTACGGTATTTTGAATTGTAAATCTGAGACTTTATATAATGACACTGAAAAGCATTTGTAATTTCAATTATAAAAATACAGCTTCAAATACAATTAATGGTTATAATAATAACATTCAAATTTATGACAGAAAAAAAATGTATTCAGGTTTTATAGTCTCACATCTCGACAAATTTTTATATTAATAAAGAAACTAATTCGAACTAATATTTATGTAACATTTTTTTTATTTATTTTCTCAAAAGTAATTTTTGTCTTAAATTAAAACTGATTTTCAACTTAATTTTTTTTTAAACTTTCCACGTAAGCGAAATACAAGTTAAACAAGGTAATTAATGCTTTTAGACAGTGACAAAAGCAAAGCGGCCCCATAATATGCACAATTTTATAAATACAAATTTAAGCGAGATTTTCTTTACGCAAGCGTGAAGCTTCTCGCTGTGCATCAGCATTTCGTTTTTCCGCTCGTCGCCACAATCACATTTATATAATGCAGCTCTACAACTATCACAACAATGATACTACACGCAACAATTGCGTCTTTTGCATTAGCAACAATCACATTCATAATAATAAGGAAATTGCAACAATACCAGGTTTCTAGGTTTTTAGCAACCCATTATTAGCAAAACACTTATTACAGCTTGCCTGTAAAACCGCTAGGGGACCGCTATTATCTGGATGTCACACTCTGTAGTGGCCGAACGGTTAGAGATATTCGAATAAAACCTTCACCATTGTGTTTAGCATCAAAAAATAGATGACCACGTGTAAAAAAATCAGACGTCTACGACCAGAAGTCATGACTGGGAGGTCAGGGAGTGGTCCTAGAAGTCTGATTTTTTTTTTACATTATGGTCACCTACTTTTTGATGCTGAACACAATGGTGAAGGTTTCGTTCGAATATCTCTAACCGTTTGGCCGCTACAGAGTGTGACAGACAGACAGGATAAAAGGAAGAGCGGTCCCCTAGATGTTTTACAAGCAAGCTGTAACCTTGGGGCCGCTAAAAAACAAAACAAAAACAAAACATAAATAATGATTTTCTTGAATCGCCGTTGATTTTTATTTGCTAAACTTTTGTTAGTTTTTCTAAAAGTATTCAATAACTAATACTGTTGACCATGTTTGGTAATTATTATTAAAACTATCAAACTAAATGAAAATGCATTTCAAAAATTAAAACTACAATGATTTCAGTCTTATTATACAAAGTTTCTGATTTTTAACCCATTAATTTTCAAAATATGGTGAGTTGTAGAGATTCATGTTAACGAACAAACAATAAAATAGACAGTGGAATTTTAAATTCTAAACAAGAACGTTAAAATGGATCACAGATTGCATTTTTAGTTTTTTTCCAAATATGTAAAAATGGTGATATGTACAACATTGGTTCCCTTCACCAGCATGAATAACAGATACAAGATCTGTTATAATATGAAACATTTATTTTTTTTAATATAAACACATACACACATTAATATAATTAATTATTTACAAGGTTTTAATACAGTATTTATAAAACACTACTAGTGGCGTTGTAACGGCAAGATATGTATCTGAAAAAGTTAAAGCCTTAAAAATGAGAGGATTTGGTGTTGATATGTTTGCGAAAAAAAATAATCGTTTACTCTTTTAATCGTTTACTTCTTTGTTTTTGTCTCTGTTCCAATATTAACTGTTATTGAGAATTATCTGAATATTATAGTTCTGTATTCAGCTCGATGGGAGCGCCGTGTTCTCGAAGCGGGGAAAACTGGAACTAATAAGTAAACAGTTGAATTGATTGTTTTCAGTTAAGCAAAAAATACTTTGAATATAAACTGACATCTTTAATGTTTAGAGTTCAATGTAAAATATACTTTAATAAAAATGTAAGTTTATAAAAATAATTAGCTAATTTTTCTCAGGATTTGCCTCTCATATTTAGCGGCAGCTAAAACAAACCGAATAGTAATTCTTGCGGAAATCTGCCGAAAGGATTTGACTAAAAACCTATTTATTTACTCCCTGCTGACTTCTTCGTAAGGAGTAGAAACGTATTCTATTGATAAATCTGAATAATTTTCAGATAATGCACAGTGGTTGTAACATGAAGCGATTACATGAATATTTAGATATTTATAAATGTTTTTTTACACGAGGTAAGATATTTTTGTCTAAAATGACATGGTCTGCATTGTTCCAATTTATTGAAGAACGAACAGCAATGAGAAAAGACGAGGTACGTGTAATATTCACCAATAAAATACAACGAGTTAAACAGACGATATTATTAATATTAGGTCAATTCTACTTTCTAACTAATGTATTTCGGATTTTAGAGTTCGAATCACGTTCGTTTTCAAAATACCTAATTATCTATTAGTATGCATTATAATCCTGGCGTATGGTGCACAATCGTTTTGACTGCGCAATCTTTTCTTTTTTATTGGTGTAACTGATTAGGGCGAAAAAAAAAAAGTGCTGTCGTGAGTTCTCGTCGGCGCCTCATTGTCACGGCGCCTTGTGCGGGACACCATTCGCACCAGCCTTGCTGCGGCTCTGGGTGTGTTAGGCTTAATTTCGGACAACACTAGTTCAAATAAAAAAAAAATCTGAAAATTTATAAAATTCCGAAATTCAAAAGTTAGACCTCTAAATTCAACCGCTGAGAAGTTCGGACTGACAATAAAAAAGAATGGTACATTAAGAATAATGTTTGGTGTACTGCATACATTAATTACATCTGATGCACATTTTAAATATATAACATTGCATTATCAATTTGGTATGACCTAAATATCACACATTAGTAAACATATCGTATTAATGATTCGGATGATCAGAAGTAATTATGAATTAAATTCTTACAATTTGAGTAAAATAAATAACTTAAATTTTATCCTTTGCTTAAAACTTATATTACTATTTTGCCTACACAAATTGTGATCTTGTAACTGTGCAAGTAAACTTGACAGATCAGTATTGTAAATAAAACAGTTATTGTTTTTTTCATAACGGGACTGTGTTATAAATGTAATTAACTAATTTACAAAAGGAAAATATGTAATATATCTTTTCAATATTAAAAAAAAAAATCCATCCATTTTAAAAGATTACCTTTTTAATTTTTGTTTTTTATTATTAAAAAGGTAGCTTACGCGTTCTGCCTTAATAAATAAATAAATAAATAAATAAATAAATAAATAAATAAATCAATTCTGATCCGTACTTATGTAAGAATCATGGGTCAAATTTTTGTTCTCATTTATCGCATCATATCGAAGCACTGCAGGATCCTATAGTATAAACTTAAATTAACTGGAAATTAAAATGGACTATACTTTGAGGGGGAAAAAAAGAATAAAAAAGAAATCAAGAAGATAATTTTTTTTTTCGCTTATTTTAATACATATTTAAAATGTTACCATAAAAACTCATCTTTTAGGCTATGTAATAAAATCATCAGATTTTGGCTTTATTAATAATATTTCTTAATACTATTATTAGAATTTTTTGAATGTTTAGAAATAGAAACGATATTTAGTTAACTTTCTTTCAAAATACAAAATTTTATCAATAAAACATTGGAAATCAATAAAACAGCTCAAATTAAATTCTTATTAACTTAATATTAAAATAATTATTTATTAAAAGAAACACTAGAGCAGCTTTGAACTTATATAACATTTGGAAAAAAATAAAACAGGATTACAAAGGGAGCCAGTGAATTGTGATATTTAGAATAGGAAAATTTAGAAAAAATATAGGTTATTTTCATCAAATTTTCCTAAATTTCAAAAAGTCAATCAATCATAACATTCTTTTTCAAATACTTCAACGTATTTAGGAGCTGTAATAAACAATCAAACCATGGTCGCACAAATACAAAAAAACTATATTAACAAATTAACATCATTACATGTTTGATGTTAATTTGTCAATATAGTTTTTTTAGTCTGATTGTTTATTATATACATATCCCGTACGTTATTTGCTATTATTACTATTTAGGAGTTATTTGGGATGTTTTTCCGAATTCGCTCTTTACCACATACGAAAACCATTTGCTCCCACTTAATTTTATGGCATCGAAATAGCTCACAACAAACCATAAAGTCATTACCAAAAGAAACTGTCCCCTCCCCACTAATAAAACATCCCATCAAACACCCCTAAATCTTTAATCCACCATCTAAATCGTTCCTCCACTCTTGTCTCAATAGTTTAAAAGTAAATTAAATTAATTTTGAGACACGATTTTATTTATTGTCATTATTTTTGATTTTCTGTGAATATTTTGACAAAAACTAAAACTTATTAAAAGAAGTAAAACTTATAGTTAATATACAAACAATTAAAACTGCGAAGAATTATATTAAAAATAATTTATCATTATTATATATTGATATTATGCATTATATATTTTCTATTTAATTATATTCCTGTAAATTTATATCTTTATTAATAAGAGGATAACCATTACAATAATAATTAACCTCTCTCGAGTTAACCTCGAGGCAAATAAGCACATGCATTTATTTTTTTGTTTTTTTATTTCATTGTGTTTTGGTTTCAGTGGCTTATTTCTGAGTTGTTGTTTTTTTTTTTTGCATTTGCTTTGCATTGCTTGATTTAATATTTATTTAATATTTCCTGTGTTATTTCTACTTTTATTTTATTCTTCCGTTTATGTGCATTTATTTTGCAGATTTATTTATTTACTCCCTCCGTCCGAAAATATGGTATACGTTTTAAAATTATTTTTAAATAGCGGGTGTTACTTAATTTTACATGAAATACGATATTATATTTAATAAAAGCTTTTCTCTTGGTCAAAAACGAATGTATGCCAACTAAAATCTGTTATTTTCAAAAACTGTCACAACTGCGTTGCTAGGTTACCAAAGTTGTTGGGCTGCTTTAATAATTTTCAACATATTTTAAAATGTGTATCATATTTTCGGACGGAGGGAGTATTATTTATTATCTCATTTTTCTCTGATTTTTTTTATTAGGATCTTAATTTAATTTTTTTATTATCGTAGATGTGGTGCCAGCTATATCAATTATTAATAATTTTTTATGGGCTCGTGAAAAGCTTTTATTTTTCGAAACTTGTTAGCCTGTATCATATATTGTATTCATTTTTCTTGATCGAAAATATTTAACACAAAACATTCACAACTCGAGGTCTAATTGTTTGTGAAACGCGGGTGAAATAAAATTGGGGCAGAAAAAATTAAGAGAAGTAACTGAAGATATCTCGAGCGATAAGGGAGGTGACATAAGGCCGTCCCCGCCCCACACCCGGCTTAGGGGAGACCTGTCAAAGGTTCCGGCAGTCGCCTAACCTGGCTACCTTTTATTGATGGAAACAATGGCTTCCAGACATTGGCAGACTGCCTCATTTGTGTGAGGAGTGTAAAAATTAACATCCCCTGTAAAGTTAACAACCAATTGACAAAAGACCGACAATTGACCTCAGTTACAAAGGCTTCCGAAAACAAATCCCTTTTGGTCCCTTTTCAAACCCATTTTAAAAATTCATATTAAAAATATTCACAGCAACTGATATAGCCCGAATTTCTCGAAGACATGTTTGTGAAGTTAAGAATAAATAAACAAACAATTAAAAAATAAATAAAAATACGTACAAATAATCACACTAATTTTTCGCTCTTTATGTAAAAAATTTAGTCAAAAAAGAACTTGATGTTTCTCTCTAATATGGTTACCAACATTATTGTTATTAATTTTTAGCTTTCTCATGATTTACATTTAAATTTTAAACGCATTTAAATAAAAACATTTTTATTACTATTTTTGTAAATAGTCTTTTATTTTTTTTTATTTTTTTGTGTTGATTCTGTGGTTAAGCCAACTCGTGTTATTTATTTACTTATTTATTTATTTATTACTTATTTGTAATTTTACAAAAGGAACTCTTTCTTTTAATTAATTTTACGTTAGGCAAATTTAGTAGGTTATTTCTATTACAGTAAATAGTAGAAAAGGGCATTTCACATTTTTGTCGAAAATACTCATCTTTACTTATTTCTATTAAGTAAATTATTTTTTTTTTAGTAACACGATGTAAAATGTACGAACTATTAGCAAAGGCTTACAAATTAACGACGATTGCGCCATTTTTTGTGTGAACCTCAAACTTCAGAGCAACTCTTTTAAAACTGTGTGGGGATAAACTGATTACAAGCGTAGAGATGCAGTCATTTTTACAATTATCGCTGTTTATACAAGGTTTCAAACAAAACCTTCATCCATTGTTTTTGGATTAATAGCCAGAGTTTCTGATTAAAAGAAAAAACAAAATCGCCTTTACTTGATCCGGCCATATTATTCAGAATTTCTCAGTGTGGTACAATAGCTAGATTATTTTCGTAAACATGAAGAAATGATTAAACATTACATGTATGAAATATCCATCAGAAAAGCTACAATACTTTCTTAACATTACAAACATTTAAAGTAGTCCTACATAACTATTTTACACAAAATACAAGATGTTTAATAACGCTCTTAAGAGATATAGGAAGGCACTTGAAGACTACCTACGTATCACATAACATTGGATGACTTATTATCATCAATCCTTAACGTAGATTGATGTAATATCCTCTAATCTATGGATAGAAAATTTACAATTAAATTAGAAGGGATGTAAAGGTAATTGATTGCATCCCAAATATCAGTTAGTCGTTTAGGAATATTTCGTAAGGAATACAGTAAGATTGTATTCCTTTATTAAGATTAACTGAGATTATAATAGATTATAGTTAATTTATAAAGTGGAATCATTCTTATATTTTTTTTCATTAACCGATTACCGCAATTCTTTTAAAATTATCCAGATGTCCGCATTCCAGGATACGACAATTCAAAGCAAAATTCGACCACCTCACATCCTTCTCTCCCTTGCTTTATATTGAGTCAAGCCTGATAAATCCATGTAAAGTGTGGCAACCAAGAGTTGAGCCTTAGCCACGCCTCTTCAAACGAAGAACACATTTCACAATAGGGGTGAGGGTTGTAAAAGAAAAATTTGGGGGAAAAAAAAAACAAGATTAGGAATTTTTTTTTAAATATTTACTATTAAAGAAAAAAATTATTTATAAAATAATTATGAATAACATTTATATTGTCAAGAAAATATATAGGGAAGAAAAATCAAAATAAGGAAAAAATAACTAGATACAATTGGATAAAAATCTTTCAAATCAATAAAATTAATAATAATTTGGTCTAAGATGGGAAAACTATATAAAATATAAATTATTCAGTCGAATTAATTCGGAAAAATGTAATTCTGAAGCACTAAAATGTTAAAACTTTATTAATCGCTGACGGAATTGACGAAAATATTACTATAAATTTTTAACTTTTGTTAAGTTTCTTTTCTTTTGTATTAGATAATTAGCTATTAATTTATAGTTAATAATTATATATTAATCTATCGGCACTTACATTACAGGTATTCTTTATTTTAATTGTTAAATAAAATATTATTATCATGAAGTGTATATATTTGTTACTTACATTAATTAATATAATTTATATATAATTACGATTTTTCATAATTTAAATAAATAAGAAACAGTATAAATATAACAGTTCTTAAACAGCAAATCAGTTTTATACATCGTTACAGTTAAAATATAACATAGTTATTATTATATGTAAGAAAAATAGATATATAATGTCGTATTTTATATCATCAATTCCTCTGTTATAACCAAGAAACAAAATCTGTGCATTTCCCCTGAAAATGGAAATTATCACACTGACCCCTCAAATGACTTCTTCGACTCTTCGCCTACCAAGTGACATATAGGCGTGGCTAAGGCTCAACTCTTGGTTGCCACACTTTATCTTGGTTTATACCCATAGATTAAGTAAATCTATGGTTTATACCGTATTTCAGCTAAGAGGCTATATCTCCTGGCTGCTCCATCATCCAGCATCAGCGCGCCTTGAATAACATACAGAGCAGAGAACCCAGAACACAGTGATTGATGCATTCATTGAATCATTGAACAGTTCTATATCAATCATTGTCCTATTATAAAGCAGAGAATCACAAATACTATTTATAACTATATACATACATATATATATATATATATATATATATATATATATATATATATATATATATATTTATATATATATATATATATTATCTCACGTGTGCTTTTATCATTCTGAATTTCTCGCACTAACCCTACAAAGGGCAGAAATGATGAAATTGTTGTTATGCATTTTTTTTAAATTTTCACAATGGTTAACGCCATAGACTGCGGAAGGAGAGAAAGAGAAGAAAACACAGGAAAGAAAGTAAACGTACAAGCCGACGCCGCGATTCGAACCCAAGTGCCGGCGTATCAGGCTCATGGGAGACCGCCTTCTAATCCACTAGACCACGCCGGCAAGGCATTTGTAACGATATTATTTTTGTTACAGTTAAAAAAAAAAAAAAATCAAAAAAATCAAAAGTAATAATACACTTACAATGAAAAATAACTAAATTAATTAAATGAACGAATTAATAAATAATAAAGAGATGTTTTTGTACAAAAAGGTCATCGATGGAATGATCAAAATTTTACTGAGTAGTTTTACATAATACTTAGATAGATCACAAGGATCTTCTACGTTTCTTAAATGAAATCAACTGGATTGAAACACAGCGAACAGCATTATACCAGATGATTAAATCAGTTTTTTTGTGTCCAGAAGAAACATTGGGTCAACGTAAAATACCTAGTAAAAGTTTCGGCTACAAATACAGTCTTTACAACAGTTCAGGTCAGAACTTCATCATTTCTATTATGTTGTCGTTACAGATTTCATTATCAGAATGTTCACCTTAAACTCTTACGTAACTGGCTTTGGTAATTGGTCAGTGAAAATTGTTTTAACTTCTGAACTATACTAAACAACAGTTTCTACTAAATTATTCGATTATA
This sequence comes from Thereuonema tuberculata, assembly GCA_023159025.1. NCBI lineage: Eukaryota > Metazoa > Arthropoda > Chilopoda > Scutigeromorpha > Scutigeridae > Thereuonema > Thereuonema tuberculata. The sequence continues at coordinate 78,993,106 of JAFIDM010002131.1, read as the reverse complement.
TTTATACTTCTAAAAGCTCAATACGAAAACATACTTGAATAAAACCGTAAATTTCGAAAGAATCATAATTATAATAGTATTACAGTAACAATTATCTGATGTCTTCTGTTGGAACAAAATACAAAAAAATGCAAAATATAAAATAAATAAGCACTGATATAACTGAAGATACAAGTAATTCTACTGAAATACTAGTAATGATTTTTCTTTCTAAATCTTATTTAGTACTATGTATAAAATTTATCTCATAAGGGCAAACTACACGTGTAAAATCTTTGTTTTTTAAAGATTTGTACATTACTACATTATTAGTAAAATATTTCAGTAGTGTATTTGTTAATTTTGATTTTTCGTTTTTACAAATTACTACATTGAAAAATTGCAGTTTATTTATAAGGTTTAGGTTATACTCTTTGAGGAAAAAATAAATATTTTTCTCCTTTGGTTAGATATAGGTGTATAATTGCAGTTAGTATAACATTTGATAACATTTATGATAACATTTAGATTAAAATCTCAGAATGCAAGTAGTTGCACCAAATGCCGCCATCTTTTCTCAGTTTTCACTAACAAGTAAGACATAATATTACTTTAAATCCATAGTTTTTGTCATTACTAAATAAAGTTGGCTAAGCTAGATTAGGGATATGTAATCACGGTGTCTACTGAATCTCAAACAAAAAATTTAAGGACAATTCCCGTACATTTAAGGACATTTTCACAAAAATTTAAGGACAATTCCCGTACATTTAAGGACATTTTCACAAAAATTTAAGGACATTAAAACTTGTATCGTATCGTAAAATTTTTAAAATACCCTAATCAGGGCCTCCAAGAGAAATCTTTGAAGGCGGTACAAGATGAATTTTGCGGGGGCCCTTGACAATCCTATTTTAACAACCAAAAAAAAAAACAAAAAACCCAGCCAATTTTAACAACCAATTCCCGGTTTTCTCGGTTGGTAGACACCCTGGTAATGTTTTAAAGCGTATTACAGATGCCTTACATTTTTTCCCCTATTACACTAGTTTTAAATAAAAGAAGTTTAACGTGCCCGAATAATTTCTTCTACACTAGTTTTATTTACGTCTAACATGATTCATTTCCTTATCGATAGATGGCGCCACTTATTTGTCAAACAACACCTTGCTAAATATAATAACTTGACATTAGGATAAAGTAAGGTAGGATCTTAAAGTATTTTCCAGTTTTCTTTTTCAAATTCCAACTTTACATTCCGGCAGTTTATTCTTTCAAGAATGGATAATTTAGGAATAGTTACACATTATAGTTATCTATTACATTATGTTACATTAATTTTGTTTAATTTTAGAAAAATACCAAAATTACAAATTAATTTAAAATTAAAAATCTCATTAATTTAAATGGTAAATATTTTTTTTTCTATTAATAAATACATAAAGATTCTAACGCTTTTTTCAAGTGGAAATTATGGTATTTTCATTATTTCTGGTGAAATGAGATGATGTATTTATTTAATGATAACATATTTATTTTCGCCTGCGAGTTGTAAATAAGATTAAATCATGAAATTTCATAGATTAGGTTTTAGTAGATTAATAGTAACACTAGCTTCTTTCAGATTTCTGTAGCTGATTCTTAGATGGTTACCAGTAACTTTATGTATGCTTTCTTTGAATAATAACGATTAATAACAATGTAATGATAAGTGAAATTCACTGATACGATGATGTAATAGAAAGAAAACGTGTATCAATGTCGATTATCTAATAATAATCCACAGGAATCTGAGATGTCCTACAACTTAATTTGTTGTTTGTGACGTACTGATTTTCTGCTATGCTTATTATGTTTTTAGTATTTTTAATATTTAATCTCGTTATTTTTTTTACCTAATTTTTTTCCACTGAAAAATATGTATTTTAATTCTCTACAAAAATTTCGGATATTTAAAGTTTAAACTACAGTATTTTTATCTGCCCCAAAGGTGGTTTTAGATTGACTTTAGATCCCTTTTAAATAAATTTATATTATTAGCATTAACATAAGTGTGTGTTACTGCTATCCAAATGTTTAGGCCAAAGAAAAATCACCCAACCAACTAAACCCGTAGTGATCAGTATGGATGCCGGGCCCTAAGCCTAAATTCACCTCTGCCTATCTTCATATTTTCATTTCTATCTGATATATAATTAATAGAATTTATGCTAAAGATCGGTAATTATCAACTTCGTATGGCGGATTGAACTTTTGGGATATTGTACAGATTGAACCCGTGCCATACTTAATATATTAAATTGAATGGACTCAAAAGGTTAAGATAGTAACGGTTCGAAATTCATTGCGAATTATTTCGTAGTGAAATTCAACAAGAATTTCAGAAAATTAATGTCTTTTAATACATTTAATTTTACATTGAAGTGAGTCGTGGGATAATTATATATAAAACAATTGTTTTTACATACGTTTAAGAATAAACATTAGATTGTTGTTGTAATTAGGTAACATCAATCAGTTGTATCTATTTGAGAGGGCATGGTTATCGATATTATTCTTGCGAATATACGAAGGGAGAGTTTTTATAATTCTCTCTTTGAATCTATCAACATTTTTTTTCCTTTGAAACCTCGGCAATTACGCTACAATTTTTGGGAAGTCGAGTACAAATAAAAAGCTCTATCGATTTTTCTACACCATCCTATCTAAACTGATATTTATAGTTTTTTTTTCCCCTAAAGGATTAAAGCTTTTTGTTCTCTTATGTTTATTCATCCGAGTATTGCACTTACAAACATTAATAATAATAATAATAATAATAATAATAATAAAACATATTAATAAACAATTGAAATTTGCTTTAGTAATTTGGACGTTCATTCATACTACAGTGAAAAGCTAAGCCTAATACATATGCGCTATTTATTACTATTATTTTATTTCAATTGATTGAAATATCTTCTTTATTATCTCCTGTGAATATTAACAAAAAAGCCTTTTTGTTTTGTCGCGTAAAACTTCAAAACGATCTCTGAAGTTTGATTAACACTTTCTACCGTAGCGTTTTACTTCAAAAAACGAAACTGAAACTATATGGAGGAAAAACAGAACAAGAGCGCTTTAACTTTAAGGAAAGAAGACAGTGTAAGCGTTTTATCATTACTCTAATATTGAGAATTCAAATGTCTTTTAATCCAATGCTGTGTAAAATGTTGACTATAAAATATAAACGACAACACACTTTGAAATAACAATATCGTTTAATGTTTTAATTTTTAAGTAATGTTATTTCAAAGTGTGTTGTCGTTTCTATTTTATGCCTTTTAATCTGTTTCAGAAACCTTTGAATTGAAATGGGTGAGTTGAAAAAGGTACATATTCCACAAATGTAAACTTTTGGAAAACTAAAAAAAGCTGTTTTTTAAGAAAACTAATTTTTTTACAAAAAAATTTTCTATTATCGATTTATACCTTTAAGTGAAGCGAACTCATTGTGCTTTATAAATATATAGATATATATAACTTTTTATAGCATAAAACTATGTAAATATGTTAAGGAATATGTTCCTTTTTCAACTCAATGTTTTTTTTTTTTTAAAAAAAAAAAACCTCATAAAATTTTATTTTTGTGTATTTTATGTTACGTAATGTAATATTATATCATGCTATGTATTGTGCTTTGTAAATATTTAGATATATAAATTTTTATAGCATAAAACAATGTAAATGCGTTGAGGAATATGTTCCTTTTTCAACTCAATGTTAGTGCGGCTTTGAGTTGACAACAGAACATATTCCTGGAATGTGTCCCTTCTTCAACTCAATCATTTTTACATGGCTCTGGAAAGCAGACTTAAAATTGAGAAATATGTTTCTTTTTCTGTTTAATGGATGTATATATCTGCAAAGAAGAAAATGGCTATCTCAGTTTAGTTTGTCAAATTTATAGAATATGTACCTTTTTCAACTCACCCATTCAATTGTATTCTCTCTCTCTCTAAAAGCAAGGAATCGAGGCTGTTTATTTTGTATAGCTATTAATTTATTATGTAATCGACGTAGTATTTTACGTCGTAGAAGTTCAGGATTTAAGAGATAAAAAAAAAACAAACTAACAAATAGTCTTTTTATTATTCATAAACATTTGAATGAAAGATGACTTTCATGTTCTTGCATTCAATTTCTGTATTTATTTTCAGTCAAAATCTTGACGTATTATAATATTACGTTTTTGCCTCTACATAATTCAATCAATTTCAAGAAATTTTTACCTGACAAATTTAAAGGTCAAACCGTTAAGAATTGAAAGAAAAACGCGTTTTTAATGTTAAAAATAAGGAGTTAAAAAAAAAAAAAGGTTTTCGGGAGAAGTATTTCTGACGAATTCCGATTTTCAAAATTATTAAGCAAATTGAATTTTCAATTTTCGACAAATGGGACATATCCCATAGGATTAACGTAATCGAATTTATCTGGGAAATATTAAAAGAAAAAATAATATATACTGAAGAACTCAAAAATATACATTTCTCTCTAATGGAAAAAGATCATTAGAAAAAGATCATTCTTCTTAATCTGTCACAAATTTAAGTATTGTGAACTTAGAAATTTCTTTACCTTGGCCCCTTCTTGGATGACGATCCACCCTTTTTTTTATATATATTGTGAGAATTTTATTGTTTCTACACATTTGATAAGGACTGCGTGCAATTATATGTTTTAAATATACCAATTTCAAATCCATTTGAAATATTACCATTCTTATAAATTAAAATTCTATCATCAGCTATTTTAGTAACAGGCAATCATTCAAAATATTCAATATAATAAGTCATTTTTATAACAAGATTCATTTTTATAAAAATAACTAAAGTTATATGAAATTCTTAATTTCAGACGACTTTTTCAATAATGAAAAAACACTACTGTAATCGAAAGGTGTATAAAATAGAAATTTTATATTATTTTTATTGTTTTATTTTACATTATTTTGAATTTTTAAAATAATATTACATCGGAATCCTGTTTTTATGTCTAAACGTGAATTTTATGAGTCAATAACTGATTAAAATATAAAAATTTCTTAACAAAAAGATTTGTTTAGTTTCAAACAGTGTACTTCCAAACTAAAAAAGGTATAAAAGACCCGAAGTGATGCGAAAGATTCATAAGCTAGCTTTGCGCTCGGTCTCAAATGAATGATTTTTTAAAATTTTGGAAGATCCAAGATTTTTATATATATATTATTAAAGAAACTCCTAACATAAGATACATTACAGGATTAGATACAACCTCAATTGATATCTCAAAACAAAACCATTTCCTATAATTTTACCAGTGAATTGACGTAATGGCATTGATGACCTTCCTTTTTAATGCAAATACGAAATTAGTAAACTGGAATAAAATGCCTTTCACTTCATTTCTGAGTTTAAAAGTAACTGAAGTTCTTTATAAGGAGAAATGTGATTGAAATGAATTTATGCAACAATGAGAAACCATCCCAGTTATTATTAAGTTATTACGTACTTTTTTCTTGGCTACAACAATGTCAAGCAACAATTAAGACAGCTCTCCATAATCAACCCTTACAAAAACAATGAATACATGTTTAAAATTATGTTGAAATTCAGTTGGTGCCAATAGGAAATCTCATAATACAATAGTTTTTTTCCCCTCAGTTTCTGCAATAGATACGTGATCGAGTATTTTATGTGTTAATTACGAATAGCCTTCGTATTGATTCAGCCGTTTTTATTTGCAAACGATTTACTTGAACAACATCAATATCCTTCCATCTCATCAAATTGTTAAAGTTCCCTGATATACGAATGGTGGAAAATTAATTCAAAATTTAATTACATCATTTAAAAATAGAAGATTAAGTTGGCATTTACTTATTGTCTTCATAAAAAATGCAAATGAAAAACTGACATACTGTAAACGGATAATATGCTCCGTTTTAAGGTTTCGAGTGGGACTATTTGTTGTGCGGCATCACACAAGAATGCAAATTACTACAACTTCTTTGTGAAGTACAGTAAAGTTTTATTTATAGAAAGATAAAAAAGAATGAATGAAATCCCGAAAGTCTTGAAAAAAAAAAAAGTCTGTCTTCCAATCTTTTTAGAGTGATAAGGAATTAATTTAAACGTCTTCGTTTGCAAGAAATCACATCTTTATTGACATCTAGTCATTTCAATAAAATACAATAAGAAGTTGAAAGAGTAACAAATTATTATCATTAGTAAATTAAATCATTAAAAAGAAAGAAAAAAAAATGACAAGAGTTATTAATTTTGCATTTTTTTAAAAATTTTAATTTCAAATAAGTTATAAAAACTTGAGATATTCTTAATTCTATTATTTTTATCCTCTATTATTATTATTATTTTTTAATCAATTAGTTTCAATTTAAAAAAAAAAATACATTTCGATGTTCTTTTGAATTTTTTAAAAATACTTCTTTTCCGTTATAAAATTTTTTATTTCGGTTTCAAAATATGTTTGCAACATAGTTTATTAAATAAATAAATAAATAATTAAATAAATAAATAAATACAGATATTGCTATTACGCTATAAGTAAACATAACTTTATTGATGGTATCTAATAACTATGAAGAAAAATGACTCATATAACATTCAGAGAAATACGAATATTCATTATAATAGTTTACTTAAATTCTGTAGCTCTATTATATTGTAAATAAGCGATCAAATATTGTAGTTAGGCAATAGGTCTTAATTCCTCTTTCGAACGTATAGCATCACTTTGCAGTTCTGTCATTGTGCATTCAGTTCACATTTCTAATTATTTTTGTTTAATTTTCTGTCATTCAAATTGAAACTGTGTGGTTATAGAAAAAAAATCTTCTGTATATACAGATATATATCTATATTTTTTTTTTTTTTACGATAAAAATTTTTTATGCTAATTTTCAATGGTAAAATCCGAATCTGAAGCTTTTCAGTTCGACTATTAGGAGGTCAAAGTTCAAATGGCCTAAAACCTGATTTTGGCATTCTTTTGTTTCGACATAGCACTGTGTTAAAAACTTACGGTACTTAAAATAAACAACATACAGTTATTTTCAATAGAGCAATATTCCGACCTGTGACCCGAGGTAAAATTTCTATCCGCGACGCTATCATATTCGAATTTCTTGACCCAAAATTAATAGAATTTCAAAGTTTTCTTTAAAATTGATTGGCATGATCTCTCTTAATTCGTAAGATAAGATATTACATTACCGAAGGAATCGTTCGAAATAATAAATTCTAATACACAACAATGCTGCCAGATATCAGTTTACCCAAACTGAGAACTATTTGAAACATTTGCGAAACTAAATAGTTTGTGACAATACATCCATATTAATTGTCACAATTTTTATTTATTTCTTTAATTTCTTTATTTATATTTGTTTTATAACAAATAAAACACACTCCACACATTTCGTCAGCAGAGTCAGGAAATTTTGGTTGATTCTTTTATTTCAAATGTGTAGAAGAATGTATTACACGTTGAAATGTAGATGAAACACGTTTAGGTTTCTGAAAATTTAAAATTTCATCGACCTTTCATTCGGTTATTCTATACATCTCAAGAAACAGAAACGCAAGCATTGTAAAATATATATTATGTAGGTTGTTGTATAAAATAAATATAGATGAATTTCAGAGATTTAATTATCATTATGAATCAGTTTCATAACGTTACGCATATAAAAGTTCTAGTAATATTTAGAATTTCATATTTATTTAATTTTTTCTTATTTTTTTTGGGCCATGAATCTTAAAAATAAATTCAAGACAAAATTATCAGAAATAGGTGACGGTTTTTAACCTAATTTGATGTGGAGGAGCAATGGAATCAAAACAACAAAAAAATTCATTTTGTTTATTCTGGTTTTTTTGTTTTGTTTTCTCGTGACAATGAAGACGCAACGGTTTTAGGATGTTTTGAGTATTTCGAAGGTACAGTATTGTTTTCCTGCATCCAAGTATGTAAATGGTTTTTGACAAATGCAAACGTTATTTTCTTATTTTACAATATATAAGTTTGATTTTATTTTTTCTTTTATATAATTTGATATGTCACATTTTGCAACGTAATTGGAAGGAAAAAAAAAGTTGACATACTGAATATCAGAATACATAAGAACGTAATTATCATTAAAACGTATCATTAAAACCTACAACTTATAAGATATTTTATAGGAGGAAGGTATACCTATTAATAATATTACTATAAATGTCATTGTAAATAAATAGGCAGCATGTACAAAATAATACAATAATTCTGCAGTTGATTTAAAATTTTTATTTTTAAAACAAAATTCTTCATTCAATTACTTTTATTTTCCTTCAGTTAACTGGTTATTTTCTTTAATTACAATAAAATTCCGAAAAAAAAATCGTAATTGTAATTGAAATTTTGAAATGAAATTTCAGTGTTTTAAATTTATTTATTTATTTAGTAATAACGATCATTGCATTGATTTAATAATAATAATAATAATAATAGTCACTTAAATCACTTTGCAATAACCAAATGATAAATCTGAGAAAATATTTTTTACAAGAGCAGAATCATCGAGCCTTCATCAAGCAGTAGTTAAATACGACCACTCATACACACAGATTCATTTGACAGATGGAAATTTTTCCCCGACTTTTATTACAATACAAGAAAGGATTCACTCTTGGAAAAGCTAAAGTGCTAAATGGTAGATACCTCAATTCACTTGGGAGAACCAACAAGAATTTTCAGTACATTGGCTAAAGGCTGGGTGTCTGTTTGCTGAGACAAGCGGGGTTTATCCATGCATTCAAGTGGTAGCAACAAATAATTACAAGAAATACATTGAAAAATTAGATCTGATAAATGCAAAATTTTCCATAAATATTCTGAGATAATAGATCATATAACAGCAGGATGCTCCAACCTGCCAACCATGGAATACCTTTACAGGTATAATCTCACTGCAAATATAATTCATATACCACTAGCTAAAAGGTTTGATCTCATAGAGGAAAGAGAAGTGTACCGTATTACATATACAAACCGCAACCGGTACTCGAAGACGACAGAACTAGATTTTACTGTGATTTACAATTGCACACAGATAAAACCATTAATTGAAACAGACCCGAAATAGTTTTTCATAGTCTTTAAGAAAGAAAAGCTTTCCTAATCGATATCACTCATTCAAACAATATCAATATCAACAAGGCGGAATCAAGATATTCAAATATTTCAATTTGGCAGAAGAATGTAAAAAAATCCACAAGCTTGACTCCATAGAAATAATTGCAATTGTTATAGCAGCTACTGGATTGATACATAAAAAATGTACCCAATCATTTGCTCAATCTACAGTTGATCCCAGATAAAATTTTACTTAAAGCGCAAAAAGTCAACGATTTTGGAGACATGCCGTATAGTTTGCACTGTTCTGAATATACCATCAGATAGCTTAGCATAAGGTTTGCTATTTTGGCCCTTTAATACTAGTAAAACCGTCTGCATCGCACTGAGAACTGAAAAGAGAACAAGAAAAAGATAATAATAATAGACCGATATCACGTTGATTGACAAAGCACAGATACAACATTTTTAATTGATGTGAACACCCCAAGTAGTAATATATTACTAAGTTAGCACAAGAAATTATCCAAATACTCCGATCTTGCTATAGAAATTTAAAACAGTGGCACACGAAAACAGATTACACCATCCCGATCATTGTCTCAGTAACAGGTCTAATATCCCAAAGAATCACAGCATCTGCATCCGAACATAATCAAGCAAATGCAAAAAGCTACTCTCCTAAGTACATGCCATATAATTCGCAAATTTCTACATGGGAACTCGATAAACCATAGAACATCATATGACCTTCATCTTGAGAAAGAAAACTCCGATGAGAGATCATATTAAAACCACCAGTCAAAAACTGAGCAACAATTTATAATAATAATAATAATAATAATAATAATAATCTAGGTTTAAATATTTTTTTCTCTGATTATCGTTATATCTTCATTGATCTGTCGATATATTGTAACGAACAGTGTTAGTGTTATTTTAATTTGACTTGCAATTGAATGAAAATAATACATAAATTCATGATTACCAATTGAATTTCGTTCTTGCAGAATCTATACATTATTTTCTTTATCCTGATCATCTCTAAATTAATATCGACTACAAAATACGTAGTAGACAAACATGTTTAGCGAAAACGTGCTAATAAAAGATGTACGGTATCTTTCCAAATATTACAGAAGAAATTAAGAAATTAAATAGTTTAAGAATAGATAAAAAAACAAAGCAAAACAAACGAGGAGCGCTGTTGTGTTACTGCAAGGTGTCAACATTAAAGATATATGAGTCAGTTTTTCCTCAAAGCTAATTAGAAACCGAGTAAATCTTAATTCCACTTTGTGTTTTGGCAAATATGTTACCGAAAACGTATAAACAAATTTGGAGTGAATTAATACACGTTTCCCAAACACAGTAAAATGTTCTAATGTTTTTATTATTGTTTATAGGTATACTGCTTTAAATACGTACCAGAGATAGCAATTGAAAAATGATGTACTTATTTATCTACATATTCTCTAATACAACTGCACTTATATAGGAAGCAAAATGGCAACATCTGTCATTTCAAAACCAGCACTATTTGGTTGAAGAATTTTCTAGAAACAAGAAACTGACTTTAACTTGGATTATTTGTCCTTAAAATTCCTCTTATCAGAGTTATTTTTTTTTACCAGTCTTTTTGCATTTTTGTATTGAACATTAAAAGTTTATACATTAAGGTTTATATTACAGAGACATTTCGAGTATAACAGTTTTCATGGATGTATATGTATATTTAAAAATTATTTATATATAACTCTAATGAACACTTAACCAAACTACTCTTGATATAAGAATAGACTTTTGAAACGTGTCTTTTTTTTTTCTTTTTCCTTTTCGATTTACAATATATGTATATATTTATTTATATATATATAGGAATATATGATAGGGAGGGAAATAACAGTAGTTACCTACACAACTGATACTTGGCACAAGTTCGTGAAGACAGTTTAAATGCAGCTTCGTAGTCTCGATAACTCGAAATAAACTTTATATATCAGTCGACGAGGAAAAAAAAAAAATCAAATCATTAATTGATTTACATTTCAACGAAAAACGTTAAATAAATAAATAAATAAATAAAATTGATGAATCAAAAAAACAAAACAAAACAAAAAACAAGTTTGTTTATATTGTAAGAAATCATAATACTTACATTTTAAAGCATCCACAATCAATATTCTACTTAAAATATAAATAAAAACACTTAAAAAAATAGGAATTAAAAATATTAGATCTTAACAAATTATTTACATATATATATATATATAATAATAACAGTAGGATAGTGCCATTCGTAAAACTTATTAGAAAATAAATAAATGTTTAATTTATCAATAAGTTTAGAAAATTTAGTAAATAAATAAATAAATAAATAAATAAATAAATAAATAAATAAAATTGCTTTTCCAATAAATACAATGATATAAACATCAGATAACAATAATTTATCAGTTTATTAATATTCCAGATCTGAATAGCAGTTATTCATTTCTTTAGTAGGATTTATTAACCAAATAATTTTTTCTTTAATTATATAAAAGTTATTTCTAATTAATTTTCTTTTATTAGTAATAATTTGAAGAGTTGATTTAGTAGAGCTTCAGATCCGTGAATAAAAGTTTGGCTAGCTCGTAATAGAACTTGCTGACTTTACAATAAATAATTTGGTATTGGCGAAAAGAAATGTATTGCTAATCCTCATTAATAATTATCACTTTTGGCTTGGAATGTTTTGATTTTGAAGCAAAACAAAATAGTGCGAAAACCTGATTTGGTTATTTATGTTTTCAAGCTATTTTGAGATATTTAAACCAAATATAAAATGTAAAATATCGAATTTACTTAATATATATAAAATAGGCCTCAAAGGTTAAAATGAATATTCATTTTTAAGTGCTCCAAAATAGACTATTCCCGTGTTTTATTTAAAATTTCAATTCAATTAATGCTATACCAAAAGAATATATTAAAAAAATACCTTTATGATTTAAGTAAAAGCTATTAATTATTTGAAGATGATAGAAGAATAGTTTTCTCAATCATATTTATATTTCTAAGTTGTCTCAAATCATGATCAAGTGAAAGAATTAATTTTTTAAAATTTTTGATTTTGAAATGTAATTGATATTAGAAGAAAACGAACCCATTTCATATTAAAAAAAGTAAACATCAACAAAAGTGTTTTTGAGTTGCTTCAATTATTCGTCCAGACTTTCTGTCACTTCTTTGAAGAAAACAAGGCCTTTCTTTATTCATTTTCTCTAGTGTTTATATAGTTTTGAAAAAGGCCACTTCGTCAGTTCCATTGTAGGTTTGGTGGGTTGTCACAAAACATCGAAGTAAATAAATATTTTGTGTGAAAATGTCATTTGCTTTGGTGCAAAGCTTACAATGACAAAGAACACATCACAGCAAATAGCAATTAAAAATAAATAAATTAAAAAATATTCACATTTTAAGAAAAAAGTTAAATTAATAAACGAAAAAAAAATATGGTATTTGTTTTGAAATGAATTTTAAGCAATTTTATATATTAAAATTAAACTAAAAATACAAATAAATATTCATAAGAGCATTCGTAATTGATGATATGATTAAAAAAAAAGAACTATTAAACAAAACTTTGCCTGAACAAAGGCGAAATGAAACACTGTACACAATATACGAATTACACGTTTGGAATGGATGGTCAAACACTTGAACTCACAAATTTTATTCTGCAACCAGGTGGCGCGTAACAAAAGAACAATCACCGGAATGAGCGGTAGCTGCTATTTTGATGTCGCAGTTTGACTTAATTCTCTTCAGTATCAGACGGGATTTCCTGCATCTGATTGTAGTTCACGTAACGAACCGGACACTGATCGTTCAGAATCAAGGACTGAAAGGGAAAGAAAAAAAAATTAGCACGATGTAAATTTAAATTTGAAACAACAGGAAGATTAATTAGAATTACATGAAAAATAGCACTTTCATAAAAATAAAGTTTAACGTAGTCTACATTAAAAAAACAAAAATTAAAATACACTACCATAAGATTTGCACTCTTTGCCATCATCGATGGAAATCTGGCTTAAGTGAATTAAGTACCTCTTTATTTTCCATATTTTTTACTTACTTTATTCTCTTCCCGTCCCGGTGGATTCCTCAAGAAAATCATCAATGGAGCATAAATAAAATTAATGATTGCGATTCCAAAAAGCATCCTAGTTTAAATAAAAAGAAAAAAGATTAATTGCACTTAAGAAAATTGTAAACAAAAGAGCATTTTTTATTAATCAACATCAAACTTTTATGTGTTGTTAATCAATTTTACTAATATTTAAATAATCAGAGTTTTAAAGTAGTGGTAATTAATTCCTGAACTTATAATTTCTTTACTAGCTGTTAAGAAGAATGTTAAGAATGCTCGCTTTGCTACATTCGCTTCGCTCATGACAGTTTCAATTGCTATTATTTTATGACAGCTGAGTCGCCGTTACTACACTTTTGCCTCATAACGCAAAAGCTTCAGCGTCCAGAGGGTATCAGTTTACTTACAAATACGGTACTCTCTCTCTCTCTCTCTCTTCGTGCTACGCATTAAGATTAAAATATGTAAATAAATATTCAATTATTTGTAATTTTCGTTTCCTCCTCTCCTTGTGATCACACTTTTCGCAAAATAAGTTGAAGATGAATTTTAAGACTATAGACTAATTACGGCGAAATTATAGTTATAAATGCTGTATGTACGAATAAGACGATTGTAATGCATTGTTTTCTTGCATCAGTAAAGGGGGGAAAAATTATGCATCGCAATCCTAATAATCTTTGCTTTACGACAATGGTCTGTAACCTAACCTGTCGTAATAGCGAGGTATGTCATCCTTCATTTACAGTTCGTTCAGTATATGCACGTGATCATAGCAAACCAATCGTTGTCATTTCCTTTCTTTTCACTAGACTTATTGCTTGGTCGCTTCTGGAATGTCGTTGTGGGTTGCTCTCATTGTTTACATCGTATTCGTCCTCACGCTACAATGTATATTTACATTGTAAATAATAAATATGCATTATTTTTGTTGGTTTTTACAATATTACGTTTTTTTTTAATTTATTTATTTTTGACTTCATAAAAAAAGTTTGTTTTTAGGCATCCGCAATTGTAAATGGAACTATGCGGAGTAACTAATTCTCAGTCGTTCACCATATATGGAACTGTCACGTGCCTCCAAAGATATAGTGAACGGACTGTAATGAAATGTTTATTTTACAAAAGAGATCTAGGTTTGATATTTTATTTAAAATCGATTTTTAATTTCCTTAATTTTATAACATGACAATAAAATAATACAAAAATTCACCACATCATTTTATTTTAAAGTGTAGTTGTTAAGCAATTACAAGATTGAACAATAATAATGACGAAAAATGTTAATACAGTAAAACCTCGTTAAGTCGTCACTCAAGGGACCGAACATTTTTGACGACTTAAGCGGAGTGGGCATTTTTTGAAAAAAAAAAAAAAAAAAAAAAAAAAACAAACAAACACTGAAATATAATATTTTTATGAATTGCTGTAGGATTCGGTGAGAAAAACAAGATTTTCAGAAATCAATACATGCAAATGAATGAGTGGAAAATAAAAAAAAAAAAAACAACAACACATTTTATACTTAAAACACATTTTATTTTATTTTACTGGCATTAAAATAATCCAACAGTGTTGATTGATGAAGGTGCTGATTACTGGTAACAATTCGAAACACTTTGTAATGAAATGGAACTCCAACTTTTGTGCACATAGTTAATCGTATCTAAAACCGAAACTTCTAGCTTTTCGTTCCTACCCAAGGCTTTTATCATGTCCTTTACAAGCATTTTTTTGTACTTTCGTTTAGTCAAGAATTATCCCTTGATCTAAAGGCTGAAGAAATGCAGTTAAATTTGGAGGAAGAAAAACAATTTCGATCGCTTTTAAATTTTCGGGGCTTACTCGTTATGAAATAAAATCACACTCAGTAGCGGTCAAGAAAAACGTCTAATCTTGACAAGAGTCGCAGCGAGAAGTGTGTAATTTCCCAAGTGAATTTCCCACGTGAAAATTCCCCGTAAAGGCTAAGCTTTCTTAGAGTAAAGGGGCGGGGCTGAAAAGATAGCAGGCAAAATTGAGAATAAAGATGCTTTCGCCATTTGAGGGTGACGAGTTATCCGGATGTAGAATTAAATTTGGTGACGAGTAAAAGAGGGTTGTTTTACATTATTGTCTATGAGACCTTGTCGGGACCAAAGGAAAACGACGACTTAAGCGGAGTGACGACTTATCCGGGTGACGTCTTAACGAGGTTTTACTGTAATAAAAGCTACCGTAAATTACTATAGAGCTAGAGATAGAGAAACATGACAGGATGGCTGCTGTCGCAACTGCAAACAGGCAACCTTCGATATCCCACACTATAGGCTATAAAATTTACTGCAGTGAATAGTAAATTCACTATTAACTACTATTCACAAAAAACGTCACAGCTGGTGTGACATAAAAAGAAGGATTATGATTCAAGTTTATTAAGTGTTTAAACCCCAAAAGGCCCATGATAAAGTTTTAATTATGGGTTGTAGGCTAAACAAAATTAGGAAAAACAAGAAACTTGAATCGTATAGTGCGCGCATATAACATCCTTAATCAACAGAATAAATACCGCATATTGGATATAAAAGTCGCTAAATGCAATTGGCTATCTTTCCAATTTGGACCTGGAAAAAAGCTAACTTATAATTGGAGATTTGTAGGCTAGCTAACATAGAATTAAAAAAAGTATGTTTAATGATATTGCAAAATTTGACTCAAAAATATACAACAGGGCCCGAGATATTAGCTGCCAAAATTTCACAATTTAACATGGCGAAAAGACACTTGAATTCTAATATCAGACGCTACCGCCTCTAATGATAAGATTTTCGTTCTAGCGAAATTTTGTTAACCGAACGTTCGTTAAGCGAGGAATGGCTGTACAGTTTTTTGTTTGTTTTTGTATCAAAATGCCTTCAAAAACGTTACTATATAAAAACGTTGGTTTCTTTAAAACTAACAATGTAGTAGTTTTATCTTGAGTTTTGTGAATATTAGAAATAAAAAATGAATTTAATCTTACCATCCAAATCCTATGGTCTCCACCAACTTTCCGCTCATCGCTGGACCTAAAAATGCATATAAGATATTATTGTACATTTTCATTGCCATTTATCTATCTTTCTATACATTTGAATTAGATCTTTGAATAAAGATTTTCTTAATAAAGAGACGTGTAACCATTTTTTTTACCATCAATTTCAAGATAACTAGAAACTGTACGAGTAGTGTTGTTCCTATAGAATAGATAACTCAAAAGCCACTTTCCAATAGCAATCACAAGCTCACAACATCTATGGGTGAAATGTGGCCTGTGGCAGTCCGAACCTCAAAAATATTCAAAAATATTTTTTTCCGTCTTAAAATTCTCAAAAATAAGGTTTTCCCCTATATGAAACAAAACAAAAAACCCTAAGGTGGGCTTTCTTGAAGTTATAAAATGCGTTCTGATAATTTATTGTTATTTTTTGGGTCTTTATCTCAAAGAAAAACCACGTTAAACATCGGCTTGGTCGCAATGCTAAAACCATAGCAACGGAGCATAGCAACAGTCTCTTTGAACTGTGACGTAGGTTGTGACGACATACTTACTCTGTCCATAACCTTCGGTCTGCTACATGTGTTTGGAAGAGCAATTTTCTTCGTAAAATCAGGATGAGAAAATAAAGTTTATAACAAATGTATTCGTTCCTTCTTTCTTTTATAAACCACGAAGTAAGGCAGTAAAGTTTAATAAATTATCAAATAAATAATTCATTCGCAGTAGCAACAGAGGAAAGAATATCTTTAAGAATTTATGTTTTAAATGTTGACGTAAAACAAAACAAAACAAAAACGTGGTAGTATTCGAAGTCATGATGAAACAAGCAGTTTTTCCCCATTACTGGTTTGTCTTCTAAAATGTTGATAACCTACTGTAAATTCCCCTTCTGTTGTATTACTATAAAATACTATTGTTGAATGGTCACCTATTTTTTCCCCTTAACTTATACGATAAAAGGAAACAAGAACGCACATAACTAAATAAAAATTCACTGGGCTATTTTCGGTATTTGTACTGGGAATCGGAAGCAGTACTGTTTCGAGTTTCGGAACTCTCATCAGTCCGATTCGCCCAGTATACCTAGCTCAGTGAAGAACAATAAACAAAATGGACAAACATACAAAAAATTGACCTCTGAATTTTAAAAACATCAAAATTAAATTAAGAATAAAAGGGGTTATTCTTATTTTAATTCTGATGTTTTTTAATTCAGGGGTCATTGTTTTGTTTGTCCGTTTTATAAATTGTTGTTCTTCACTGAGCTAGATATACTGGACGGTTCGGACTGATGCTAGTTGGGAAACTCGAAACAGTACTGTCTCCGATTCCCAGTACAAATACCAAAAATAGCTCAGTGAATCTTTGTTTATTGTTAATACGTGCATTCTTGTTTTCTTTTATTGTAATAATGTTCTAACGCATGTTAAATTTCATTTCCACTTATTATACGAGTTTATGAGAAATTATCTCCATAAACTCGTAGAATTATGAACAAAAATGAATGAATCAAAAAAATTAACATTAAGGGTCGGTATAAAACTCAAAGAATATAAGATTAGTTTGTTTGAACCTTCCTATTCTTATAAATTCTTAATGTGAAATATTTTTAAATATCTGTGATTCATATCATAAATACAGAAAATTTTAAAAACCAGTAAGTAAAACTCCTTCTTACCTATTGCAAATCCTAAGCAGAAGGCAACGTCGCCTATGGCATAGACACTCCCATAGACATTCGAATGACGAATATCTACAAGGAAACCTAACTCTGGCATCATAGAGGAATCGACCATGCCTACAAGGGAAGGGAACATTGTATCATAATCAGAAATACATATGAGTAAAACGCCAGCGGGAATTTTGTGTTGAATGATTAGTTTTCCATAACTTCAGTGATTGAATATTTAATTAGAATTTTATTTAATAAATGTGAAAAGATTTTAAAAGCATCGACAATGTACAAAACATTCTAAAATTACTTTTAAGGAGATTTTTGCATTTTTTGGCTTCGTTAAAAAGTTACTTTGTCTTTATTTAACAATTATTTAAAAAATCATCAAAATTCATCAATGATAAGACTTTAAAAGTATTTTATTGAATTATCCTACAACTGATATTCTTCAAATTTAAATCGAAATTAACTATAAGAATGATTAAAGAAAACATGTTATTTTCTCGTATAGGCCTACTGTCAACAATTGTCAAAAGTATTATATCAACGGGAAAATACACAACCGATCTAAAAATTTGTACTGAATCTCAAACAAAAAATTTAAGGACAATTCCTGTATATTTAAGGACATTTTCACAAAAATTTAAGGCATTAAAACTTATATCGTATCGTAAAATGTTTAAAATACCCCAATCAGGGCCTCCAAGAGGCGGTACAAGATGGTACAAGATGAATTTTGCGGGGCCCTTGACAATCCTGTTTTAAAACCAAAAAAAAAAAAAAACTGTAAACGTATCTATTCAACCAAAAAAAAAAAAAAAAAACCCTGACATCATGCTCAAAATTTAATGACATAGTCCGATTTTCCCGTACATTTCATTTCAAACCAAATTTCCCGTACAATTCCGGGTTTTCCCGGATTTCCCGGTTGGTAGACACCCTGTTGGAGTAAATTTGGCAATTTTTAGATCCGTTGTATATTTTTCCATTGATACAATACTTTTGGCAATTGTTGTTAGTATTTCGGAGAAAATAACATGTTGTTTTCTGTAATCATTTCTTATAGTTAATTTATCATTAAATATAGAAATGTGATAACTATAAAACTTCGCAAACCGATCTCCATCCAACTAGTTACCGGCTGAGTAATAGAAAATTACGTTTCTTTAAAATTCAGCAATTTTTGGGGAAAGCACGCTACACAAGAAATGCACAACAATATGCATATCGAAAATAAAAATAAAACAAAAGTACAAATAGTTTGCTAGAAAAATTAAGCAGTAATATTAATGAAAGCTTAAATAATAGTAATTTTATTCTATTATTTTCCATAGATCTAGGTTAAGTCTTGTGACTCATTCGACTTAGAAATGTTTTTGTCAAATTGGAAAAGCTAAGAATCAGAGTACTTGTACTTTTAAAAAGATTAGAAACAAAAGATACATTTTTTTTGTACCTATGGCAAAACCTAATCCAGCATTGGGACCTATTAGGTGAACAATACTCGTTGCAAAAGGAATCTGAAAGGAAACAAAAGAACAATTTATTAATTAAAACTAATTCCGTAAAATAAAAAAAAAAAGTAAAAAGTGTTAATAGCATGCATTGTATTTCTAATGCATTTACTAACAGAGAGTAAAAGATTTTTTTTTATCTTATTTATTATAATGACAACTTGGAAATTAGCGTTCTCAGAGTTGTCCAAAATTTGCCAGCATTACGCCAGCCTCAATGAATTTTCGTAATCCATTGAAAATTAAATCTGTGCATTGAATTATTAATAAATATCAATGGGTGAGACCAAGTGCTTATTAAGTGACATTCTAGAACAGCTGTTTCACGCTTTTTTGGCACTCATCAGCTAGGAGTAATCACAGTTAACAGGTCACGGTTTATTTTAATTTGTTTTTTCATTCCCAGGACTCGTTTATTTTTATATGATGCTTCTTAAATATTTTTCACTCCTTGTTTTGTGTTATCGTAAAGCAATCAATAATTATTTTATCTTAAATCCACTTATTTTTATAATTTACTTTTAATATACTCTTTAATTCTGTGAAGCTTCAATTTTTATCTTTTTTATATGCCCCTGTGAACTTTGTTAATTATTTTCTCTCGATAAAATGTTAGTAATTCACACGGTTGTTAAACCATCAATCGTATTACAGGGTGTCTACAAAATCTGAATAAAAAATTCCCTGATCTGTTAAACCAAAAAAAAAAAAAAAACCAATCTGTTCAATCAAAAAAAAAAAAAAAAAAAAAAAACCATCTGTTCAACCAAAAAATTCCCTGATTTTAAGTAATAATTGCAAAATTCCCTGATAATTCCCTGATTTTTTCCAGAATAACAAAATTCTCTTATAATTCCCGGTTTCCCTGATTTCCCTGATTCTGTAGACACCCTGTATTATCTTAAATCAGATTCTAAGTTTTGTGAGAGGTTGTTCTGCTAGAATTTGTTAACGTCAGAAAAATGTGAAAAACAAAGTGTTTTTGTAAAAATAGTGAGATGATTACAGACACTGGAGAAATGTGACATCACTTTTTATTCCTCCAAACTGACTGTGGAATAAGTAACACAAATAAAGAAAAACACATAAAAAAAAAAGAACGAGAAGAAAACCTTTATTAAACCACTGACATGTCTGTATCTTATTATTTTGGAAAGAGATTTAAGAAACAATTTATTTTTTAAATAGGCCTATATCTAAATCGCCTTTTTACATTCTTAGGCCCCTGCCCCTCCGGTCTCACCCATTGATGCCATTATTAAAGTTTAAGCATCGCGTTCTTTTATTCTCAAATGAATGTCAGCAGCACAGGAAATAGAGGACCCTATGATCAAAGATGTTACCAAATTCAAAAAGAAATAAATTCTTCTGCTTAATTAGTTAAAAACCTCCTCAGACAGGGGCTGAAGAGTCTTTTAAAGCATTGACGAGTTCAGTGTTATTTGTTGAGACCAGACTGTTCATTGAAAGAATAACACTTTAGTAGTTTTCAAAAAAGAAAAAAAAAAGTAGTTTTGCCTTATATGGTCATTAAGTAGCGATCGATTTTGTCTGGAACAAACTCACCAGTCGTGACGTCATCAACTTCAACTCTGAGCAGTCAGTCCAAGATGGCGTCGTTTTGTGATCGCATAAGCGTGACCACGAAAGGACAAACTTTGCATAGCCAAGCAAGAGGATTAGTGTGGAACGTTTTTAAGTATTTCAAGACCTGTAACTGTAACTGTAGAAAATGTAACAACCAGAATGTTTTCATAATGTTTAAAAGTTAGTTACGAATTTTAGCAGTAGATGGTGCTGTTATACCTGGAAACATCAATCCATAAGGAAATTACGTCATAAAAGGCTCTTCTTTCATGAACTCAACTATAGTTGATGATCTGTAATAAGCGTGAAACATCTGTTTTGCAATGTCACTTGTAAACCACGATTATTTCAATGCATGTATTCAAGAAAGTGGAGAATATATCATCCACAGGCTGTAATTGAAGAACAACTGGTAAAAATTCGATGAAATTTGGTATGTGAAGTATTTGCAATCGTTTGCGTCTGTTTAAATAGTTATTATTGTTAATGTGAATTTATAATTTACAAAATATTCAGAATAGTGATTCAATAATAGTGATAAAATTGTTACTTACACACATTAAGCATATACCAATAACAATTAAGCCTATCAAAGCAGCTAACCATCTGAAAATATTAAAAGAGAAATGTTAATCAAAATGACTTATTTAAATTCTTATTCGACTGGGGGAGATGCCATTTAACGCTCAAATTTTAATATTCCTGTGCTTTAATAAATGAATTTTAATAAATGAACAAACACTGTTTTAAATAAGTTAAAATCACTTAAGAATGAACTTTGACATTACCATTTAGTCTGTTAGATAGTTAATTTTCTCTTTATAAGTCCCTTTCAGATTTCAGTGTATCATTGTTTAGGAGCTAATAATGATACTGACGTGTACTTTCTATCAGGTTGCCACGACCAATAGTGATAATTAGAATTCGTTGTTATGAAAGCGTGTAATAATGGTCTTCTAAATACTTATAGTAGGCGATAGAAGTCTGAGAGAGACTACAGAGAGTAAATTGATTGGAAGATGATTGTTCAGGATCTTAGTACCAGTACGTAGTAAGCAATGTAGTGATGCAGAGATGCCATGAGATGCTAATAATAGGTCATTCATTAGGAAAACAATCTCTATAACAAAACGCTGCACTTAGAATATTTTTATTTACAGTTGAAATCTTTTTTTTTTCTTTCAAAACCATCTTCGTCACTTAGAAATAATTAACTTGAGGATTTAATAAGCTGTCACTTACTGCTCTGTTAATTAGCTATCTGTTGAGAAAAGGTTTTGCACAAAATCAGTCCTCCATTTGTATTTTACGGAGTACGAAAAGGGCAGATCTTAGGATTGCCGTGCCCGTGTATTTGTGTAAGACCTTCTGTAGCCCAAACCGGGAGTCAGAGCCCTAAAAGTTTCTCCTCTTGGACTCCTCATGGCTTGGAGGTTTGCGAAAAAAAAAAAAAACCACCCGAATTTCGGTCCACTTCCGGTTTTAGGTGGCCGTTAATTAGGTCAGGGTTATTTGACAAAATTGGGGTCTATATTTACTGAATCAACTGTGCTCAGAATGAATATGATATCCTAGGCCCATTGTAGCCACTTATATACAGAATCACCTGAATGCTTCAAAATGGGACCAGACATATAAAATGAACTCAAAGCTTCATACGACATTATATATAATTATAATTGCTGGAATAAATGAGTTTTGAATCAATAATTGTATCACTTAACAATGCAAGCGTTTCGCAGATTGCAAATTGGGTCTCTTAGTTTGTATTGACTACAACACTGTGAATTAACTTAATATTAACAAATTTATAGTACTCATGCTTTTATTTTAATCTATTTTGTAAGAGCTCATAAAATCAAAAATGTTATGCGTGATCCGTTTGTCTATGAATCTCCTCTTCCTTTAAAAAACATTTGAATAGTGAATGGATTTTCTTTGAATATTCATATTTCAAATAGAAAAACAACAACAAAAAAAAAACTCTTTGAAAATTTCTCTTTGTGAATTTCTGTAAAGAAATTTGCGCGTGGAGATATCAAAAATCAGAAACAAAACAATTAACTTTCATTGACGGCATACAAGGAATTTCTTTTAAGACGTAATCCATTTTAATTTGCTCGTTCTTAGATTTGAATTTAAGTTAATTGGATTTGTTTGACTATTTGCAACTTTCAGCAATCGGAGAATTTGAAGGTAGTCTTATTTTTCCAGATTTGATAATTCACAAATACATGTGTTTCTTTGTGGTATTTAATGATTTTGAAAAAAACAAAGAACATTTTAAGAAAGTTAGTCTTAACTATTTTTTTTTAGGACCAAAAAGAAAACCCAAAAATGTGTTTATCTGAATGGACGTTTTGCTGATTTCTTACCTTCCCATTCGATGTCCCAATGGACCGAATAGGTTTGTGCCAATCAAATAAGAAATGCTGGCAGGTAAAAAGGCGGCCCCTAGATGCCATCGTGGCGAATGCATTGTATCCATCATATAAATAGGCAAGGATGGTTCCAACATAGCAATACCCATGTTAGCAAAAGTTATCGCTCCTATAAATAGAAATTTTAATCATTACTGTTCTCATCAAGCTTTTTTCTGATGTAACATAAATCTAATCTAATTGATTTTTTTTTTTGATTAATCTAAATTTTAACATCAAAAAGGCTGTTACTTCAGATTTTTGTCACCAGAGGGACTCCCATAAAAAAAGTGGAATCTTAAATTTTATTTCCTCCTTTCTTTGTTAAATAATAATGATTTGTAAAATTAAAATCTTTGTAAATGTAAATTCATGTTCTAACCATTAATTACTAGCTAATTACATAAGAGTAAAGGATATTGTAATGTAATGTTTAAAGTAATATTTAATAAATATAACGTGCTTACCAGCGGCTATTATAATATAAGGATCCTGAATTAAAGTTAAGAGAGCAGCTCCATCAGAGTCTTGCTTCTTTACAGCAGGTTGCAGCACTAACAACTGCAATACTACAAATAAAAGACAAACGCAATTACAAGGCAGTGATTAAATTTTGGTCATACTGTATTCATTTAATATGTCCAAGTTTTGAAAATAAGTATTTCAATGCTTTATTAGGCCTATTTTGAAATATCTTTAATATGAATTCAATTAAACAGACAAATGATAATCATTGAATATTCTCACGATTTTGTAATTCAATCTTAATTTGACATACATTTCATCTCTTAACTAACTTTGTCCCAGAGGGTCTGCAGATGTTATGGTAGCAGAGATTGTTGCGTGAACAGATTCCTTCACTTCATCGTCCGTTCCATGAACGTCAAAGGCGGATATAAAACATTTGGTTATTCCTTGATTTGCGTGTATTGTAGACCTGTCGAACTTTTCGCAATCCATATTTTTCACAGTAATACGTCGTTCACCAAAGATCTGTGCCATCAATTCATATTAGATACATAACGTTCTTTCATTGACGCTTGGAAAATGGTACAATGGCCAAAAGGTACCGTTTAAGGAGCAATCCTTCAAATCTATTCAAAAATGGCTGGGAAGGAATTAAAACACATTCGGTAATCAACTGAATATCGAACCCAAATTCCAGCATCAGTGACCTTTGTAAACTAAATACAATAAATTAATATTTTCATACAATGTTTTTAACATTTGCAATTGCCAACAGAAGAACTGGTTCTAAAACAAAACCTTAAATACATTTTGATTATTTTTTTTGAGCTAGGTATCTTATACAGGGCGGGATCGGACTGATGAGTGTTGCAACTCGAAACGGTACCGTCTTCAATTCCCAGGACAAAAACCAAAATTAGCTCAGTGAATTTTTTGTTTAGTTATGTGCGTTTCTGTTTTCTGTTCTGTAATAATCTTGTACGCACGTTAAATTTAGTTACATGTTGATGAATTTTACTTTCTTTTCTAAAGAAAATTGCTTTTTTTTTTCCGAAAACGAACAAACACAAAGTTAGTGAGATGTAGCAGGATTTGTTGAATAACAGATTGTCGAAACAGGAACTGCTTGTTCTGTGCTAATAGGCAAGCTCGTATTGTACAGCCAATAAATTCACATACCTGACTGAAGTTAATCTCAGATTGAAGTTCAAGATCAAACATTGACGCAGTTCCCTTCTATTTTTATTCTAGAAGGATAATAGAAAGTACATCATAACATGTTGGTTGATATATTTACAGTTGGATGTTCCTAATTTTTTAGCTTACATTCCAGAGCAAAGTAAGCCTCACGTGTATGTGTATATGATTTCCTCCCTAATAATTTCTGAACCAACCAGCGGATCTTCTGGAAACTTGGCATACATATTTTAAGGACAACGACACTCTACTTACGCAAAGTTTTTTTGTGTGTCTGCAGAAATTTCTATAGGAAAGTATTAAAAATGAAAACAATGTATATTTCTTCATTTAGTAATGCTTTGATTAAAAAATCTAAAATGGATGTTAGATAGTTCAGTTAGTAACTTCCATTTAATGAAATGCTAGCAAACGGAAAATTTAAAGATATTCTGCGCATATCGCAATTTCATATATGGAGACTTTTTTTCTTGAATTATTTTTCACAATTTCAAAAGAAAAATGTTAAAGAAAATAGACATTAGAAACAATTGTTTCTATTTTATTGTTCTTTTAAAAACAATAAGGTTGTCTTCTTTTTTTTTTTTTTTTTTTTGATATTAAACAGAATTGTTTGTAATGAAACTCTGCGAAAATTACAGAACTTTTAAAGATATCATAGCATTTCAAAGGGTTTTTGAAATCCATTTTTTTTTGTTCTTCTGTGTTGTGCTGATGTAACTCTTAGCAAAATGCTTTGTTTCTTTTTGATAGTTTCTTACTTGGCGCTAGATTCTCAATCAGTACTGGACTTAAAAATTATATATCACATTAACTTGAATGTTGGGTTGATGATGATGATGATGACAAAACTCAGACTATCCACACTTCTAATCGCGGTTCTAATTAATCGAGACAATCTCACCTTTTACGACCTGTTGTAAGATTGGAAAGTTAATCTTCTATAAACATGTATTTCGTTTTCTTTTTTCTTCAAAAGTAAGGGGAATTTATGATGAAGGCGCTCTTCTCTCCTACTGGTTTCTGATTCTACTTCTTTGTTTTTATTTAGCATTTTTATACCATCTTCCTATCTTTGCTACTAAAACAAAGCGATCCGAAGGGATACGATACAAAAGATTCAAAATCATATTTTGATCCATGAGACTTGTTTCACATTAAACTAACCCGACAAAAGCTTTGTATATTAACATAATAAAGCCTTGGCTCTCAAGCTGGTGGGCGCGTGGGTGGTTTTGTTCTTGGTTAGCTGCGAAAATGGCGCGTGATTGAAAAGTTTAAAAATCACTGGTTTGAAATACTTCTAAGTGATATTAATACTCAGAAAGAAATACAAACATATTTAATTTAATTTATTTTATAAAACGGTTATATATTTCCTTAACTGCAAATACAACCAATTTACGTCGTAATAGTAAAAGGGTCGACGTCGAAAAATGCCCAAATGCAATTGAACCGTTAAATTACAAATTCGTACTTTAAAAAAAAAATCATCTTTATCGTCAGTCATAAATAATTTTTATTGGAGGTACTTACATCCATCGCCTAATGCCAGCGTTGCCAAAATTAGGAACGGTGCAGTTTTCCCTACGAACTGATACATGATGCCTCCAAAAGGGGGTCCAACGAGAACGCCCATCGCTAGACCGCCCAAAGCCAAACCCATTGCATTGCCACGTTCTTTATCATCAGGAAAGCGATCAGCCAACATTCCCATACCTATAAACACAACATCAAATACCAATCAAAATAGATAAAATAAATTATGATACTAAATTCTATACAAAATCATATTGCAAAATTTAATTTAAGAAAAAATGTGTTTGAATATAAAACTATTATTTTGTTTACTTTTTAGCGACCCCGTATGAAATGAAAAGTGTAAATGGCGGAAGTTCTTACGTTTATTTTTGTCCGTTCCTCCGTTCGTCCAGCCGAAGAGACATGAGTCATATCTTATAGATGACTTATAAGAGGTGGGGAAAAATACGAGTTCTGAGTCTGGGGGTCACTTCCGGTCTTACAGGAAGAGGCCGAAAACGAAACATTCATCACCTCTATACCCAAACTACAAGTTGGAGAGAAATGAGTCACACCTTATTGGAATCCTGATGACATAGTAGATGTGGGAAAATACGAATTCCGGTTTTCGGTCATTTCTTGTTCCGGTCTCTTTGACAATTCTTAAAAAAGAATATTCTTACAGGAATGTGAGTGGTTTTACTCAACTGGTTTCGCAGCCGTCATCTATTGTGGTTAGTACATTATGTTGTGACCGCAATAACACAGATTCGAATCCTGGTCACGTGAATTCTATTCAAGATCACGGCACACAAAGATCTTTTTTCTATCTTTTTTTTGAAAATTATATAAAAAAGAAGAAAAAATGTTAAAAGAGTAAATTAAACTGATTATTGCGTTTTTGTATTAATTTCAAAATTTTTCAACAGAGGCCGCTGATGACGTGCTATTAATTTTTATCACCATAGAAACAGTGATCTGATTTTTGATTTTTTGGGCGGTGATTTGTTCTTTGTAATTGGGTTTTCAAATTTCATATCACTGTCCGGCTTTTTATATATTTATTTATATATACATGTAATGGAGCTGTTTTCCCAATGGAAGCCTTATCACAAGGATTGTGTTGGCAAGACAAGAAAAAGAAATATCCGTTTTTAAAGAGCAAAATCGCCGCGGAATAAATAAAAAAACAAGCAACGAATTAGAACAAAAGAAAACAAAAAATACAACGTAACAAGAAGAAAGGGACTAACCCTAAATTTATCAAGAAATTAAACTACCTAGCGGAGACTTCCACTCGAGAACACACCTCCATTTTACTGGTCAGTTATCACGAAAATTATGGATTAAAGTAATTGTTTTGGCTTTCCTAATTCTAAATGGATAAATTACAGGAATTTTAAGCAGGTCAAAAACACTGGAAAGTTATGATGATTTTTTCAGCTGATTGAAACTAGTGCACGCTTTGCTTATATAATTTGAAAATGATTGTTTTTAAAACAAACAAACAAACAAAAAATATAATTTTCATAGTTAAGTAGGCTATTTTCTGAATTAACTTTAATTGCCATTTGAGATTCATTGATGTAGCAAAACTCAGGTCCTTAGTTTTTTCGGATAGCACTTTTCTTAGCTCACAATAAATATACCGTAACGTAAGAACAGAAGTTTCGGTGCACCAAGATTACTGTTCGGGACATCATATGCATTTCTCTGGAATCGGAACGACCCCTTGAGCAGAGAAACGATTTTTTTTTTTCTTTTCTTTGATTTTATGCTGGTTCATGCAAGAAGAAGAACTCTTCTTAGAGTTTTTCATAGGGGTAGTTGCCGTGACGTCACACAAATTAACAGAAAATAGTCAATCATTAAATATGGGGTATGATTCTAATTAGTGACGTAGGACAACGAATTGACATGTTGACCGCAGAAGCGTAACTAGAGAATTTTTCTGGGGGGGGGGGGGCAGGCCCTTTGTGTTCGAAATTCAAAGTAGATAGGGAATCCCATTTTGTCACATTACGCATTAAAGAATGTCTTAAAAAGACAAACTACACCATCACTCTAAAAACAAATATATATATCACTACATCATTTCCAAAATTATAATCAATATTTAAAATATAAAATAATTTCACTAATATGTATTTTTCCCTGGGGTGGGCCACGGTCATTCTGGGGCCGGGGCCAGGCCCACCCTGGCTCCCTCCTAGTTACGCCTATGATTGACACGCCGCGCCGTGGGAAATAGCAAAAGACTTAGTTTATGAGAATAAGAATAAATAAAATTCTCACGGGAACAAAATAGATGAAAATCGAAACTTAATAAAGGCTGCTACACACGAACAAGTACGCATGACAAGTATAATTGGTGCTCAAGTATGCCCAAAAACCCCCTCGCCACCACACGGTACTGCATGCTTGACAAGCATCATTTTTTCCTTGAAATATGTGGAGTTCGGACGCACGACGGTTTGCTCGCTTTGGCTGCGTGTGTCCTTATTTCAAAAAGGACAAAACGAAAGGAGAAATGTGGGATGTGGTGTATGGAATTTTATTGAAAATAAAAACCTATTCGCACACTAACTTACTATGTGAATTAATCCGAATGATTGGCATAATTATCTGCGAGTGAACGAAGAAACCTGTTTGAATCTTTTATCACTCCAAAAAAAAATCGTTCATTAAGACATATGTATAGTAACTTATTAAAAAATTAAAAACAACTATAACAAAGAAATATAATTACAGATCCATATAGTATCAGAATTGGTTAAGAAATGTTTGAAATATTCAATTCTTTCAATGTTTATATCTCTATTTATTTATTTATTTTCTTCACAGTGATATCCCGGTCGACGTTTGGATCAATGTTTTTATATATTCTTTATAATATATTATATATACTGTTTCTTTCTTAGCCTATTATCATGATAATCTTTAGATTTAATCCGCCACAGACAAGGATTACTTTGGTAAACTCGAATGAATTCTTCCGATACTTCTGTGTTCTTTCTGCAGATCACTAGCCATGTTGGGAGGAAACTACGGAGACATGTTTCTCCGTCGACAGCTGAGTCACAAATGATTTTTTTTTTGCAAAGCGCATGCGCAAGCCGTGGCTTCAAGTATAAAGTTGGAATCTTCATACAGCATACTTGAGCTGCGTCAAGTACGAAATTTCCGCTACACACGATCAAGTATGCATGACATGCGTGATAAAACTGCATACTTGTCATGTATACTTGATCGTGTGTAGCAGCCTTAACGGGTGAAAACATGAAAATTAAAATATAAAATAATCGGATTATGAATACAAATAATGTTTTCTATTGCAATAAACAAGTATTTACAGAAGAAAACAAGGGACGAGAGGGCTTAAAAAATAAGCTAAAATATGGGCTAAAGGCGGCAAACTGGTCACGAAAGAAAAAAAAAAGAAGAATTAAAATAAAACCGTGACAATGCCAACATTTACTTTTCCAGCTTTAGAAATAAGTTTAGAAAAAAGTTTAGAAAAAATTTGCTTTATGCAAATATTGTAATATAGGATAGCACTATGCTGACGGTTAAAGCAGAAAAGTAGTTGAAATAAAATATAGACTTCATTATTTAAAAAAGCCTAGAAGTGATAGGCTAATTCGTATATTTCTTTCGGTCAAGATCTCAGTCCGGGCCCCTTTGATGGCCGGGTCCCGGTGGTTAGGGACCGACTGATCCCCCCTCCCTTGTGGGGGCTCTGCTTCCAGTTATGTTCATCGTCCGATAGGTTAGAATAGATGCCATTTTTAATAAAGCTATGTAAACACCACCACACCACAAAATGGAGGGAAAGTTCTTCAATTTTAATTTCTTTTTCCCACGTGTGAAAAAATAGTGCTAATGTAAGTAGCATACAATCAGTAGCACTATTCGTAAATGCATTACCAATTACTAGATACTTTATAATATCAGAAAGTTTATTTATATTGCAAAATGATTGTAAATAAATGTTTATTTCTATTACAAAACAGTTTATAAGAAGGTAATAATAAAACACATAAAATTAAAGAATAACTTAAGGATATTATTCATTCAGAAAATTTGGATTAAGAATTTAGGACATAAAAATACTTTAAATAATTAGTAATAACAACAAAAACAAACCTGAGACGCTAGAACACGATGATCCCACTCCTTGCAGTGCTCGTGCAATAAATAATACACTGTAACTTCGTCCGAAGGCAAAAACTAATTGAAGAAAATTTAAATACGTTAGTAAATTGATTACACTTATTATAAAACCTACCAAAATGAAATATGAATCAAATTTTGCATTTTAGTAATTCACTATAGAAGATTGTACAGAGAATTAATCTCATAGGAAATTAACTTTCATTTTAAATTTAATTAAAATATATACACATTTTTAGAACATTAAATAATCTTTTTTGAAACTTTATACTTTGAAACTTTTCGTGTTGTAAGACAATAAGACAAATAAGCAAGCACAGATTTATTTGTTCTTTTATTTTGGAACTACGAAAGTTAGCCTACAATTAATATAAATGAAAGAAAATATTTGAAAAGTTCCGTATTCTTCTATCAATTCCTTCCTCTTCATATTACTACTGTAAACTAAAACTACACACACTCCATATCTTAGTATTTAAAATTGTTTTATTCAAATACTACGCGAATTTTCGCGACAAATTGTATCCTCATCCCTTCTTCAAGCGAAAAATTAACAAAATAGTATTGAACATGAAACCAATTAAAAACACATTGAAGCAATAAATACAATTGTTGTTATAATGAAAGATCATACAAGTTCGCTTCATTACTTAAAACAATTTTGAAAAATAAATATTTAACAAATATTTAACAAATATTAACACTTTGGATCAACAAATTCAATTGTTTTCTCATAATATATCTACATCATTTAATCCATTACTTTAAACAAAATCTGGACATTACTTATTACATTATCATCAATAATTAAATACTTCAATAATTAAACTCTTCAATATTTACTATTTTTTTCACATCTGTTTTTATTAAATCCCTTACCAACACAACAGTATAAGGGTCTACTTTGGTACGCTCGTATCTATTAAAATTATTACCTTTAGTATATTTTATTTCACAGCTTTCTAATATTTGCCGACTCCTTAAATCTGTTTCTTTATAAAATATCTTTACATTACTGTTCATTATATGTCCCTTTTTTAAACAATGTTGTGCTATATCTGAAACATCCAAATTTTTATTTTTCAAAGCATTTCCTGTTCCGATATTCGTTCTGATAGTGTTCTTTTGGTCTCTCCTACATAAAAATCCCCACACGTTCTACAGTCAACTCTGTATACTATTCCCATTTCGTATTGCCTATCGCTATGATTTATTTTTTTAACAAATTTTTAATTGTATTCTTATATCTGAATCCTCCATCTATATTAAAAGATTTACAAATACTCTTTAAAACCATACTATTCTCATTAATATATGGAATAAAAACTTTATTTTCAAATTTTCCTATCTTTTATTTTGGAAGTATTATAATCCTTTATTTGTTTCTTAATGAACCTTTCAGAGTAATCATTTTTCTTCAATATTTTAGCCATATCTTCAATTTTTTTCCAATAAGTATCTTCCTTAATCGTATTCCTATCAATTCTCCTCATAAAATTTTCAACTATATTCTTTTTTATACTAATTCTATGTCCCGATCTAAAATTCAATACATGATCACTCTGACAATCTTTCCTGTAATGTTCCATCATAATTTTGTTATTGATATTTATCAATTTTCAGCTTTAACACAAAGATAACTATTAAAGTAAATTAGAAAATTTACCTTTACTCAGAAAAAAATAAGCCTAGATTATTATTGAAGCCTGATAAATCGATTCCGTTTTTTTTCCAATGATGAATATTTTTTTAATTATGAGTTAAATTGTTCAAGACACAGACCAAAAATTCTTTTCAACAGCTTTTAGCTTACGCTGTTCAAAATTGTTTAGTATTAAACGATTATTGTATTTACTATTGTCGTTGACTTTGTGGGGTTCCACTTCAAATGGAATCCTTAACCTTTCGCGCCTTCTGAGCCTATCATCAAGGCTAAATCCGGCTGACGAGTCCTAATAAGGACGAAACGGCCGTCCCAGATTCCCTCAATGATGACTCATGGTGCGGAAGAATTCCTTTGTGCAGTCTTTATTTTAATTTCTTTGTATATAAACTTTTATATTGATCTGACGTTCTAATTTAATTAATACGACTATATTAAAGTAAAATATCAACATTATTTACATTTTTAAACATTTTAATTTTATTTATTTCACTAATAAATATATATAATTTCTTTCGCGTAAGGTACTACATTCTCATTTGCGTAGGGTCTATGACGTCTTATACAGAATTGCAATTAAATGAAATTTTAAATTGCACAATTTTTGCAGTGATGGTAAGATAGGAAAAACATATTAAGCCTAATATCTTGAAGCGATGATTTACATGTTTATAAAACTTTAGTCCTGTGGTTTCCATCGCTGCTTTAAATGTAACTTATTTCTTCAAAAATCGATTAAATAATTTATAAGTTATTATAAAATAGCTTGAATATTTTTTAAGTTTTTATTCAATATATGATAACTATATAGGACTATAAAAACCGATGTTTTGCTTTTTATTTAATAAATTTCGATATTCCATTCCACTATATTGAATATATAGAATGCTTTGTACATTTTTTAAAAAGATTATTTGATCATTTATTACAACGTAAATTGCTTTTGAAATAAAAAAAAAGGTCCATTTTCTAAGTTCCCTTTCAATCATTACGAAGAGGACGCTTCTAAATCACACTCCCCCATTCTTCCTTCAAATAGTTTTCGAAAGGTATGAGGTTAAATAAAGGGGGTGGGGAGGGGTGGAAAGCGTCTTAAAAATGGGAGGAGCACTTTATTGTGTCTTGATTAAATTCGAATGCTATGGTTGGAATGTCATTGGGTCTCTTCTTCCCTGGAATTTCCCCCTTTTAGGCTTAAGTGAATGAGGAAAAAGATGGCGTCCGCTTTTATTAAGATGGAATTATTGCGAAGGGCTTCATTAAAAATTTTCCCCAAACCTCTTCATTTAATAATTCCTTTCATCATTGGTCTCCCACACAGCCTTTAATTAAAAGTGATTTTTCCCTGTCCCTGTCTCTTATTCGAATTCTTCTTTTCAAGAACCTTAAGCGGATATGATCGCATCCCCTTATTAAAAGACTTTTCGTGAGCAGTGATTAGATATCACGTGATACAATGACGTCATACTCTAACTACGCATAACAGTCACATGCATTTTTGGTCGAAATTCGATCTGAATTTGTTGAAGTTTCTGTGTTTAGGCTATTCATTCAGGTCGTTCATTTAACCCCCTATGACCTTGAATTTAAGTGTTTTAAGTTTTATAATTGTATTTCACTTTTTTCTTAAATAAAAATGAAAATATCTACTTACTCAGGGTTGATAAGAACATAATGACAAAGCCACAAAACATAGGGATAGTGTAACCAATCCTAAAAAGAAAAAGAAAATTTGTTAACATTATGGCTTGACAATAATCCATAAAAAGAAATTGAATTTAAGTATTACAATTAAAAATTAGCCTACTTTGTAGTTAAGAGGGGCTAAAAAAACAGAAAGAAATTAGTTAGCCTATATATATATATATTTATTTCTCCACTCCTAATATCGCTGGATCGCTGGTTGCACATTGGCGTAGATATTTAGGAGACATTAATATCTGCATAGATACATTTTTTCTGTGTGGATTCTTGTCCTGAAAATTAGCTTAAATGGAAGGAGGCAAAACTTTCCACAGAAAATCATTAGAATCTAAACAATGGATTTCTATCCAGGATGACCATATTTCTAAAATCGCAATGCGGAGGATTACATTATGTTATTTTATGTTACGTGGTGAGTGTGGGTGGCAGGGAAGCCGAGCACCGCGACCGTTGGTCTATTGTGCTAGGATTACATTAAGTAGATGAAGTGATGTAATCCGCCTACTTTCATTGTGACGCAATTTTAATTACCAATACCAACTGGAGTGTACGGTCATATTGGGAAGTTTAATAGTTCGTAACCATGCTTTATTATATAGACAGTGATCAATTTTCATGAATATCTACCGATTCGTTTAAATAATAATAATAAGTAGCACAAAAATTTGAAGTGTTGGTACTGTTGGGAGGAATGACAGTGGGTTATAACGAGGCTACCCTGGTTACTACAACCACGCATCTGGTTTGAGTTTATAGATGCGGTTTCTGGTTGGTCAGTAAGACCTGCTGGGTTTATAGACGACGTGGATAGGAACCAGAAACCAGGTTATAGTTTAATAGAGGCACCTACGAACTTATGTCTGTCTCCAGACGCCAGGGACTGTCGTATCACTGGCACGACACATATTTCAGTGGTGAGGCATGTTTCTGATATTTATTCACTTGGAAACAAAAATTTAACATCAAAAATCAGCCGGATAATTCATTTCAAAAATCGGGACGCGGGAGTCAATTCTAAACCGGGACTTTCCCGGCCGTATCGGGATGGTTGACCACCCTTTTTCTATCGATGTTTATCTAAACTAAATATCATTTACACAGTTGTATCTATCATAATTAAAATTAATTGGCTTTAGATAATCTAAGTGATACGGGTTCAGAAAATGCAAAATTTGTACTCTTTTTTTATGCTTACAGATAATGTAATGTATAAAAAACGTACTCTATTACCTATAATAACCTAACTATAATAGTTTCTTTATTCTAAATCTAGCTTTGCTGCATTATTCAATATACTCTCAATTATCCGGTCAACAATGGATAATGCGCGAATAATAATCCGAAGTTTTTTATTTATTTATTATTCCAGTTTACGAATATATTTGTATATATGTATAAAACAAAACAATCAAGCACACATGTATTTGAGTGACTTAGTGCTAGAGGTGTCTAATCCGCTAAATACAAAAACTTAATTTTCTTGTTTACACCGAGAAGTCCTTTGTAATTTTGTTTAATATGATGGAAAATAGGACTTTCGTTCAACATGTGATTTGTATAATTCACTTTTAAACTTTAGGTTCAAGATCTTAGAAGAAAATTAAAGTGGCTTAGGCAGCTCTGACACTGAAAAATGAAACTGATAAATATTCCTCTATATTTCTAGATTTTCCATTCTCGAATTTTTCAATTAGCTGCATATTTGCAGTTGGGCCACAGCCGAGTGGTCAAGGCGTTAGCCTGCCTTGCGACTTATGCTCGAACCGGCTTCGAATCCCGGCGGGGGCATGGATGTTTTCTTCTTCTGTGAATGTTTCTCACTTCCTTGATTACATACGTTTTTCTTGGTGCACTTTAGCCTTTGTCGCTCTTGCGCCATTACTAAAAAAAATATATATCGCACACTGTGTGCAATCAAGCTAGCTATATATTTTGGTTTTATAATGAGTACAACTTCTTTCTGTTTCTCAGATATTTTGCTGAATATATTCAATCCAAAAAATTACAAAACTATGTGGTTAAATTTGAAAGCTGAGATACACAAGTTCTCATGCATAGCTACAGTGTGTCGTAATTGTGTAGACCATTGTCAATGAAAAATTACCGTAACAGTAAATTATCTAATAGAAAATAGTACTTGTCAGTATCATTATTAGCCATTCTAATATTGGCTTGGCCAAAAAGTGGCGCATTGGTTGATTGGAAGTTGCGCATTGTATTCTCGGTGATAATAATAAAAGAAACAAGCATAAAATAGTATCCAAAAACCCACTTTATAAGCTGTAAGTTCTCAAATAAAAAAATCTATAACAAGAATTCACTGAGTGCAAACACAGAGAAGGACTTTTATTCTGCATTCGCTCGATAACTGTTCAATAAATGTTAAATATTTCTTTGACTTTGTTTTTATGTTAAATCATGGGCATCTGAATTCATGCTTTGGAAAAAAATAATGCGTGGAATGTAAAACGTTGACCATTTCTGGAGAATATGAGATGAGTCACTGAACGCCATCTTGTGCAATCCTACGACAGCACAAGCGCCATTAGACATTGACAAATGTCTAAATAAATGTATTGCATAATTTAATCAAGCAAATTAGAGAAATTAAAACGAAACACAATTATTAAGAGTTAATCTTGTAATCTGATAATCCCAACCGGATAATCGAACGTGTATATATAATCAAACGATACAAATGAGTTTCGGTAACAATTTTCCTTGATAACTTACCTGTTTGTTATAGGTCCTACAAAAGGATTAGTAATAAGTTGGACAACTGCCTTAGAGGCGAACATTACGCCCACCTCTACGTTCTCGGATATCAACTCTTCGTGGCGCTTCTGTTCGGCCGGCGACCGAGTGGGTTCGCCATCCGATGCATTCGTGGGCGGAGGAGGACGGGGGGTGGCGGAATCACTACAAGGACACACTGTAATAACACAGAAAATAAGTTGAATAGAACTAAAATGGCAAAACAAGAATAGGCTTACTATCTCACATACTGTGAGAGGTTTACGCAGAAATTAAGAACCCTTAAAATTTCATTTAATCCAATATAATTTTTGATCACTGACGGCAAAGTTTCTACAAAGAACTTATCTTACATTGTGTAGTTTTAAACCCATGAAAGTTATCTACTAAATAATGAGAATTATATATCCACAATACATTAAGAACTATACAGCAGGACGTAGTACATCATTGACGTCGCTAGGGTTTGCTCTTCGATTAGCATAGGCGCGTTAGTATAGCTTCAGTTCTGGAGTTATATGTGTGGCAACAAGATGTTGTTGAATGAGATATCTGATGTTAGAGTATCCCGCAGTTATCAAAGTAAATTGGGTAAAAATGCGAGGAAAACGTTCGACTACCTGAAAAAGATTCATGGAGAGCAGTATGTTAGATGCAGGTCGAGATAGTTTGCGCTATTTCAAGCGGTCCTGAGTCAGCTCAGGAAAGAATGCGATCACAACTATGTGACCATCCTTCATATTCGCCCAACTTGGCGCCAGTGGATTGTTTCTTTTTGTTCCCGAGAATAAAGAGGACGCTAAAAGGATAAGCTTTCGACAATTTTAATGCTATTCTGAAGAAAGTAATGCAACGTCGGAAAGCTTCAACAGCGCTTTCAGAACTTATGTCACTGTTTTAAAAATGGAGAAGAATTTGATGTAGAAGATTATTTGCAGATGCAGGTATTGTTATTTGATTTTCATATATTTCAGCATAATTTGTTTAATAGCCACCCTGTACTTTGAAGATTTATTTTTCTAATGTAATATTATGTAAATGATCAGAAGTGAACATTGTTTTATTAAACATCAACCATCCGTCCAGGATCGTTGATAGAAGTTTATTTACAAAATATAAAGTACGGTATATTAACTTAGTCAAACATACTTACATTTTTCTTCGGATTCTGGTGTGACTGTTTCTCTGGAAATATCTGATAGCGTTGCTACTATATTTCCTTCGTCTGGTATCGATCTCAGTTCGCTGACTGATGTGGGTGGTAGTGTTATACTGGGCTCTGTCACTTCCTCTGTGGCGTTAATACGGTCGTGGCGATGGCGAATGGCGTAAAGGAATTCAGGGATAATTGGAACTGAAAATAAAAGAATGGAATTAGATACACTCTCTCCAAAAAGAGAAAAACAAAACAAACGACCTCGTGCAATTTGTAATCTAGCAAACTCTTGCCTGTAAACACTAGTATTGATTGAACTCATTTATTCAATCTATTGTAATTCAAGGGTCAAGTACAATTTGAAGCGATGCCCGCTTTGAGTTCATTTATTAAGTCTAGACCATCAGTTTGTAACATTAGGGCGACTGTATGTGGCGACATTGGATCGAGAATATTAAATTCATTCTCAGCACGGTCGATTCAGATCTCAATTTTATCCGATTGTCACTATTTTCTTGATGGCCATTTAACACCGGAAAAAACTTGGATCGGAAATGACCTGGACCGGAAGTAGGATTTTTTTCCTCCCCGAACTACCAGACAATAAGGAATACATCGAGATATGACTCATGGGGCTCCAACCCTTGGTTTGAGATGTGGAGGCCATTATACACACACATACGTGAATCCTAATTGCTCCTCCCCATGGGTTCGATTAAAAAAAAAAAAACCTTTGGCAAATGGAGAAAGAAATTTAGATGAAGCATTGAAAAATTATTAGTTAATCTAAAACAAACAAAAAAAATACATATTCTTGACCATTAACTGTAAAATTCTACTGCAACAAAACCCGTAATAACGCGAATTCCGATTTAACGCAATTAACAGTTTCTCCATATCCTCCTCGACTTTTCTTTTCATCTTTAAAATTAAACCGGGAATATTTCTACCAGGGGCGTATATAAGGGGGGGGGGGGGGGGGGGCCCGGTTCCCCCCCCCCTCCCGAAATAATGAAGATATGTTCTCCCAACGTTTTTTTTGGTTGAACAGGTAGGTTTCCATCGTTTTTTTTTTGGTTGAACAGATAGGTTTTCTTGGGGTGTCGGGCCCCCCCCCGAAAATATATTCTATATACGCCACTGATTTCTACTATACTTTTTAACCTATTTTTCAATAGGGAAGTGGGGCTTATGAAATCATTCAGTCTGTATGTGTATGTGTGTGTGTGTGATTTCCTCGCCTAATTACTGTTGAAGAGCTGGGTGAAACTTAAATGTATAAGGACTGGACCCTGATCTAATAATCTAACAATTTATTATGATTTTTAGAATTTGCAAACTATATATTTCGTTTGTATTTGACTAAGAATTTAGTGATTTAAACAGAAGCTTTATTTATTTATTTTTCAACTTTAAAATCAATAAAATTTATTGTAAATTTATCTGATGAGCTTTTGGATTTATAAAATAGTGGTAATAATTTAAATCACTTGTTTGTCCTTGATTTTTCCATGAATGGAGAACTATTACACGGAAAATTGACTAAAAAAAAGTAAAAATAAAAAACAAAAAACATTTCATCACTTATTATTAAAAATTTCATTTTTAGAATCAAATTTATAAAATCTTAAGAAATAAAAGTAACTACTTGCGACCCGTGAAATATTCACGGAAGTAAAACAAATTCCACATTTTTGAAAAACACAAGATTGAAAAAGATGTTCTAAGCTAATTTTTTTAGAAGCCATGACTTCCGTAACAGCCCACAAGTAATTTGAATATCGGCTTATTTGTTAAAATAATATTATAATATTGTTAAAATAAAAAAAAAATAAAAATGATTTATCAATTTCGTTGTAGCCAGCGCTGCGGTTTCTCATTATGAAACATAACGGCAACCTGCTGCCCTAAAAGAATAGGCTCGTCGAAATTGAGGCAATATTAACGGAAGTAAAACAAATGCCACATTTTTGAAATGCCTGAAATTCTTGAAAAACACAAGATTGAAAAAGATGTTCTAAGCTCATTTTTTAAAAGCCATGACTTCCGCAACAGCCCACAAATAATTTGAATGACAAAGCCAAATTTTGTTAAAATAAAATGAAATAAAAAAATTGGTTTACCTGTTTCAATATAACAATAACAATAACGAATGTTCAACAGCCAATACCAATAATCCTGTCTGGGCAACAATGACGGCACGTGCTTCGTCATTATCCCCTATTTCGCTGAGTAGTGAGCGAAATTATGAAAAAACGAGGTTTTACAAACTCTGATAAATTTTGCTGCATGAACTTCATGCATTTCAGTGTATAAACTTCATTTATGTGGGAAAGAAAATCTCAATAATATTTGTGTAATCGCGATCCGTCGCGGTGAAGTGGGATGAATATTAGGGATGCCATGTTTAAATATTCCATGTTTAAATATTCTGACGTATTCCAACGCTACACTGTGATTGATTATTTCTCTGCTTACAAATTTACAAAGATTCGTACAATTTTTGCCTATTAATAGAATGATTTAATTGTTAATTTTTTTTTTTTTTTAAATTTAGAAGTAGAACATTAACAAACTCTTAAGCAGAATTGATAGAAATATATATTTTGAAATACTGCGGTTTTTTTTTTCTAAACTCGTAGCCGTCATTGCCTTAAATACTATATCTCTAAGAAAAAAAATCCTAAAAATATACAGTTCTTGCACAGTTATTGATTTTACATACTGCTTCTAATGTTTATTGCTCAAATGACAAATTTATTACAGCATTTATTTTTATTATTTATCTTTAGAATAAATTTTATAATTAGAATTTTATTATTTATTTTTTAGAATAAATTTTCAAGAATTCCACCGTCAATATCAATGCACTTTAATTTACAGTGCTTCAAGTTTTTGAGACAGTGACATATTACAGCGGAGGGAAGGACAATATTTCGCGCATTATTCTGTGTATGCAAAATATTTACAAATATTTTATTATTAAAAATAATTATGCAGAAAATTCTAAGTTGAAAAATAAATGTATTCCTAAACAATATCTGT
This sequence comes from Thereuonema tuberculata, assembly GCA_023159025.1. Lineage (NCBI taxonomy): Eukaryota > Metazoa > Arthropoda > Chilopoda > Scutigeromorpha > Scutigeridae > Thereuonema > Thereuonema tuberculata. Next base: position 78,951,940 of record JAFIDM010002131.1, on the reverse strand, counting down.
ATTCGAAAATTTTGACTTGTGGAAAAGTTCTTCATATCTTCATCATCATACAATATCATAACTTATGAAAACTTACAGTAAGAAGAATCATTATCATCTCTTAATGTTTCATATTCTATTCTTCTTTGTTCAAATATCTTGATATATTACAAATAGAATAACGGTAAACATACTCTTGTATATCATCATGTGAATATCTAGAAACAGAATCTTTTTTTATATTGACCATGTTTACCTCATTATCTACATTTGGTATTGATTAAACTCAAGGATGAAATTAATTTCAAGGTTCATCTTCAGTTCTTATATTTCAGCATCACTTATTAGCAACAGTATATCCTCAACAGCGAATCCACACAAAGACAGATGAATGAACCCCATAGCATCCAGTTCATGGTTTATCATTGTTATCTCAATATAATATCTTGCATCGTTATGTTCATGGTTAACATTTTATTGATTTAAATTTAGTAATGGTGTCTTTTACTTTGAAACTTATTTTGACTATCTGGGAAACCGTTTGGAGCAGAATATATGGTTCGTATTTTTTAGAATGACCGATATTGTAACTAAGAATATTGATCTTTACTTGTGGGACAGCCTGTATACTACACAAGGTGATTCAAAATTCCCTATACAAACTTTAAAGGTAGGTCAGGAATAAAAAACAAACCGTATTCACAGTGGAACGAATGTCCGCAAACGCCAACCGAATGTGCTCTAGGGCGCTGTTTGGCAGCACATTAGTTGGCAGTGTAAGTTGTCCTGCATTGATTTCCTCTGGGGTTACCTTAAAGGCATCGTCTACGAGACGCCATTGCTTGTGATGCTGACCTCATCACAAGAGTATCTATGGCAGCTGGATGTGCGTGCGAAAGACCTCGTATTTTTGCACATGTTCGGCAATCGATGCATCGACGTCGTGAGGCGTGTAGTATTGTTGGTGCAAGAAGTTTGAGCACCTATTGTGAACCTGTAAGTGTACACCTTACTGTCATATTGTAAACATAGGATAATAAACATGTTGTATACCTTACTTGTTGCCTTTTATTTCTGAACCTTAATGTATCTTGTAGCACATTCGGGTGGCGTTTGAGAACATACGTTCCACTATGAATATGTTTTTGTATTCCTTAACTAAAGTCCTCCTGGCGAAAGAATGACTCTGACCTTGAACTACAACAATGATCTCTTAATCATTCCAGGACTGAAGTTTGTATAGAGAAACTATTCACAATCGCCAATCAGAAGCCAAGCACTTTCCCGCCATAAACACTGACATATACAATCGATTCAAATTCTACTATTGCGACATCTGGTGGCCACGGTCGTTCTTTGGTTTGTCTGAATAAAACCTTTATAGTTTGTACAGAGAATTTTGAATATATACTCATGGACAAAAAAATTAGCGCACCAAGAAATAATTGCGGGATCGTAACGAAACTTGCAGTGAAGGTACATGTCGGGGAGATATGCAAATGATTAGAAATGCAGCGT
>JAFIDM010002131.1:78917816-78945233 GCA_023159025.1 Thereuonema tuberculata | reverse complement strand
GGCGGCTTTAACTCGAAATGGAAACTGAAATTCGAAAGCTTTAGATCCCGTTGCTGATTGGTTGTTGGCTTTAAAAAGCAATCACATGAAGCATTGTTCACATTTCTATGAACGATTTGGGAGCAATGGAATCAAATGACAAAACCACATCATCAAAAACTACGACTAAATCAGTGGTCAAAACAATGAGGAAACTATGATCATGTGATTTGACCGTTACTCTTCGGGTCGTAGTACCTTTACAGGCTCCTAAAATCGCAGATCTGACTGTGTCTTATAAGTTTTGAAACACTTAATAAATCTCCTTGAATAAGAAATTATCTTTCTTTTGTATTTTAGGATTTTTTTTGTTTGGATTCTTGTAGAGAAATTTGCGTGTAAAAAAATACTCAAATGACGGTTACTGAAGATAGAGACTCCTGAGATCATTAGCCTAACAGGATTAATCTATCATCGCTACAATTAACAAAATAATAAATCAATTACCGCTCAAAAAAAGCGCAGTGGAAATAAAATCTCATTGAAATTTCTTAGCATTTATTTTAACATAAGCTAAGTTTTCATGTAATCTGCTGTAAGCAAAGTTAAGTCAAGCGGATAAAATAAATTCTCGAAATTGTCTATAATAATGTAGATATTATATCCCATAATCATCATCTGTTAATTTACGAATAAAGTGAAATCTTCTTCATTAAGAGTTCAATCCACGCTGTTCATTTTCTTCAATTCTTCTCTTCTTGTAGCTTAAAATCCAATAAACGTTTTGCAAATTATTAGGTTCTTTAAGTTTCTTCTTTAAGTCTCTTTCTTCAAAGAATATCGTCTCCTTCAACCATCTTCTTGATCATTCCAGGTTTCTAACATTATAACGATTTAAATGAAGAATTTTTATAGAGTTTATATATTTTTCTCATAATACGAGGGTCGATTCGAAGTAATGGCAACTATTTTTTATCTGCCAAACATGCGATAACACTGCAATTCTAGAATACACGTTTGAAAGCTTGTTTTGATGTTCTTCTGATTGGCACCACTGATGTGGATTAGGTCAGTGAAGGAACGTCATAGGAGCAAGTGGAAAACGTATTTGGTAATCATCGTTTAATAAGACAACGCAGTGTAGCCAGGGAACAAAATGGAACACAGGAATGCTCAATAAACATTGCTAATACCCTCAAAGTAATCTTCAAGATTGTTCACCGTACGCTGCCAGCGTTTGGGAACTGCCGTCCAACGCCATCATTTTTCACCACAATTCCCCATGTCACCCATCAGCTCCTTCGTAGGCTTTGTTAAGTCAATGGGGGTTGGAAGTCTTGGAACACCCTGACAGACCTAAGTGCATGCAACGTTGATTTGACCCCAAAACTATAGCTGCGTAGCGAACAAAGATGAAATTTTGACGGCGTTTCGACGAGAGGTTCAACACTTTAATGACCCCATGTAGCCAATGGTACTCCGTATCTCCGTCTTCCCAAACGCTGACAACGTACGGTGGACAATCTTGGAGATTACTTTCAGGGGTGTTAGAAATTTGTATTGAATATTCCTTTGTTCCGTTTTGTTCCTTGGCTATACTGCATTGCCTTTATAAATTATGATTTCCAAATATGATTTTTCTCTTGGTCCATGACGTTCCTTCATTGACCCAGATTACATCAGTGGTGCCAGAAGAACATCAAACAAGTTTTCAAACGTATATTCTAGAATTGCAGTGTTACCGCATAAAACAGTTGCCATGAATTATAAGTCAACTCTCATATTTATCTTTTACTCTTATGAATTATAGTTTTGATTCACTCTTAAATTAAACAAACTATATTAATTGATTGGTCGAACAGTAATAGGGAAGTAATTTATTTGTCTCATACTAGCACTGTGATTTTGAGACTGCCTGTAATGTTGAAAACCAGTTTGTATAAGCCTTAAAGTGTGGTGAATCTCTTGTGGCCTTTCAATAGAGGAATAGTGATTTGACACTTTGGCTTTTATTTGGCGCCATTCCACAGCCACGATCTATTTTCTTCTGAGTTTTTTTCTTTCTTGAATGTTCGATTGAGCTGTTACTCAACGGCGCTGACCGTCATCCATGAGAACAGGCAACGGATTGTTGTTACCTTTGACCACAAGAGGTCGTTTTGGTACCAATGGCGGACTTGTGCTTCTCTCTCATTGGTTATTCAAAGTGTTCTGTATAAATGATACATTCCTTTGCGTAGAGTTCAGTCACACCGCCCTTTTCTTCCTGTGGTTTAAATCCAACGAATAAAACTTCTATTTTTAGCAAAGGGATAAAAATGGTTATTTTACCTAAAAAAATTAACATATTTTAAACAAATATTCGATCAATAGAAGCTTTAAGGCTTATTAAAATTAATTTGTCCGTCTCTCAATCACCAAATAGCTTAGTTATCACTGGAGCAATAAATCAATACCGTAGGTTTTGTTGAACTATATTTCTACGAAATCGTAAATAAATTTCAAGTTAAAATAAAACGTCTATAAACATTAAAACCTCTGAACTTTGTGTGTGACAATTTATCGAATAATAATTCAGAAGAATGAATGAAGAACAGTTTTAGATCTCCTAGTAGGAACACTTCCAAGAACATGGGTTGAAAATTTACTTTTAGCGCAATTCCAAAGTATACAAGTAAAGGTCGAAGAAAGAATATCAGAATATAACAGAATGAACTATAACAGAATGAACAGAAGATAAAAGACTTAAGAGCTTTTGAATAATAATAGATTTTGAATAATAATAAAAAAAGTATTTAATATATACAAAAATTGTCTCAGTACTATATATATTTGTATGTTTAAACATAAAAAGAAAGCTTTTTTCTTTTTTTTGGAACAACCTGTAGTGAAGAACCAAGTTTCGAATATACGTGTATGATGGATTTAGAATTGAATACCAATTTTAATAGGTTGACACTGTTAGAAATCTAAATACGAGAAGGATTACGGATTTAAGAAACTTATTGCTTAATCCTTTATCATCAAAATAATGGCTCCTTTAATACTGGGATATTAACAGTACTATCAAATCGAATTGGAAAGGTAGATTTAATTATTTCTATTGCTTGAATATTTCATTACGGTAAATGAAACTATTTAATCAATAATGAAATGGGGGATAAAGGGAATTGTGATGGGTAGGCGGTTTTGAATCCTCAGCTCCGTTGATCCGATTTGAATCCACGGAGATCTGCATTAGAAGTATCTAAATCTTCTATTAAAATTTAAGCTTTCAAAGATAAATAAGTTTTTAATTGTATCACATAAAGACTGCTGGACAATCATACGTCAATTTAAATTGCATTCTGAAACTTTTTCGTTCTAATGTTCGTGTTCTCTCAAATCCCATGAAATAGCTTTCATGGAAGGGACAAAACTCATGAATTGTGTAATGCTCAGAGCTGCCCAGTTCATGAAGCGGTTAATTGTTAGAAGAATGAAATTCTTTTGTTTACATGTGTTTGAGCGTTTAATGTTCACAGCAATGTATTGGTGAAGTGGATTTTATATATTAATATTACTTTGCACTGTTAAATATTACCAGAAATCCTGTGTTGAGTATATTTTAGTTACTGTTATTCTATTATAAGCTGTAACATATCGACATAGTTTACATTATGTTTATTTGTTTGTTATCGATATTACTTAAAATTATGATTTCAATCCATCCTAAGAATTTGAATGACTAACTGTTTATTTTTTTACTTACGTAATGTTTGCCAAATCCTTAACATTAAATACCACTGAAATACACATGAATTACGTAAATATTTGTCTGATCTCCCCCCTCTCCCTTGTCAGCAAAAATAAACAAAGCTTGAACCCTTTAATGCTTACGTAATGCTTGAACAGTCCCCAATTGGATAGAGTTCGGGCAATTATTTCCTCAGTTCGTTAAATGGGCAAAAGAAATTTTCCCAAATCCTGAAATGGCGTAGGAGTTAAAAACACCGAAAAGCTAAAAACAGAAATAAAACCGTAACTGGTTTCGGGCACTCTTTCGGTGTCCTTTTTCAAACCAAAGGGAGCAGAAAGAAGGTCGGATTAACCCTAGTAACGGTTTTATTTCTGTTTTTAGCTTTTATGTGTTTTAAATCGATTTTAAGCTTACAAATCATGTTAGTCGCACACGTTAAATTTCCAGTGAACATGAAATGGACAGTCTCATGAATCACATTGACATTAAATGAAACAACCGCCTTTAATTCGGCTTCTCTACTACTACAAAGTCTTACAGGGAAGTCGACAAGTTTGTTTGATTCTTTTCAATAGAAAATTTTTTTCCTGAAGTTCAGAATAAAACGGAAGAATCTGACGTTTCCTTCAAGGTACTTTCAATTTATCTTCATTTCAAAGCTCTCTCTCTCTTTATATATATATATATATATATATAAGGAAATGAATGCTTTGGGAATGGTTCCTAATCAAAGAAAACTCAGCTCTGACCATTTTCAGCATTTTCTTTAATTATCATACCTGTTTTCAGTCACGACATTTGTTATCCGAATTGCTTTTTGTAATAAACCTTTACTCTATTTACTTACACTTCCTAATGTGAACTGAGCTTTATTTGATTAGGGAACATTTCCAAAGCATTCATTTCCTAACTCTAAAACTACGGCCCGCACAACAAAATGTTATAGAACAAAATGACCTTTTGAACCCGTATCTCTTCGCTTTGTCTACCATTTCTGAAACATCCTGTATATATCTTATTCTATCGTGATTAGGCAAAAGAGTAATTTTCTATTTTAGAAGTGAAGTTCATTTCAAAATTTCTAACAAGTAAGAAATACTCGGGTCTGCTAGAATCCAAGTAAATGATAATAGATACAAGAATTCTTAAAAAGAAGTTCATGAATAGATACAAGAAGTTTGAACGTATTTCGGACAACAGTTCTTAGGAAAGGTTTTGAATTTATATCTTTGTCCATAATTTATATTTTCCGATTACTAAAAGTAAATTAAAAAAAAAAAAATCCACACTTAATTCTTAGTTCTTTTCTTTTGAGTCATTATACTATAAATAAAATCTTCACTCTTAAATAGGTAAAGTATTTAATAACCAGAAGAAGAATGGAAAAAACATTACAAGTCACTCTGGAATGAAGAAGATCAGATAGAAGTTGAGAATGATTTTCAGAAATTTAATAATACAACGGAAAGCTCAGATGGAATTACAATGGATGAATTAGAAAATGCCTTAAAAAACTCAAAGAACAGGAAAAGTCCGGGATCAGATGGGATATATATAGAATTATTTAAATATGGAGATGGAAAATTAAAAGAAAAATTACTCAATCTTTTTAATGAGATCTGGAAAAAACAACAAATATCAACGGAATGGGAAACTGGAATAGTAATTAGTATACATAAAAAAGGACCAAAGGATAATTGTCAAAATTATAGAGAACATTATAAAAAATAAATTAACCCAGTTTACAGATACTTATTTAAATGGAAGAACATTGTGGATTTAGGAAAGTAAGAGGATGTACAGATGCTATATTCACATTATAGCAATTACTTGAAAAAAGAAGAGAATTTAATTTGCCAACGTACCTAGTTTTCATTGATTACGAGAAAGCTTATGATAACCTAAACAGAAATTTACTGTGGAAAATTATGGAAGAAGATAAAATTCCGACGAAATTAATTGATGTAATTAGAAGTATATATAGAGAAACAAAAATTAATATAAAATTCATGAACGGGAAAATATCAGAGCCTTTAACTATAAATAAAGGAGTGAGACAAGGATGTGGACTTTCTCCAATACTTTTCAACATATATATATATAAATAGAATTCTAAAAGAAATCAATATATAAAAATAGTATCCAGATCACAAAAGATAAAAAATTGAAGACATTACTGTATGCTGACGAATATACTGTATTCCAAAGCAGCAATTAAATATGGGAGTGAAACCTGGATATTGAAACAAAGAAACAAAGATTGGAAACTGCACAAATGAAATTTTTGAGACCTTTATTAGGGTTTACACGTTTCGACAAAAAGAAAAATAATGATATTCGAGCTCAACTTAAAATTCCAAGTTTAATTCAAGAAATTCAAAATTACCAAAAAAATTGGCTTAACCATGTAGAAAGGATGTCCAACGATAAGATTCCAAATTTAATTTTGAAATATAAACCCAAAGGAAAAAGAGACAGAGGACGACCAAAAATAAGATGGAAAGACCAAAATCATCTTCAGAGCTAGGAACAGACAATCATTGTCTATACCTAAGATGTTCAAGACAAGACAAGACAAGACATTTAATAACGCAAATTTTCGGAAAGCAACGTCTTTCCTTTTTCAAGATTTGCGTAATAATTTCGAAATAAAACAGAATTAAGTTTCCATTCGAACTTCTTGTATTGAGAACAATTAACTTACTGTAGCTTCTATGTAGAATCTTAGAGAAATCAAACCCTTACTTGAATAAACGAAAATTCTGTGCATTTTCTCCATTTTCTTGCGTTTCTAACTTTGAATATTGAGAAGCATTAACTTATTGTAGTATATCCGTAGAATCTCAACATGAATTTAATAATGTGTAACATATCAAGTATAAACCCCTCGAGAAGTCTATTTTTCAATCTCCTAGATATTTAACAAATAGAAATTACAAAATTGACTGTTAGAATTTAATTCATCAAAACGCATAATTTTACATGATTTCAAATTAATTAAATCCCCAGCCAAATTTACAAATTTTTCCTCTACCTCTACCCTTCGTTTATGTTCCTATGAAGCCGTCTTGTATTTCTAATACGAACGCTTCAGTTGTTCTCCTTGTGATCGTGTTTTTCTCCGTGTACAAAGTTTTTACTTCATACTTCATTTTGTGTCCACATCTCTAAGGGAAAGGCAAGCGGACTGTAAGAGAACCTATAGTAGAACATAGTAAATATATAGAAAGAAAACACACGGGCTTCTCAGAGGTTGCTGAACACTGTTTTGGAAATAGACACAAAATGAAGAATGAAGTAAAAACTTTATATATGGAGAAAAACACGACCACAAAGAAAATAATATATTTTTTTCAGTCATTTCTTAATTTTCAGTCATTTTGAACTATGGGAAATTTAATATATCTTACAAAATGGTTTAATATGAAATTGATCGGAATTGTTAGAGCTTTGAATTTTCAATTGTAATATTTTTATGTATTTGTTTTCTATCATCTTCATGTGAAAACTGAATTTTGAAATAGAAAAGATAGATTGAAATCTATTCGTAAACATGTATTCCAAATTTAAAAAAGATTCATTCAGTAATTCAGAAATTATGACTTACATGAAGCTTTGTCTGAACTGGGTTTGAAAGCGGCACGAGGCATGGATGTTTCTCGTCCTTTAAAGATTATCAAAGTCTGATTGTCAACTAGTTGTGGTTCCTAGATAGTTTATCCAAAGATAGAAACATCCTATACCTACCGTGGAGTGCAATTATAAGAAGTGCAGTTTTATAAAGAACATTTATCTACTATATGCAGGCCCGGATTTCCGCCTAGGCCTAGAAGGCCCGGGCCTAGGGGCCCAGCCAGCCGAGGGGCCCCGCCATATTGAATTTTTTTTTCTTTCGTTGTAGATTTTCGGGGTGGGGGGGCCGCAAATATCAAGTGCATAGGGACCCTGGGTGTTTAAGTCCGGGGCTGACTACATGAACTAGACAAATATCAAAAATTAAATGAGGAATTACAGAAACCACAGAATTTTTCTTACCTACTGTAGTGAGCAACATGTTGTCTAGAAAAAGAGCAATGGCGACTATCACCAGAATGAGGCGACGAGATTCTCGGCAGTTATGAAGACATTCGTGGATCCGGGACCGGGACACGTATTCATGGACTGTCATGGCGACTGAAACAGAAAAGAAATAGAGAAAAAGGGAGGCACAGAACAACCATAAACAATGTTTTTTGTGAAATCCTGATAATAAAATTATAAATCAAGTAATTAATAACAAATGAGCAGATTGTTTTTTTTTTCTTTTTAGCAAACTTAAAAAATGAAAATTAAGCTTTTTTTTTTTTAACCAATATTTACCGCTGTAGCTTTACCAATATTTATCTAAACCTGTTGTATCTCTATCCTTACATATTTTCAAAATCTCCTAAAATCTTTTACATACATGGGAAGGTTGCGTATATTGTATCATTTTTCAGAGGCCTAATTGATTTTTTTTTTTTAAATTTTAATCTTAATCTCTATTAAGTTGGGAGAAGTATCCAATAAAAAAAAATTGGAGAAGTCACCACTAGATCAGTTTTCTGGAAGTCTGCAATCGACACAAATTAGGAAACCGGTTTCCTAAGTTGTACTGATGGGTTCCTGTAGGTTTGAATTGAGAAAAACTTACCTGAACAATTTTCTAACGTATTTCAAACCTGAGACAATTCCAAGAGAAGTCAAAAAAATAATCGTGAATAATCTGAGGGAAATAAAAAACAAAAGAACAACGCAACAATCACGTTCAAATGAAGAAGAGATACACATGATGCCAAGTAGTAACGATTGTTTTGAACAGTGAATTCGAGACGTATTGTTGTGATGAATGAATTCTGAGGTTGGAAGAAAAAGATGGAGTTGTTTTCCGAGGTGTGAAACAAATATGTATTCCAACGTTGTTTCATCGAAGATAATAGGAATTATCTTGAGCCAATGTTCCTAGTCCCTGCAATAGGAAATGCATAACTAAGATTCATATGTATTAAACTGCAGAATTAAGTTTACTTTGGTGAGAAGGATTTAGGAAATAATCCCGATCACTGTACAACGTTCTAAAGGGTTCGAAAGCCGAAGAATCCAACGAAGAGGAACCGAATTATCCACTCAAGTAATCGGATATTCAAGAGGTTAGACCGAAGATGATTCAACAGCAAGTTTTGTAAGTATGTCTTTGATTCTCCTTTACACGGACGGTCCAAAGACACGAATACATTGACCATCGACTTTCATTCAATTACAACAGTTTAGCTAAGACAAGTAACGAGTATAAAGTTAAAGAGTCAAGAGTTTAAAGTAACAATACTTAAAGATTTCACAAAGAGACTTTTGTAATCTAATCTTGAAGCGAGGTTATCCAAGGGTATAACTGAATAGTTAAGAAGAATATGATTTACAAGCAGTAATTTCATATGAGTGAACTAGGACAACAAAATATTTGTAACAGATTTTTTTAAGAGAATATATACTCAGTTGTTTAAAAATCTGTCTTACTCGTTTTTTTCTCACAACTTAGTTTTCACACCAAAGTTTTTATAGCGTGTAGTTACAAGTAATCTTCTGCTGGAGCAAGGGTTTATATTATAACAGCTCCCGTAGGTTTAACACTCCTACAGTTCCTAAATTGCACCATATATATTGTTTCTCAGACTACGCAGTACTTTCACTTGCAGTACAATAGAACTTTTTCAGTGATTTTTCTCACTTCTCACATTTTGAATGAAATTACATTTCAGACAACTAATCATCTCATCTGCCCTACATTCATCACACATTTTACAGAACCAATCATCGAGTTGTACCTTCGATCGTTTTGTATCTTCAGTAGATAAAAATGGAAATAAAAGCACATATTGAGAGTGTGTCCTCATGTTATGATCAAAGTAAGAAAAAAAAAGTAAACAAACGTATTACAGTAACGCCGTGGAGATTTCATCATTTTTGTTTGTTTATGAATCCCAAAAAATATCAAAATATAATACATATCGAAATATCCAGATAAAATAAAGCATGTATATTGTTGCCCTTTCTGATGTTCATCCATAGTTCTGCGAAACAGCACTATCTACTTTTTAATTTTTTTTAAAAACAAGTGAATAAAATTTTGTGCTAAAGCATAAATTTAAGGGCGACCCATAATAATATAAAAATTTAAAAATAATAAAAAAAAAGGAAGTATAATAATGAAAGGAAAAAGAAAAAGAACATTAGGAAAACAAGAAAAAAAAAATCCACGCGGACATTGAGAAAAAAGATTAAGAAAAACACGATTCGAACCGACAACATTCAGCATATGAGTCCGAGAACTTACCGATCACGCTAAAGCTCACAACTGAAATGAAATGTATTTCTGACATTTCAGCTAATAGCGGAAATCCAATGAAAATAACGCCAAATACCTCGAACATTGGGGGCATTGGCCCCTAAAAATATCCTATTGCTAAGTTGTTTGGGCCTCTGAACGATGGTAAAGTCCGTTTGTCGATCCGACCTTCCGTTCGGGATTTGTTAGCGGGAGTACAATGACAACAATGCCAAATATCTCGAACATGGGGGGCGTTGGCTCCTGAAAATACCCCATTCCTACTGTTTTTGGGCCTCTGAACACGATGGTGAAATCCGTTTGTCGATCCAACATTCCGTTGGGGAGTTGTCGGGGGGAGGGGGGGTCAAACACGGACGGACGGACAGGACAAACGCAATAGCTACCGATTTTTGTCGCTAGCGCAATTGCTTCCAAATGAGTCATTAAAAATGAGATACAGAAACACATTTTTCCAAGAACACGATATTAATTAAGTTATTACGAATAATTTGGTTGAAAAGTAACAAATATTCGTTCTAATTTGATAGCTCTACGTTTTGCTGAATTATCTCAATCTTTGATGAAATTTAGAATGAGCTTAAACAAGGGAACCTGTGATCTGTCACTTTTTCTTTATTATCACTTCATTTTGACTATTCACTTCGCAATACATGATTTCCAAGAAGGCATATGGTTTCTCTAAAATTGATTTCTCTATTTATAAGTTGAAACAAAAGAAATTCAATGAGATTCTTTTATTTCGTCTGTTTGTAACGACGACATCTTTCAAAAAGCAATTTTTCATCGTCTTAGTATTTAAGTAAATGATGCTGTTCTTCCATAAAGAGAAGTTTTTTAAAAAAAGAGCTGTACTTATGAACAGAAGGGCTTCTCCAAAGCCCCCACCTCATTATGCAGAGCGGCTGTCATATATTGATGACCAAAGAGGAGGTGGATCTAATTCCCCTCGGAGTATTTTTCTGCCTCTTTTCACTTCATGGATTTATATTTACACATGAAAGGCGTTATAACAAATGAGTGCGAAGGAAATGGCTCCCTCTGTTGATAAATCGGCGTACTATAGTTAAGAACAGTAATCTTCCATCAGAACTTGCTCTAAAATCAAGCCGTGTGTTTTATTCTGTCAGGATAAGATGCCTTGATGGAATATTGAATATTACTCTGGTGTTGTTGTGTTTTTTTTTCTTTTTTCAACAAAACTTCTACACGTATCTGAAATTCTAACTTCAGCTAAACTTTCTATAGAGATTTAAGTAAAATTTTAAAAAGAAGTAAAGCAGACGCCATTCTGAAAACTTTGTAATTATTTCTCTTTTTTTTCCAAGTGAGTTTTCGGCACGTCTTCCTTATGTTTACGTCTCCCTCGAGTCTTCTAAGCACACAGGATATAAGGATTAATGGAAAGAAAAGAGTAAAAGATGGACAAGAAACAGGATCTTTGTCCCACTCATCATAATAACAATTAAAGCAATTAGTGATAAGGAAAATTACGATTTATATAAGGCAAATAAATTACAGCATTACAACATTGAAATTACCAAAAGAGGTACATTTCATTCAATATATTTGAAAGATGAAGAAATTTGATCAGTGGGTTCTGATGATGATTTTGATGCCGTAGTTTTAAACGACACCCTGCAAAGGTTAAAACTCTCATCCTTGTCCACTCTGGAGTTTCTATATCTGAAAAGGGAAACGCTGCATTTGCACGAGACGCGGGGGTGGGCGTTATCGTTCATCTTTCTCGATACATTAGTTTCCCAATCGACTGAGGAACTCGTGAATTTTAAGTCACTCATTATGAAACCGATCAATAATTGACATCTAGGAGAAATTGGCGGGAAAAATATTCTAAAAAAGAGAATAAAAATATTCAAACACTTGAAACCTTTATAGTCATACTGGACGTGTTTTCCGTCAAAACTTAATCATTATTATTTAAATCTTCAGTAACTAATTAATTCGCCATGGCAGTTACTGTTTAGTAATTCAGAATAATTGATTGTTCTCCAATAATAAAACAAGAGATCTTTTTTTGTTGTTTCACTGTGAACGTGAAGTTGAAACTTCGTGTCCAACGTGTACGTATACACTGGATCTCTAGGGTTGCCATCATTGCGAACCCCGTAGAAGAAGCCATTGAATTTCAGGGAACAGATACTGAGGTGGTTTCCCGTTGCCTTCCTCAGGAAGTCATTAAGGAACGACTCCAGACCTGAATAGAAAGATGAAGAAACAGATATAGGAAAGGAAATTTTTCAAACTTCCATTGCCGATGCCGGGATTTGAATCCACGTTCGACCATTAGCCTAAGCCGGAAAATCTTTTTTTTTTAATTATCATCAAATTAAATTTTAAGATAGAAATTAATTAACCCAAGTTAAAATAAAGATGAATTACACGAGATGCATTAAAAAAACGTAAGAATAATAATTTCAAAGTGATTTTTGTTTCAGGATTTTTTATAGAAAAAAAGGATTATTTAAACATACGCAATTAAATGAATATCACTAAAGATATCTAAAGGTAGGATATCTAAAGAGGGGCTCCAATTGGACGAAGTAAAGTCGGAAGGCTAGTCTTACTTACGCCCGCCTTAGCAAAGCGGAAAGAAAAATTGTCATCCCCTTGATAAAGGTAAGGTCATTTGCTTATTACTAGTATAGTATGTAAAATTATAAATTTCATCGTGTATACGATATTGATAATAAGTGAATTTCACGAGTAAGTAAGTGTATGGTGGATATACTTTTTTAATGCATTCCTCAAACAAAACAGGATCCCTTGAAAATTAAAATAGATTTTTCCTTTTAATCCAAACGCATTTTCCTTTTAATCCAAAGAAGGTTTTAATTTTATTCAAATTTATTTCTTCTTAAAATCCCACAATATGGCTTAATAATTCTTCCTCTTCACAATTAGTATCATTGAAGTTAAAATTTCTAAAATGTTCTGATCTCTGTTTTTCAAAACTAGGGCAAATTTGAAAGAAATGATTTAAAATGTTTCTTCTACTGTAAATTACATTAACTATAATATAGACAAAAGCAAAATATGTCTGTTGCATTTATAGATTTATAAAAATGCTTTTGACTGTTTAAATCACGCTACACTGGTAAAAGAATTAGAGAAACGTGCAGATAGAGATAATCAAGTTTTGCTTGCAAAGTAAACTTTATTATTTAAATATGTTTATTTCCTCGAGAAAATTGATTATTAACCATTTAAAAAAATAGGAATTGAAGATCTCCATTAAAAACAACTCCGTTAAGTTCTGTAAATTCAAAACAGGAATCCCTCAAGGATCTAAACTAGGTCCGTCATTATTTTAATAAACTCGAATACTTTACTCGATACACATAAATCCTCCCAATTGTTTGCTTATTTCTGGTCTACATGAGCGTTGAAAAAGCGGCGTTGCTAACACTCTTACAGACGCGAGCAAAATCACATGTACTTCTAGGGAAAGTGAAAGATGCTGTCTACACGAGCGTTTTCAACGCCGCGTTGGCAACGCTGATCTGGTCTGCACGAGCATTGGTGAGCGTTAGGAATGCTCAGTCCTCTAGGGTGCACTTTGCTTTCTCTTACCCCTATAAGAATGTCTGGTGTTTTCAACGCTCGTGTAGCCCCAGCCTTATGGAGGCGACTTCATAATAATAAATGCTAAAGATGATCTCCAGACTGCACATCATTGGTCTCAACATGATTTAGACCAAATTACAAAGTGTACACAACATGGAAATATTTCAGTGCAAAAACAAAAATCATGGTGATCAAAAGTGAAAACAAATATCACTCAAACTTAAAAATTCACACATTTGACAGACAACAAGGAACAAATCGTAAATTGTAGTTCTAAATCAATAGTAACATCAATAATTACAATTATCACACTGATAATTCACATGGCATATTCATACAATCTCGATTCTCAAAAAAAGTCAAAATACATATACGCTTAAATATTTAACAAAATTATTTTTTTTTTATCTTTTATAATAAAAAATCTTAAAATTTATTAAGCGTTGTCGACTCTACAAAAAGCTATGATATAATTAACTGGATATACATAAACAAGATTGAAATAGTGAAACGACTCCTTACAATCTACCAAACACTTAGTCAAAAACGACACGACTATTGATTGGTGAGCAAAACTCATTTATTCAAGCTGTTAAAATTCAAGGATCAATACAATTTAACCAGTGCCCACGTTGAGTTCATTTAGTATGTTTAGATCTAGGGCCATCTAAGCAACCACGGGGATCCCATTGGAATCCTTCCCAGGACCCCACAAATAGTGGTAAGCAAACCATTTACTGTCATTTCTGGATTCGGGGGGGGGGGGGAGAACTGTGTATGGTACTTAAATACTGTAATGGATAATGCAAACGACAAATATAGGAAAATTTTTAAAAGTGAAGGAAACCAGGTTACACGAAAATATTCGTCACAAATAATGATTGATGAATTAGTATTAACTAAGTACAGTAAAACCCCGCTAATCCGGCATCCGATAATCCGGCACATTCAATAATCCGGCATCGGTCTAAGGTTTTTTTTTACACTGTTTAAGCCTTCCGGGCGCGTTCGGCAGAGTTCGCGGGCAATCGGTTGAGGTCGGGCGTACTCGGCAGTGATGACAAATCTTCATCCGCCATTTTGTGTCGTCTAGTGCTCACTTGTCAGTGCTACGGTACAGTGTCGCTTTGCCGTGAACGTTCATTGTTGTGAGTTTGAGTTGAGTTTCTGTGCAATGTTTTCTAAACCAGGCACCTCTAAAGAAGCAGTGAAGCGTAAACATCACTACCGAAATCAGAGAAATCACAATAGAACACGGAAAAATGGCCTGATATCTATTAATAGCTCTTTTGACTCTTTATTTCAGCGGTATTTCCGCTATCCTCGCAATAACGGCTATTTTTAGACAGCGCTCAGTAATCCGGCATTTTCGGTAATCCGGCACTGCCGAAGTCCCGAACGTGCCGGATTAGCGAGTTTCTACTGTAATATGAAACAAAATATGTGATCAAAGTGATTGAAAAGAAAACAAACAACTGATTAAATAACTATTTAATATTACTTAAACGTGACTGATAGCAGAACACGTGACAAGGCATTATTATTATTAAAAACATTAGGAAATTTCAAGGTAGTGATCCTTTGTTATGTATCACAACGAAAAGTAGTTCTGATCAATGCAGGCAGAATCAGATCAGTTTTAAGCCAAAGTAAATTTCTCTGACAGTTACTAAAAATATCAAAGAAATGAGGATGTCGAGGGAACTTAGTTGAAATAATGATTCCAAAGAAGACATCAGTAGCTAAGCAGTAATGGTCCGCAAAATGTATGCAGGGAATAAACCATTCACTAAGTCCCGTTGCTAAAGAACATAGCCAAGATTTTTTAAGAACAATGATTGGACAAACCCACAAAGATAGAAGGAATTTTATGAAGGGAAGATAAAAATCAGAAGGAAAATGAAACGAACATCCCCCAATCCCGGAATGTTCATCGATAGAAATGTAAAAGGTAAAAAGAAATAAATTGTTTTAGAAAGAAGATCGGATTCAAAGGAAGGGTAAATCGTTAAGAAGATAAACCAGGAATTGTTTTAAAGTTATCGATTAATTATTAAAGAAAGAGACTCTTTAATTTAATGTTCAGATTAATATTTAAAACTTAAAGAAGACACATTTTTTTCTTAATTCAAGAAAAGCAACCCAAGTTAATAGTATAGTTTATTGTAGTAAATAGTATAGTTTTTAGATTGAATTGAATTGAATTGGATTGAATTGAAAGATTGAATCTTATTGAATTGATTCTAATTTGTCGTTTTTACTGACGTAACCACATTATTCTTCGGCTGCTACAAGTAAACCTTTCGTATTGGGGAAGTCAACACGTATTTAAGTAACATATTTATCATATTTATTTAAGTTAAATTCCAACAAAATTCTTATGTTTGATATGGTTTCACATTCTCATTCATCGTCGGACCTTTCTTTTTAAAAGATCTCGGCCCTGAGGCTACCATCATCTGCACAGTTACTGGCCAGCGTTTTGCGTCTCTGTTAGCCAACCAGATGATTTCCCACACTTCAACAGCATCAATGTCTGAATGCAATGGCTGTCATGCAAGATCGTGCCCTACCTCACATCGCCACCCCTGTCAAGCGGTTGCTTCGGGCTACTTCTACCGACGACAGAATCATCTGCCGCCATCTTTTTACAACGTGACCAGCACGTTCGCCAGCTCTGAACCCTGCGACTTTTGGTTTTGGGGGCCATGTCAAAGACCTTTCGTGAACACCTAGCCTAGTGATGGCACCCGAAGACCAGCATTACATGCCATATTCAGAACATTACGAGTGACACTGCTGTGGTTGCGCGTACGATGTTGCGATTTCAGTAGGTTTCCGATACGGGGGGAAACCATATCGAACATGTCCTTGTGTAACACACATCGAATCATGTGTATCCACTACAGTACTGCAGAGCCTTATATCGCCCTAGCGGCAACAATCGGAAGTAATTTTGTTTTTGCGCCAAACAAAATAACATTGCTACGGACGTCCTCATGTGACAAATGAAATCGTTCACTGATTAGTTCTTTAGTTACAGCCTTACGAAATGTGAACTTTAATTATGGACACCTTGTATTTCTTTGGAGTATCAGCTCAGAGTATCTCATGATCATTTGGTGGTTTTTTTTTTTTTTTTGCTAATTGACCGATCCCAGAAAGCTCCATTGAAATACTTTTACAGTTGAGTATCTGCAAAGAAAATCTTCGTTACCTTCGATGACCTTCCGAAATCGTAGGGAACAATTTTTTTATATATTAAATTGCAAATGTAAAAAGTTTCTCAACGGTTGTCACAGTGGTGCGCCATAAGGATACCTTCAGTGTTCCTCTCGTGTTCCGATAGTGCATTTGAAAACAACATTCGCTTTACACTGTTAAATGCACGTAACTAGAATAAAATCTAGACTTCAAATAATTTGAGCAGAAAAATGAACTACATTCTGTTTCGTTGTAAGGTTAATAAAGTATTAAATTCATTCAAATCGGCTTGAAAAATAATATCAGCCATCTTTAACTGTTTAAAAACAAGATTTATATTCATGTTATATTTATTGGTAAAACGCAGATGCTAATTCAGATGATCTTATTACGGCAATAAACGCAATGGAAAAGTGGACCGGAGGATTTTAGGAACAAGGTGTGAAGTGGGATTTCTGCAGAAACAAAGGTGCGCCGTGAAGCAAAAAAAAGATTGCTCTAAAGAAATTAAGATCAGACGTTTGTGATAACTGTTCATTTAAAAAAACTTGTAAACTATCTTTTTAGAGATAATTAAAGTTAAAATAATAATAATAACGATTTGGAATCTATAAAAAAAAGAAAGGAAAATGTCTACTGGCGATCGTTAGAAAATAGCAGAGGATCAAGGATTATTAATTCCCTCATTCCCTATTTCAGTTATCAGACGTGTTTTGCCTATGCGTGAAAAATAAATAGTTTTGAATGCTAAGATTATGAAGTCATCAGAGAAACAGGTTATATAATAAATAAATAAATGAATACTATTCCAGGCTTTAGATTACGGTATCCTAGATTTCTACGAAATCCTTAAACATATACTCATTGGAATTGGTTGCTGGCAGGAGGGCTCCAATCTGGCGGAAATCGGGAATTTTTCAACGCTGGAATCTCCTCCAGACGGAGTCCACTCAGCTCTCTCTTAATTGGGACCATATTTCTTACCTTTTTTCTTTGTTCAATATCGTTAAGCCTCTCTTAGCACTAAGCCTAGCCCATTGTTTGAAACGCCGGGCATGAAAAGAGAACAGCCGGCATCGATAACAGAAATGAACGAATAAAAATAAACTCTTTATGAAATCGAAGATAAATAAATAAAAAAAATATTCTTAAAATTGAAAAGCCAACAAAAATAATAACAATAAAACATTGTACAGTGAGGACAAAGAGGATGTAACCACCGGAAGTAACATTCCAGACGCGACCAAGCAATAACTAAAGTGAAGAAAATTAATGATAATGAATGATTAACTAATATAATGGTTAACAAATATAATGAACAGACTATAGATATATTAATTTTTTATGCGCATTCGCAAAGTAAAAAGCATCTGTTGTTCTTATGTTGTTCTTGTTCGACTATTTATCTGTTTGTCCGTTTGTCGACTCACACGAAATAGTTACTGCTGTTGGAATTTCTACTTTTTTCGATGTCCCATAGATGGCGATACTATATGTATTGCCGTAGCATTAGCTGTAAAGATTTATGGGAAAATTAATGGGGATCATTAAGTAAACTATATTAATAAAATGATTTATCTATTGAATAATTAATATCACCTTACAACTTGCTTTTTATTCGGTTAGATTTTCTGTTAATACGATATTAATATTATTTAAATCGATTGGTTTTGAAAACGTTGATGTTGATTTCTATTTCGAAGTAATTTATTATAAATATTTTGATAATTTGCATCTTTCACTTGAGTTACTGATATACGAATGCACTTTTAATGTGCAATGGAGATTCCTATTAAAGACAAATATTTTCTTTGATCTTTAAGTTTCGAGTATTGGAGGCCGACATGTTGTGTTGAGTGGA
Organism: Thereuonema tuberculata; assembly: GCA_023159025.1. NCBI lineage: Eukaryota > Metazoa > Arthropoda > Chilopoda > Scutigeromorpha > Scutigeridae > Thereuonema > Thereuonema tuberculata. The sequence continues at coordinate 78,926,501 of JAFIDM010002131.1, read as the reverse complement.
GGCGTGTGAAAGGTAGCTGAGTTCCGTTGTTCGATGAACGGAGTCAAGTGGAAGAAGGAGAAAAAGAAAGAAAAAAAAAAAGAATGTTCTCGAGCATACAGATGACGAATCAGTGGCTGGGTTGGCTTGTTGAAGAGGAATGATCGGACAGAGGGCGCTGCTTAAGCGTGGCACCACCAGATGTTGGACTTTCCATGGGCATTCAAGAAGATGGCGCCAAAAAAAAAAAAAAGAACCACAAAGCAAATCAAAAACAACTCCTGCTCTGAATACCAACTGATTCACAGCCCCTTGATGGAACCACTCTGACAAAAGAAGCGATGCAGGTTTTGAATTTTTAAAGCTAATTCGCACTTAAGAAAAAAGAAAATAATAATAGTCAAAAATGAAACAACTCCGGTTTCTTTTCTATAGTCGTGCAAATTCTATAGACTGTTTCTGTAATGTATTCGTGTTAAACGTTACTGATTTTCTGTAGCTATTTCAATAATTGTTAGTCTAGTCGCGCGATGGCGCTGCCGTCGTTTGTAACTTACTATCGTACATTATCGCACATTAGCTGACTGCAACATTCGATGTTACTGAAACAAAGTAAAACTATCAAAAGATTTTATGTATGTCCTTATGGGGACTTTTTGCATGACCAAATGTAAGGGGCATTTGACTGCGAGATGGCGGAGGCGAATTCAGTCAAATCTCCAGCAGATCTCGGAGATTTTTTTGCACGTTGAATTCTTCTCCAAACGAATAATCACCATCCGATCTGAACTTAGTCCAATTGGTCAGGAGACGCCGGGAGCCTTACCTCCTGCGACTCCAAACACTGCATACGCCTACAGTGCAATACTTTAACTTAGTATGTAAGAGTACTTACAATGAGCAGATCGAAAAGAGCAGCAAATTGATACACACATAACCAATCCTATGCAATTCTATAGGCTTGTTTTTCAATTTTGTCTCGAGGATGACTTAGTGATAGACAACACCACTTAATTCTAAAGACTTCTTTTCGCATAGTTTTTTTGTTTAGCAAAGTGTTCACCGATCTATAATCACAGCCTCAGTCAACCCCTCCCCCCACTCCAAGTTGTTCGTTCCAAAACTGTATTTTTCCAAAATTTCCCAGCTAAAAGGCGAATATATAGATAGTATTTATTAATAAAAATTCTTTCACGGCTAAATGAAGTTTGATAATTCCGAAATATTAATTCATCTTTTTTTATTATTATTTCAGAATAAGAATTAAGGTAGTGTTGAATAAAATACTTACCCACGAAACAAAAATAAGTAAAACTGACCCAGACTAACAGATAAGAAAAGAAGTTACTGAACGAACTTAAGCACTATTTTTCTTAAAATATGGTTGTTGTTTTTTCAATCACAGGAAATTTTTTTGATTACAAATAATCTATCTTCATATTTTTCATTTACTAAAAAATGGATTACGTTCACAAATAATGACGTTGTTACATCTTACGTTACGATACATTGCGCATGTTACGATCAGTTGGACTCTCGCTCGAGGAACAATCAAAATAATTCATTGTTTGTCATCAGTGAGGGTTTAAGTGTTTCGTTTTTCTATGGGAGTTCCCAAAGGATTCGATCGGAGAAATACTGTTTAAATATTTAAATAAAAAGATACAAAATATAGGTCGTTTCTTGTTCGTAAATGTGTATGTCAAGTTTCAGAAGGATCCGTTTAATGGTTAAAAAGTCAGGAAGGACACTCATGCACTCACTGATTTTATCAGCACATCTTAGAGAAAGTAGGTTTTAAGTTCATATTTATTTTATTCTTGTCTCACTTTAGAACATTGTTCAACTACGGATCTTTAAATGAACTAAAAGAAAAATAAGGAAAAAGAAGTTTCGTTATAATTGCAGCTTTAATCTCTTCTAATAAACGTTGGGGATTTCTAATTAAACTTAAAGAAGATTAGTTAGTAAAACTAATTAACATTTAAAGTTGCTCAAAAACACTTAGGCTTCAGTAATAATTAGTCTATCTTTTATAGTTAGATACATTTAATAATTTAAAATTTGAATTAATTAAATAATAATTATTTCGTCGTAACTTAAAAATAGAAATATTTATATTAGAATTAAATACTTACATTCTATGACATGCTAAAACAATTTAAAAGTCATAAATAGGAAATTTGAACGAATATAATAACTAATAATATTAGGATTAGAACGATTAACTTTACAAGCCATACAGGCGTTTCAGGATCTCGGAGATATAGGCACCAATGATTCCCGATCGTTGGGATGGAAGTTGGGGTCGGATCCGATGTCTTCCCGTAATTATTAAGAAACCCTAGGACCCGTCTGGAGAGAAGCATCAAGGGAAAAAAAAAACCCCAGACATTGCCTTGGAAGTGAACCCGGCTCTTCCAGCCCGCAGCCCAGCGGCTTTACACTGGATTACCTGACCAATAGAAATAATAATAATAAATAATGAAATGGCAGAACCATTCGGTTCTGTCTTTGGTCAACAGCAGATGTATTTTTGTGACTGAGAGCACCGAGGAATTACAATTCGCTAAACGTAATTGCCAAATCTAGGGATTTCCTGAACCTATTATCTTTATATTATATTATATCTCATGTTTAAATTAATAATGTGCTTTTACTGAGCATCTAAGTCTCACTATTTCACCCGAACTATTTCATCTGTTTCGTCCGTTCGTCTGTTTATACACTCATCACGTTAAAACGGCAGGACAGATTTCCATCATTGTTTATTATTGCCCAAAAAAAGGAGACCCATATATTTTCATTTTTCTCAACCTAAAAACTGATCCCCGAAATCCTTCACTTAAATAGGATTTCCTTAAAATCTGATGTAATGCTTTCTGTTTGCTATATCTATAGTATAGAAAAGCCATTCGTATAAATATCTTATCTGCTGTCTGTTGGATGTATGTACGTATTTTCTTTAGATTGACTTTCTTTTATTTGGAACTTTAATCCTGTTGTAGTATTTTCAGACAAACATTTTTGAAATCTTTTTTTCCGTAATAACTCAACATATGGATTTCTAAGTAGTTTCATAATTATAGTGACTGTTGCTAAGCTGTTCTTTTCAACAATATTACTTCTTAATTTAGGTGAGTTAGATTGCTATCTAGGCGATTATACCTGTTACCGGTACATTGTTATTAGTTTATTATTTGAGCAGCCATTAATAAAAGTTAATGATTGGAGAAAAAAATGTTAATTTTAGCTATTATAAACAATGGAATATCAAAATTTAGTGACTTTTCAATTATTTGGGATTAGGCTGCGTGGCTTAAGTGGTAATTCGCTTGTTTGCAGCCTAGAGGAGCCCGGTACGATTCTGATAGAGATATGATTTTTTTTCTGAATGATTTCTTTTAATGCATATGTTACAGTTCGCTTAATCCTATGTCAAATTGATGTGGAGTTTCAGGTGGCAAATGAGCGTGTCGCCCTCCAGGTGATATTAGTGATCTCAGGAACCTTAACTCCTGCGATCCTGTTAAGGGTCTTGTAATCAATATCTTGGAAGTTCAATTAAATTCGTAAATATCAATGTTTAGCTAATACAACGTTTAGCTTATGGCTTTTATACGGATCTATATATGGATCTTAAGTTTTAGGATTTTTTTTTTGTCTTCTTAGGTAGCTTTATACTTTTATAAATCACTTTATACATTTCTATGCCTTTGTTTAAACTTTGTCTTTGCTAGATCCTAAACTAGACAATAAAATGCTCTTTTTTTTCTTAAGGCATGTTCTGGCATGTTCTCAGGCATGTTCTGGACATTTCAATTATTGTACATTCATGCTTATTGTTTGGTAGTAACATCTGAGACCATATCAGAGATTCACTAAATTCATATTAGCACGGATTTAAAATAGGAATTAAAATGGTTAGGTCTTTGGCATTTCCAGCTAAATCCATAAGACTAACAAGGAAATATAAAGGAAACAAAATGTATAGCCTGTTTTGAATTCTTATATTAATATTTCTCTTTTAATTTAAAACTGTTATATTCTTTTAGCGAAAACTATTTATAAGAAAACGAGTCTTGGACTTTAATATTAGCATACATTCAAGCCCAAAATGTGAATGTATACAGGCGATGTAGATATCACCGATATACGTAATTATGTAATATAAATATAAAGCAAAATATTAAGTGATGTGAATTGAAAACAGTCGAATTGTTTTCTTGAATAATAATGGTGAGACAAAATTATTTACCAAGTGATATCCTGGAACAGCTGTTTCACGCTCTTTGGCGATCATCAGCCAGGAGTAGGCACCAGTAAATAACAATGTCTCTGTACTGAGGCTAACATGAATGATCATCGGAAAGCGCAGTGGTGCCTCAAAGAAAAAATACAAAGGAAAATAAATTGTTATTTATTATTAATTCAAATGCGCAGTTTGAATTTTATGCTTTAAAAAAAAAAAATTCGTTGATGCCTGCGCACTGCTGGCACATGAATTTTCTCACTAATTTCTCATTAGTGAGTTTTTCATTGTGTATTTTTCCTTTGACGCATCACTGCGCTTTCCGACGATCATTGTTTTCTTGAAGTTAATGACCTGCTTTAACAATGTGGATTTCTAAGTTGTTTCATGATTACAGTGATTATTGGTAAGCCGTTCTTTTCAACAATATTACTTCTTAATTTAGGTCAGTTAGATTACTGACTAGGCGACGGATGCTGTAATTTAGGTGATTACACCTGTTACATTGTTATTAGTTTATTGCTTTTATGTAATATATTAAAAAATAAAACGTAAATATTACACAGGCTTTTCGTAGCTATTGAATAATAAAAAAGACAGGATCATAAGAAAGTAGACAAAAACATATTCTGTCCAATAAAGGTAATTGTTCAAGTTAATTAATTCTATAATGCAAACTCAGCTTAGAGTAACCACAAAGCGTCACAGATTCTTTAATTGTAATAATCTCTCCAAATCCCACAGAGATGTAATCTAAAATTAACTCAGATGGCGAAGTACTAGAAGAGATGTTGCTTGCATAACCACTAAGTGGTTGGGGTCTTGGCGATAACGCCCCCAGGTGCGTGGGGTTGAGTTTCTTTGGGTCCGAGCGGCACGCGCCTGCGCTCAAAGAGCAGCACAGCCAGGCGCACAAGTCTCGGTTTCGATCGCCCACAGTCAAAGTGGTTTTCCGCGCGGCTGACTCGTGCACCGGGGCTCCCTGGAGCACGAACACCACAGCTGCTGAGTATCGAGCGCCGGGTCTCCACGGGAGCTATCGCTAACAAGCTTCTGCCTGCCTGCCTTCCTTACCTGTGGCTCCACCAATGAATATGCATACGACCCTGGTCTCAATGAAGACCACGCTTCGATTACCCCACGGGACAAACAGATAAACAACATGAACTACTGAGATCTCCAGCTATTATCATCACCATTAGAAAACCTCACAAAGTCCAAACAAAAAAAAATATCAACGGAAGTGTTTCTCAATACCAAGGAGCTCAAAAAAAATAAAGAAATCCTAAAATCTTGTTAATAATAATAATAATAATAATAATAATAATAATAATAATAATAATAATAATCTTTTTGTCTATCAGTTGTGCTTTAATACTTTTCATCGTGCCAGGAACACGAAAATGGAAAAATCTTACATCTTCACTCCCAACCCAAACAAACAAACAATGGTTTCCACCATCGAAACAAAAAAATATAAGAAAGCCTCAAGAAGTTAAAGCGTACTTTGCTTACAATGTTATTTCTAAAGATTTCTTTTTAATTTTCCTTTTGAAGTCGTGAAAACAATAATAACGACTGTATTTGTGGTCTATTTATAATAGAAACTGGATAAAAAGACATTTTCCAATTTTCTGAAAAAATGAATTAAAATCCTCAAAATATTTGCTTAAATCGTCTGAATCGGGTTAAACCACGCGGAATGGATTAAGGACCTAGTATTTATTGCTTAAACAATGAGATATTGACAGAAATAGGACAGAAGTCCATTGTTTAGAGTCTCCCGTGGTTTTCTATGTGAGTTTTTATTACCTATCGCTGATTTCTCGACGAGGAACCATCTGCAAAAGATTTCATGTATAAACGTTCGATTGGCCCCAGTCTCATAAATGTACTCCAAGTTTCCCATCGGTTCAGATGTTATTGAGAGAGAGACACACAAACTAACTGATTTGATAAGCCTCGCTTTTCTCTTGGAAATTAGGCTAAAACAGGCAAAAAGCTTCTTACATCAACTTCTTTTGCTTTTATAATTTTTTTTTGCAACACAAAGGGGGGAGGGGGGATGAAGGCCAAAATCCTATCAAATCCCCTACGATGCCAGGGCTCCAAATAACGACTAAGAGATTTCACTGGAAAAAAAATAAGTCTGGTTCTTAGTATTTTTACGAATTCTGTAATTATGCAGCCATTTTTCATTACTGTTGAACCAATAAAAATGCTATTTTAAACACACGTGTTTTTGTGGATTGTTGATTGTAATTCAGTTTCACTTTTCAATTAGTTTGAAACATAACATTTTAGCACTAACTTAACGGGTTTACGTGCACCGCATAACATTGATATCAAAAATAAAGCCATACACCTGATTAAGCACTAAAACAATTTATATACATAAAGTGAATTATAACGTTTCACTTTATGTATATAAATTGTTTAAGTGCTTAATCAGGTATATGGCTTTATTTTTGATATCCATAACATTTTAGCAATTTCTATATATTTAAAAACGGTGAATTTTTACTGTAGAATCCATAGATACCACAGTCGGATGTACACAGAATTTTCTGTCCTGAGCAAAGATTTGCATTCGAGGGAAAAAAAAATGTATATATTTATATCTGAACTTGTAAATTCGTTTACGAGATCTCTTAACTTCGCAATATTCAAACAGTGTTCCCCGGAACCTCAGGGTTCCATAAGATAAAATTGAATTCACGAATAAAAATTGATCGGCATCAAATAATTTCAAAGGAAATATTATTTTGAATTCGCGCCCTATTCGAAGTAGTTAGGTGTTTTAGATCTTCTCAAGTTTATTACATGAAGCCTAAAAATTTATTAATGGGTTCCACACTGATTTTTCACATCGAGAAGGGTTTCTCGGGTATTTCAAGTTTGAAGACCACTATTTCAGCAGAGTTGTTCAAATTTCCTATTTGCTGTTCCAACACAGCCAGTAGATCTCACGCTAGTAAATAAACAAACCTTAAATATCTTCTGAAAAGCTTGGTTATTTTTCTTCTTGAAAATGTACCTTTTTGTCGACCCTGTAGGAAGGACATATTAGAATTCTCGTGTGAGTGTGTGTAACACTCCCCGCATCCCCAAATAAGGATTTTGATTCCACTGTCTTACTTCTTTGGATTTCCCTTGGCCTGGAGGTTTGAGGTCAAAATACAACTTCGGTTCAGGCCACTTGCAGTTTTATGTCTCATTCAGAAAAGTAGTAGTAATTGAACAAAAATGGTATATATCTACATTGAATCGACTACATCTGAGAACGAATAGGTTACCTTCGATCCACTGTGGCCTTACTCAGAATAGTCGAAAATGGGAGTCTACAAATGCTAAATGAACTTAATGCGAGCAGCTCTTGAAAGTATATTTGAGGCTTGAAATTACATAGTTTGAATAAATGAGTTTTGCGCTCCAATCAATAGTGTAGTGTCACTTTTAACAATGGAATCCAGGTTCAGACACAGCTGCCTCATGGCAGGCCACTGCCTTGACCACAAAGCTTTGTCTGAACGTAGATTAATTGTTAGAACATTTAATTAAATATTACAATAATCCACAGCGTGTGGTTTAATCCTAAAGTTATCTTAAAAATATAAAATTATTAAGCCAATAATGCGGATGTAATTATTTTTTTTTTTTAAAATGGAAAATTTATGATGTTTGTATTAAGTAGATGTTAGAAATGGGATACTTCGTTTTTACTCCTTAAAAAAAAATAAAAAATAAAAATAAGTTACGAAATAAAATTCGCAAGACTGTAGGCTTTTGAACTTCCTGTTAATTTTATTTTTTTTACGTTTCTGTGTTTTCTGAACTTCGCACGAATTCTTCTTTGAAAATCTCGGGTTATGTTTATAGGCTATCAGAAATGAAACGATTTTTTGTTTTTGTTTTTTGATATAAGAACTTATTCTGATGGGAACGAATTATTTCAGAATTGGAATCGGAAATTACTATTGATAGCATTAAAACTACACATAATGAAGTCACAAACAAGTAAAATATGAACATTTTTATTGGCAGTAAAAGGGAAATCAACAAATGTAGTCATTTAATAAATTTAGTAGAGGAACAAAGCTTCCTGAAATAAAGAAAACAGAAGATATAGTTGGCGTGCCAATTTTCAAAGACCAGTGTAACATTACAAAAAGTAAACAAAAATACTAGTTTGTCATTGAAAACCTTGAGAAATAAGAGGTTGTTTGGAGGCTACAAGTAAGAAAAACTAAGCATTTCACAGAATATGTTATAGGGAAACGATTTTTTTTCCCAAATTTCGCGGTGTTAGAATTGAATGTCTAGTATTTTGGCGGTATTTGACCTTTGGCTACTTTCCTAGTGGTCCTACATTAAGAAAAATCAACAGGTATCTTACTTAAGGGCCTCTGGCCCAGTTTAAAATTTCAGTTTTATAACACAAATGGTTTTTAGGG
>JAFIDM010002131.1:78896718-78917806 GCA_023159025.1 Thereuonema tuberculata | reverse complement strand
CGTGACTTTTCCAGCCTCGACCCAGAGACGTTAAACATCCCCATTGTTAGTAACAACTTTACATGTACTATATTTTGTTAAATTTTGTCTTTCAATATATAGTAAAACCTCGTTAAGTCGTCACTCAAGGGACCGAACATTTTTAACGACTTAAGCGGAGTGGGCATTTTTGAAAAAAAAAAAAAAAACACTGGAATACAATATTTTAATGAATGGCTGTAGGATTCGGTGAGAAAAATAAGATTTTCAGAAATCAATCATGCAAAAGAATGAGTGGAAAATAATAATAATAAAAAAAAAAAACATTTTACACTTACCACATTTTATTTTCTTTTACTGGCATTAAAATAATGAAACAGTGTTGATTGAGGAAGGTGCTGATTACTGGTAACAATTCGAAACACTTTGTAATGAAATGGAACTCCAACTTTTGTGCACATAGTTAATCGTATCTAAAACCGAAACTTCTAGCTTTTCGTTCCTATCCAAGGCTTTGATCATGTCCTTTACAAGCATTTTTTTGTACTTTCGTTTAAAGTCAAGAATTATTCTGAAGAATTCAGCCTTAAAGGCTGAAGAAGTGCAGTTACATTTGGAGGAAGAAAAACAATTTCGATCGCTTTTAAATTTTCGGGACTTACTCACTATGAAATAAAATCACACTCAATAGCGGTCAAGAAAAACGTCTAATCTTGACAAGAGTCGCAGCGAGAAGTGTGTAATTTCCCAAGTGAATTTCCCACGTGAAAATTCCCCATAAAGGCTAGGCTTTCTTAGAGTGAAGGGGCGGGGCTGAAAAGATAGCAGGCAAAATTGAGAATAAAGATGCTTTTCGCCATTTGAGGGTGACGAGTTATCCGGAGTAGAATTAAATTTGGTGACGAGTAAAAGAGGGTTGTTTTACATTATTGTCTATGAGACCTTATCGGGACCAAAGGAAAACGACGACTTAAACGGAGTGACGACTTTTCCTGGTGACGACTGAACGAGGTTTTACTGTATTTAAAATCTACAAGATCAGGTTAGTGGCTTAATAACAACAGCCTTTCTTTCAGCTCAGGTGCGTTTGAGGAAACCTGAGTTATAGTTTAGTTTTAGTTGGAAAAATTTCAAAGTTTTATTGATTTTTCTGTAAAATATGTCATGAACTTTTTTGAATAACACCCAGACGTTTTCGGTGCGGAAGGATATTTCTCTGCTGTGTTGCAAAATCAATGAAATTAACTGGAATAAGAATTCAAACTATAAATGAAACATTGTTATGATGATTTATATTTTATCTCGAACAAACATCCGAAATTATATTTGCTGCTCAGTAATAAAATTAAGTTTAAGAAGTTCAAAAGAACTTAAAAATATTTTTATATTTTTTTTTTTAACGTCATCAAAAGACCAAATTCCAATTCTAATATCTATCGAAGATAAATAGTTTCAAATTGTCCACTTTCTAAAAAAAAAAAAAAAAAAAAAGAATTAAATCGGTATTATTTATTTAAATGTTTAAATCGGATTAATTTTAATCGTATCAAATCCATGCGCAAAAAATGGATTAGAGAAAAGGACTTAATATTGATTAAGACAGTATTGGCAGAAATTGGATAGAAATCCATTTTTGTTATCTTCTCGATTCCTCGAAAAGAAACCTTTTGGAAAAGATTTCAAATATAAAAGTTATATCGTCCCTAGTCCTCGAATATTCATACCAAGATTCAAGAAGATCCATCCAAGGGTTCAAAAGTTATTCGGAGACAAACGCAATAATGAATTGATGAGTCTCACTTTCTTCATTGGAAGGTAAATTATTAACAATGTAAGTAACAGAGAGGAAAAAAAAATATGGTTTTTCGAATGATAGGAATTCGGTAGAAACCAAATTGCAGTGGTTTTGTTGAATTGTTCTTAAAAAAGTTTTTATTAGTTGCTATTACTGGGGGTTGCGGTTATTTTTGTAGTTTTGTTGATGCATTGTTGTGTTGGGGGTCGAGATGTCTATAGATCATCAAAGAGGAAAAATAGTCCGGGGCGGCTGGGGTCCATCACTTTTGGTCCGATATTCAATCGAGGGGTCGAGAGTGGACGGGGGCCGGGGCGGGGGTGGGACGGCAAGAGATAACCGAGGCGCCAGGACACGAAAAAGGCGGAGACGGTCAGGCATTAGAGATGCGGCCGGTGCTGACCTCTCTTTCGACGAAGCGCCGATAACGCTGGCGTCGCTCAACAAGTGGCATCTCACGAGCAATAACACTACCACTCAGTGGCCGATTGAGTTATGGTTGGGACAATTGAAAGGACGCCCCCTCAGCTTAACTTTATTCCAAGTTAAACGGAGGGAAGAGAGTCCCCTTCCTTCTCCATTTCTACCCCCATCACTCAATAAAATTTATCTAATTTTGTGGAGAGATAGAGGGGGGCCAGAAAAGAGGTTAAAATGATACAGACATAAAGATAGCCGCCGCCCTGCCTCGCTTATTTTAAGATATATAGCTCTGTGTCTATAAGAATTATTATTTATTGTAATACATGTGTGTAAAAAGAACATACACAATAAAGAATATTAATCACTTTAAAAGAATATTAAAGCGAATCCCCCAAAAATCAGATGTTAATAAAATTAAATCGTAAAGCGGAACTATTGTAAGCATTTTAAAATATTTTCTTGGTTTTCAGAATCAACCTGTCGGGCGTCGATGGCGATGGCTGAGGTATCTCAGCCTCAATCCCGGATCTGCTTTGGCTTGTCTTTCTTTCTTCTGTGTATGTTTCTTTCCTAACGTAGTTTGGATTTAACGTAGTTTTCTCCCTATGGTACACTCACGGCAACGATTTATTCGGCAAAACAGTCTACAGTTTCAGGACTTTGCCAAGACAAAAGGAGCAGACTCAGTAACAGGGTAGACATTGAAACCAAACCAAACAAAAATAATCACCCAGTGTTTTTCTAAATCTTGAATCACTGTATAAATGCTTATTAGCGGTCCCATGTTATAGTTAACATAGAGAACCGCTATTGCTTTTGTGTTGTCTGTCTGTCACACTGTACGCCACACTCTGTAGCTGCCAAACGGTTAGAGATATTACAATGAAACCTTCACCATTGTGTTCAGCATCAAAAAGTAGGTAACTACGTAAAAAAAAAAAATCAAACCTGTAGGACCATTCCCTGACCCCCCAAATTAACGTTTTCCATAGCAGTGTTAGTAACAATGATAACAATTAACACAGTAATAATACTGATGCTTCATACATAACAATACTAATAATTGCCAACAGGACGTCATTGCTAATATTTACAACGTATTGTTTCATAAATTCTTTAACATATCCAAATGATGCATTAAGCATTATATTAGCGGCCCTAGGTTACAGCTTGCCTGTAAAACATAAAGGAACGGTCTTGCATTTATATGCTCTTGCTTTTAATTATTTTCTTTATACAATTGTGATACTATTGGGTCGCTTTGCTTTTGACACTGTCTAAAAGCGTTAATTACCTTGTTATTTTTCTGCTAGTATTCACACAATAATAATAAGAATATCTACTAATTATGCATTCGACTTGACAACTCAAAACAATTTATTATTATTATTTTTAATCATGTCAATTTCTTGAATTGATTATAATACAATAATCCCTATTTTTACAGAAATTCAGAATTATCCGTATCTAGAATAATGTTTATCAGTTTATATCATTTTGTGGCCACAGTAACTAAAATATTACTACCACTATTACTGTTACTACTACTAATAATTACGCGTTGATATTGAGCAAACTTCAGATGAAAGAGTGTCGCCTTTTAATCTAAATATATTAGTACTATACATCCATTTTGGATCAAAGTGAAAACATAGAATTGCAATTAACTTTATGCCAGTATCATATTTAGAGTTTAGTAAAAGTAATTTTATCATATTAGACTTTATGTTTGTTAACCGATAGGCTTTTTAATATAGGACCAAGATACTTTGTCCTCAAGCAAATATATCTACTGTATTTCCAAGTTTTGCCAAATATGTGTAGATTAAAAATTGAGACCAATGTTCATTGCTGTCTCAGCATATGAATTTTCTTTTTCTTTATTCTTAATGTGCATTATTGTTTTTAGTTTAGATTTGTGGAGGTTCCATTTGTCTTCCCATTGCCACTGTTTATAGGTTGTTCAAGGCATGAGACAATTTAAATTACGGATCGAAATATTACATTCTGAAGTAAGTAAAGCAATAACACAACTAAACCCCAAATTGAAAGTTTAGCCCTACATCTCGATCTGACTAGATTTTGTCTTTCCATAGTAATTGAAAGACACCAAAATCAACGTCCCTACAGTTGGTCCTTTTTCTAGCTTTAGCAATAATGAAGTGACGCACTTTAAATTCTTTATAAGAGCCATCAAATTTTAAGGATGTGATTAAAGTATTGCACTTGACTCTTAGTTAGAGACAATTTTGGCTGAATTTAGTTCCGAAAGAACTTTATATAAATAGAGACAGGTATGTAGAAAATCTCACAGTGATTGTATTACTATTTAAAGATGTATTTCTTCCTAATCAGATTGGATTCAAATTCACCTTTGGTGTTCTTATTTCTTCTTACTTAAAATTATTACCTTACAGCTTTGAACGTAGTTATTTTACCCTTGCAATCAATGACTTTCACCAATTTCATTAATTGAATTTTTCTTAAGCATTTTCTTCACTGGAATTATATTATATAATAACAGATTTTTAATGGACATCACAGTGCTTTTCTTACAAATATTGAAAAGTTTTTCGATTGACAATTGCAAAGTAGGTGTTATCACAAGCTTTCAGGATAAATCTTTGTTAATAAACTGAAAATAATTTCATCGCTTAAAGCATGAACAAAGCTTAAGATATATGTGCTTCAATATATGAAAACAATAATCTATGAAACGTAATAGTTACAGTAGTAATGTTGCAATTAAAAGTAGTGATAATGGAGTGATTTTAAAAATGATGACCAAACAAAATGTGTAATATACGATCGTATGTGCTTCTTAATAAGTAGACAAATACGAGATTCCCGAATACCTAAGGGTTCAAACAATGTACCGCGAAAGAGGATATTACGTAAACAGCGAATTTTGCATTTGGTAAACTGAGTGATGTAATATTTAGGTCTAACAAGGGAATGGTTAGGCTTGTCAGTCCGAAACATTCCTTAAAATTTTTATCATTTATTCAGGACCTTAAGTAATTGACGTATACCAAATTTTAGCTGCTTATATGCATTGAAAGGGGGTTAAAAAAAATGCTAAAGTTACAAGAAATACGTCATCACTCTTTGCTTGCCACGCATGACGTCACTATCTCTCGCTGGTTTGCTGGCGCTCAAGGTCACACGGATGGCACGGCAGAGCAAAATACTTAGTTTTAAAATTATACTGTTATAATTACTGTTTATAAAATAAAAGCAATAACTGCAAAGTGTGGCTATATTTTTATTTTAAAAGAATGTAATTCTACATAGAAAAAAGAAAAGAAAGAAAAATATTAAATTAAAGAATTGAACAGAAATTTATATAACGCTAACTGTAAACTATTGGCATATTATAAATAAAATTACCAATAAAAATAATGACATTAAAATCGAATAATAACTTAAAGAATTTAACAAAAATAAAGGAATAGAAAATGTTTAAAAAAAACTGGAAAATAATTTCGTAAATTTAGAAAACATTTCAAAATCGTAAGATTGTGGAACTAAAATGTTTCTAAACATTGAAGTCAAGCAAATATCTAACTTACTACTACTATTAATAATGAAATGTTTTAATTAATAATGTAATTATTCGTTAAAATCCACCAAACAGACTTAACTTCTAATCATTTATTATAATAATAATGATTAAAGTAAATGATTAGTAGAAGTTTGTGTTGTGGATTCTAAAAAAAAACTAAGTTTAACTATCTATTTATATCTAAGTTTGTATCTTTTACAAAAATATCCAAAAATTACTTTGCACAAATCTTGAATAAATCTTGAATTTACTTTATTCTGAAATGAGTTGGTACTTTAGTTTTAAGAATTTTGTCTTTTTAGATTTATTTTTCTGGCATGATATGTGGTGGCGGAAAACAAAGGTGAACGTCTGGGGAGAAATAACCATGGGAGATTAGAAGGGAATTTGAATTGGAATTATTGGATATTTTTTTATCTGTTACAAAAATATGCAATAATTATCTAAACCCACAGGATATTTATTTCTACTATTTTTGATTATTGTGTAATTTCAAATGTAGTTAGGGTTATAAAACCACTGAGTTACACTTGTTCATAGGACTAATATCCGAATTATTATTACAATTACATGTAGTAATGTTTCCTAAATTTTACGAAATATTTTCCATTTTTATTTAAAAACATTTTCTATTCTATTTATGAAGAATAGTAAATTATGTAACGAGACCGTTACATTGTATTTTATTCTTCTTTTTTCATATTCTACTTATGATTAACTGTTAATGGGCTATAAAATGACAATTCGACATTCTTTTCAAAAATGTAAGATTATTTTTTTTTTTTTTTTCAAATTCAAATCACTTTATTTTAAAATACAAATGATGCCACACTTTTCATTTGCTGATTTTAAGAGTTTTCAAATAATAATTATATTTTAAAATCCTGAGATCACTGCTCTTTATATTATATATTGGAATCCACAATCATTTATTATTTTCATAAATGATTAGGAGAAGTTTGTGTTGTGGATTTTAACAAATAATTACATTATTAATAGTAGTAGTAAGTTAGATATTTGCTTGACTTCAATGTTTAGAAACTTTTAGTTTCACAATCTTACGATTTTGAAATGTTTTCTAAATTTACGAAATTATTTTTCATTTTTTTTAAAACATTTTCTATTCCTTTATTTTTGTTAATTTTTTTAAATTATTATTCGATTTTATTGTTATTGTTTGGTAATTTTATTTATAATATGCCAATAGTTTACAGTTAGCGTTACATAAATTTCTGTTCAATTCTTTAATTTAATATTTTTCTTTCTTTTTTTTTTCTATGTAGAATTACATTCTTTTAAAATGCAGCCAAACTTTGCAGTTATTGCTTTTATTTTATAAACAGTAATTATAACAGTATAGTTTTAAAAGTAAGTATTTTGCTCTGCCGTGCCATCCGTGCGACCTTGAGCTCCGGCAAACCAGCGAGAAATAGTGACGTCATGCGTGGCAAGCAAAGAGTGATGACGTATTTCTTGTAACTTTAGCATTTTTTTTAACCCCCTTTCAATGCATGTAAGCAGCTAAAATTTGGTATACGTCAACTACTTAAGGTCCTGAATAAATGATAAAAATTTCAAGGGATGTTTCGGACTGACAAGCCTAACCATTCCCTTGTAAGCAAAAACCTAACTATTGAAGACGATTATCTTACAAAAGATCTTCAGTATCCAAATCATCATAATCTACCTATATAAAAAGAAAAGTCCTGTCTCACTCACTCACTCACTGACTCATCAACGCCCAACCCAAACCCTTGGACCTAGAAAGCTGAAATGTTGCACAGAGGTTCCCTTTATGGTGTAGACAAGGAATAAGGCCGGATTTTTCGAAATTCCCACGGGATAGGGAATAAAGAAGATTTATATTTTCGCTTTAAAGTTGCTTATCAATATATAGGTGTGTGGCGCCGCAATACATCTGAGTTATCCAAGAAGGCGACAACGGGCTGGGAACTCGTATATTTTCCGATCTCGATATTAATTTGCTAAATAAAATAAAGTTTTTTTATGCTATGTATGCAATGGTTCCGGAGCGATGAGACGGTACCCAGCTAGTCTTTAATAAATTTCATTGAACTTACTTACATTTTGTGCAGTAATGAACTAAAAGAAAAGAACTAATAATGATTCAGACATTGCCTTATTAATATTTTATTCTTCATAATAAATTCAAGATGGCGCTTGATTATTTCCATTTGTGAAGAACAACGTCACTCATTGTTAGGTATTTCCATTTTAAAGATTGATTTGAGTAATATGTTTTAAGTATTCCACTACTAAATATTATTTATTTAATACTTATCATAATTTAATATTTTTTCCTTCCATTTCATTTTATTAAAGTTTCTTCACTTATCACCTGTTACGGCGCTTCCAAATCAACAATTTTTTTTTATTTTGTTGTGGAATATTTAGCTTTGGAAGAGAATCACTTGAAAACGCTTAGATAAATCAACCAAAGTCGTTTGGTTATTTACTTTCGATCGACGACCAAAAAACTGATCCTTTGTTGACGTCTGACTGAGTCTTTCCATTCTTTGGGGTCGAAAGGTTCCGACAGCCATTCTTCATAGCCCAGGATCCAGGGGTAGAAGCTAATCCATATGAATCCAAGAGGCGAATACATTATCTCCGGAAACGAGTGAAGGAATGGACTGTGTCATTCACAGGCGACCGTGTGTTTGTTTCCCACCCTCTTCTTAGACGCTGCTCTGGCAGAAGCAGGCATTCATTGCTGTTAGGCGAGCAATGGTTTGCTGTATTTGTTTTGCACGCGATAAGTGCTCTCCCCTTAAAAAGACAGTGAACATCTTAACACTGTGCAATTGCCTTTCACTACAAGAACATTTGCTCAACAATTGTCAGTCATCAAAGAAATTACGTCATAGAATGTTCTCTCTAATTCCATATGGAAATCTTCGACAGCATTGCCATATGTTTAAGCAGAAAATAATAACAACATGTCTTCTTGAAGCTGTATTAAAATTAAAGGATTAAAAAAAATGTAAATACAGTCGGACCTCGATATAAAGTCACCCCTTGGGACCTCGCGAAAGTGACCTTATAAGCGGAGTGACCTTACAACCGATTCATACGCATTGTCAATAAATAATCATTATATAAATACAGTCTAATTCTTTGTAAAATTTAATACATACAAAAATATCAGTTTATTAGGTTATAATTTTTTAATTTAGTTGAACCAATTAAAGTTAATGGAATCAGAAATAAATTATTTTTTAAAAATTTTAATGCGGAATAAAGTTGTATACAAAGTGCTAGTATGCTCAAGCAAAGTACTGATGTACAATTGACCTTACTTAAAATAATCCATAATACAGAACTGTCGCGATTTTGGTTTCATCTTTTGTACAAATGTTTTCTAAGTTTTGTAGTTTCTGAAAATTTAATGCTCTGAGTGCTTCTGCTTGGGTCACCGCTTCACTCTCAGTATCACCGTCGTTATCCTCACTTTCTAATGCATTGGAATCTAAAACTTGCGAAACAATTTCGGAAATCGAAGCTTGAGAAGTGGTAGCAATTTCATCATTAATTCTCACGTATTCACTTTCCCCTTCTATAGCACAGCCACGATTTCTGAGATCTTGTATTTAACACAGGTAAAGGAATATCGTCTTCATCATCTTTTTTCCTAGAATTTGAGGGGATGAAGTGCTTTGTGAAAAAGCTGTCCCCTCCGTAAATAGGAGAAATGACGACGATAAAAGATCGTACCCCAGAAAAATTCTTGGAATTGAATCAGTGTGGCACTGAAATCACAGGCAAAAGTGACATTATATGCGATTACGGTATTTAAGACCTGACCGTACATCCGATAATCCATATTGTAGAATTCCTATTCAATGAGCCCGGACCGATGGTGAAGTCCATTTTTCGATCCGACCTTCCATTCGGGAAAAATGCCAATATCTCGAAAATGCAGGGGGGGAGGCGTTGGCCCCTGAAAATACACCATTTATGTTTGTTTGGGCCTCTGAACATGATTATGAAATCGGTTTGTCGATCCGACCATCTGTTCGGGAGTTGTTAGGAGTGAACAGAGAGCAAACGCAATAGATACCGATTTTGGTCGCTATCACAATGGCTCCCAAATAAGTCACTAATAACTAGCCTGAGCTTATTAATCTTCAACTTTCATCTTAAATAATGTTTATTTCTAATGATAATCGCGATTTAAGGCAGTGATTGCTGAGTTTCAAATAGTTGTCAATTTGTTTTTTATGCAATATCTACAATTCTTTTTTTTAGTTGTTATTTTAGTTTAATTATACTTCTACTAAATCTAATTGCTACAAACAAGCAGCATAGACCTGACATTTAATAATATTTATCTATCATTAAAATTTTAGCCTTGTAAGATAAGTAGATTTTCCTTCTTGTGATTTAGTTTGAATAAACAACGCAATTCGATGCTTTTTCAGTAGCTTTTCTTTTTAGCTGTTGAGCAGATATGGGGACGTCCATGAATTACGTGAGGTGTTTTTAAAAAAATTTGTCCCCCCCCCCCTTCCCCCTTGGTGAGATTTCAAAGAGTCAAAAAATCTTTGTAATATTTATATTCTCTGAATTAAAAAGTTGACGTGATTTGAGCCGTCATTGAGCCCCCCCCTTTAAATGAGATTTGGTGAGATTTTGCCGGACCCCTCCCCCCCATTTTGAGCTCAGGTAATTAATGGACGCCCCCTATGTAAAGAAACCGCTTTTAAGTGACCTAAAATTATCAAATAACCTGGCTACTAAGTTTAACCTTCGTAGGGTTGATAGTTTTGGAATTAGTCAGTGTAAAAACAATACGAGTTAGATCCTGTCATGATTCAGGCCATTAAGGTTGGATAAGAGCTCCCTGAAAGAACTTGAGTTCTTTCTTAGATTGTTGATTTTTTTATTATTATTTTCAATTATAAAAACAATACAAAGGAAAAAAAAATTTACAAGAGGTAAAATAACCACCAAATGTAAACAATCTACCTTTAAATTTTCCGTTTGCTGAAGATGAATTCAGTTCTCAAATAAAAATTGTATGGTTGTATTTTTAAAATATTTTTTTATTTTTGCCGTCACTGACAGTTAAATGTTTCTCTTCTAAGCGTTGTGTGCTGGAAGTTTTTCATCTTCAATAGCTTTGCTTATGCCCGCGTCACACCAGCCTATTTTTTTTTCAACATTGTTTTGCTACACTGAAATTCCCCCTTCCTTGATTTCCACCGTCTCGTCGAAATATGGTGAAACAGTGCAAATGATTGGCAGAGCGCTAGCCAATCAGAGTTGAGCTGAAAAGATTTTGGCGGTTTTTCCCAGTTACGAAAAGACGCCGTTTAATCTTTTTTTAGAGGCTAAAATCGTGTTTTGGCAACGCAATTTAGATAGAATTTTAAATTACTTTTAGTAAGCTGTCAATCTGTTCGAAACTAATTATAAATTGTATTCAAGCATCTCTACTATTTAAGCGAAAGCAAACTGAATTTGGGTTGAAAATAGCGGGTATCTTACAAGCCCCTGCGGCCTTTCACGCAGCTCAAGAAGTAAAATCTCTCTTTAAAAAGTTGACATTGCATATTTTGACGCATAGAATTAATTTATTTCAGTAAAATTATTGTTTATTTTCGAAAAATAATCTCCTCACTGTGATATTTAATTCCTAATAGCCTTCGGATTCAACCGATACGGTGCGAAAATGGCGCTGGTCGGCTTCTTCGGGTCGGTTCTGATTGGAGCTCACTAATTAGCATCACTGAAAACAACGTTTCGTTTAGAACCGTTCTTAAATTTTTTCAATGA
This sequence comes from Thereuonema tuberculata, assembly GCA_023159025.1. Lineage (NCBI taxonomy): Eukaryota > Metazoa > Arthropoda > Chilopoda > Scutigeromorpha > Scutigeridae > Thereuonema > Thereuonema tuberculata. The sequence continues at coordinate 78,906,245 of JAFIDM010002131.1, read as the reverse complement.
TCGAATCATGGTCAAGTGAGGCAAATCATACGATCATAGACCTCAATTCTAGGGCCAATGATTGAAAACAATGATGAAAAATAGGCTGATGTGACGCGGACATTAACATTTCTAATTAAAGTTGTAATTTCTATTCCTTGACTGTACATTTTTTAATCTTTCCTGGCGCAGCAGGGCTATCAATGCTATTGTGTCACAAAAGTCATTTAACTACTTAACTATCCGGTTAACTAACAATATCCAAACTATTTTATTATACCGATATATTGAGCTGCCAGAAAAACAAAGACAACGTTACTTAATTCAAATCTTGTACAGTTGATATTTGGGACATATTAACAGATGGATATAATCTACAAATGCTGTACATTTTAAATATGTAGGTTCTATAGTTTTGTTTCAGCAAAAAAATAAAAATATTTCTCAAAATAGGATACCTGGAAATATTTTGAAATAAGTGTAAACATGTTGATTGCGTGACATGTAATATCATTACAAACAATATTTGTAATAATAAAGACAATCAAAATGACTTCTCACATAAACAGTCTTTACTATACTGCTTTATATTATTTATTGCTGACTTCTTTAGACATAAAAAAGAAAAGGGCAAATACTTTTCACTTACCCTTAAACGAATCCGTTAAAATGTTTAAAATTTTACAATACATACAATAGATAACAGTATCTACTCCATTTGTTAGTCTCTCTCCATTCCCAACTAGTTCACATTTTGTGAACAATTTTATTCAAAATCTACTGAAGCTAACAATACGAAATTTTGCATGCCCACGTAGAAACCCGTGTAGAAGTGCACAACCATATTTTCAACAGAACACTGTAAATTTTTTAAGAATTATTTGTTTTTAAAACTTGGAAAAAGCCATAAAAAAGACCACAACAAGAGCGCTATTAGTTCTCAAATCGAAACAACAATTTGTAATATATAAAAATGCTACAGTGTCGTAGCATTATTCACTTTAAAATGACTCCGTGCAATTTGTCTGCCCACGTAGAAATCCATGTAGAAGTGCGCAATCATATAAAAATTATTCAAAGGAAAAATACATTACTGCCTTCAACCCTACCTGAACAAATATCGAACAGGCGAAACTCAAAGCAACCTCTTCGAGTTTCGCAAAGCAAAGATTTCAATTAATCATTTCAATTTAGAAATTTAGTAAGTATAGAATATAAGAATAAAATTGACTTATATTACTAAACATATAAAGCCCTATATTATATAGGGAGCTTTATTATATAGACGCAGTTTCAAGTTTTGCCTTTCAGATATATGTATATAATGTCCAAACTGGAAGCTCATCCTTCGAGTTTAGAAAAGCAAAGATATCAATCAATCATTTGCAATTTAAATTTAGAACGTATAGAATATAAGAATAAAAATTAACTTTTATTACTAAACTATTACAGCCGGACAGTGATATGAAATTTGAAACCAAAGTAAAGAACAAATCACTGTCTGAAACTGCCAATTCAAATTTCAGTTCACCGTTTCTATGGTGATAAAACAGATTATTCGATCACCACGTCATCAGCGGCAAAATTTAGAACTAATTTAGCAAAACGCAACAATATATATATACAGATAGTACATCGGTGTATATTTACACTTTCTGACGATTTTTTTTGACTTCAGGACACAAGACTTGGCTGTTATTGTGAAGTGCTCATTAACTGGGACAACAAAGACCAAACTCTAATCAATGCTAGTCATTAATATTTAACCCTCAAATATAAAGCTTGATGTTGATAATTTCCTTTCAAGTTACTCATGTTTCAATATTGTGTCCGCTAAGTACAATGGCCCTTATTATGGGCTGATATATTCCAAAATCTAATGAGATCTAGATTATAGCACTAAATTCTTAATTCTTAAATCTGAAGTTTGTTAGAGATAAGGTACTTAATATTTTTCGAGTTTTCGCGTCCACTGAATTCTCCATTACAAATATCCATAAACACATGTATAGACAGGCTAAGAGACATCGCTCACAAGTGAATCTAAATAGAAAGTAGAAAGCAAATGACGTGAATTTCTGCTAAAATTGGAACATTTGTTTTTCATACGATTAATGTCCTATTTAAATATAAGTTTTAAAAAGCTTAAATTACGAGATTATTAGAAAGAAAATTTGTATTTGTATGTCGCTTTCATGATTACTACACAATTACTGTCATACGGAGAAAAGTAAAAATGTTTTTTTTCTTTTAAGAAAAAGAATGAAATATTACTGCTACTTACAATGATTTACATAAATCTGAAACGGATCTAAATACTCTAGAAAGCTGAAACTTCAACAGGAGATTAAATTAAAAGGAGATATTCCTAACGATTTTGATAGATATCAGCAGCTATATGTGAAGAGCTAATCTAAACTGGAAAGCCATTAAAGTGTTGTAATCGTAACTCAAGAACTACATGACCTAGGAAGCTGACACTTTCATAAATTTTGTATCAAATATCCTTTGAGACAAGTGGGTTTTAAGCAAGAAGCTAAACAACTGTATCTATCTTGACATTATAAAGATGACTTAAAGACTACAAATCTTAGCGACCTAAAATTATAACGGTAGGAAGATACTCCTTGATGTGAGTTGATTTTTTGTATAGTTTTTGGATCTGTGGTAAGGCACTTAAAATTAAAAAAACAAATAAAAAAAAACACCTATTACATAACTGTGAAAGTGCTGTGAATAAACTATATATAAACAATTATTTATCTACTTACTCTGCAACTTTAACGATAAATTTAAAAATCAATAACTTTTGTTTGATTTGGAACTGGCTTTTTTTTTCTTGAGAGTCTTATTATATGGTAATTGAAAGTTCATACGCCAACTACAGTTTTATTGTTTCCATCGTTTTTATCTATGTTCAAATCTCAGAACATATTCACAGAAACTCTAATAGCGAGATGAGCAGTGTCGGACTTAATATCCCCAGCGATCATCAGCCTCATGGAACGAAGTAGAGGTAAGAGTATCAGTCTATTATTCTTACCTTAAACCCATGTTAAGAAACCTTATAGTATTTTTCAAAAAAGAAGGGTTTGCCATATATGGTTATTACGTAGCGATCGATTTTGTCTGGAACAAACGTCACCAGTCATGACGTCATCAACGTGAACTCCGAGCAGTCAGTCCAAGATGGCGTCGTTTTGTGATCGCATAAGCGTGACCACGACAGGACAAACTTTGCATAGCCAAGCAAGAGGAATAGTGTGGAACGTTTTTAAGTATTTCAAGACCTGTAACTGTAACTATAGAAAATGCAACAACCAGAATGTTTTAGTAATGTTTAAAAGAGTTAGTTATGAATTTAGCAGTAGATGGCGCTCTAACGTCCTGGAACCATCAATCCATAAGGAAAATCCATAAGGAAAGCTCTTCTTTCCTGAACTCAACTGTAGACCCATTTGACAGAGGGGTGAGTGGACCCTAGGAATAAACTGAATGCTAGAGAGATGTGTTTTGAATCTTCTAAATATTACATGCCAATAATTTGATTTTCTTTTTCTTTTTCTACTATTAAGAAAGTTAGTTTTTTCCTTACTAAGCAAATTATGTAATTATAATTATGTTCTGAAAATGAATTCTATTTGGATGCAGGGGGCGGTTTTGCTTTTTCTTCCTTGGAAGATCTTGCCATTCCCTCTTCCTCCCTCCGCTCTCTATTGTCAACATCAAAGATGTGTGTCGAAGAGACAGGACCGGAAGTGGATGGTGGTTGCCATGGCAACGGTGATTTTTGACGTTGGGGTCAAGTGGTTTCTGAAGGAGTTGGCTATGATGAGAATGTCATCGCAGCTGAAATCATTTGTTGGACTCAAGAACCCAACTGATTCGTCTGTTAGAGTCATTTTCAAGATTCTTTCTATTCCTTAATTTTTATTTTATTTATTTTATTAATTTTTTTTAAAGTTCACATTTTCGAAATCTGAGAATCGTAGAAAACGTCTTCTCTATAAATCGCTTGCTGTCTTTAAGCTTCTGCGAAACAATAAAATTCTTGAAATTCAACATGAAGTTCGTGACAGATCTTACCTAAAGTCCTGGAAAACTCCCGAAAAATCTGCTTTTACTATTAAATTAGAGTATCTGCTAAATGGGTAACGTATAAATTTCTCATTTTATGAAAAAATTTAAGTCAATCCTTATTTAAATTGTTACGTCTAATTAATTTTAATGATATCAAAACACGCGGTATTAGTATATAATGAAAAGTCTTAATGTCTATTGATAGATCTCATTGTTTCAGTTCACATACGCTTGTATGGAATTTATGGAATTTTCTGTAATCTTCACACGCTAATTTCTCGATAGGAACTACCACAGAAAAAATTTCTGCTATAAAAGTTAATGTCTTCTGCCCTTAAATATGCATGTCATGTTTCAAAAAGATTAATCCGGCAGTTCTGAAGTCATTAGACAAACACATAATCTAACTTATTAAATAACTAACTTCTAGGATAGAAGGTTACATTTCGAATGCTAAACCACGATGTCAAACTTAAAATGGTTAGTGGATCGAATACTTCACTACATCTGTCCGTGGTCCACAACGAACAAATATTTCCAAAAACAGAAGTTTATAAGTTAAACTCTTGTTATTATGACCTTACTTTTTATTTATTTTGGAAATCAAAATTGTATCTAGTAACTTCGAATTGATTGTCCAACAATCAAACAATGTCTTCTCTACAAATAGAATATAAATGACTCATCCAAAAACAGTGGTATGAGACATTCCCATGCAAAACTCAGCTGTTGTCTGCTAGCGCCATCCGACGGTGGCATGTTGTACCTGCACTAAAAAGTACTTAATCTGAAGATATTGCCACCGAAGACAACAAATTATTGCCAACCTCTTGATGTGTACTTCTTTAGGCAATACAAGCTCTACATGAGAAGGATCGTTGATTTTGTAAGACTACAATGTGAAAAACCACAAGTAAAGTTACACGATCGTAATTTCTTCATCAGGCTTCACTCTATGCTACACAATCAACTTTCAGATAGCGTAATTATTTTAAGCAGAGGGAAATATAGCAATACACTCACGACATTGAAATATGTGTGTTTTCGGTCCTATTATATCGATATTTTGTTTCTTTGCGTTACCAAAGATCCTCTCTTGAATCTTCAATAGGTGATTATTCAAATATCTCTCTTGGTAAGACGTGCATGAGAATGACTCATACCACTGTTTTTGGCAGAGCGATTTATATTCTAAGCACATTTTCGTGCGGTTCTCAGCATTCGAGGTCACGCACTTCCCTTGTCAATGGAATATCACTGTCCTGTTTAAATACATATTCCCGGTCATTAAGGAGGGAAATCTATCTTTTGCTGGATGATCCACATTTGAAGTACATTTGCAATAAAAGGCAATAAAGTAGCATTTTGTAAATGTTTCCTCAATATTATTGTGGAATAAGAATTCCCTACAATAAATTTAATCTTAAATAATAAATGGTAATATATAAAAAAATCATCAAAGCATCTTCAATCTCCAATGTTTCAAACTCACTTTTCTTTCATTAAAACTGTTTATGCAAAGCAAGAAGATGACGGTTGGTGTGTCAACTTTCTAAAATACCTATTATAAAACTAACATATCTAGCCTACTTTACTAAGGAAAATTAGACTTACAAAGTCATTACGTCAATAATATGTTTGCGTGTTTATGTGTATATCTGTAGTCTATCAGTTTTAAAGACTTTTGAACCAGTGAATAGATGAAGATGTGAATGATGCATTATGGGTGATGTTATTTGGAGGCGAATGGAGTAGAACAACAGAAGACGGATCTTTTGTATATGAAACTTCTCCTAGGCTCACTGATCTTTCACACTTTTTACAACTGACAGAAGAGTCCCCACAGAAAGAAAACAAACAAACAAACAAATAAACAAACATTAAAAACATTAACACTCACTCTCAAATAATGAATTGTTATTGACCTCTAAGCATTGTAATCTATTTTATTTGCTCACTTATTCATTTTCTAAAATTAATAGGATTCAATAACCCTGGATTTATTCTGCTTTCAACAATTGAAATACTGTAGATCATTTGTATCCTGTACGATTTATTGTACAACTCACAAATATGGGGTGATGCTATTTTCCTTTGCATCAGTTCTTTACGACTTCCAAAGAAAATTATACATATGCAGGGTGTAAAAGCAAATGTTACGGATAAAGTCCGATAATACCACTATTATCCGGAAAATGATGACATCATCTAGATACACTTGGATAATGTCATATTCTACGGTTGAAGAAGGAACTGCGCATGCGTAGTTCATCGTTTGAAGCTCATTATTTATCAGCTATTCGTGATATCTATCCTTTGTAAATTTATTTGGAAATTTTCTATTTTAACCGAGGTAAGGTAATTTTTAAAATTTTTCAATATAAACCAACATCTTGAAGGGCGTCAAACCTCAACTTATCTAACCTACTACTAATCGGCACACACGATTCGCTCAGTGTGTTATTCGCGCTTCGTGCCAACAGCTTGAGCTCATCTAAATTAAATATAATCTAAACAATAATCTAAATACTAACTATCATGAAATATGGGAAGGCTTTTTATTATTTATTTATTTTTGATGAAACTAAGTAGCACATAAAAATGATAATACCTATTTTCTTAATTAACTATCTTTACAACTTTTAAAGATGATCACAAATTTCACGTTTTGCAGAAAATCACTAAAAAAGAACAATAAACATAGGGGAAATGCATCGTTTTCTAAATATCAATAGTGAATATAGGGACTATTTGATGACATGGGAGGTGAAATATCTCTTATGAAATTGTTTTGTTCGTTTCAAAATACAGTCAACATCCACGGTCGTAGTGAATGGCGCGATGATAGTCATTCTTACAAGCTTTCACTAAAATTATTATTATTATGAATATGCTTGAAATGTGTTCTCAAAAATCCAAAGAAAAAAAATTGCTTTCGTTTTTTTGTTTTTTTTCGCAATTACGCAACTATGTATAGTTTAGTTTTTTTTTACTTCTAGCAGTATGAGTTTGTATTCGTTTTCTGAAATGGCAGACATGCATGGGATGTATGAACTAGCTCATGGAAATGGACAAGGAACAAGACGGCTACATTAAGAATGTTTCTCAGTTAGGTGCATTCCTCACTATACAATATTTGTTGCTATTGAAAGAAGCATTTGAGTCAAAAAACAATTGTGGATGCCCAAGTGTTGCAACATCCGAAAGACAAAATCGAATTCTTGAAGCATGACCGAATTCTTTGATCCTGGAATAAACAGTAAGGATAGTAGCGTGAACAAAAAGGATTTCACATAGAACAGTTTGGAAGGTATCTCATCGTCAGCTACTGTCATCTTCAACTCATCCAAGGGTTAGTTGCTGCAGATTTTCTTTGAAAGCTACAGTTCTATTGCTGATTTCCTGCTCACCGTGTGGATACTACAGTGCAACTTGGATAATTCGAACGTCTTTAATTCGAAATCGTGATTAATTCGAAGATTTCTCTTAGTCCCTTGAATTCCTTATTAAATCAATGTTAAAAAATCGTGGATAATTCGAAGTTCAACTTCCTTAATTCGAAGTTTTTTTATAAAAAATTTCGAACCATAACGACTTTTTGGCGTTTCATCGTTAAGAAATTCGACACGTGACAACTGAAATCCCCTTCCCGCCACCGTTCGACACGTGACGCTTCAGACGCCATTCGAGCTTCCTGCTGTCAGTGTCACCATGTCTTTCAGTAAACCAGACGTGTACAAGAATTTAACGTTCGCTGAAAAGGTCGCCGTCATTCGCGAGTTGGAAAAGATGTGAAGAAGAAATGCCAAATCGTCAACGAGTACAGGATAGCGCCGAATTTACAATTAACTTACAAACCAACGTAAGTGAAGCTGTTTTCCGTTCACTAAACATGCTTGATGATTTGCTAACCTTAAGCGACTGAATTCTACAAAACAATCAGACATTGCACAAATTTTTGAAAAACTGTAATTTTCTATATTGAATTTAATATGTACTGTAGCTAGCATAATATAAATCTTATTTTGTTTACATACATGTAGTGTGTAAGTCTTTCATACCATGATCTTTCTGAATAAATATTTACTTATTGACAGAATAATCTTTTCAAGCATTCAGTGGACCTGAAATTAAAGTTAAAAGATGTAACTTGTTTAATTCCAAATTTGGATAATTCGAAGTTTTGTACTTCAGCTTCGAATTACCCAAGTTGCACTGTATTAACTTTACATCTGTAATTTTACTCAATGACGAAGCTTCATTTCTCTGAAATAGTACTATGAATTTTCATGATGCACATTTATCGGAACACGAAAACCCATATGGAATCATCTAAAGGAAAAAAATCAGTTCTCTTTTAATTTTGAGTAATTTAATAATTGATCTCTACTATCTCCATTCTCCGTTCAGTGGCGAAGTATAACTTGATTTGCTTCAAAGACACCTAACAAAGATATTGGAAGACATCAATCTTGAAACGAGAAGACAATTATGCTTTAGGAACGGCGGAGCCCCAGCCCATTTTCATCCTGCAGTCTGTGCTTTTCCTTAACCATCCCTTTCCACTATGCTGGATTGGTCGTAGTAGTTCTGTTTCTTGGCCTGCATAGTCCACTGATTTAAATCCTCTGGATTTTTATCTTTAAAGGTCATATGAAAAACTTTGGTTATCAATACGACGTATTTTTGATTGTTCAGCTGAAACAGAGGACAGACAAAGGTTTTCAACTTATTTGGATCAAACCGAAAACTTGTCAGCGCATTAGACGTTCTCTATCTTGACGTTTGCACGTCTGTATTCAGACAGATGGAAGATATTTAGACATTTACTTTGATGCCTGTAGTTGGAGGCTTCGTTGAGCAGTTGTTACCTATTTGTACAATGTTATGTTCATGTATACGTGCAAAAAAAATTAAAATCTTTTTTCTTCGTAATTTTTGTAACCTTATATACGATACATCTACACAGTATCATTACTATAAGCATTTACTTAATATTAACCGCGAATTAATATATCGTACATCTAAAATAATAATCTATATTAATTCATAAACAATGCACTTTCGAACTTATGTTTATTGGGCGTTTTTTTACTGATTTTTCTTTGTAGAACCTGTCATTGACGTTTATTACTACCTTTTAAAACCACCATGTAGTCTACATACATTTTTATACCATAATCTGCGATTTTAGGGTTTAATTAAATTAATGATATTTTAATTACTTCATTTTTTTATGCAATTTTCCAAAAGAAAGTGGTAATCGTAACATCATTATATCTACACATGCGTGTGTGTGTGAGCCTCTAATTACTTTTGAACTCGTGAATGGATCTTCTTGAACTTTGCATAAACATTTATAGATCGGAGACTTTTGTATTTGAAAATTGTTTGAGTCTCTCGAGGGCCGGAATGAGTACAGATTTTTGAGCTTTTTAATGTACTGTATTTTTCATGATTTTTTTTTT
>JAFIDM010002131.1:78856328-78896708 GCA_023159025.1 Thereuonema tuberculata | reverse complement strand
TATATATATATATATATATATATATTGGTTACATTTAACATTATAATGAATAATTTAGTTAAAAAAATATTAATGTAAAGATATTCTGATTTGATTGTTTTCAGCAAAATTTCCAAGGAGATCTAAACTTATCCAAGCAGATCCAAGTCTATAATATCGGTACTCATCATGAGTACATGTGTGCGCATCTATTGTCCTATTAAGAACTGAATCGCCGAATGAATCTTAGCTTCAAAGGAGAATGGGCAAATCCTACGGAAATTTGCCCCACCCTGTGTATATACCTATAGAAAGATCTCCTTATATAGAACATATGTTATTCTTACGACTCCTCTCAATTATTAGTCCATTCGGAGTTATATACGTCTAGATATGACTTATCTCGTTGACATCTTACTTCCCGGATGTATTAATTAATTATTATTTAATAATTATTTTCAGTAACAGTAAATATTATTTTCATTTATTACTTGTAAATAATTATTATTTACTTGAAATAAATGATAATATTAATTATTAATTACTATAATAATTATTAACAGTGTGATTGATTCATTGTGGTGAATGCAGGGAAGCCAACCACCCACAGCCAAGCAACCCCCGCCTGTAGGTGGTTGGCTTCTCTGCACACACATTCATTATAATCAATGACTCAAACGTCATATCTAGACGTTTATAATTCCGAACGGACTAATAATTGAGACAAGTCGTAATAATAAAAAATGTTCTATTTACGGAGATCTTTCCTTATATATATATCTTATAGCTATACAGGGTGGGGAAGATCTGCCCATTCTCCTTTACTGACTAGAAACGATGTAACTAAAAAAATTTTGCATATTGGTTTTTGATGAGAAATTAAAACGTAAAGTTATAAAATTCCCCTTAGAAACAATGAATTTCTATTGATGTATAGCAATTTATGTGAATCGTGTTCGTAAGCCTCGTTCGCCTGCATTGATATGATAACATTTATTGGATATAGGAAACTTAAGTATTTGAATTTGAATTTTTTTTTAAGAAATTGGAAAATATCTACTTGCTTGTATTCATAAGATTTTATAATTTAAAGTTAATTAAGATTTTTCTTTGTATTATTTTTATAACTTTCAAGAACAAATATTTAAATAAAAGAATCCAGAAAAATTATAAGAAAAAAATATTTGTTTTTTGTTAGGATTTATAGACACGTGATTCTTCTTTAATCTATCAATTTAATAGATATTTTTAAATATCTACGCGGCTAATCAAGATTTTTCTTTTTTTAGAAATAATAAAGAAAATATCAGGCACATTTTTCGTTTTGAGATAAAGTAAGAAATGAGTTTTCTTACTTTATCTCAAAATCTTACTTGAGTAAGAAATAATTTTCAAGTTAGTAGCTCATACGACGGGGCTACGTAACCTCCAATAGATCTTACAGTCTGAATTAGTCTGAACCGAAAAATGTATGTGAGAAGTCAGATACACAGGTCAATACTTAGAAAGTCATAAATATGTGACTCAACCATCGGAAGCGCAGTGGTGCCTCAAAAGAAAAAAAAAATAACAATAAACAAGGTAGGGATAGTGATTAGTAAACCAATCATAGTGCTTCGCAACGGCTTTCTAAGTCACCTTTACTTTAGAATAGACTGCGCCGAGGTGGTCTAGAAAATGCTCGCGGAATCTGTTTGCGACCCCCTGCTATCTTACCCACCCCTATTTATATGGATTAATCGTCATTCTTAACTCAAACCTTGGTAATACACTGAATTCCTAATAATGATTTAAAAAAAAAACAACAACTTATGTTGATAAGGGGATCGAACCCACGACCTTCGCGTTATTAGCACGACGCTCTAACTAACTGAGCTAACAGGCCTCCTACAGCATTCAACATTCAGGCCAGCTAAAACTGAGCTAACAGAAATCGTTGAGAAGCATTGTGGGATATGTGTCCACAGACAGACAAACCGGGGATGTGAGGCGTCTTTCAGAAGCCTAAAACTCACTAATCAAACATTAGCGAGAAAATTCATGTGCCAGCAGTCCTTGAAGTATGTGAATCAACTTTTATAAATAATATGCAACCTACAAATACTGGAGTATGTAACTGTCATTTAAAATACTGTATAGTATACTATTTAAATAACCATTGTACAGGAATAATAACAATTAAAATTAAAAAAAGTTGCATTATGTTTGCAGTTGAGAGAGATTATTAGCAGTAACATATATTCAACAACGAGAATTTATGAGTTTATGTTATTTATATCTATAACGTAGCTGTTTATTTAAAGCTGTAAAGGATTGTACTGTACAGTATTATAAGTTTGATATATATCCTTTGGAAGCGCGATCAATTTGTTGATGCGAAAATGCTAGAACCAGATACGCAGTGACTTACGCCCATTATTGGATAAAGTTCAAAAGAGTTTGGGAAGGGTTTAAGGGTGCCTTTATTGTAAGTGCGAATGGTCGTATCTCGAGGTGCACCTATATAATGTAATAACAGAGATGGGTTTTATTAGAACTGTTTATTCATAATATAAAAGAAAGTATACTCTTATTAAATATAAAAAATTAAAAATTTGTAAATCAGAGGATATGTTTCTGTTAATCCCAAAATTTGGTTAAGATAATCGACTATCAGATACAACTAAAGAGAATTATTGAAATCCCAAGAAATATCTCATTTTTAGCCTTATTTCTTCTTCTTCTTAATATATATCCCATCAAACATAGATAGAATATCTCATTTCAGATTTTAATTTGGTTTGAAACACCAACTCTATCGAGGATGTATTAATATTTGTTTCGTTTTCACAGGCCTTGTGATCCATGTCTCCGTGGCTTGTTTGGCATCACCTGAGACTGAGGGAGAAAGAAAATGGTGATAAAAAATGATAATCGTAATTATATTGATCTGAGACCGGCCTCTATAGTGAGAACATTTTATTCTACAAACTGAAACAGTAAGTAGATACCGTTTGATATCAGCAAATTAATCCTGTAGTTCCTAACTTACAACAATTAAATTAAAAAGTTGCAAGTAGTTTAAAAGTAAATTAAATATATATATAACTACCATCAGCACTTGTGTGTGTATATATGTGTGTGTTTGTTTGTTTACCTACTTGATCGTGTGATTCTCTATCTCCTACCCTTCTTTGTCCCTTTGAGGCAGCATTCGTGAGATTATTGCTACTCGGTCTCTCTTAATGCAACTAGTATTTCGTTTGCTATTATATATAAAAAAATATTAAAAATAATTTTTAGAGGATAATTGCTTAAAAAAAAATTCAGTTTGATGGAAAGTTCCTCAGTTAGTTGTCTCTTCAAATATTAACTAACGTTGATCAAACGGTTATATCGTCCTGTTTTATACGTTAGAGGAGACTAAGGATTAAAATAAATAAATTTACTTTAAGTCGAATTACACATATTCACAACATTTGTCCTACAAAGCTGAAACTTTGATAGAGGGCTTTCATCAATATGAAATAGGATTCTTTTTGATTTTGGTACTATCAGATCCTTAGGATCAAATACTTGAAATTCAATTTCAATAACTCCAACATCTGAATAGAAATTTGCTTCTTTGCAATACATTCTTCTCTTCTGACTTGATCTTTGAATTGTTTACTTTTGATTTCAATTTTCCATAGCCTTTAAATGGCTTCTTCTTTTAAAGTTCTCAAGTTTTATTTATTTATTTATTTTTTTCCTGAAAACTTTTTCTGCAGTCTGCAATGCGAGTGTTCGAACGCCATCTGTACCTTTTCTTTTTATTTTTTAATTTGACTTTTTTGTTTTCGTTTATGTTAAAACACTAATATTTAACAAATGAATTAGAGGTCGTGCTTTCTATTATCTTTCTTTTTTTTTTCTCCCTGCCTTCAACAATTTCTTATTACGGAATTTCCGTGAAGAAAGTTCAGTGGTTGAATCGACTTTGAAGAAAATCGATTGTCTTTTCTAAAAGGCAACAGGTGTCGCCCCACTTCGGTGACCTTAAAGAAAACGACGTTCACTTGACGCCCGAAGCAAGAGATGATGGGAAGTATTTAGACAGCGCCTCCTATTTGATGAAATCGGAATTAGAGAATCAACAAGGAAATTGAGGGAAAAAAATTGCAGGGAAAGTTTGGGGACAACTAGAACTTGGTTAATGATGTAGATGTGATATAGTTTATCACTTAATTTACATTATTTTAGGTATTTGAAGCATATTACCATTGGAAATCTAATATAAAATTAAATAAGTAAATAAAATTTTGTGCTAAAGCATAAATTTAAGGGCGACCTATAATAATAATAAAAAAATTAAAAATAGTAATTCAAAAAGGAAGTACAATAAGGTAAGGAAGAATAAAAAAAAAAAGTTAGAAAAAAAAAAATAAAAAACAGTTTGGAAAATAAGAAAGACAAAAAAAACCCAACAAATACCACTCGGACGTTGAGAGAAAAAAACCCAAACCAAAGTAGATAATTTCTAACGTTTAAGCTAATAGCGGAAATCCAATGAAAACAACGCTAAATATCTCGAACGAAGGGGGTGTTGGCCCCTGAAAATACTCCAGTTGTACGTTGTTTGCGCCTCTGAACACGATGGTGAAATCCGTTTGTCATTCCAACCTTTCATTAGGGAGTTTTTAAGAGAGTACAATGACAACAATGCCATATATCCCGAACATGGGGGTGGGGGCGTTGGCCCCTGAAAATACGCCATTCCTACAGTGTTTGGGCCTCTGAACATGATGGTGAAATGTCGATCCGACCTTCCGATTGGGAGTTGTTAGGGGTGATCAGAGACGGACGGACTGAAGGACGAGATAAACGCAATAGCCACCGATTTCACTATCACAGTATCTCCCAAATGGGTCGTTAAAGTAATCACTCACCCCCTCAAAACAAAATGAACTAGATATACAAAATAAATGGTAAAAATAAAACAAAATAAAATAAAAAAATCAGATATAAAAAAACTGAGGCTACAATTTTATGGACATATTAAAAGAATGTAACCAACCAGACTAACCAAACAAGTTGTGGAATTCTATGAAACTCGCAGTAAGGTTAAAACGGAAGCAATGAAATGGATAGCTGCAATTAAACAGGACCTGCAAGAAGCAGGGAAATCACAACAAGATGTATACGACAGGAAACGTTTTGGGCAGAAAATTTCGGAGTGGACAGTTTGTAAGGCAGAAAGACCCAGGAAAACAGGAACCAATTGGACTGAGGAGAGAAAAAGAGCCCATTCTGAAAGAATGAAAGCAATATGGGCACAGAGAAAAGCTAAAAACAGAGAAAAAGAGGAGAGACTGAAATGACTTTGTATTGTACTTCGCGTGGTCCGATAGGGCCCGATCGTCAATAATAATAATAATAATAATAATAATTAATAATAATATTAATAATAAACATACAACAATTTCAAGCGATGCTCACGTTGAGTTCATTGAGTATGTCTAGACTCTGTTAGGCCGATTCTGAGTAATTAGCCTGAATGGGTTGAAATATTATATTCGTTGTCCGCTATTGTTGATGGATCTCCTATTTTCCAGACGTTCAATCACCATCTAAAATTGTTGATGTGTCCATGAAGCCCTGTTTGGGCCGTGGAGAGTGTTTTTAATTCCTACTTAAAATCAATTTCGGCTTTTAAGTCGTACAGCAAGGGTTGGTGTTTTGTAAGAGTTGATACAGTGAAACATCCACTAACGGACACCCCCCAATAGCGGACAATTTTGCAATCCCCAGTCCCTTAATATAACCATGTTTCCATGTATTGACCTCCGATTAGCGGACACTCCCAATAACGGACAACATTCTACAGAAAATGAAGGATCTTGTGTTGCTTTTCAAAAGCAATAGAATCAGGCTACAGTAATACGTAGCGTCCAGAGGAAATTTTGAAATGATGGATCACGAACTCCAACGAAAACTCCAAACACATCAAAGTTCGGAAACGGAGACAAGTGCGATCGACTCTGTTGTCTTCGATTAGTTTTGTGCTGCACGAGCAAAAAACATTCCCATTAGTAGGCCATTATTGCAAGAAAAGGCGTTGGAAGCAAAGGGGACTCTGATGGCCTTGCAAAGTTAAACGATTTAAATATTCATATTGAGAAACATGTTTTCAATGCAAAAAAGAAATGTCAAACTCTGTTAACTGATAACTTTAGTTAATAAAATTAATTTTCTAATCCGTTGTCTTACTTAAAATAATGACAAAATTAATACTGTAATTAATTTTGTTATTATTTTTAGTAAGACTAATGGATTAGCATTCATTTAAAAAGGAAAATAGTAAACAGTTTGCAATTGTTCATATTTTCTCATAGGGCAATGTTAATTGTAGAAATTTAAGATTGTACGTAATTTTTCATTAAATGACATGCTATAAGCTAAAAATTGAAAAAAAAAGATAGTCCTCCCCAATGGCGGACACCTCCCAATAACGGACGAAACTTCAGTCCCGTGACTGTCCGCTATTCGGAGGTTTCACTGTACAAGTATTTACCTAAAGGGTTTCCCAACCTTTTTTTTTTACCCATGGACCCCTTTCTCTACTTTTTTTTTTGGTGGAGCCCTTTAGTAAATGATTATGCTTTATTTTGAATGAAAACTAATTTAATGCAATTAAATTATTCTACAGTTAAATTCTCATCGCACATTGGTAAATAATTCATAATAAACCATTTAAAAATAATTGTGATTCAATGAGATCCCTGTGTTGATGCTCCATGCGAGTTTCTTAATATCTGGTTCCGTCTGATTTCATTTTGCCTGTGGACCCTGGTTGAGAACCCCTGCTGTAGACAATGTAAAAAGTATAAAAATAAACTTTTTTATTGGGGGGGGGGGATAATCACGAACTGTGTGTAGCGGAAAACAGGATACCGTGGCGCCAAGTCAAAATACACCTGATTTATGCGTGCAGGTTTCAAGTGATAGGGGTGTGGGGAAGGCCACAAAGGGCTGGGAAGTCATATATTCTCCGATCTCGATATTAATTTGCTAAATAACTAAGCGTTTTTTTACGTTATATATGCAAGGGTTCCAGATCGAAGCGACATTACCTTCTATCATGTTTAAAAAAGCAGTTGTCAATTGGAAGATAATATGTCCTTAATAACTATGAAATGCAATCACATGAATTCCATAAAGGAATATTCTTATCTGATTTGATTGTTTTACTCTTTCATCAGTTGAAACCAAATTTACATTTTTATTTCGTATTGATATTTATTTTGTTGATAAATTATCGTCATCCATGTTTTAACATTGGCAGAGGCTGTAGTAATGTGGAAAAGATGTAGCAAATATCCAACTCATGTGATTTTCTTTCGTTTGCTTCATTTAAAGATAAGAGGAAACTGAAGCTGGATAGAAACAAAAAAAATTGCAGATAATGGTATGAAAAAAAGATTATAATAAATTCAAAATTAAAGAAATAAAAGAAGGACGCTGTTACAATAACTCAAATTATTTTAAATCATGTATACTCGTGCATTATTCAAAAAACAACTTTATTATAAGGAACTTAAATACTTTTACGAAAGAGTGTAATACCATTTGAAATCCCTTAGGTGATAGTTTTCAAACTGACTTTGCAAATTTCAGGCTTTCTTACGGTGGAGGAACTTCTCCACCGACTGTCAGAACACTACGGATACTTCAAAAGAAATTGAAACAGAAGTGTCACGTGGTCTTAAAAAAAGTGAAAAATAAATTTTTATTTTTCAAATCAGTATCATTGATGCAGACTTTAGATCAATAATTTTAGAACATCTCGAATCACTGAGACCAAATAGCAAGAAAATATACGCCAATACCATTGATAATGTTGAAAAATTCTAAACGGCTAAAGAATTATACATTCAGTTGACAAAGGTAAAAAAAAAAATCGCGAAAATTCACTCCTTGAGTGTTTTCTTCTCAATTGCTCAATAAGTTATATATCATTGAATACCAGAACTTCTCTGTTCTCATTTTTTTACATAATTGTACATTGTGATGTCATTATATAATCATCTAAAACTTATCCAATTTTCCAGATACTTCATTGCATCTTATTTTCATTTACAGTTTTCTTGCATCTATTTACTGTATTACTCAGAATTTCAAGGATATGAATTTAGAATCATTCTATTTCTGTTAATATCTTAATTATATTAGACCTGCAATTGTTTTATGTAGAGTTATTTTAATTTATGTTTGATCAATCTTTTTGAAATTTTTATTTCAGTTTATTCATAAATCTTTTTTATTTTGTTCTAATCGGAATAAAAAATACTCTTAAATATAAATTCTGATGTAGATTGTTCTTATAAGTACTTGTAGCTCGTGTAGGGTTTTATGAAAATTAAAAATCTAATCGGGTTTAGATAATACGACTAAACTCCATATGATGCTGGTGTCGATTGCCTACTATTTTTTGATTCTAAATAACACACATTCTAAATAACACACACATACATCGAAACAGCACTCGAAAAACAGTCTATGTTTTTGAGTGGTGAGTGTGGGTGGCAGGGAAGCCAAACCCCTCGATTATCTTTTGTGCTAGTCCCACGGAAATTAGGACAGACGGAGAGAAAAACTGAGAAAGAATGGTGGAAGTAGTGCAGGGAGAACCCCGAGAAAACCTGCACAACGCGGATCGTCAACCACAACGAAACCCACATGAAATTCAAACCCAGCTACTCAGAAATGAGAGTTCAATGTCTGAACGCCAACCCTGCTGCCTAATACAATCTAACTATATTATGTCTAAGAAGAAAATATAGTAATTTTCATGTAAATAAATTTGTAAAAAAATTGAAATACACATAATTAAACTAAGGTTCTCGCACCTTGAGCTATCATCTCCGAAATCTGGGATAGCCGTTTCTGCCTTATTAGGCTTCATCAGCCAAATTTACCCTTGATGATAGCTCAGAGATTGTGGCAAAGCTGAGGTTACCCTTCAGCTCTCTAAAGTGGCCCCAACAACATCAACAGAGCAATTAGGGAGCTGAAATGGTAACCTCAGCTTTGTCACGCTTTCTGAGCTATCGTCAAGGATAAATCTGGCTGATGAAGCCTAATAAGACTGAAACGGCTTTCCCAGAGTCCCGAAATGATAGCTCAGGGTGCGAGAACCTTTGTTTATTTATGTTCATTTTTAATTTTTTCACAAATATGTTAAGAAAATCTAAAACATTAATAGGCTATGCGTTAAAATATAGCTATATAGATATTTTGTGTGATCACTGTCAAATTTTATTACCAGTTTTGAAACTTAAAATTTAAAAGTTATTTAAAATAAGAAGCCTATTTTTTTCTTAAAATATTATTTCTTAAATTTTTTTCGAAATTCTTGTTGTTGTTTTGTTTAATGACAAACACGAAAAGCGACGTCTTATTTTCAAATTCTAAAATCTGCTGAATATTAAACAAATTTTACGTCTTCTGAAACAAAACAAAAAATTAATAAAATAATCCGCATAAATTACCGAAATCAAATTGGTTTTAATTGCATGAAACCGCCTTCTGAGGGAATAAAATTCATTGTTTAAAACAAAGTGTTTTCAAAAAAAGGGACAGAAACCAGTGTTTACATTTCTAATATTGCTAAATTTTTGGTCGTCTTCACGTGCTAATTTCTCGAGAAAAGGTCCTGTTTCGAAAAGATTTCAGATATAAAAGTTAAATTTTCTTAATATGCATACTATGTTTCAAGAAGATCTATATAGAGGATCAAAAGTTATTAAGGGAACTCACATACAGGCTGAATGCTCTGATAAGCCTCACTTTCCCAAGAAAGTAGGCAAAAAACTGTTTGTATTTATAAGGCTCTGCATAATTGACACTTTCTCATTACGACTGTGCTGCGAATTAAAATAACATGAAAAAAATTCAATACAGAAATGGGTCTCTTTCTTGGTGTTGTGTTTCTTTTGGTAAATCGAATTGACTGACTGCGTTTATTGCAGAACCTTATCTTATGACTTGTCTGTTTTGTTGTGGGTTAATTAAAAAAGTTTTTCTATTTCTTGGTTGTTGTATTTGCATGTGACCGTCTATGGACCCTCTCTCTCTCTCTCTCCCACCCTCGCACCTGTTAATAGTATTGATCAGGCGATAATGATAGCCTGATTCAGCGGGCGCCATGCAAGCGCACGTTTTTCTGACAGCCGTTGAACGGTCCGATGAAAGAATGGCTGATGCCTGGTGAATACCAATACTACAATGGACCCGCGTCCAAGGCACCAATCATTATTAACCCTTCCCCCGGAGACGGAATCTTATCATCTACCCCGTTTTCACAGGAGGTCGCCTTGTGGAAAAAAGAAACGCAAATAGAAGCCAAAGGTAGGGTCCCCACTGGAAATAGGGGTGAAATAAAATTCATAAATAGAGATGAATAACCAACCCACAGTGTCTTCAGAAGATTTTGATGATGTCACTTAGTAGAAGGTCTGCGTCTTTGTAACGTCTCAAACTTATTTCTAAGACCAAATCAAGTTATGGAAAATTATTAGTGAAATATATTTAATTTAAAGTAATAATAACTGATAATTCAAACATAATAATAACTCTTTTATTTACAAATATAATTTATTCCTAAATTAGAGTAAAAAAAAGTTTATCAGTATGTGTGTGGTAATATCTTACAATTATTCCTCTTGAATCGGTAATTGGATTTTCTTGAATCTTGATGTGCATATTTACAGACAAGTGATCAAACATTTGCGTTTAACATTTTCTTCTTGTGAATCCCTGTGAAGAAATTTGATTGAAAAGATTATTAAAAAAAAAAAATCATAGAAAATATTACAGTGAAACAGTAGACTTCCAACAATGAATCTCTTATGTCCAACGATGCACCGACTTCATTCATTTTAAATTATCACATGCTTTGATTTGCTTAAAATTATTTGTCTTTAGGCAGCCTAATAATGCGTGAACACGGAAAATTTTTAGTTCTTTATTTTGTTCTTAACCGCCTGATGAAGAGGTGTGAACTCCTCGAAACCGGTTGTAAATTTGTTTATAAATAATTTTTTTATACATATAATTATGAGCGGTGGCTTATTTAAACTACTGAATTTCAAGACACAGGTTAAAAATTTTTTCGTTTAGGTTTTTCTTGTTCTGAATAAAACATGAAGTCGTATCAGTTAGATTTTACTCTAATATTCAAATTCGTTTCAGTTATTTATAATAATTATAACCGCGTATTATGACATGTAAATCTATTTGTCATTAACAGTAACATTCTCTTTCTAATTATTTTTTATTACAAGTATTTCTTGTTTGTCTTAACGGAATTTTTAGTGAGTTCTTTTCATTAGTATTTAAAAATTTAGATATTAGAATTTAATGTTAAAAGAGACAGATCCTGTAAGGATATAAATTCTCGCGATTTATAAAACTAAAAATAAAATTGATCTTTATTTAGTTTCTTCAAATTAATAATAAATTTTATACAGTAAATATATAAAAAGAATGCGGACTTATGGACTGAGAACTGAATGGTAGTTGCTTTATTAAATATAAATTAACAATATGTGGCCAGATTATGAAATAACATATTAGATACTGTGCGTGGCATTCCCAATATCAAATTAGCTGCCCGATGCTTCCACGCATGCCTCAAGCTCTCCGCTCTTACGTTAGACTGGTTTAAGGAAAGCAATGCGGGAAAGCACTAGTTCGCAAAGTGACATTGGGAATGCCACCCACAGTACATACATCTTAGGGCATAGTTAACAGTTCATTAAAAATATTTATCAGAATGTGACTGCAGTAGTTCGTTTACAAAAATCAAGATTGAAAAGTTGTCAGACATTGAGTTACCATAAACTTTTCAGAACAAAAAAGACTGGGAATAAAGAGGCATCAATATTAATGGAGACTACTTAAACCCTTTTGACTTTGCAGATGATACAATTGTTGTTACAGATAACACTAAGGAATTACAGTCGATGAAATAAGAATTGAGCATTAAAAGCTTAAAAGTTAATATAAAGGTAAATTGAAGAAAAGAAAATTTAATTGCTTCAATAATAAGCTAAAAAAAAAAAAAAGATAGAAATTACAAAGTAGAGGAAATTCAGTAGTAATGTAGTTCCTGAACCAGAAATTGCTTTGAATGGAAGTTTTTTATTGGAAATTAAGCGTACAATCAAACTTACATAGACATAATTCAATACTGAAAGAAACAATTATTAAAAAGAAAAGAACTTAGTAAAGTTAATCAGATACATACTATAGAGACATTGAACAGAACAGCATTTCAACGATTACAGACAAAATACAAAGTAATATGGAAAGATAAATGTTAGGAAAGACAGCAAAGAGAGAAGATTAGAGTGGTTAATATTGTACTTCCTAGAAACAAAAATGGACAGAACATTGTAGCAAGACGAAACGATTTTCATGATAGAGCAAAACTTGTAGACTGGATTCCGAGGAATGAAAGGGAGGTTAGAAAACGTCAATCCAAGGTAGATGGATGAATGAAATTGAAAAGTTTTTTTTGGATTTGACTGAAAAAAAAACAACCTTTTTACGAAAGAAGTGGAAAGACATCATTTTGCAGTGGATTGAAACTGAAGAGATATATTTCACATAATATTATACAGTTGTAGATAATAGATTATAGTTGTGGATAGATAGATAGATATTAGAAAAGATTAAATCAACGCATCATTTTGTACTTATATTAGGTACTTATTACTATCAAATTATGTTAGGTATTTATCCCTTCGATTCCACTTGTTCCACGACATGCAGTAAAGATAAACACACTTTTGCTTTTTCATAATTAATATTAGATCCTAATTCACAGATGGAATTAAAGCATACTTTTTTTTTTATCAAGCTATTGTTTATCCTTTTACAGTATAAAAGTTTCATGACCTTGGTATAAAGAACTATGATTATGAAACCAAGATAATCCAGGTATACTGTATGTAAAGCTTTGTATAAATAAATAAAACACAATTGTGCTATTTATGTAATTATAATTATTTATGATACAACTGAAATTTTGCGATAATTTATTTCTTACAAATCTCAGGATTTTCTCTTCTCCCTCACATCGATGTTTGGTGTAAACCCTCCTCCCTTCAACATATAATGGATGATTCTTCATTCAAAATCCCGATTAAGTCACGGACTGCTCCGTTCATTAGAAATGAATCGAGGACAAAACTAATAGAAATAAAAAGCACGCGAATTCAAAGAAAATAATAATGTCACGTTTCAATAAAAACGTTGTATTGGAAAGGGGCGAGCGGCGGAATGGCCTATTTGAGTGTACGGAAATAGATATTTTTTTTTTAATTCTTTAGTGCTTTATGAAGATTTTTGTTAAAACTTGGAAAACGAGAACCAAGCATAATCCGTTTTAGATTTCTGTGAACCATCGTTAGGTGGGTAATAATGGATTAACGGATGCTTTCTTTCTATTAAGTCACCGCAACAATGAATACTGCTAAATAAACTTTATTGTTACAGTGATCTTGCGTAAGAAAGCAGATGTCATGTCATCGTTAACTAATAATGTTTAACAGAATCTGACTAAAAATGCTGCCTCAAGTACAAACGAATTGGAACTAAGAACAGACGTACACCGACGCCATGTCTCTCCCAGTTGCAATAAGAATAAGAATACATGTACAGCACAAATACCAAAAGCATTGTTTTTATTATTTGTCATTTGCTTTTACTATTTCCTAAGCCTTCGGCGAATTCTGTTGTTTCTTTGTTGACTGTTTTCCTGCTTTTAGGAACCAGAAAATAAAAAAAAACAACCTTTGAAGAACTTAACGTTTACATTTCTCAAAGGGCCGTTTTCTTTCTTAATTTCGCTTTATTAAAACAATTCAATAATAAGTTACCGGCTTTTACAGATTCGAGTTACACGAATTCGTAACTACACAGTTGCTGTACTTTGGTTTATTCAAATTCGAATTTAGGAGACCCGAATTAGTAAAAATAACATATTTTCATTTCATGGCATGAAAAAAGTTGAAATTTTATTGTACAGTGTTATCAATCAGGATTTTGAAAATATTTATTGTGTATATGTGTACTTTGTGATTATTGAAACTAATACAAATTAACAGTTTAAAAACTATTTCTTTGAATAAATATTATTACATACATGTATTTCTTAATTTTCATATACAACATTTTTTGTAACTAAATCTGCATATTGTAACAAATCAAAAAACGCATATGTAATGTTGGTTCTTCTCTTACGGCTCTCGAACATTGATGTTTATCATATGTGCATCGTAAGTTAAGGAAGTTTGGTCACCACTGATATATTTCATAAATACATCGCATGTAAACACTATTCGAATTAAAGGTTTTACGAATCATAGAAAAGAATTAAATATGTAAGAAAATTCACCGAATTGGCAAATTCAAAATTCCCCCTCCCTACCAAAAATTAATTTGAATCAAAACAGGAGCAAATTTAAAATAAATTAAAAAAAATGGATCGCAATATATTGTTGGACAAAAAAAAAAACAATAAAAAAATTCTACCTTTAATAAATGTTAATTTTTTGTTTCTAATTCTTTCCCTTGACAAAAATTCTCGTCATCTTAAACCATAGATTTCTCCTAAGAGATCTACAATATTAGAGACAGAGGCTTCCAATAATGATACGAATTCTGTCCTGAAAACATTACACCACGGCAAGTAAAAGCAGGGTTAAATATCGGCCGAGAAGATTTCAACTAGTGCTAGTCGATCGGGAATTTTATAGATTAAATAATTATGGCCAGGCTGCAATACGAAAAACTCTCGTTCCTAACATCAATGCCAAAAACGCAGAGAACATCCAAACTGGAGACTTGTCGAGTGAGAACTTGTCATGTGATTTGACAAATCATCTTTCAGTTTTTACCTATCGTAGACAAGCCCCTATCGTAGTATGACCGAAGCATATCATCCTAACCAGTGCTGTATTTAGGTCTAGGCAACCTAGGCAGCTGCCTATAGAGCGGCGCTCTCAAAGGGGGCGGTTCCTATTTCCCCTTAACTTGTTTATTCTTTTTTCATTTTGTTTGTAAGTCATACTGCAAATAAAACAAGAGCGGTTTAAAGTTCCTAAAACTGACGGATTTTTGTTTACAGGAACGAAGCCGGATATAACTGCTAGTTAAACAGGCCTACACATATACGGAACAGTACATATGGGTATGTGTATTCACAGCATAATGGGAGAATTTTATGCAGGGGCAGCAAAAATAGCGCTGCCTAGGGTGGCCATACTTCTAAATCTGGCCCATATCCTAATCCTTAGTAAGAATTGTAAAGTAGGGATGATGATGTGGGACCCTATATTATAACAGTCTTCAGGACCTTTAGTCATTCGAGTAACAGCTGCAACGTATCAGAACGTTGTCCTGGATCACGTACAGATGATCTTCCCTAATGTTTGAAAACACGAAGATGAAGTAAAGCTACCCTACATCCTTTACATTATCACCAGTTCTGTTCGATAATTTGGCACATATAGGGGAAAGTCGGGTAAGATGGCGAAGCGTGTAAGATGACGAACTCGGTATTTCTCCGATGCATTCATAGATAGGAGCCCCTGTCCAAGCACTTTCTGAGACTCAGGTGATTAGTAACGAAGTTCACTGCAAGGGATATCTGCCCAGATTGTTTTGCGAGCGGCAGCGACTAAAATGTGTTTGTTGCCCGTGCGTTTGTAATTTTCGGACTTCACAGAGTAAGGAATTACTCGACTATGTTAAGTTGTTTTTGCTCTTTCATAAAATATTCTCAAAATACAACTCATAATGTAAAAAACCATGTGTGGTGTAGGTTGTTTACGATAAGCTACGGTAATGATAAATAAGTTCTAAACCAAATTGGCGGCGTGGGGTAAGATGATGAACGGCAGGGCGAGTAAGATGACGAGATGTTTGCTTAGTTTGTCATCTTACCCAACATATTTTTGAGTACCTTTAATAAATAGCTTTTGTCCTATTTTAAAAATTGGTTTTCAAACTGAATTTTAGTTGCAGTTATTTTTTTCTTTTATTTTAAATCCTCATGTATGACTGTTTATCTATGAATGTTTTAGGTATTAAAAACAACAAGGAAAAGTGGGATAAGGCGACAATGAATGCAGCTATTGCTGAAGTAAAAGATAAAACCTCAGGTGTAAATGCTGCAGCAAAGAAACATAACGTGCCAGAGCCAACAATAATACTCTTCTAAATTTTTGTTGTATCTAATTCTTCGTTTTGTTTCATTACGAGCAATCTGTTATTGGATTTTAAGTGTTTCATCTTTGACTTTTTTACTTCATGCCACACGTTAGTAAGTGAAGATGTTTCTCTGCATTTTTAAAATAAAATGTTTCTATCTTAATCTATTACTTTTATCTGTTCATCATCTTACCCACCCCCCCTTCGTCATCTTACCCCTTAGGTAGGGTAAGATGACGAAAAGTATTCTTTTTTTTTTTTTTGGTGTAATATTTTTCATAATTCGAGAGGGTAAAACAGCGTTTCATATTTTTTTATTGAACATAAAGGTTACAAGAAGTGTCCTTTCAAATTTCAGATTTTTAAACAACTTATTAAGCCGAGCGACAATCTCTGAAGCTTAAGTTCGTCATCTTACCCTACCTTACCCTATTACAAAAGAAATGTTATATAGTGTTACCTCCGAATAACGGACAGTCACGGGACTGGAAGTTTCATCCGTTATTGGGAGGTGTCCGCTATTGGGGAGGACTATCTTTTTTTTTCATTTTTTAGCTTATAGCATGTCATTTAATGAAAAATTATGTACAATCTTAATTAAATTTCTACAATTATCATTGCGATATGAGAGAATATGAACAATTGCAAATTATTTACTATATTCCGTTTTAAATGAGTGCTAATCCGTTTGTCTTACTTAAAATAATGACAAAATTAATGATAGTATATAGAAAATTAATTTCTAGCCATCCATTTGATGCCTTAAACGTGTCCAATCCTAAAGTTGGACCGAATTCTCTGGCTTTTTCTTGAATCAAAGCACCGCTTATAGGAATGTTCTTTGCACGAGCAAAGCGGAACCATTTTATCACCACTTCGTAGATTTTGCTTGTTTCAGTTTTACGGAACTTCAAATTCTTCGAATTTTCGTTTTGAATTCTCCATCGACATTTTTCTAATGTCATCTTTGTCCTTCAAAAGTTCACTTATCTGAATTTTTCCAACTTTAAAACGTTCAGCAAGACAACGCACACTCAGCTTTTCTTTTTCAGCAACTTCAAGAACATCAATTTTTTCTTTCAGTGCCAATCTCTTCCTTTTTGATGCCATTTTAATTCGCACTAAATTTAATCAACACGTTTATAGGATAGCTTTATGAGGTAATTGACATTTACAAAGCAACTGCAGTGAAAAAAAGGGCTCAGATTCGTGCATTGAATCATGGGACACAGATACAATATACGGGGGACACCAATACAATGTATCAATGTACGGGACACCGATGTAAATACAACCATGATGTGTTTGTCGAAATGTTAATCGAAAATTTTTTTTTTTTTTTACAGTTAAAATAACTGTCCGCTTTCAGAGTTTCCGCTATTTGGAGTGGATAACATAGAATGTCCTATTGTAAGGGACTGGGACCCGCAATAATGTCCGCTAATTAGAGGGTGTCCGCTATTCAGGGTGTCCGTTAAAGGAGATAACACTGTAATAAAATTTACCATTTTATTAAAAGAAACTAGGATTCAGGATATCCTTCCTGGAATACTTTTGTTACTCAAGAATCAGGTCAGAAGAAACCATTTTGCTGACATGTATTCCATGCTGCTTATGTGGACAATCGCCATAGATATTTACACAAATGTTTCCATTACTTTGTTTACTCCCCTGTAAATGTATAAGACAGATTGAAAGCTTATTATTGAATGTAATGTAGATAATAAAGAATGCCTTCCTTGATATCTTATTACAATACTAAATATATTGATGCTAAATATCTCAAACCATACACTCACTAAACAGACTGTTAAAAGAGTTTTAAATGCTTAGATTTACCTTTCTATTCAAAAGAAAGTAGTAATAATCAGGCAGACACACAATAATGGCTAAAACAGTTATCAAATAAATCCTTGATAAGCATTACTACTTTTAAATTGTTTCTGATAATTTCTCTCAATTCTTTTTATTGGGGGGGGGGGGGGGGCCCGTCAAAAAAAAAAAAAAAGAAAGAAAAACCACTTGAGATTTTCTGATGGTACAGAAAACTAAAATCCCATTAGTTACATATCTTAGTATTTTATTTATTTTTAAAACTTTTGTATCAATGGCCTGTGATACGAAAGTAACAAATGTAATGGAATGTTTTAAGGTTTTCTATATCGTTGTAAAAACATGTCAATGGTACATATACTTTTAATATAACCTTTATCGTAATCTTTTTTGTCTCGCTTTTTTTAATTAAAGAACCTTCCCATACACTATTAATACATCAATCTACTATTTTATATATTATTATATTATATGAATAACAACCATCTAACAGTGATATTTATTTTGTTATATACAAAACATGTATAAATGCTATTTGTATAGTCGATATTCATATACTGCAACGTACAGAACATGCACAATACGTTATCTTATTATTTAATTGTTTCATAATGGAAGAATATTTTAAATTAATTAAATACAAATTGAATATAAATTATAACGAAGAGAAAATAACGAGCAAGAAGGAGAAAAAAGTGGAAACACGACAAGTTAAATTTAATAAATCCAGTTACAAAGACTTAATAACATAAAACACTTTGACCAAAGAACAGATATCAGTGCCCGAAATCTCCGCATTGAATTTTTTGAGGTTATTTTTAGTAATTTGTTTTTATTGAGCATACGAATCCTCCCTATTACACTTCATCATTTTTATCGATCTTTGCTCATTTGTCTGTATCTCGTTTAAACGGTTGGACGGATTGTCTTCAAATTTAGCACGTGATTTACGTAAAACATTGTCCATCTTCCATCATTAAAACGGCTTGATTTATTTCTTAAACATGATATCAAATAATGGTCCACCTTGAGATATGACCCACTATTACTTTAGTATACACCCCAGTCCTTGAAACAGATCCTAGCAATGCATGCTCAGTTCTCACTATGCGATGAACGAGGGTATACCTAGTTACTGAGGATACAATTAGTTTTAAAAAAGTAAAATACAAGTAAAATGTAAATCTACAATACTTTAACTTGTGTTCTTCATATTGCAACAGTAATAAGTTCGTTATGTTTCTTGTCCAATCACTAATTTAAAATGTACATAATCTTCCAATGAAATCCAACTTTATAAAATCTATAAAACCCATAATTTTATGTTTAATAATGCAGTTCAGTTCTAAACTTGACTCGTTGTTTCTTCGCTCCTACAAGACTCTCTCACAAATACCATTACAATATTACAAGGATCCTTTTAAGCCACCACACATTTAAAAGGTGAAAAATAAATTTATTTGCAGTGAAATTCGCTGCCGGTTTCTCGGGCTCATTAATTTTGCCACCTGACGAAGCGAGTAAAATTAATTAGCCCCCGAAACCGGTAGTGAATTTTATTGTAAATAACTTTATTTTTAACTTTTTATATTTGGGGTGGCTCAAAATGAGCCTTGTAAAATGTAAATGTATTTAAATGTGCGATAAACAATGCAGCTCCGTTGTTCGGATCTTTTTAACACTAATTCCCATAACTTCTCTAAAGAACATTCTGAAGCTGAATGGGCCAGGTCCATAGTTCATCAGAGTATGATTAACTACGTTATCGTTACTGGAAAATTACATTCAGGGCCCGCCTAACCAAAGACTGAGCTGTAACAGCGAATCTAAATAATGAAAATTTATGATTTCAGCAACTACAAATTACAAAAAAATGATTAATTGCAACAGACATTGCAACAATAGATAAATTTAGTAACTGCAGCAATTAAAAATAAATGTGTTTGGATCTTTGTGTAGATTACAAAACATAATAACAGATAAAAAAAATCTAAAGAAATAAGTTTTTGCTATTTCCTTAATACAGACTTTCCCCGACTATAAAATGTGACTGCCTTCTTTTCCTAGAGTTAATCACCTGACTGACCACCTGACCACCGAACGCTAGGATCCTACCTCCCGCGACCCTAATGGCCGCTTAGGCCTGTATTGGGATACCTTTAATTTTTTAATACTTCAATTTGAAATCAATGTTTCGACCTGATTCACTGTTGTTTTCTGTTTTACCACTTGAGGCACTTTTGACTGACATGGTATTTTTATTATTGGCGGAAATAATGGAAAAAAAGAGAAATAATTAGCCACAGAAATCGTCTTTGCACAAGAAGATACACATGATAAATGTTTGGATGCTGTCTGGCGTACGCGCAGAATGTAGCGTATAAGCATCGCATACTTTCAACCCCCAAAGCAGAATATCGGGCGACTGCGCGACAATGTCGCAGAACGAAAGTGAGGGCTGCAGAAAGATATCGTATAGAACAGGGGTCGTTTTTTTTTTTGGTTGTCGATTTGAAGATTGGGTTTTTTTTTTTTTGGTTGTCGATTTGAAGATTCGTTTTTTTTTTTTTCTGCACCTGCAGAAAGTTTTTCGTCTTAGCATCAATCGTCGCAGAAAGATAAAAAACATTCTAATTTCGGGCTTTCAACGTTTACGTTGGCGCTTTGCGTAATGTTTTGGTAGCTCGTAATTTTTACTTTTAATTTCTTCGGAGTTTTTTACGTAATTTCGGGCCTACATAGATCGGGACCGTCTACATACAAGATAGTAAAAGCGTTGACTTAGCTACAATTACTCTGGAAATGCAGTAATATCTTATATAATGCTGTTTTAATCAGTGCCTGCTTACGGCGGTTTTTAATTTTACGACATTCGAAAACCAAAAGCAGTTGTAACAGTTGTTACGTACGTTCAAATATGAAATATCTCATATTCCTTCTTATTAGAAAAAAAAAACAAAAAACAAAACAAACAAACAAACAAAAAAAATCTCCTATCGGCTACTGAGACAGAGTTGCAGAACTATGAACGAAGTGCAACAGAGTTGCCCTTGCACGACAAGGCCAATGCAGCTCTAATGTTGAGGCCTCAGAGAAATGAAAAAGTGCCAACAAGATAGTGGACCAAATAAATGTAAATGGGTAACACAAGAACAAAAACTTGAAATTATTGGGTTCGCCTAAGTAAAAATAAGACATTTTTCATTTTGCAATTCATTTTTCTTAAAATACTTTACCATAAAATTTCTTCTTTATTTTCTTTAAAGCTTTTCTGTGTTAATTTAAGCGCAAACATTTTTTTTTTGAAAACGGAAATCCTACTACCTTTATTTTCAAACTTCTAACGTCAAACAGTGAAATTTTTAATTTTCTGAAGAAAAGTGAAGTGAAATCTGCACAAGTGAATAGCGCAGATGCTTAAGTTGTTTATCTCCTGTTAATTGTATTCATATCGAAGCGCGCGAAGTTGGCGGATTACTTAAAGTACTTACATCCATTGGTAAATGTCGATAGAAGTTTATTGCTTCGTTTGAAATGTTTTTCTACGTGAATTTAAAGTAAAAGTTCCCAGTATGCAATGAATGATATTATATATTATTTTCAATTTAACTGACTGAGCGAAACATACGAAGGCCGCTTCAAAACTTTTCTTCTTTATAAAGAAAGTTTTACTTATATGCGAATACTTAAAGAACAAAAAAATCAAAATATTTTTATTCATATTCGAAGCCTGAGCGATCATCGACGGGAATCTGGAACAGCTGTTCTGCCTTGTTAGGCGTCATCAGCCAGATTGGCCCTCGATGATAAGCTCAGAGGGAGCGAAAAAAATTAAGGATCCCACCTCCTTAACGTTTATTATTGTGTTTGTTTTGGTTAGGGAGCCCCTTTCGCAAGCAGAGGTGGGTGCTTAACCTTTTCGCGCACTCGAGAGTAATCTGGCTGATGATGAATCTGTACCAGATTCCCGTCGTTGATGGCTCAGGGTGCGAATCCCCTCATTCTGTGCATTTTGATTTTATGGTCTTTAAGTGTTTCTTCTTTGTTGTTTTGTTTGTATGCGGTTAAACGACTGTAGGATTTCCATTAAGTTTTCAACATTGCTTATTATTTCTGTCAAAACATGCCTAGGCATGTTTATTATTATTGTCTCCACTTCTTCCATCCTTCAATAAACGATATTCATCGGTAAAAATGCTGGACTAAATTCCTTAAACTTTAGCTTATTCAGGTTCCAACTTATTATCTGAGCAAAATATTTTCCTTCAGAATTAACCGTTTCCTTTCTTTCGATGCATCGGAGTTTAATACATATCTAGTTAAACCTGTTTAAACTTTACTTGGAGTTAATTCCACATTATTTATTTAGTTTCAATGAATTTCTGGTTTCATAAATCATTTTCGCTTTGATTTTTGCCGAAGTTTTTTCTTTTTCTTTTACAAGGCTCTTTTTTATCTGTAAATAAGCATAAAACTGAAGTGTGAGTTTTTTTCCCTTAACCAGCTCGTGTTTAACCATCTGATGGTCAATCAATGGATAGCAAGGGACGAATAGAAGCACAGATAACAACTCTTCCGCTGCGCCACACCCTTGACAGTGATGGATCAAGTATTTGTCCTTAACCCTAACTGTCATGTGAGTGGGCGTCTTGAAGGGCTCTTGTATCGGTGCTCATCTCCAAGACGGCTGATTTTTTTTTCCTTACCTCGCATTTTTTTTTAAATATTATCTGTAATTTTTTTTTTTAGCTTTTACTTCAAAACATCTCTGCCTGGGGAAAACGCGTGGGTTGTCCCACTTTATCTGCTAAATCTGCGATTGCGGAAAGTGCTGTATCATATTCACCATTTGGACGACGTTTAGAAGGGCCTTAAAAAATGATTGAAGGGCCTCCAATGATATCTAGTTTTTTATATAGGCAATTCAAACTCTCATCCTCATGCAATCATCAAGCATTTAAACTTCAAGAATTTTGATGTTTTGATATCCACTCTAATAATAAGTCAGATTTCTGAACTAATAAGTAATAATTCGTAATGATTTAATGAAAACATAATCAGAGCCACACAATATTTATTAGAAAATATATTAACTAATTTTTTTAAAGTAAAAATTAACCCTTGCTTATATTTCATCATTATTACCTAAACAACTTAATTTCCTAGGTTCGTCCGTCGTACAGTGGCTTATATAGAGACAATGGAAACGATTCCGTTTTTGATTGGTCAACGTTTACGGTCATTATGTTGTTCCCAACCTCCCATCCAGTGGCGTAACTAGAACTTTTGCCGCCCGGGGCGGTCTCCAATTTGCCGCCCTTTCTAAGTCATGAAATGGTGGTTTTTACAAATTAATAATATAAATAAATAATTGTAATTGAGACAAACTACAGGTGGTAACTTTTTACCGTTGGATGCCATATTTAAATTACAAAACATATAGATTACCTAATTTACAAAAAAAAATTACCATTAAAATTTTTTTATTTTATATTTATAAATAAATAATTTCATTTCTTTTGGATAAACAAACAAATTGTACACAAATGTGCATGTAATCATATTTATATATTTACTCTTCTAACTTTCATAGTAAAAAAATCGTGTATAATGCTCTCAAAATTTATAATACAGTAAAACCCCGTTATTACGCTCCCGCTTATAGCACTATCCCGTTCTTTACGCTCCTTTTATTCGGTCCCTGGAATTTTCAATATAACTCTGTATACTTTTACCCCCTTATAACGCTGAAATCCCGCTTGTAGCGCTTTTTTTAAATCGGAAATTTTGTATCGAAGAGAAATGTAACACTATGAAGATTCTTTTTTTTTTCCATGGTTGAAAGGAATCTTTGAACTCTGTGAAGTGCGGGTCTGTGATATAGTAGTGCAAAATGTCGAAGCGGAAATCCCTTTCTATTAGTATAAATTACAAATTCTCCGTAAGTACGACGAGAATTCTACACTAAGTCAGAAGGATTTCGCAGAATCTCTAGGAATCCCCTCATCCAGTCTGAGAACAATAATAAAAAATAAGAATGGAATTACCAATGCAGCGAAGAGTGGTTGCAAACGTAAAAAAGTAAAGCGTGGAAAATTTGAAGGTGCCGAAGAAATTCTAATTGAATGGATTGATCAGTCCCTTGATGCATCAGTGCCATTAAGTGGCCCAATCATTCAAGAAAACATGCGTGAAATAGCGGCAGTGCATTAAATCTGCTCCGAAAA
The DNA here is from genome assembly GCA_023159025.1 of Thereuonema tuberculata. Lineage (NCBI taxonomy): Eukaryota > Metazoa > Arthropoda > Chilopoda > Scutigeromorpha > Scutigeridae > Thereuonema > Thereuonema tuberculata. The sequence continues at coordinate 78,872,430 of JAFIDM010002131.1, read as the reverse complement.
TATATTAGTGTTGCTCCTAGTGTTGTATCAATTGATGTTGATAATTACTTGAACCGCATTGAAAATGTCATAATTCATAACAGTAGCACACACACACACACACACACACACACACGGCAAACCACAATCAAAGATTTTTTAAATAGGAAATAAGCTCATATTTGCATTATATCTATTGCACAATCAAGTATGTTTCCTGTAAAATGGTGTCTAAATGTTCCCCCATCTCATAAATCATTTCCCGTCTATAGCGCTATCCCGCTTATTACGCTTGTAGTTCATGGTCCCTTGACGAGCGTAATAACGGGGTTTTACTGTATTTGTAATTTCTTGTTCTGTGGACAATATTGCAAGATTTTGTAGTCTTAAATCACTCATTGTGGAAAGAAGATAATTTTTTATCAACTTCGATTTGGAGAAACTCCTTTCGCAACTAGCGATACTGATTGCAATAATTGTTAAAAAAATTCTTGGCAAAATTACAATGTTGGGTCCAGAATTTTCCAGTCTATACTGTTGAATAAATTTGAGTATATCAATAGGGCCATCCCCCCACCCCCGTTTTCCAACGTTTTGCCTCTTCTTATAGTGCAGGTACAGCCATAAAAACCTGGATCCTTTTTCTTTCAATTTGGAACTGTTCTTTATCAATGTCAATAAAGTCATTTATTTGACATTCAAATTCTTCATTTAGTAGGTTACATGGTAATATACACGAAGGACATGCAACTGATCAAAGCGTTCTTTTATTTCCTTTATAATTCTATCCAAAAATAAAAACATTTCTCTTCATACTTCTTGTTCTAAGGATAGCCCCAGTCTCGTGAATTTCCCCCACTCATATTTTTTCTCCTTCTAACTCGACGTTCAGTCGATATCTCCAACTCTTCACAAATTGTTTTGGCTGCTATAACTGCGTTTTGTAGTAGCGCATCTCTTTGTTCCATGAAATGGGTTTGCAAAGAATTTAGTTTTATATGGCATTGATGAACATTTATATGGCATTGATGAACATAACCCTTTTATTGGCAGGAATTTTTCCGCGTCATTAACTTCCAAAAGGATGGGTTCCCATAAATTGACATAACAGAAAAGAAAAAGGATTGTATTGAATTGAGTAATATTCCAGCATCTGATCTCGTTTTACTATTTTCATCTTCATATGTCAATTTTTCCAAGGAGCTTAAAATGTAAAAAAATGCTTTTTTACTATAGTTACTGCTTTTGCTCTAGCGCTCCAGCGAGTTTCTACGCTGCATTTAACACCTTGACCAGTTACAGAAAATAAAACATCCCATCGACGAGTGGAAGAAGAAAATGAAAACAACTGCTCGATAGTTCCAAAAAATGTTAAGGAATCGATAGCAGTAGAAGCAGCGTGTAAACATGCCAGGTTTATAGAATGATTTGTACATGCTGCAAATTCTGCATTTGGATTTATTAGTTTAATGCGAGTTTGAACACCGCTGTGCTTTCCTGCCATGACGGCAGCATTATCGTAAGCCTGTCCTCTTCAATTTTTTATATCTAAACCGTAATTTTCGAATTTCGTTAAAATCATATTTGTGATTTCCTCAGCAGTTTTCCATTAGTTTCTACAAAGTCAATAAACGATTCTACAACTTTAACTTCGCTGCCATCAATAACTACATATCTAATAATTTGACTGGTTTGATCTTTGTGGGAAATAATTGGAGTGCTGTCAAATATCATACAAAAGTATTTAGCTTGCTTTATTTGATCCATAATTGTTTTTCTCACTGCGCCTCCCAATAGCTCTACGAATTCATTCTGAATCTTCGGCGACAAATAGGAGATACTATATTTATTACCCATCTTAATTTTTACTACATGTTCAGTACATACTACTTAGCCAACAAATCAACAAGCTCTAGACAATTTCCTCTATTTTCCATTGAATTGATGTCTTCCTGATGAACACTTTCACGATGACCTCGAAACGCCAAATTTTGTTTTGCTAAGAATCTAATTATATCAACTATTCTTGTAAGAATTTCCTTCCATTTTTTGATTTTCTTATCAATATTCTGTTGTTAAAGTTTATCAAAAGTTGCGCCATGTCCAAGTTTTATTTCTAATTCCTTCCATTGGGAACAAGATCGAATGTGCAATGGGCTCAACTCGTGTTGACTTATTTTGGGATTAGGTTTCCACCATTTGTTAAAACCATTTTACATGGTTTTCCACATGCAAAAATGTTAACTACATTATTCATTTCTAAAGCTAATGACACTGGGAAATAAAGGGTTAATGGAGAAATTTGAATATTTTCATATTCTTGACGTAAATCTTAATAATTTTCAGTAAATTAGACGAATTTAAATTATTTAAACATTTCTTCAATTGGATAAGCGTAATATAAGGAAAAATATTCGAAATCATATAGTAATTCATAATTCGTAGAAATTATGAATTACGAAGTAATAGTAAATTTATGAATAGTAAACTTATTATACTAAACTTCTGAAGTGAACAAGTCGTTTTTTTACAACTAAAACTAAATATAAAAAATGCCGCCCCAAAATATGTGCCGCCCGGTGCGGACCGCACCCACCGCCCCCCTCTAGTTACGCCACTGCTCCCATCACTGCTCCGTGTAAATCTTATAGAAATAATGATAGCGGAGGAAATAGAAAAGATCAAACAAAATAAAAATCCACTATAAAATTTACTATTAAAAATTAAATTATTAATAATAATAATAAATTGGCAAATCCGCGCAGGGCTTCCAATATTTATAAAACTAGAATTTTAATTAACATAAAGAATACTTAAAGAGATGCCATTTACAATTTATTAAAAAAAATCATAAATAAATAATTTATATACACAAAAAAAAGTTCCTCAAGGATTTAGTTTTGGATTTTATATATAAATTCTAGTTTTCTAATAAAATGGAAGATTCTCCAGAATTTTTTTTTTAATTGCTAGCTTTATAATAATGTTAATACTTAACTAGTGAAAAGAAAAATAATATCAAAATGATATTTAAAAATTCTACTTAAAAAAAATACAAGTTCATCGAAAAAAAACCCAACAATATCTGCATCAATGTATTTGAAAGGTGTCTAAAAATGATCTTCCAAAGTTTGAAGTGGAGTCGAACTACAGTAAAACCTCGATATAACGCTCCCGCTTATAGCACTATCCCGTTTTTTACGCTCCTTTCCTACGGTCCCTGGAATTTTCTATGTAACTCTGTATACTTTTACCCTCTTATAACGCTTCAAATCCCACTTGTAGCGCTTTTTTTTTATCGGAAATTTTGTATCGAAAAGAAATGTAACACTGTAAAGATTCTTTTCTTTCCCTGTTAGGAGGGAATCTTTGAACTCTTTGAAGTGCGGGTCTGTGATACAGTAAGTTAATGCAAAATGTCGAAGCGGAAATCCCTTTCTATAAGTGAAAAATTGGAAAATCTCCGTAAGAATTCTACACTACGTCAGAAGGATTTCACAGAATCTCTAAGAATTACCTCATCCAGTCTGAGAACAATAATAAAAAATAAGAATGGAATAACCAATGCAGCGAAGGGTGGTTGCAAACGTAAAAAAGTAGAGTGTGGAAAATATGAAAGATGCCGAGGAAATTCTAATTGAATGGATTCATCAGTCCCGTGATGCATCAGTGCCATTAACTGGCCCAATCATTCAAGAAAAGGCGCGTGAAATAGCGGGCAGTGCACTAAATCTGCTCCGAAAATATATTAGTGTTGCTCCTAGTGGTGCATCAATTGATGTTAATACTAGTTACTTGAACCGCATTGAAAATGTCGTAATCATAACAATAGCACACACACACGGCAAACCACAATCAAAGATCTTTTTAATAGGAAATAAGCTCACATTTGCACTATATCTATTGCAGAATCAAGTATGTTTCCTGTAAAATGGTGTCTAAATGTTTCCCCATCTCATAAATCATTCCCCGTCTATAGCGCTATCCCGCTTATTACGCTTGTAGGTCATGGTCCCTTGACGAGCGTAATAACGGGGTTTTACTGTATTTTCAAAAATGTTCAGACTTGTTGTTTCAGAGAGGTTATGAATTTTCTAGAAAGTCTCTGTAGAGCTGTATGTTAGCTTGGGAACAACATGACGGATCGTGTCTTTATAAAGCCACTGTAGTCCATTATAGTTACTAACGCCAATAGACAGTGTTGATAACCTAATTAAAAATCCACACAGTCCAAAGTAAAATGAAGATCCTCCATTCTCAACTGATCGCGATTGGTCAGAGAAACATCGGAGCCCATATCTTCGGTGTATCCGTGAGACAGCAGTGGCTCACAGTAAAAACATTGAAGAAATTAATTTTAGTTTTTATAATTTAGATATTAATAAGTTTATAAATTAATGACCCTTTTAAATTTCATTAATTTGGAAATAAACATACTCCTTTTTTAAAATTTGAACTTACTGCCAATTACTTGTACATTATTATATAAATAACAGTGGCTGATATTAAAACTTTTTCTTTCTCATAGGAAACTCTTTTTCACAGACATTCCAATGTAAAAACTGTAGCAGTCGTAAATTCCACATGTACTTATACCATCCCATTTATTGTTTTTGTAGAACTGTATCTTAATATTCAGATAACAATTGAATCAATTGATTTGCGATATGCAGAAGATATTTTTTTCTTCTATTTAATATTTTGTCTATTTCCAATGCTGTTGTATTGTGATTGATTGAATTAAATTTCGTTTTTATTTTTGCCTGAGTAATTGTTTAAAAGAGCTAATATGGAATCACTATTTATTAGGTTCAAATTCTAACTGCTTCTTTTATTGTCTTTGTCTGATTTTTTTTTTCTTCTAAAGTCATAAAGTTTCACAAAGCAAAATTTTGTTAATAGGGTTTTAAATTCTAACAAATTGGTATTAGAAATAAATAAAATTTTACTGAAGATATTATATATAAGATATATATATATATATATATTTGTACCCGGACAATGATGTGGAATTTTGAAAAAATAATAATCATTTAAGGTATGACAATTCAAATTTAATTCCTTTAATTATAGGAAGTTTTGAGTTTGATTTGATAACTGTTATCCATTATATTTGCTTTTAAATGAAAATACTTACAATAGATTTTTTTATATAAAAAAACTTACTTAAATAATAAAATACTAATATTACTAGCTAATTATTTTAAGATTTATAGATTTTTTTTTTAAATAAATAAATGAATTTAATTTCCATTTGTGAAGCGAAGATAAATCGACCATATCTTCGCCGAAACAGTGATATGTTATTTTTATATTATTTTGTTTTTCGGAATTCCACATCACTGTCCGGCTTTATATAGTTTAATAATTTTATTCTTATATTCTATATTATTCTAAATTGCAAATGATTGATTGAAATCTTTGCTTCGCAAAATTTATAGTGTATGAGTTTTGTCTGTTTTCGATATATGCATTTTTTTTTTTTTTTGTAAGCAACAATGGTATCGTAGAAATATCAGACAAAACAATTCCAGAATAATTTTAGAGTTAATAAACATTAACTGATACGGACGGGTACTTTTTCATCGTGACATTCGCCTGTTTATCGGAAAATACGTTTTCTGATATAAAATGCATTTATTCTGTCTTTGTATTTCATCTAATTTCAAGTCTTAGATAAATTCTTAGTTGACTTTTATTGTTCCATCAGTGAAGCATCTTCATGATTTTTAATTTTCGGAATAAGCATTTGAGATCGTGTCTATTATATTTGACATACATTCTTCTCTTCCAAACTTGACGGGAAAATAGTTGGTAGATTAGATTTAGTCGAACATTCTAAAGAGAGATTGCCAAGTAATTAATTTTCCAGTTTTATTACCCTGATACCACGAATTAGATCTTTGTGACATGAATTGGTCTCGGCTTTTAGGAGTCAATCTCGAAATCAATATTATACATCCGTCGCGGTATTCTTTTTATAATTAAAGCACGACGTAACTAATAGCACATTTACTCCACATAATTCTCCACATGCTCCACATAAGAATTATAAAATTTTCGAACAATTACGCTACTTCTTTATCTTATTACATCTCTTATTATTTTCTAACAATCACCTTTTTATTTTCCAAAAACTATCTTATTAAACTATAGATAAATAAAAATTATTTTATATCTTATTGTTTGATTTAAATATTGACCTTTATTTTTTTTTTTTACTAAATAAACGATTATTTTATTAATTTCTAGTCCTTTACTTCTATTTATACATTTTAAGTTTTGAATGCAAATTTCTTTTAAATATATATTTTTTTCTTATCTACATAATAAGCGCAAGTGTTTATTTGTTTGTTTTAATGTCTTGAAACAATGTTTCCATTTCTCAAGGGATCTTTATCAAATTTGGCACGAGGTTCTCATGCATCCCAGAATAATACATGAACAACGAAAACCAGGATCCGGATTAAGGGGGTAGGGAACACTTTCTTGAAGGGTACGCATATCTCTGAAACCGCTTTAGTTGGAAACACGAAATTTGATATGTGTGTTCTTTGTCGAAATCTAAAATATACGCATCGGATGAATTTTCGATATTCGGATTCTAAGAGGTATAAACGGGAGGGCAAACATTCTTCAATGGTTTGCTTATCTCCGAAAACGCTTGAGTTGCAAACACAAAATTTCACATTAGTGATCTTTGTCAAAATCTCAAACAGTAATTCGGCGAATTTTCGATATTCGCATCCTAAGGGATGTAAACGGAATTGGGGGAAGGGCACTTTGTTGAAGGGTACTTTACGGAGCTTTTAAGTTACAAAATAAGAATATAACATCACTTTGTAATCATCATGTGATTTTGTACTCTTTTTTTGTAACCCGCTTGAAGCTCGGGTATTTCTGCTAGTCCAAATGTAAACAGTGAACATAATTAAGTAATCAATATCGTTTAATGATAAAATAAGAAGCAAAATACTTTCAAGTAAACCTTCTCTCCTTTGATACCGGTTTTCCGGAAACCCATATATTTCCTGAAAGCTTAGGTCACAAGTAGAAAAACTGTGAAATCTTAGGGGCAAAGAGCTAAGCGTTTAGGAGCTATAGGACCCACAAAGTGTCAGTAAAATGTTGGAAACATGACACCAAAAGTCGCTAAAATGCTCGTTTCACGTACTTGTAGGTATTAATTATATGGTAAGAAGATCTCAATATAAAGGAAGAAACAACTCGTTGAAAAGAAACAACTTAATTTTTTATTTTAAAGTTAAAGAAGTGTTGTTGTTTTTGGATTACTGTGAAATTGAAATATAATATATGCATAAACAAACAAGAAGTTCATGAAAAAAGTTTCTTTCTTAAAAATTGTCTGTAATTTTTAATTTCTAATTTTTTTTGTTAATACTTTTGTTTTTCTTTCTTTAAAGTCGCAAAATACCATACAAACGAAATGATTATATTTATTTTTAAGTTGCTGAAATATAAATTTTTACATTTCCTGAAAAAAGAAATCGGATTAAATCTATCTTACTTTCTTCCGTTGTTTAAAATCAGATTAACATTTCAACGATCAAATGTGTAAATAAGTGTTTTCTAAAAGAATTAATATGTATTGTTAGACATTGTATCACTTGTTATATTGAGATCTCCACCTTCTTACCATATTATTAATTCATATAAGTACGTGAAACGAGCATTTTAGCGACTTTTGGTGTCATGTTTCCAACACTTTACTGATACTTTATGGGTCCTATAGCTCCTAAACGCTTGGCCCTTTGCCCCTAAGATTTCACAGTTTTTCTACTTGTGACATAAGCTTTCAGAAAATATATGGGTTTCCGGAAAACCGATATCAAAGGAGAGAAGGTTTACTTGTTAGTTTATTGTAAATGTTAAATGTGAATTGAAAAGAATTGAAAATAGAATGTAAAAACTCATTGATTGGAATGTCAATGGGCATTTGCATAATGCATTGTACTGCATTGTAATGCATTGAGTTAATCAAACTCAACAAATGGGACAAATTCTCATACAATTTTATCTGGTGCAAATGTCAAAATCGCTTTTTTAAAAACAGGTCTGTCATGAATCTACCATGCTTATTTCCGTACATTTTTTCCTGTTGTATCATTTTGTTAACGATCCATGTGAGTAATTATGAACTTACAAAGTTAAGAAAACAAACCTATTTCCTAAATCTTTAACGCATTTTAACGTTTATTTATCCAGTTATTTGTTTATTTCGCTATGCATTCGAAGAGAATATCAAAACCAAGTTGGCTAGGTCAAGGTGAAGACTTGAAATAAAAAAGTCTGTAAGTACCGAAATCATTAATCTGTGAAAAAGAGGTTTGAATTACATCAGATAGTTCTTGTTCGAAATATTTCTTGAAATTTGCTTTTGTTTGATATTTACTTTATTTGATAATTGTAAATTTACATTAACAAAATATTTTTATATGCTATTGGGCTTAGCACAAAGATCCCATTTCACCAAAAATCTCACAATTTCTTATTCTGGCACTTAGATCCTTTTTTATTTCAAGTCTTCAAATACTGACTTTGAATAGCGTTCAGCCAAGTTCGGTTCCGAAGCGATCATATTTATCTGACTTATGATCAAAAATGGATTAAGTGTTTTTATTACTAGTTAATTCTCAAATTCAAAATTGAATCAAGTGGATTTCAATTTTCAGATTCAGTTTAATCTGAAGCGCTGTTACTAGAAATTTAGTATTTCTGTGAGTATTTCCTTCTATACTAATTCGCGATATTAATGAAGAGTTTTTCTCTGTTTTAATTCGACTATCTGGGACAGTAAAACTGAGATGAGAGATACTGGCTGTTAAGAGCCAATAAATGTGGTTTTGTTAGATAGGAGCTGATATTCATTCTTATGTTTTTGGGCATGGGATGCAAACACAGCTGCAGGAACAGTAAGTATGGTTTAACAGTTCTGTTTTGTTCCTGTTTAAAAGCGAACGACTTCTTATGATCATTGACTGACATCGAAATAAGCCAATGGGTCCTAATGAACGCTTGTAAACTAATTATTCTTTGAACAAAGAAGAACGTTTGAACATAAACAAAAAAACAAGACAAAACAAACAAACATAGAGACAGTTTTATTATATAACTTTAATAAACTTGAGAACTTCTGTTCTATAACTGAAAAGAAATTTATCCTCTGATGTTGAAATTTTAAGATATATTTATATTATTAAAAGAGAATTCTTCTTGAGTTTTCTCCTATAAAGCTGAAACTTTCTGAAAAGACATAGGTGCTTATAATAGAGAAAGATAACAAGGCAAAACAAAACTGATTTCTTGCTAGCACAAAACATCAAGAACCAAGTTTATTCTTGACAACACGTATTACAGAATTTAGTGGGCTGTTCTCTATGAAGTTTATACAGTGGCTACTGACCATTCTCTGCCACTTTCTCTTAGACAGGAAGTGAATGTAGACATGAATTTATATCTTATAAGATATGACTCATGTCTGCCTGACTTGTAGTTTGAGTGATAAACGGACAGAATGAACGTAAGAGTCCCCTCCCCCCACCTCCTTTTACACTTTCGTTATGGGATCGCAAGGAGCTTAGGGCCAAAAAAAAAAATCATCAACATCTCATTGATTTTTAAATTTTTTATTCAATATTTTTATTTTCTTTCGCGGTTATTCCATAGATCCTACCCCAACCAAATTTTTGTCTTATTACTTAATGATTTTCTGGAGTAATCCTAAATCCTGAATTTTAATTATAATCCGGCTTTCAATTCAAATGAATTGATATCATACTATATTGATATTAGCATACTAATTAATCATAATTAAAACATTATTTTATGGTAATAGGGGTCATTGGTCAACTCCCTAAAAACTGAATAGCGTGAGATTTCCATTGTCTTAATGAAAGCATCAGCGTTCCAATATTTCCTATGACATTATCTGAAATTATTTTTACTGGGGACAGATTGAAAGGGAAGTCATTAATAGAGGAAGAATGGGAAGAATGTATGGTATGAAATGAATAGACACATTCCTATGAACTAAGAATCTACAGATGAGTTAAAACAGCGAAATTCGAAACCACTCAATGAATGGGTTAATATGAGAGGAAAATGATAAAGACTTAGAAAACTAATGGATAACACAATGGAGGTTTTTCTCTATAATAAGCTATATATTACAATATTATTGATTATTCAATTGAAATTAATGAAAAAAAATATAAAAAAAATACTAAAAATATAACAGTAATTTATTATTAAAATATTTTGAGAGTATTTTAATTGAAAATTTCTTTCATAATTTTCGTTTTTTTATTTATATTCCCAAGAAAACTGAGGCTTGTAAAAATCTGTCTTCTGTGTACGCATGCGCACAATTAACTCTAATAAGTTTTGAACCTATGAAGTGATCTTCTTGAAACTTGGTATGCAAGAGATGAACTAACTTTTATATTTGGAATTTTCAGTATTTGTTCTTCTCTTAGAATTTTGCGAGTGAAGGTGACAAAACTTCCCATACAAAAAACATTAGAATCAGAGTGGATTTCTATCAAAGTTTTTTAGTCCATTTAATAATCTCAATTTGGGTGTGCTTCGATGAAATTAAAACTGATTGGATTTTGACATCTTAATTAAGTTATTTAATCTTTTTTTTAAAAACAGCAATTTAATGAATTTTCTAGCAAATGATAAATTTTAAGATACTGCTTTTTCCTCAATAGATATTACATAGTTTGTTTTTATTTTTTTATTTTAAGAAAACAAATAAAACAAACATATAAATAAATAGGAAACTACTTAAAAAAAGTAGGCTTCAGTTGGTTTAAGGAACTTTTTTTTTTTTTTTTTTTTTTTTTTGCAAAATGACCCCATCTTTTCATAATCAAATCCTGAAATATAAAATGTGAATCATTAACCGAATAGTCTTTAGAATTTATGTAAAAACCACCAATATTATCTGTTAGTATAAGCCCCAAAATATAAACCAAATGACAGTCTATCAATTAAAGGGAATTCTCCAGTAGCTTATAGAACAATCTGGCCAGATTAGAAGTGTTTTAGTCTTCTGATAAGGATCAGAAGACTTATACTGCCGTTTTGTCTATCTATGGACAAGTATCATTAAAATATCATTAGCAACAATCATAACAATCGCAACAATTGCGTCTTTTGCATGCGCAACAATCACATTTATAATACAGCTCTATAACAATCACAATAATCGCAACAATTGCGCCTCTTGCATTCGCAACAATCACATTTATAATAAGAAAATTAAAGCAATATCAATTACATTGTCTTATACGTATCAGAAGACATTGCAAAGTATTGTGATTGGCTTACTAATCGCTATCCCTACCTTGTTTTTTCTTGCTTTTTTTCCATTGTTGTCGTGTGTGTTTAGGATCGAAACCTAAACTTAAAAAATCAATAATAATTTGTAAATGAAAATTTTAACTGTTGACTTCATAAAATAAGTCATAACTTCCACATTACTCATAAATTTATTTTGTTTCTTACATTATTCTTATTCGAATCTTTTGATGAAGTTTCTGGGTTGTATTGTTTATATTCTTCACACATGAAATCTTATCGTATCCAAAGACAAATATCTTTCAATCAAAATGGAGGCAGCAAAAATCTTCTCACCGCAACATGAAATAATGACTTTATTGTAATTCTTTTATTTTGTTTTTGAATTGTGCGTTACATTATCAAAGAGATGATCGCTCGATGTCGATTGAACGCTTCAAAAAATAAAAAAACTCACAATAAGTCGAGCGCCTCCTCACTACTGCTATCTGCGCTGTGACGTCATTATCGCCATATTTATTCATTAGGTGGCGCTAATCGTTGTGCGTCCATCATTCCCATCTGACAGTTATTACTCGCTAGGCAGCCATTGCCACATCCTATCTGAACAGCTACACCGACGCATTTTAAAACCAACTATAAAAAAAAAATGGGGGTGTTAATTAATCTTCTTTGGTACAGAGACTGACAGAGGTTACACCACAAATAAAAACCTTCATTTTCAGCATTAATAAAAAAAACATTTTGCTAATTATTCATCTGAATAAAGATCCAGGGAAATTCCTTAATTTTTTGATCAATAAAATCCTGCATATTCGTTAAGCCTAATTGATATCATTGGGAATAAGATGGTAACAAGTTTTTGAAACATAATTAAATTTTTTATTAAAAATAAAAAAAAGGGAAAAAAAAGCCCCAAAGATTATATCTAATACCCTTTGGTTCATTATTTTATTGGGATTATTTAAATTTGATTATTTGATTTATTTTTTTTGTCGTAAGGCTTCTACTTATGGGTCCAAGTAATATAAAAATGAATAGGTAGATTATATTTATAGCAACGAGAACACATTAAATGATCCATGAGATTTAAACGAGACCAACGAAACAACATGTCTTGATAGCAACAGTGGTTCAGGGAATGTAATCCTGTGATTATGTTGAATGGATAAGCAAACGTAACATGATGAATTTATTCTTTGATTGCTTTGGTATAAAACGCTTATTTTTTTTAATAAATAAATAGATTTTTCAATAAGATTTTTGATTATGGAACTAAATTAAATTACGTACAGATTTATCACAGCAATAATCTAAATTCCAAGTTCTCCACTGGTTTTTGTGACTGATCTGTGTCTTAAGTAGGCTTAGTTTGGACGTTGTTACAAGAACGCAAATTCTTAATTGCGGGTAATTTTGAGTTTGTGTTGCTTTCATTTAATCGTAGTTTTGGCTTCTAAGACAGACCCAATACATAGTGAGAGCGATGTGAAGCGTAAACACAGTATAGGCCTATGTTATAAGGTAAGGTAAAGTATTGAAAATTAACCAATTATTGAGTTATAGGAGTCAGTTTAGTAGTATCGACTAAAGCCTAGTGCACATGGATCCGAAAATCGGTCGGTCGGATCCATATTCAATGGGCTGAAGGGGAGGGTTTGAGATCAAAATTATCATATTGAAATGAAAAAAGGTAAGGTGAATGAGGATGTTTTGGAACCCAATTTAAAAATAGGGTGATTCAGTCCAAAATTAACTTATTCAAAACACCCTCATTCACCTTACCTTTTTTCATTTCAATATAATAATTTTGGTCTCAAACACTCCCCTTAAGCCCATTACACATGGATCCGACCGACCGATTTTCGGATCTATGTGTAATGGGCTATACACTGATCCAATAAAACGAATAATGTCTGCTTCATACTTTTTCGGAAACTTGTCTCAAACTTTTGAGTAATTTGTCGTCAAGTTACTCAAAACCTGCCACTTTGTTTGAAAATTAGCATATTCTAATTTGAAGCAAGTTTTCGAGGCAACTCGACACCAGCGCGCCCAGCGGCGAGAAAAAAATATTTGGAAAACTGCGACAGTGCTAATTACGCTGAAATCTGGATGTTCTTTGTTCGTGCTTCACCCACCATCTTCTCATCTTTTTTTTTTTTCCTTTTTCCTAATCTCTACTGTTGGATGAGTTGAGAATTAATAGCAAAACGAATGATACAAGGCCAATCTCGTCGTCATTTCGCCGCACGAATTATTATTATTATTATTATTAATCACAATATCAACGAGAACAAAACAAGACTTGCCACTGAAATTTTATTTGCTCATGTAAAGCGACATCGATTTCGCCGAGCTGCAACTGGCAAATGGCAAGTTTTCGAGCTCGTGTAAAGAAGCCATAAAGTATATTTCATATGGCAATCGGACGACATAAAACTGGAACGGTCTGCTTTTTGGAGCTAACTCTGTTGAGTAGAGAATCGAACAATTTATAGATGCAGTTATCTGTAAAAATCATTAATTGTAAATTTATTTCAATAATTATCTAATTTCTTTACTTTCCAACCAATAATTTAGTTCTAAGGCTTTATTAGAAACAAAACATAATCCTACTGCTTTACGTTTCACTTCTTTTATCACTTCCAAATTTAATTTGTTTGACTACCTTTCCCATTACATTGCAGTATTTTCTCGATGTAACTAAATAGTTTTGTTATGCACTATATTTGTAAAGAATGTATAACCAATTCTTTTACAATATAATTCTGGGGTTCACCTGTCTAACTCCAATACAACCATTACAACTAGAAACGATATTTTACCAAATTCGTTTTTAATTCTTCACCCATCCACTTCCATTCCGTACAAAATTAAACTCTTTACTTTGCTACCAAACATATATTTCAGCTTTTCCCACTCCTTCATATTTGTTCGTTTCTATAATTTAATTTTTTTCCTAAGTTGTTATCATTTCTTTCTCTTTCTTTATTTTTTATATTGTCTTTCCTTAAATGTTTTGTGGTAAGACACCTTCCCAGATAAAGATAATTGTATTGTTTTTCCCTTTAAGTTTTTTTCCCCTTTCGATAAACATTTTTCCTTTTTGGCCGATTTGCCTCCATCTCTAAAAGTGATAATTTAGTTTTTGAAAGATTTATATTTAGTTTAAATTCTTCTGTGAATTCTTCTCATTTTTATCAGTTCTCTTTGAGAGTCCGGTAATTGTAACTAAATCGTCAATGTACATTAAGCTGTAGATTTATCTCTCACTTACTTACTTTTACCAAATTCCTTTTCTTAGTTTTACTTCTAGATTATTTAATCCCAGATTACACCAGCATATTTGTCAACATTGTTTTCATCATTGACCCTATCATTGACGGTCTATGATCGTGTGATTTACATCTGTTTGTTGCGTTTGATCCCATCGTTGAAAAAATTTAGAAACTGTTCTATTCGTAACGTTGTTTTCAGTGATGATCATTAGTGAGCTCCAATCAGAATCGACGAGCTTCGAGACCGAAGAAGCCGATCGGCGCCATTTTGGCCACCGTTTCGATTGAATCCGAAGGCTATTATGAATTAACTATCACAGTGAGGAGATTATCTTTCGAAAATAAACAATAATTGTACTGAAATAAATTTAATTCTACATGTCAGAATGTGCAGATGTCAACTTTTTAAATAGAGATTTCATCTCTTATTAAATCTTCTATCACGCTCGCAGAGGATTGTGAGATTGTCGCTGTTGTGAATCGAAATTCACTTCGCTTCCTCTGCTTGAATACAATATACAATTAGTTTCGAACAGATTGACAGCTTGCTAAAAGTCATTTCAAATTCTACCGAAATTCTACCGAAACACGATTTTAATCTCTATAAAAAGATTAAAAGCCTTTTCGTAACTGGGAAAAGCTTTGGAGTTGCCGCCTAAACCTTTCCAGTTCAACTCTGATTGGTTAGCGCTCTGCCAATCATACGCACTATTTCATCATATTTCGTCAATACGGTGGAAAGCAAGGACGGGGAACACTTCACTGAAAACAATGATCATTTCAGTGAAGCAAAAACAATGTTGAAAAATATGGTGTTATCTGGGCTTTATCAGCAATGCTAAGAAGCTTACACACCTTTATTTTCTACAAAATTCCTCTTTTCATTTGTTCCTACAAAAATTCTAGTTTTCCATACATATATTTTATAAGAATCTCAGCATTTTCCCACTAATTCCTAAACATCTAAGTACTCTCATCAAAAATCAGTTAGTCTATTCAGTCTAACGCTGTCTTAAAATCAACAAACAATTCAAAACGTTTTTCTCTTTACTTCTTCGCTCAATCTTAAATCAATTACAGTATTTAAAGTAAAATATATCTTCCTTAAAGTCTGCTTGTTTCCTACTAAAATATTATTAGCTTCTATGAATTTTTTAATTCAATGAGTTCACGAAATATTTTAAAGGTTGTATTTAATAGGGTATATTTAGTATCCCTCTCTAGCTTCGTTATAAACCTTGTTATTTCCTGACTTATATTTATTTTATACATTTCCTTAAAGTCTACTATCTGTTCGGTTTCTATCCTCTTCCCAATCAGTCTCTCGTAATTCACTGAAGCTACTTTTGTTCTTTCTTTAAAAGCTTTATTTCTTTTGGAAGTTTCGATCTTTTTCTCCAATGCCTGGACATTTACTTCTATTGATCTCAATCGGGGGCAAGTTTGTGAATTATTTTGTCAAAGAAACGTTGCTCCGGATATAGGAAGTAATTCCCATTGACATCCATGCTCACTCT
>JAFIDM010002131.1:78793138-78856318 GCA_023159025.1 Thereuonema tuberculata | reverse complement strand
TCACTCTGCGATTCGAACCCATGTTCACATCCAACATCACTCTGCGATTCGAACCCATGTTCACATCTATGCTCACTCTGCTATTCGAACCCATGTTCACATCCATGCTCACTCTGCGATTCGAACCCATGTTCAGTTTATCATCCTCCTGGAACTGTTTGTTTCAGTCTTGTTTGTATTTTGAGAAGTCTTCCGTTATTCTGGCTTCAGATCTTTTAAGACACTTTTTCAGTATTATTATTTCTTCTATTTTCCTTCCTTTTATCGAATTTGGCCAACTAGGGACCACGTAACTAGCTCAACCTGACAACGTCAGGGCGAGGCTAGTGAAATTCAAGAAAGGGGGGACGAGAATTATATCCCGTCCGGGGTAACCCTGAGATAGTGAGTCCCAGGTGGGAAACGGACGAAACACAGAAGAAGAAAGAAACAGCCATGCCACCACCGGGATTCGAACCCGGGTGCTGGCGCATCGGCCACAACGGCAGCCCGCCGGCTAAACCGCACGGCCACGCCAGCACGGCTTCTTCTATTTTATTATAATTCTTTTATTCTTTGTGTTTTTGTGCCACTTTTTTCGTATTTTTAAATTAATTTCTCTTTTTTTTAATGATAAAAATCTTTTACTATTTAAAATCATTAAAATGATGCTCTTCCTATTCATCTTTTACTATTTGTTCTATCATATTCCAGTTCCTATAGCTTTTTCTTCTATTCTTTCAATAATAGAAGATTAGTATTAAGATTATTATTCAGAAGCAAGAAGATGGAAGATTATCTTCTTGCTTCTTAATTCTCTCTTTTAATTCTATAATTTCACGTTCCGAACTATTTTGGACTAAATTATGGATTCTTTCAAAAACATTTTTCTTTCTTTACTTGCTATTTTTGAATTAAATTATTTATTTCTTCATTTTTAAATATCTATTTTCTTCTTCTATGTCTTCTAAGTTCTTGTTCATATTTCGAATGTACAGCAGAATTTCTTAATCATTCCTACTATATTCTCTTCCCTTTCTGGTCATGTCAATTTTTCGTTCTGTGTTCTTAATTTTTCCTGCTTACACTTAAATGATCCTGGAATTTCATCTTTCTTTCCAAACATGTTTTTAGCTTTATCTTAAGTACTATCTAAAAGCTAAAGTACTTCTAAAGTACTAACCTTTTTCATTATCGATGTACATTAAGCTATAGATTTATCTATCACTTTTACTTTCCACAAATTCCTTTTCCATCAGTAATATAATCCTTTAAAAAAATGTATGCAGACTTTCAAACTAACTTCTTAAGATACTAATAAATAACATTTTCCCAATTTATATGTTTATTACAAGCTTCCTTTATAATTTCGTCGGCCTTTGTAATTTTGTTAAAATCAAATGATTTTGTTTTAAAGAAATAAAGCTTAATGTGCAGATGAAGATTTTAAAGAAAAGGGGGAATTACCCATCATGCACATAATGAAAACAAAAACAAAAACAAATTCATGCCAAGAGCTGATCAATGAAGTGGAGTATGGTACGGCCGTTTCATCAAAGAAAGAAAGAAATTTAAAACCTTTAAAACCTTTTTTGGCCAGTCAAATCGTACAAAAAAAACGTTAAAAACGCAAAACGCGATGTAAAGCTACATTTTTGGTTTGTTATTTGGACCCGTTAGGGAAGTGTGAAACTATGTTTTGCAAGCAAAAAAAAGTTGTGCTAGCTGCGTAATACATGAAAAACTGCAAAATTTTCGGGCTTTTTGCAGTTTTTGCAGTTTAATTCACAAACTATGCGTATTTTGAAATTAGTTGTCATTATCATTTTGAAAGTATATTAAATTTGTGACAATTTAAGCCCACCCACTGCTCCGTACGTCTAATAAGTTTTGAGATATGGCACTTCAAAAATTGGCATGTTTTTGCATGTTTTCCAAAAATTCAGTTTCCCTTTTGTTTTCAGCCAAACATTGGCACAACCGCTCATCCTACAATAAAAATTATAAGAAACTACATTTTAGCACATTTAATTACCTTTCATTTAAGCGCAAAACGGGGTAAGTAGACCATTTAGTTCTCTTGGTATCGCTAAAAAATCAAAAATTGCGAAAATAGATTTTTAAGATATGGCCTAACCTAAACACTGCTAACATGAAATTGTGGGCATTACGTGAAAGAAAAAGCCAGGTAAAAATTTGTTACGTCTATTGACATTTATTATGTTACAGAAAATAATTAAACTGTTATGAAAAATTAAAGTTTACATTTTTTGGAGGGTCCCGGTTGATTATCTTGATGAGACAACTGTTGTTGAGACAACATCTCCTCCAAAGGGAAAGATTTGTCGATGTATTCTTCGTTGTCGGAGTCCTCTATTTCAATTGTGGGGACATTTTGGCATGACTTGCCCCGACAGAAAGACAGAGAACAGAGGACTTTAGCCCTGCACGTGCAACCTCGCCATTGCACCCTTTGCGACACTTGCATGATATGAATTTTAGGAGGGTTGGAGGAGCTGGGTCGTTTGTGGAAGTCACGGGTAACAGCCCCTGCTGGTTACTGGTCCAGCCTCAGTTGGTTGGTTCTTTTTCTACCCCAACCACTCCTGAACCTGATGGTATGTTCGATATGCATGTTGAGCTGGGGGCAGACGAGCCAGATGGACCTTGGCGTTGGCAGCTGATCGCACGAAGATTTCGTAACGGAGAGTGTGAAGAGCGCTGGTGATTCCTCCTCCATACAGAGCCACAAGAAGTTTATTTCCAGCAGCGGCTATTTCGTCATAGTGGCATCCGGCTGTAGAAAAATGGTAGCCACATCAACCAGCCGTGGATGCTTTTGGAGGGCGCCCAACATCTTCATCTTTCCATGCCAGACAAGGGCAGAAGTAGTGTCGCATCCGGTAAGGGCGTGCACAGATAATACAAATCCAGGAGGAAATGATAGCTCTCCGGGATTGAAAGATGTAGAGGAAAACTGCAGAGAGCCTGATTCACTCCTGCCACTTTTGTGGAAGAACATATTGTCCACACTAGATCCCAATCCATTTAGGAGTAACAAGAGGTTCACATCCTCTCCAACTATTATTACTTTTTCATAGGATCTTTTCTAGCACTGTCTCACTATAGTGCAGTCTGCGTCCTCTGTTGCTTGCTTTGTTTGGATCCCCTCGCTTTCTAATCCTGAACAGAAAAAGTCGATCATGAACCGCTTGTTGTTATCGGTTGACAGCAATTTCTCCTGGGATACCTTGATCAATGTTGAATCTTCGAACATTATGTCGCTGCATGATTAACCTGCATATCGACGTAACCTTTCTACAGTTTTTGTTTTCTTGTTACCGCATCTTCAGGGTAGCCGTCAAAGACAACTGCCTTATTCCTCCCAAAGTGTCTTAATGTGAAGCTGACGTAAGCAGCTATAATTTCCCTAAGTGACCTAATTTGGTGCCAGATGACCTTATGGAGCAAGTAGCCTCCATCCACAACAAGAATGTAGGGGTTCCTATACGGATGTTTTCGGGGAGTAGGATAAAAGCTGAGTAAAAGCTTGATTTTGTGCCTTTACGCATCCCCTTTTCACAAAACAAAGCCATTGGGAAGGGAGTCAACTCGTATTTGAAGTACTCTTTCAGGTCCTTATCTGTCTGTTTTGTGGTACAGAGCCTTTGGAAAATGGTGAGAGGATCTTTTTCAACCTGCTTGTTTTGCACTTTAACGGTAACTGACGACAAGGTTCGTATCTTGTCTTTTCGTTTGAAGCCAACTTTCCCAAACGAGTTTCCCGCGATCTTTTTGATCCCATCAATTCCCAATTCTTGTGCCATTTGGCAATTGACTTCAGAGCCCCCAACAATGTCATTGCTGATAGACATTATTTTTCGAAGAATACATGGACAAATCTTTACCTTTGGAGGAGATGTTGTCTCAACAACAGTTGTCTCATCACGATGATCAACTGGACCCTCCAAAAAATGTAAACTTTAATTTTTTATAACATTTTAATTATTTATATAACATAACAAACGTCAAATAGACATAACAACTTTTTACCTGGCTTTTTCTTTCACCTAATGCCCACAATTTCATATTAGCAGTGTTTAGGTTAGGCCATATCTTAAAAATCTATTTTCGCAATTTTTGATTTTTTAGCAATTCCAAGAGAACTATATGGTCTATTCACCCCGTTTTGCGCTTAAATGAAAGGTAATTAAATGTGCTAAAATGTAGTTTCTTATAATTTTTATTGTAGGATGAGCGGTTGGGCCGATATGTGGCTGAAAACAAAAGGGAAACTGAATTTTTGGAAAATATGCGAAAACATGCCAATTTTTGAAGTGCCATATCTCAAAACTTATTAGACATACGGAGCTGTGGGTAGGCTTAAATTGTCACAAATTTAATATACTTTCAAAATGATAATGACAACTTATTTCAAATTCGCATAGTTTGTGAATTAAAACTGCAAAAACTTCAAAAAGCCTGAAAATTTTGCAGTTTTTAATGTATTATGCAGCTAGCACAACTTTTTTTTGCTTGCAAAACATAGTTTCACACTTCCCTAACGGGTCCAAATAACATACCAAAAATGCAGCTTTACATCGCGTTTTGCGTTTTTATTGTATAATTTGACTGGCCTATTTACTTTGTGTGACTTTTTGTTTGTATTTTATTTGTCACTTGTACCCGAAAGTTGAGGGCCACATTATTAAATACTATGAAGCAACACGTAATTTTCGTTTCTTATCTGTTTGTGTCGGAACCCACAGTCGGGAGCGAGTAATGGTTCCAAATATTCTTCATGCCTTCGAAGCTTGTCATCGAAGTATAAGTATGGCTGAAGATTCATAACAATGATGAAACAGCCGTATCATACTCCACTTCATTGACAAGCTCTTGGCATGAATTTGTTTTTGTTTTGTTTGCATGATGGGTAATTCCCTTTTCTTTCACAAATTATTTTGCAATTAAAAAATTATCTGGATTCATAATAATAATAATAATAATAATAATAATAATAATAAGCACCTATGGACCCTATATCCGCGCGATAGCAGGAACGACCCTAGCTTTAGGGTAGGCTAAAGGGTCCTACTATCTATGATGAAATCTTGGTCTGTTATTGTATCGGGTGTGGCGCAGGATAAAGTCACCCGCATTCGGGAGTTAGGCAGAGACCTCCGTTCGAAAAATATACTACAGTCTCCCACAGCTGGTGGAAAAAGTGGCACCCCATTCTGTAGTATGGCTACCATACTACAACTCCATCCAGCCCGTACGGTCGGAAGTGTTTCGTCTGTATTGGAGCATGCAACCGCCAGCGCATCCAATGATCATCCCAGATGAACCAGGATCTTACGCGCGAGTTCTACACCGTTACACAGTTAGGAACTCATCTCACAGGATACAGACAGCCACTACACCAAATGTTATCCATCGTTAGAGTTAGCGAACAACGGCTAGCGGATCAGCGACATTCCACAGTAGTTAATAATTTTATTTTCCCAAGCACATTTGCACAAATTAGGGAGGAAGTCGCTTAATCCATCCACAGGACACCACACCCTACCCCACCAGAAGACACTATCTGTCTTGCAAAAACCAGAAACAATCTCTAGCCCAATCTCAGAAGCAATCTCTACTCCTCAGTATACATGCCCCAACAGTACAACTACTAACATTTTACAAGCCACACATGATAATTTATACACTGCACTAGCACAATAGACAGGCACAGATTCCATTCTCAGGCCACCACTTCCCAAAGGACATACAGCAAAACAACTCTCCACAGTCATATACTATCTCAACAAATACACTCCCACAACAGCTTGACAATATCCAAACATTAGAAGATATACACACAACATCGTACTGCGCGGCGCAGGGAACCATTCGGGCATTGGGGATCAAAAAAACACCACACATACCTCCATTGCACGATCACAAGATAATCTCTCTTTGAATACGTCGCCTTCAAGACCGCATCAGAGACCTTAGAAGAGACATAGCCAGGCTCACACAATAGGGTGCAGGAAACAAAACAAAGAAACTTATGTTCCAGATTAAGAAGATATTCAAGCACATAAACACTCGTCTCTCACACTCAAACCATCATACCCAGGTTCAGGTACATCTCGACACACTAAAACAAAAACTTGAGTGCACCTCCAAAAAGATTACAAAGATACAAACAGTGCGCTCTTCGCAAACTATAGAACAACACTTTTCATTACAATGAGAAAAAATTCTACAGATTCCTTACATCTCCCTCCACTGCACCTAACACAAACACACCCACTAGCGAGGCATTACATGAATACTGGTCGTCTCTCTCGTTTATCCCCCACAATGACAAAGCACCATGGATCACAGAGGAACAACGACTCACTGAATACCTATCCTACATGTCCTTCCTTGACATTACTCTCGCAGACGTACACTAAAAAATGCACACAAATGGAAGGCTCCTAGTGCGGACGGTATCCAGAATTTCTGGATAAAGAGGTTCAAGTCCCTGCATGGGAAGTTAGCTCTTACACTCATTGGCGTAATACAACGCCCAGAATATATGCCTCTTTTTCTTACATAGGGTGTCGCATACCTACAGAACAAGAACACTGAAACGACGCATCCTGCAAACTATAGTCCAATCATTTGCCTCCCCACGCTTCACAAACTCTTCACCTCCTACCTTCCAGACAAAATCTACACATATCGAGACACACAACATCCTTTTCGGACATTAGAAGGGCTGTTGCAGGAATTCCTAAGGTTGTAAGGAGCAAATCCTTTTTGACTGTAAACCTGTGGCAGGTGAGCATGAAGAATAGGAACTTACACATCCCATACATTGACTACAAGAAGACATTTGATTGCTGGGTTCTACACACTCTTCAACTCTACAAAACACATCCCAAGATCATGGCATTTTTCGATGCCACGATGAAGCGTTGGAATACAATACTATACTTGCGCACCTCCAACATCTCCATTACTACGGTGCCCATTCCCATAAGGAGAGTTATTTTTCAGAAAGATTCCTTGAGTTTTTTTGGTTCTGCCTCGCCTTGAATCCATTGAGCCACATGCTATACAATACAAAACACGGTTATAGGTTTACCTCAGGCACTCTACACCATACAAAATTCACACACTTATTCTACATGGATGATATTAAACTCTATGCCACAAACAACGCACAACTTAATACACATACACATACATATCCTTTCCCGTTCCACCAACTGTGGGTCTAGGAATTAACTAGGCCTCTCCACCTCTCCCTGTTCTTCCAAGCCTCTTCTCTACATATTCTTTCCCATGGGAGGCCTCTCTCTTCCAGGCTGTGCTTCACATCATCCAGCCATCGCTTACGCGGTCTCCCTCTTGGTCTCTTCCCTCCTTCTTTTAACTCATGCCACACCTTAGGAGTCCTACCATCTTCCATTCTTTTCACGTGCCCGAACCACCTCAGCCTTCCCTCTTCCACCTTTTCCCTCAAACTTTTTACCCCCAACTCCTCCCGGATATCCTCATTTCTCATTCTATCTAATCGAGTCTTCCCTACTATACCTCTAAGAAACTTCATCTCCCCAGCTTGAAGTCTACTCCAGTCTCTAGCATTCATCACCCATGTCTCCGCTGCATAGGTGACTATAGGCACGTAATACATTTTATAGATTATTTCTTTTGCCTTCCTTGGGACTTTCTTATCCCATATCAGGTGTCTCACTCCCTGGTATAGCTTTCCCCCTTTCTCCAACCGTCTTGTGATTTCATGCTCCACTCTACCATCACTTGTTATTTCGGTCCCTAGGTAAGTAAAACTATCTGTGATCTTCAATGCCCTGTTGTTTATGCAGATATCCCTTTCCAGGTTTTTGTCCCGTCCTACCACCATCACTTCACTTTTCTCTTCGCTAACTTCAAGATCCACTAGTTTCAGTTGTAGAGTCCATTCATCCAATTCCCTCTGTACGTCAACAATTTTCTCACCCCATATTACAATGTCATCTGCGAAGATCATATGCTTTGTGTCTTTACTCTGTTTTTGTAAGTTTTCCTTAACCTTTCTTCCTACCCATTCCATTATTATATTGAACAGCATTGGCGATAAAACACTCCCCTGCTTTAATCCTCTCTGGATTCCAAACCAACCAGTTGGCCCTTCTGTGGTTCTTACTCTACATCGGTTCACCCTATATATTTCTCTTATCCAGTTCACTATGTATGGATCCACTCCCAGTTCCTCTAGACTTTGCCATATGTATTTCCTGTTCACCATATCGTAGGCCTTTTTTATGTCGATGAACACCATATACACTTTCTTCCCAAATTCCCACTTCTTTTCCACCATCTGTCTCACTGAAAAAATCAAATCGATTGACTTCTCCCTGGCCGGAACCCATGTTGTTCTTCACCTAACAATCTCTCGCACTTAGTTTTCATTCTGTTCAGGAGAATTCTTTCGAACACTTTAGCGCATTGGCTCATCAAGGTGATTCCTCTATAATTCTTACACAGTCTCCTGTTCCCCTTCTTGAAGATCGGTATCACTTCTCCTTTTCCCCAATCTTCAGGTACTGTGCCTTCCTCCCAAACTGTCCTCATCACTCTATACAACCATTGTACTCCCACCGGTCCTGCAGCTTTCACCATAT
This sequence comes from Thereuonema tuberculata, assembly GCA_023159025.1. Classification (NCBI taxonomy): domain Eukaryota; kingdom Metazoa; phylum Arthropoda; class Chilopoda; order Scutigeromorpha; family Scutigeridae; genus Thereuonema; species Thereuonema tuberculata. The sequence goes on along the minus strand of JAFIDM010002131.1, from coordinate 78,847,676 downwards.
CTATAGTAACTTCATCCGGTCCACCTGCCTTATTATTTTTCATTACTTTTACTGCCTCTTCCAATTCTTGCCATGATGGTGGGTTTCCTTTTGACCTTTCACCTTTACTTATCTCCACTTGGATTCCCTTGGCGTGCTCATTTTCCTGTTCTTTGTTGTTCAAAAGGTTTTTAAAATAGCTCTCCCACAGCTTCCTTATCTCCGCAGCTGTCTCAATTGGATTTCCCTCTTCTGTTTCCAAAATTGAAGCCCCTTCAGTTGGTTTTCTCTTATTTCTGATCATTCTGTATAGAAGTTTTTTGTTCCCTTCTACATCTTCTTCCAGTTTCTTTGTGAATTCGTCCCATGCTTTCTCTTTCTCTTCCCGTATTATTCTTCTGCACTCCTTTTTCTTGTTCTCATATAAGCCTTTCTTTATTATCTCCTCTCCATCCTTTATTTTCCTGCTTTTCCACAATTCTCTCCATGCTTTGTTCTTTTCCCTCACAGCTTTTACTGTATTCTCGTTCCACCATTCACTTCGCTTTGCCTTCTGGTTAGCTCTTCCTGAAGTTCTCCCACATACTTTTTCTGCTGCCTCGACAAAAGCTATCTTGAACTTTGACCATTCTTCTTCAACTCCTGCAGTTCCCTCTCTTGGCAATCCTGTCGTTATCAGTTCTTTAAAATCTTGTTTAACTTCTTCCTTATTCAACTTCCATATCTTAATTCTTTTAACTGACTTCATTGTTCTCAACTTAATAATTTACTACAAATCACCACGTAGTTCACCAAAGACATTGAAATGGAATTTGGAATCGACAAATTCCTCAAGCTACATATAACATGCGGGAAGACCTGTTATCTGAATGGTTTAGAACTGGACCGTAGGTTGGCCATCCAATCCATGGAAGAGGGAGAGACCTACAAGTATCTGAGCTTCCAGCACCTACATTGACAACGCAAACATCAAAAACGCATTCAAGAATATGTATCGTGCTCGCGTTCACAACATCATCAAAACACAACTCGACGCCAGAAATAACATTAACCATCAACATCTTTGCCTTTCCCATAATATATTTCTTCGGTGTAATGCCATGGACAAACACTGAACTCGAAGCACTACAACGCCCAACATGCACAACATTCACGAAAATGAATGTGCACCACCCTAAGTCTGCGACGGAAAGGATGACTCTTGCCCGCAAAGAGGGAGCCGAGGACACATCAACCTCATCATCCTACACGAAAAACAAGGTCACACACTTAGGGAACACTTCCATCAGAAAGGATAACACTTTATTTATCTGTTGTCAAGGCTGACACATACCTCACCCCCCTAGACTTGGAAAACCCTTATCCAACACTCACCACCCCCAACACCTCCACTCAGCAGCTGCGTGAATCGTGGGCTCATAAGGAACCCCGTGATAGACATTGCCAGGAACTCAGTCAGATTCATGTCAACATAGAAGCGTCGAACAGATGGCAGACGAGAAGGGTTCATGATCGCGATACAGGATCAAATCATCCCCACACGAAATTATAAGAAACAATATATTCTACATGACGGAAACATGTACGACGACACATGCAGGAAATGCCACACTACGCATGAGACGATCGACCACATAATAACAGGTTGTTCCCTTTTCTTCCAAACAGACTACCTCAACCGACACAATCAGTTAGCGCCGATCGTTCATCAACATCAAGCACACAAATACTCACTTATTAAGAACGCGGTCCCGTACTACAAGTATATGAAACGTATTCGACACCCCACATAAGCTGTACTGGGACCGTCCCATTCACACAGACAAAACCATACACCACAACAGACCTGACATCACACTTATTGACAAGGCCAACAAACAGACCTATCTCACTGATATTGCAGTGCCTATCAGCAAGAACATGCAGAAAATTCATGCAGACAAGATCAGTAAATACACAGACGTAGCACACAAGCTCCAGAAGCAGTGGAAGCAGGACAGAGTATGTGTTGTACCCATCGTCCTGTCCGCCACTGGTCTGGTGCCTCACACACTGCAACACAACCTCAGCACACTAGGACTTCACAAAAACACTTATGTACAACTCCAAAGGCCGTGGTACTCAACATAACAAGCTTAATTAGGAAATTTACGGACACAACCACACATCCCTTACCACAGTCGTGCACATTTTTCTTTTTACACTTGGTAATATGTGCTTTGGTCCTTGATCCGCCATGTTGTCTTTGCTGGGGAAACCCAAGGTAAGTTGTTTAACTTATATTAAAAGCAATAATAATAATAATAATAACAATAATAATAATAATAATACACAATCAGGTAGCATCGATCGTTCATCAACAGCTAGCACACAAACACTCACTTATTAAGAACACGGTCCCATACTACAAGTACACACCACAAAGCGTACTAGAGTCACCCTCACATAAGCTGTACTGGGACCGTCCCATTCACACAGACAAAACTATACATCACAACAGACCTGACATTACACTTGTTGATAAGGTCAACAAACAGACCTATCTCATTGACATTGCAGTTCCCATCAGCAAGAACATGCAGATAACTCACGCTGACAAGATAAGTAAGTACACAGACCTAGCACACGAGCTCCAGAAGCAGTGGAGGCAGGACGAGTACGTGTTGTACCCATCATCCTGTCCGCTACTGGTCTGGTGCCTCACACATTGCATCACAGCCTCAGCACACTAGGACTTCATAAAAACACTTATGCACAACTCCAGAAGGCTGTAGTACTCAACACAACACGCATAGTTCGGAAATTTATGGACACAAGCACACATCCCTAACTATTCTTCCAAATTTTTTTTTTTTTTAATACACTTGGCAATATGTGCTTTGGTCCTTGGCCCGCCATATTGTCTTAGCTGGGGAATCCCATGGTTTGAAACTTTTTCGAGATACTAATAATAATAATAATTTCCTTATTACTGCAAGTTAAACAAACAGTAGAAGAAGAAAAACATGCACTGGCAGATTATGTACAAAGCAGTCAAGAACAAATGCTTATTGCAGTTACAAAACAAAATTTACTAAAAGTAAATAAAACAAAACAAGATTATCGACAAAATGCAATTAAAACAAGGATAGAAAGCTGGCAAGATAAAAAATTACATGGCAAATTTCTTAAAAACATCAAAGGAAAAGTAGATATGGATAAGACCTGGTATTGGCTTACGAATGGAACATTAAAAAAAGAAACAGAGGGCTTAATTCTAGCTGCTCAAGAACAAGCTTTACGAACAAATGCAATTAAAGCAAAAGTTGAAAAATCGTCAACGGACTCAAAGTGCAGATTGTGCAAAGAATCTGATGAAACAGTGGATCATATTCTCAGCTCATGTAGAAAAATTGCACAGACGGACTATAAGACGCGGCATAATGCAGTTGCAAAGATGATTCACTGGAACATCTGCAAAAATTATCACAGTGCAACAACAAACAATTGGTGGGAACATACAGTAAACAATGTGACTGAAAATGATATCGTGAAAATACTGTGGGATTTCAGAATTCAAATGGATCTTAGCACACAATACGCCAGATTTGACAGTCATAGAAAAGAAACAGATATGGCTAATTGATATAGCCATACCTGGTGATAGTAGAGTGGAAGAAAAAGAACTGGAAAAAATCACACGGTATCAAGACCTAAAAATTGAGGTTCAACGATTATGGCCCAAGCCGGCAGTGGTGGTTCCAGTGGTTATCGGCACACTGGGTGCTATACCAAAAAACCTTGGTAAGCACTTACAAGATCTAAATATTGACAAAATCTCCATCGGTCAACTCCAAAAAGCCGCACTGCTTGGATCAGCACATATTTTGCGCCGATGCATTACGACATCCTAGATTCTTGGGAAGAATTCGATGCGTTTGAAGGCCAACACCAGCTAAAGAACTGGCAGCTGTGATACACATTGTTTTGTAGTGTCCTATAATTTCCTTCATTTTTAATACATATTATTTATTTATTTATTTATTTATTTATTTAATTATTAAGTATTATTTGTTTTTTATTTACATTAATATTTATTTTGCAAAACTATTGCTTTGTTGAAAAGAAAAAAAACGTTGAAATAGATAGCATATTTATAGAATAAAAGCATATAATTTATTTAAAGAGTTAAAGTTGCGATCAGGCCCAGAGGACCGCGCAATGCAGCTGGAGGGTAGGCTCCAGTGTTCAGAACCTACGGGACAAAGTGGAGGACGGGGGGTCGGCCCGTCGCTCGCCCGCCTTTAACTCCTGGGAAAGAAACCCGGTACCATTCTATAGAGGGCTGGGTAGACCCTAGAGCCCGTTTGGAGGAGAAAGAAGCGTGGAAAAATTCCCGTCCTCTGCCGAGGCCGGGAATCGAACCCGCTACCTCCAACCCGCAGCCAAGCGCCCTTACCCACTCGGCTACCGGGCCCACATATAATTTATTTAATGATGATATTTAAGAGTCATTGTCTGTAAGAGTCAGGCAGGTCTGATACTTTTCAAATCTGAGATGACAACTAAGTTCAGGGTAGCTCCTACTAGGCAAGATAAGATGCTAAGTAGAGAAAATTGTCTCTAAAACTGCACGTATCCTTCAGATAAAAAATCCTAAAATAGCCCTTCCTAATTTTTAAAAATGTAACGCTGTGAAATATTCCGTATTCGCATGGCCTGGAGTGGCTGCGCTGTTGTGGTATCGCGTTTGGAGTGTTTTAGTAGTAGTAAAGTATGCTTTTGAGTTGAAAATGTCGTGGTCAAAGTAAGTGCATTGATAAAGTTCTGCCAGAAATATGCAATACAGTTACTGATGCTGTGAAAACAAGAGATGTGTACGGCTTGCGCTGACACCTAGCTCGCCATTCATAGTATCAACCGTGAACTATCACCACAGGCTTCCTTCTCAAAAAACATAAAGGCAGGTACAACCTCAGCGCAGTGAATTATTGAATTGTAAAATGACGTTGCGCAACAAAAGTAATAACGTTCCAACGCCCATAACTCAGTGTGCTGAGATTGCAGAATGATCTTCTATAACCTAATACGAAGTATGAACCTGAAGTGGGTAATGAAGGATTACCAAACTTTACAGCGTCATCGTACCTGGATCCACTATTCCACAGTGATTTTTCAAACAAAGGCTTGCAACTACAATAAACTAGGGAAGGTATCAGAAAAAGTATTTTATTGGAAAATGGTTATTAGAGAATGTTACGATTTTACGTAACAAGTAGCTACTGAAGCTTTCAAATAGTTAGGAAGCAAATTGTTTTTTCGAAAATGTGAGTTACTCTCGTAGAGAACCGATTGAAACCGTACTTAGGTGATACTTAGACAGGTCGCGTCATTTGCTTGAAGACATGTGGGAATGGTATCCACGTTGTGTGAGGGTGTATGGGCCATTGGAAGTATCTTGAACCAGGAGAGTCCTCTGGTTCAAATGTAATAAAGGCGAGGAGTTCTCGAAGATCAAGAATATTACCTGCGTAAAACAGCAGTGAAGGTTCGTAAAACATGAACCATAGGTTTTGTAATAGAAAACGATAAAAACTTATAAGGTTAACTTATAAGTTAACGTCATCGGGATACAGACCAGCAACATAATCGCCCACTTTGAGACCAACCTTTGACGAATTACGACAATCGCATATTATTATTGGCCCACACACCCTCACATATTGTGGGGACCATTCCCAAATATCTTCAAGAAAATGACGCCACCTGTCCAAGTACCACCTAGCGGCTTCTACCAGTTCTCTTCCATGGAAATCATCGAGTGCCAGTCACATTTTCGAAGAAAAAACAGCTTCAGTAGCTACAGCTTCAGTAGATATGGAAAATCGCAACATTCTCTAATAACCATTTTCCAATCAAATACTTTTTCTAATACCTTCGATAGTTTATTGTAATGCAATTGCAAGCCTTTACATGAAAAATCACTGTGCAGGTAATATGACGCTGTAAAGTCGTCCATTAGGTCTATACTACATATTAGGTTATACAAGATAATTCTACAATCTCAGCACAATGAGTTATGGGCGAATTTTGGGATAAATCTCCACAAACAACTCTCCCCATATCTGACGTACTGTCAGGTGCATTTCCAATGTCACATTGCGAAGTAGTGCTTTCCTGCATTGCTTTCCTAAACCAGTCTAACAAGGGAATGGTTAGGTTTATCAGATCGAAACATCCCTTGAAATTTTTATCATTTATTCAGAATCTTAAGAAGTTGACATATACCAAAATTTTAGCTCGTTTTTTGCACTGAAAGGGGGTTAAAAAAATTGCAAGAGCTGAGAGCTTATTGCACTGCGGGGAAGCATCGGGCATCTAATGTGACATTGGAAACGCCACCGACAGTTCCATCACTGTAATGGAAACTAAAAATAATTATGTAAAGGAAAAGTAAATGTCTATCCTCAATAAAGGAATTTCGGAACTAAACACATGAGGATCTTCCACTCTCTCTAATAACTTTGAAATTTAATGGATCTTCTTGAAATTTGATTTGCATATTTACAATAAAAGACGAAGTAATGTTGGTATTTGGAATTTTTTTCGTATAGGCTCATCTGAAGGAATTTGTACGTAAGATGCTTGGCCGTAATGCGAAAAACGAGTGACCTGAGTGACTTTGAATGTGGCGTTGTAGTTGCTGTTAGGCTACTGGATTAAACATCCCTTAATAAATACGCCTGTCGTCCTTGGCTTTTCACGCGCCACATCTTCAAGGGTTTACAGTAAGTGGTGGGAAAATAAATACTTTCAATGATGGGCGATACTGTAAAAGAAAAGCGCTTTAGAGTCAGAGAGCTAACAGGAGGATGGCGAGAATCATGAAAGCTAACAGACGGGCCACAAATCATATTAGAATTGAATCTTAGTAAGCAGAACATCATCTTGGAATTTACACATCATACTCGGCTACAACAGTCAACGACCATTTCGCGCAGCGATGTTGTCGGCGAAGAACCCAAAAAGCGTGCCTGCTGTGGTCACGAAATCATCAAACTAGGCCGTTGATGATTAGAAAGAAAGTTAATTGGTCTGACGAATCAAGGTTCCTTTTCCATAACGCTGGCAGAAGGCTCAGAATTTGGCGAAAACAACTGAGTGCTTGGACCTATTGATGAGCTAACTCCAATAAAATCACTTTGGCAATGGTACAGATTGACTGAAAAGCATTATCTCTATGAAGTTTGCAATAAACATTTAAACATTCAATTTATTTCTAGCTATGTAAAGCAAAACCAAAGATGGCGAAACAATCGAGCAGAGAGAACGCAGCCATATTGAATTACTTTTACGAATTAATTCCCGGCATTGTCTAAAGTGATTTAATACGATATCCTATTTAAGTGTAGGATGATGTCATAAATATCACTTTTATTGTAACTCAAATTATAAGGTTTTGGCAAATGTGATAAAACTTATTGACACACTTTATTACAACTCTTCAACTTCTATATTCTGTCATCGTTAACTCATCAAATTCTACGAATTTATTTAATTTGTCCGTGTACGTGTTCCTACTTCCTAATAACTTTTGAATGGATTGACGGATTATCTTGAATCCTTGTTACAGACTATCTAACTTATTTACTTGAAAGGTGTCTCAAGTGGGTCCGTGCCAATAAATTATGGTGAAAGGCAACCCAAAATCCCCTTAAAGAGCTGCTAGAAACTAAATAACGGGTTTCTGTCCGTGCTAATCCTTTTAGCTAATCCAGTAATTATCGCTAACCTTGATTTAATTAAATCAAATTAAGAATTTGATTAGCAAAGAGTTGTGCAGAGAATTAAAATAAATAAACTGAAAATTCATACTGTTTAAGCATAAATGAATTGAAAATAAACTTTTCGTTTGTCGTTTTCATGTCTTTAAAAAAAACAAGAAATTAAAAATAACTTTTAAGGAACGTAGGCTTGAAGTTCTTTCAGAAACTTCTTGCCCTTATTTGAATTCTAAATGATTTACTTTGTGATTTGAATACGTGGTTTTTCGTGAATGAAACTCCCTTCCTGATTATTGAACGGTTAAATTCCAATGAGTGTGGGTGGGAATTCCCTTGGCGGTGGTTGTTTCTGCCAAGAGGAGACTCCTCCTCTATCTATCAATCGACTATTGTAGCGTGTAGACGCGTCGTCATGGAGATGGCAGTGGAACAAGTCAATCGGCGCCCTGTCGTTGGAAGTACGGGCGCTACTGCATCAACGTCCCCTGATCGAACATCACCCCTGGATGACGTCACGACCAAGGGCATTTATTGCCCCACACACGCTAAGGAAAAAGATGGGGTAGGGGTTGAACGATATAATTTCACATCGATTGACTTTCACAGAAGAGATGTTGGCATCGCATGGATTGCATATCAAAATAAGATTCATAATCTAAATTAAGGGGTTCTCAAACTTTACTGAATTCGAGCTTCCAGTTCACAATTTTCCCACAAATTTTCAGATCTAATTTAATATTTTGAAATGTAAAGCTCACATCGATGTGAATTATATCCTCAAAGCTAGAACAATAATACAGTAAACGACAGACTGGTATTTAATAACGTACGTAGCATCCCTCTTCGTTTAAGATTACACTATTATTAACAAATATTGATGCGAAAATTCATCCTATGTGATTAATTGAAGCGTATGCTATAAGTTTACGAAGTGATGATTGGTTAAGAGTTTCAATAGCACCAATGATGGATGAAAATAAGGATAAAATAACAATAATGAAAGAATTAAAAGAAATGAGGACAAATAGAAGGGCAATTTTTTTGTCAAGTTAGTAATAGAATACAATTAAATCAAGAAAGTCCTTCTGCTGTTGGAGGAAACAGAAATGAAAAGGGGCAGCTCCTAATAAATAATAATAGAAATAATAATAAACTTCTTCATAAATAAATAAATGATTTTCATACGATGAAAGAAGTTCAATATGAACAATAGAAATAATTAAGGAGTTAAAATCTTCAATAATTATAATGAATCCATTATTTTGTAAGAAGTTAATAATGGCTCAAAATAGAAATACAGTAAAACCCTGTTATTACGCTCGTCAAGGGACCATGACCTACAAGCGTAATAAGCGGGATAGCGCTATAGACGGGAAATGATTTATGAGATTTAGACACCATTTTACAGGAAAGATACTTGATTCTGCAATAGATTTGGTGCAAATGTGAGATTTCCTGATTGTGGTTTGCCGTGTGTGTGTTTGTGTGCTACTGTTATGAATTATGACATTTTCAATGGGTTCAAGTAACTATTAACATCAATTGATACACTACTAGGAGCAACACTAATATATTTTCGGAGCAGATTTAGTGCACTGTGTTTTATTATTGTTCTCAGACTGGATGAAGAATTCCTACAGATTCTGCGAAATCCTTCTGACTTAGTGTAGAATTCTCGTCGTACTTATAGAGAATTTGCAATTTTTCACTTATGGAAAGGGATTTCCGCTTCGACATTTTGCACTAACTTACTGTATCACAGACCCGCACTTCAAAGAGTTCAAAGATTCCCTATCAGGGAAAGAAAAGAATCTTTACAATGTAACATTTCTTTTCGATACAAAATTTCCGATATAAAAAAAGCGCTACAAGCGGGATTTGAAGCGTTATAAGAGGGTAAAAGTGTACAGAGTTACATAGAAAATTGCAGGGACCGTATGAAAGGAGCGTAAAGAACGGGATAGTGCTATAAGCGGGAGCGTAATAACGGGGTTTTACTGTATTGAAGAAGATTGAACTAAAAATATTTTAAAGTTTCTTCTCTGGATTGTTGGTGTAAAGAGTTAGAATTTAGTGCAACAAACGCTAATAAACTAATCTCTTTATTAGCGTTTATTGCACTAATTTCTAACAACATTTGGCGTCTAATACAATTTTCTGCCGGAAAAAATTGGAGAAATTAACAATATTTTATCACACTGGAATAAAATGGTTTATTTTTAGAAATGTATAGATTAGAATAACTTGAACTTTAATCTTTAGTAAATATCAAATTTCGATTTAAATGGTCCTAGGCTCTGCGCAGGCGCGACTTATTATTTCTTATCTTCTTTCTTAAGTTTAAAATTATTTTCTTAAGTTTTTAAAAAAGTAAGAATAGATAGATAAACAATTGTCATTCCATTTTCTATGAAAACCTGTAAAAAAACCAATGAAAACCTATGATAAGCACTGAACATAAATAGCCGTAGATCTGATAAACCTAGGAAAGTCAACAAAACAGTAACAGATATTGCAAGAAAACATATTTAAGAGAAAATACGAAGATCTCTTCATTTTCATTGATTAGTACTGAAATTGTAGTAGATATTTCAAATCTTCATTATTCCCTTATTGCTTCTTATGAAGGGTGAAGCTCTTTTCCAAGGGTAACGTCTGCATTACAATTACAATTAATGACCTTCCAATAATCTGTCAATCATCTAATGCCTTGTAACAATTCAAATTAGGCTAAAATAATTTTATTGTATTTCAAAGTGGAATTCGTCAAGTCAAAGCTCCATGTTTTCACCTCCACTGAACGACTTTGATCTTGTGAATTGTCTTGAAATTTAGTTAAGTATTTATGGGTAAGAGATGATAGAATATTTTCCAAGTGGGCCTTTGCCGAAAAATTTCGAAACTACTACTATTACTACTATTTCGAAACATTCAAATAAAGATTAAAACAACAAAAATAGAAACAAGGACCAAACAAGAATAAATAAATTGCCTTTCTGATTCAATTATCGGAGGGAATCGGGAACGGCCGTTTCGTCCTGCATGGGACTCATCAAATACAGATGTTCAACAGTTCATATTAATTCGCTTAATAATCCTATCTAGCCTTCAGTTAATTGATTTGGGATTTATTTAATTCTTCGGAAAATAAAATATTTAAAAATTCAAGTTCTAACTTTTACAATTTGCACCGAAAATTTCATTTGTCAAACAAAGGAAACGAAGTAGTTGTTACAAATCAATTGATAATTTAATAACAAACACAAAACCAAGCGACTCCTACAATTTGGAATCTATCAAATGCTTGCTTTGTTAAAATTGACACAATGATTCAAAATTCATTTATTCCAATCGTTGTAATTCGAGTTCCTCCTTCAGTTCCTTTATATGTCTAAACCGTTATTTTACGCCATTCGGGCGACTCTGAGTGTCTTATTGGGTCGAGGATATCGTTATTCGTTCTTAGTATAATCGATTCAGTATAGATAGAACCTAATTTTGTCCAATTACTACTACTGCCTGGGATCGGGAAGTGTTCTGGACCGGAAGTGGGATTTACCTAAACCTCGATGACATGGAATATAACTCTGGGGACTCCGACTCCCGGTTTGAGCAGTGGAAAACGCTACACATAAACATGCAGATGTACAGGCACGAGAACCCTAATAGTTGCTAAGAGTCGCTAAACAAAAAAAATAGTTCTAGAAAAATTTGAAGGCTTCAAGTTTTTTTCAGTCACTTTTTTTTTTTAAGTATTTCATGTTTATTTTATACAAATAAATAATCCTCTGGCTAAAGAAATTTAATTTGTGGTATTACAAAAATATGAATAAAGACGTAATCACACACATTCCTAAATGATATAAAGAGATTTAATAAAAATATACACTATTAATTTCGATAGCTATCCGTCTGTCATTTTCGAGTGAAGTAATAACTGAAAAACCTCTAGAATTTTAAACATCAACCTAATTACATCCAAATATAAACAGCAGAGAAATGCCGGCCATCATGGGAATGGACAACCAATCACAATGGACGAAAACTTCGAAGTAGTGGTGTCGTCATAGACCACCAAAGGTTCAGTGAAGATACAGGGTCTCAGTTAAGTAAGAAGGACCGTATGATGTAACCCTCCGCTGGGAGATGAGCAGGTGAATAAAATACATGATATTACATAAAAAAAAACAAAGCTTAAAATAGGCACCATGACAAAAATAAATAAAGGAATAAATAAATAAAAAAACAAAAGCAAATTTAACTATATAATACAACCAATTACATAAACAATATAAGATGCAAAGCTTAAAAATAATAAACTAAACAAATATTAAAATATTTAACAAATCTTAAAAAAAATAAAGTTAACTCAGGACAAAACATAATTCAATATTGAAAGATCTTTTGTTCAGGTGATAACCCGTTATACTCTTAATGGAGACAACTTCATTATAACAATTAGTAATGATTGTTGCTGACTCCATACATTTCCTAATAAAGCGATTGCCAAATATAATAGAGTTTTAAATGTCTAATTTGTGTTCCGAATTATTAGCATGAACAGCCGTCGCATATGTGACATTGTTTCCTTTTCCACCTCTGATCTCTTTTATGCGTGTGCCTAATTCACGTCGAGTCTCACCGTTTTCATCTATTGTGGTTGGTTGTCCTTTTCCATGATGGCCGGCTTTTCTCTGTTGTTTACATTTGGATGTAATTAGGTTAACGTTTAAAATCCTGGAGAGATTTTTCTGTTATTACTTCAATCGAAAATGACAGACGCATAGCTATCGAAATTAATAGTGTATATTAAATCTCTTTGTATCACTTACGAATGTGTGTGTGATTACATCTTTATTCATCTATCAAAGATGAATACTCTATCTCTGCTTTCAGTTAAATCCAGTTTGTTACCACTTTTAATTTGCAGAGTTTGCGCTTTCTCAGTTCTGCATTGTATTTTGTTTTATTTTTCAAAATATTCGTGAAATTTGCCTTCTAAAAACACATCGAAGAACTTTGAAACTCCAACTCTTTATCATGTTTCCTTAATTAAGATGTTCTGAAAAAGTCGCAAGAGTAACCGAAGATCAGATATATTTTGATGTAGGATTCGTAAATCACAGAGATCTGCTCTTTTCTATTTCACCAACATCTTCATTTACAATTTTTCTGCTTCTGACATATGACAAAATCAGATTTTTCATTTCAATAAGAGAAAGAGGAGCCAAGAAACGTTAAAACGTAGAGCTGTAGATGCAGGTTTAGGAAATAAACTAAAAGTACACTTTTGCTAGAGCATCAGTGAAACCTTACAACATTATAATGAAGAAAAGTTATTTAGAAAATAAAGTTTTCCTTAAAGAGCTGCTGTTTGAATCAACTGCAGTTTATCTCAGATGTCCATTGTGAGAGGGCTAATTACGATATTGATACAATTTCGTTTCTATTATTTTAATTGTAGGAATGATTTTTTCATTATCACTGTCCATCGCTGCTGTGATCTAATAGAAAAAAAGCTTATGTTAATGTCATTGCTAGCCATCTAATAACAGTCCACAAAACTCTGAGACGGACTGTAATCCCTTTGAATTTTTTTTTTTTTACAGTTCATTTGAAGAATACCATTGTTGGTGGCTAAACATGACATTCTGTTATGGCCAGATAGCAATGGATCATTATATACACAATTCATTAAAAGTGATTAGATTCATTCACAATCTAATATGAATGTTAAATATTTGAATTGAAATTGATTGTAATTTGAATGTAAATAATGAAACAGTGTTTTACAGAGCTTGCCTTTTTTTTGAGACCAAATTTTATTTTGTGTACAACAGATTACAGATATTTCTGAATAGCCTATAAAAGCTGTAGCCTAGAAAAGCATGTAGCTCTGTGTTCGCTGTATAACAGAAGTTAAGTTTAAGACTCAAAAGTATCAGTGAAATCAATGGTAATAAGCAATTCAATTTCAGACGTAATAAAATATAGTCAAATCCCGAACTTGCGGCAGTCTAGATTCCGAAGCGTGTTCTTAAGTCGAATCAATATATTTTTTTCACCTAAGAATGTACGTAATGTACTATGATCGTCATATGCGTACGTAAATGAGAATAACACAACGAGATTACGCAACTTTTGTCTTAAACTCTGTGAGCTCTGTTATTACACTTAAGTTTTTAATTTAATCAGAAAAAAAACACTAACATTAAAGTTATAACACCTAAAAATATCAATTTAATCACAAAGAGAAACAGAAATAGAGTTGTGTTTGAAAACAATCTGATGAAACGTAGAAACAGTGGTAATGCGTTGCGCGGGTGTCAGCATACATAAAGTATACGTAACTCGGAAGCAAACACCATACTTTGGGGCATAGTCCCAATACATAGTCCGGGATATGACTGTATTTTTTTATGATTGTAATTTTTGCCCGAGCGACGACCGATTATTTAGTTCTAATACTTTGCCTTCTGTACATTTTGTTTAAATATAAATATTAAATAAGAATGTTTTATTTCATGTTTTTTATCTTAAATAGTATCATAAAAAACTTTTTGAAAAAATAAAGTTTTAACGAAATTTGCATCATTTTTGTTTCGATCGTTCGTAAGAGCTGGAGGAGCCGGGTTCAATTTCCGGCGGAAGTCAGGGATTTTTCTCTTTGTGTTTCTTCTCGAGACGTGTCCTAGGGTTCACCCAGACCTCTATAAAAAGGGCACCATGTTTGTTTTCCGAGGTTAAAGATAAGAGGAGTTCTGGATTGACCAACTGATAACCAACTTTATCCCGATAGTAGATGAATTATCCGGGCCTAAATCTTCAAACCCCCGCTCTCCGTGGGGTCTGCATGCCCAGTAAATGGGGGCCTTAATTTTTTTTTAATGTTTATAGGGTACTTTGCTAAGTGAGTGAGGCTTTACTCTGTCCTTGTTGACACAGAACTGTTGAATGAATCTACCTAAAATTTATTATGCACATTTTCGGACAAGAGATGATAATTGAGTGTGGATGGATGTATACTTTTACTGAGAGTTATGATCGAAGTAGAGCTATTTAAAGATGGAAGATGATAAACCTAACACAGTAAAACTTAATAACGGACACAAGTCTTAATTCTTGGTAAATTAATAGATAAATATATTATCTTTTAAATACAGTGATTTAAACAAATTGGATATCTCTAATGGATTCAACATTAACAGTTCCTAAACTTGAAATATGTCCAGTTTCTAAGAAGGGCAAAATTCTGATAAAAATCAACTATTTACGTCGTTATCTCAGTAATGACGAATTAAATAAAAAAAATCATATCATCTGCAACTTAGGATAAAGAAACTCGTCTGGATGCAATATTGCCACCTTCTATTCACCACGATATCCTAAATCGTCACTCTCCAAACTAGGATTTTATGTGCAGTACAAAGACTGAAACTGATACACCTTGTAATTACTATTTCACCACTGATGAAACCATATACCCTTTTCATGATTTCTTTTAGGCACAGAAGTTAGAACGTTCACTTATATTACTTGGATAAATCACATAACTTCAGTAGCTACTTTACACTTGGTCAGCATCATCCATGTTCCCATGGCATAATCTCACTTGTTTATCACTTGTATATGAAGCTTCAATACATTCTCTGTGCTTTTGCACTGAACAACAATACTGCGTCTCGCACTCCTCGCGTCGTGTGGACTTTACAAAAGCGTATTTTTTTTATTATTTTGGCGCATAATAACATATTTTTGTATTTGAATTTCCATAGAAAAGCAATAGAAACAAGATAATAGATTTCATTGTAATTTCAATGCAAATTAGTTAGCTTATTAATTTTAAGCTTGTTTTAATATGATTAAAATTAGTTGGATTTAGAGAACTTAAGTAAACTAGTACATTTGCGGACTTCATTCCCAATATTTCTGAATTGAATAAGAAACAGGTGAAATGATGGACAAGCATTTCCGATAAATCTTAGTCTTTAAAAATACTAATCTTTAAAGAAATTGAATTGTGGATGGTTTCTTCTCGAATTCGAGATCAGTCGTTGTTGCATCCCAACAGTATAATCTCATTCTCATAGAAGAACTGCCTACATTACATCTTCAAGTATTAAGTTCTTCACAAGTGGATTTCGTTTGAGTTGCATACTTCCAGTAACAGACTTCTGGTGTCTGTATCACAAAATAAACAAGCAATTTAATTAGCTCTCTAATTAATTTATGCAATTAATTCAGCTCTTTTTTTTAATACAAAGATATAAGCTAACAATTCTTTTATTCAATGAAGGTGAAGTAGTGGGTGACAAGATTAACAATTTTGTAATGCGATTGTCAAGGAATACGAATCAATAAGATTCCTTTCACGATCTACAATTGCACTCGGATATCTCTCTCTCTCTATTTAACATTCATCCGTAGGAACGTTTAACTGAAGGCTTCAACGAATTTACAAGTCCTCTGTCGATTGCAAAAGGGGTTTTTGACATCACCATTGTCCGTTCTTTCTACGAACGAAAATTCTGTAATAATAATTAATTCTATTTTTATAATCATATCTTAGAAAGTTAGTTGTTACAGGGTTTTACAGTAGGTTTGTAAAAATCTCTTAATATGCATAAGATAAAAAAACAGAAGTTAGCACAGAAACGTTTCATGAAAGCCCATCTCAAATTGTGATCAAGATAACTCCAAAACTACATATCTTAGAATGCTGAAATTTTACAGTGTACTTTAGAATATTTAAAGATAGATCTCAAATGATTTTGATGTGTCCTAACCTGGGTTCTAATTCCGATGTATACTTGGATGTTTTCTTCGTTCTGCTGAATGTGTTAGTCGTCCTTTCAATTATTTGTTCTCAATTTCATACCTTGTTCCTGGCGCAGCCTAGCCTCTGTAGTTCTTATGCCATTAACAAATCTCATAACGAATCAGTGTGCGATCACAGAAACAAACAAGCAAACCCAATTGATTTTGGTGTATTTTCGACCATCAGGTAAGAAACTGGACAAAAAAACAAGTAAAAAAAAAATCATTGTTTCTAGATAGATGACAAAAAAAAATATCAAATGGCATTTCTCTTGTTGATTTATGATATAAATTAGAGGGTCCCAAAACTAGCAGTAGATGAGTCTATCAAGCGTCTTTGGGATTAATGAACACTAATTAAAATTATTTAATTTATTGATATTTCGATTCTTTCATGCCGGTTTTGGAAAGTTGCTAGGTCAACTATAACTTTCTTATTATTGAGCTCCTATTGGAAAAAATAAAAAAGTATGTGCCAAATATCATCTCTGTTGATACATAAACAGAGCGAAACGAAATAGTGTTGACTTATAAAAGAAAAACAAAACCTGCGTTCAAATCAAGTCAATGCTATTCCTCGAATTTTTTTTCTTTTTTTGAAATCATGAAAATAAAACAAACGAACATCTACGTTACTTTTAACTTACAATGTATCTGGTGGCATAATTAAAGAGGAGTAGTTTAGAGCCCAATTACCAAAAACCTATTGGGCGAAACTCCGCCAAATTTGGTGTGAACACTATTAGATCAAGGGGTTTTGATTTCTAAAGAAACAAAACAAAAAAAAATAGTCAAAATTTCGCCACTAGGGGAAAAAAATGGCGCTGGAAGCACGGAAATATGCAGATTGCAGTACAGTGACGTCATAGATTGAAGGATACAAAAAAATGAAAACGAACAGCGTGTTTGGTCTGACTGATGTGCTGTGGTTGCGCGTTGGTGCTTTGATATTAAACCTTCACTATGCTAAATTTACTTGATTGTGCTTTGCTGGTGAAATTTTACTATCAAAAAAACAACATTGTTTCTGTCGCACTTCGGGAATATCAGGTTGAAGAATTTAAGGAAAGTCAATGACAATCACAAATTTTTAGAAAAATGATTTTGCAATTTGAAAACACGGGATCGTTACAATTACTGCCAAGACGAGGACGTAAACCGACAACTTGAAACAGTTGCAACAGCCGCACTGGACCCAAACGATGCACAGTGCATGGACAATATACAGGCAATACGATATGCCGTAAGCAACGGTGTGGAAAATTTTGCACAAACTGCAGAAGTTTTTCCCATACAAGATCAGTCACACTCAACAACTGTTTTGAGGAGATGCGGTCGCTCTTCTGAACTTTTGTCTGATGTTCCTAGCTCGAATGCAAGTCGAGGATCATATTTGTAATGAGGCACATTTTCATCTTAATGAATTGTAAATATACATAATTACTGCATTTAGGCGCTGGAGAATCCTCATGTGTCTCAGTAGATTTTTTTGCACTCAACGAAAGTCACGTGTGGTGTTGCTTTACTGTTCATGATCGGTCCGTACTTTTTTGAAGGGAATAACGCCAAACAGTCATGTGACTTGCTCATCAATCGCTGTGAGGTATCAATGAATGCTGCTTGATTTCAGTTATTCCACAACTTTAACAGCGTAGATGCCTCGTATCCACTATATTTACACATGATGGAGCACCCCTCATATTGGATTGGGTGTACGGCAGCATTTCACAGAAGACAAAATAATTAGTCGAGCGTTTCCTACCAATTGGCCAGCCCTTTCGCCTGATCTCAATCCCTGTGACTTTCAGTTATGGGATATTTGAAAAGCTTGGTGTAGCAAGGAGGCGTGGATACCTTAGTAATGTTAAAGGACCGAAGAACACTGTACGGGAGGCGAATCACTGGAGATCTGCTGTTGAAATGCTGTTCACAGAATGCAGTTATTGAAACAGTTGCAAGAAAAACTTATTGAATCACATCTGTAAATGATGCCAAATAAAAATTACTATTGATTGTAAATTTCTTTTATTTATTACGCCCAATTTTCTGTAAACATGTAGCTTCTAGCACCTTTTTTTCCCTTGGTGGCGAAATTTTGAACTAATTTTTTTTTTCTTTAGAAACCAAAACCCCTTGGTCAAAATAGTGTTCACACTAAATTTGGTGGAGTTTGGCCCAAAATGTTTTTTTTTTGGTAATTAGGCCTAAACACCTCCTCTGTAATTATGGCCACCCGACAAGTTTAATACCAACAGTTCAAAATATCCATTTTCTGGAAAAACTTCAGAAAATGTAAACTATATTAAAATATATATTCAGAAAATTTAAACTACATTAACTATCTAAGCTACTGAAATCTGACTAATCTTACTGATATCAATATAATCACAATAGGATTGAAAACGGTTTAATATCCATTCTTCCATAATTTCTCGCAAGTACCTATGCAGGAAAAACGTTTCTAATATAAAAATTAGATGAAAATCATCTCTTGTTCTAAAATATGCATGCTGAGTTTCAAGAAGATCCATCAAATCGTTCGAAATTGTTTATCAACTTCCTTTTACACAAGAAATACAGGATTATCTTTTTTTTTCCTCCAGAATATTTATACTGTTTGTATTCAGTGGTTACTATAATTGGAATATACACTGAAAATGCCAAAAACCATAAGGATATATAATGTCTATTTCATGCCACCACACCCTTGCAATTAATGGAATCGTTTACAGACGACGTATGTACAACTGAGATATCTCCGCAATCTTAAGTAGTAGCTCCAATGGCAGCTTAACAGGAATTAAGCGACTTCAAAAGAGTTACGATTAAAACAGGGGCCGGGGATGGGTGACTCCATCTCGAAAATTATGAAGAAGTTCGGATTCACACCTTCAACAACTTCAAGGGTGTACCTGGAATACAGGGAAAACATCCAGCGTGCAAGACCGCTGTGCCCTTGACAAACATGGACAGCGGCGTCTGGTAAGCATCATATCATCAGACCCACATGAAATATTGCCGCAAATAACAACGCAACTCAAAGCCGAGGCTACTACTGGAATCAATGTTCGAACAGTGCAATGTTCCTAGTGTATTTAAGCCTAGAGCGGCGATGGTTCCTATTTCCCCCTTTACTTGTTTATTCTTTTTTCATTTTATTTGTTTGCGAATTAAACAATAGCGGCTTAAAGTTCCTAAAACTGATGGAAGTCAAGAGAAATTAATAAAATTATTTTATTGAGAAAAATCAATTTCGTTTTCCACATCTGAAGCCACTTTTGGATGTGGATAATATTTATAAAAAAACATGAGTGATATAAAAATATTAATAACAGTGCATATGTATGTTGAAGATGCGAAGAACAAAAATCGAAAATCTTCTTTTCTTTTACTTCGATTTGCAGAAATGTGGAAAATAGTTATGAATGCTTTGCAATAGATAAATGGGAGAATTTTATGCAAAAATAACGCTGCCTAGGGGCGGCCATACTTCTGAATCCGGCCCAGTTTCTAGGGGGTTCCGGAGCTGACGGCCCATCCGGCTGACCATAATACAAGGTGCTCGCCTGGGCTCGGAAACATCATCACTGGATTATACGTGACTGGAAACGTGTAGCCTGGTCCGACGAATCGCGGTTCCAACTGTTTCGGACAGATGGGCGACTCCCGATGTGACAAAAACTCCACGCTACACTAGATCCTGCATGCCTACTAGGGGCAATACAGGACGGGAATGACTCTGTTACTGTGTTCAGCTGGCACACAGTAGGACCCTCTTACATCTACAGACCTCTGTGAGCGGTAGCCGCCTCGTGGATCATTTGCACCCGTTCATGTCTTGCACTTACCGGGACTGGTTGGGCCTCTTTCATTTAGGGCCCCGAATGGTTAAAGCTTTTTCAATTCTTTAAAATCGGCTGACCGTCGCTAAGCATAGGTAACGGAAAAAAAAAATTCTTTATTCAAAAAAATAGATCAAGTAAAAACTAAAACCTAAAACTTTAAACTAAATACAAAAGCAGTCACCAGATTATGGCCGGGAAAGCATTCCTTAGTAAAATATTGTTTTGGTGCTCATTAACTCTTATTTGAACACTTGTAGAGCTTCGATCACGAGTTGCGGCTCATCAACTGACAATCGTTATGGCAGAGCATCCTCAGTCCTATTAGGCTGAAATTTAATGGTATGTCTAGACAATTTAGTTTTCAGCTGTATTTTGGCATAAATTCAGTTCCTAAAGTGAGATGCCTAAATTAGAAAAAAAATTATAAACGGATTCTTTTCTTTAGGCATTCGAAAAGGTTTTTTCGAAGTAGTTTTCGAAAAGTTAGTTTTACATTTTTAATAACTTTTTGTAGCAAAAAAAAAAGAAAAGAAAATCTAGAAACAAATCGAAAGAATAAACACAACACATAGGCAGGGCTCACGATTGTCTTTTTTTATTACTATATTCAGTGGCATTGTGGGTAGAGATTATAAAATAGCTTATTCTCTGTATGGTTATCCTGAACCATAAGCATAACTAAAAACAGGGAGAGATTTACTACTTAGTATTTAAACAATAAACGAAAAATATTATCTAAACGTAGAACCAATTTGACGTCTTCACGGAAAATAAATTAAGCTGAAAAATCACTTACCATTGAAAAAAACGGAAGTGATTCATGGAATCGCTATGAGGTGGAAGCCATTTTGAATTGTGTAAAACATTGACCTTCTTCAGTTTATTTTTATCTTGTCAGTTGTACTGTTTTTAAATATTATTTATTTTTTAAATTTATTTAAATAAAATAATTACAAAATAGCCACAAATTCTTTACAAAAATTGCAAAAACAATGGGCTAGGAACTTAACCCGCTACTGTAAAATGACCTTCCTGCATATGTAACTACTACAATACACTTCAAAAGTAATGGAAAGTACCATTTTAAACTTTTCGAATTGTAACTATAACGCTGTTACTTTTAAAAATACATATACTAACAGAAACAAAAACATAATTTTTAAATTCGAGTTCCACATTTTAAATTTATAAGACCTAATTTCTGCCCGGTTTTGTATTTGTAAAATCAATTTTTAAATATTTAGACATCTATCAATTAAATCCGTTCAGGGAAATTGAGAGATTGATCTGAGACACATAATCAATAAATATGGGCATATCCAATGGTAAGAACTGCGGGCTGGATTCGCTGGAGGTTGGGAATTTTCCATCCTTAATTCTCCTTCAGATGGGTCCCAAGGTTCCTCTCTGAAATGGGTACCAGGGTTTTTTCCCCAGGGCTAAAGTGGCTGAACGTCGGGTTGATCGCCCGACCTCAATTTTGTCCCGTTGATCATGGAACGCCGGGAGTCTTACTCACGCGACCCCAAGAGGCTTACAGTGGGATAATTTTTAATTAACAAATGCATTTGATTCCTTCTTCCTTTCTCTTTAATACTTGGTTTATTACTTTATTTGAAAGATCTCAATGAAATACAAATGTTTGATAGTTTTTGATTAAAACTAGTTGCGACCCGTGAAATCTTCACGGAAGTAAAACAAATTCCACATTTTTTGAAAAACACAAGATTGAAAAAGATGTTATAAGCTAAGACTTCCATAACAGCCCATTGTAATTTGAATATCGGCTTATTTGTCAAAATAATATTATAATATTGTTAAAATAAAAAAAAAAATTGATTTACACTTTCGTAGTAGCCACGCTGCGGTTTCTCATTATGAAACATAATGGCAACCTGCTGCCCTAAAAAGAATAGACTCGTCGAAATCGAGGCAATAATAACCGAAGTAAAACAAATGCCACATTTTTGAAATACCCTGAAATTTTTGAAAAACACAAGATTGAAGAAGATGTTCTAAGCTCATTTTTTATAAGCCAGGACTCCCGCAACAGCCTACATATAATTTGAATGTCTAAGCCAAATTTTGTTAAAATAAAAGAAAATAAAAAATTGATTTACCAGTTTCAACAATGACAATAACGAATGTCCAACAGCCAATACCACCTGTCTGGATAACAATGACGGCAAGTGTTCCCTACTTCGTTGAATAGTGAAAAAAAATTGAATTTAAAAAAGAATCTAATGTATTAAATGGTTTGCAAGCTACTCCAATGCCTGCTTTTGCTAATACAGGTTTTATCCTTTTTATCCATTTAATACCATAGGTTCTTTTTTAAATGAAAAGAGTGACAAGCACACTATTGAGGACAAATTAAAATTACAAGGAACTATTTATGGCATCAAAATAGATAAAACCAAAAATTGCATTTACTTAGGAAATTCTAAACGAGAATTAGGTACGCGAGTGAAGGAGCACTTAAGTAAACGAAAATGAAAACTATAGCACTGCCATTCATTGTAAAAATACGGTACACCAATTGAATTCAGATGATGTTGTTATTTTTGGTGTAAGGAAATCGAATTACTTACGTGAATTCTATGAATCATCTGTAATTAGAAATGTACATAGTTATAAGCAGGACCTTTCAACTAGAAATGGGCTGGAATATGGTTTGTAATCCTACATTGTAGCGCTTTTATATATCTAAAGCTTCCGTTGTTTTCTAATAAGACCCCTAGGGTTATATACATCGTAAACACCAAAAAAATGTAAGCTTAAACCCATTGGACTGGGCGTTTGTTTTTATTTCTGTTAATTTTATTTTTTAATGCACTTGATAAGAGAATCTGATATAATGAAATTCTGAAACGTACTTCGTGTATGTATTTTAAATGTATTAAATTTTATTGTATGCGCTAATGTAGTTGGCATTGTGATAATTCTAAATAGCACGTTAATATTCTTATACTATAATTTCGTTGTTGTTTTTACTTGCTTGGCAACATTAATGTAAATGCTTCATAAATTAATACTATGAAGACAAAATATTAATTCATGAAGGCATTTGCATTAATGTCGCCAATAGTATGTCTACCTTCCTTTTCTCTGTTATCTGTTGCGTAAATCTTAATGCATTTCTCATAAATGTATATTGCACTTCGCCCTTTTCCTTTTTTTTATTTCCAGTTAACGGAATGCCATAATGTTAAGTTCACTTCGGCAGTAGTAATGCCTTAATTAGCTGTTTCGCCGGTCTTCGCCGCCAGAGCGGCCTTCCGTAGAGCATTCTGGGTGGAGAACGGACAACAAAAGAGCAACGTTTCCGCCAGGGGATGACGATAGGAGGAAACGGGCCTGGCGGCAGCCCCTCCTTGCCCTCGGGCGGAATAATGAGGAACGGGGCATCAAAGACTGGATTTCGACGACAGGAAGTCAGGCCTAATGCATCATCAGGCACAGCTCCCTCTATTGACAAGAGACGATAAGAAAATTACCATTTGAAAGATGATGCGCATTAATTCCGAAAAAGGAGAAAGAAAAAAAAAGAAGAAGAAGAAAGAGCCCCTTTTAGAACAGCGAACCTGACCTCGAAATCTGATTGGCTGAATGGCAAATGCTTTCGTTAATAATTTCCTAGATATTTAACTTAGTTAATTCTAAGGCTGCTTATTGGAATTTACGGTGTTTACTAAAGGTATCAAAATCAAAGACACAGAAAACTGTCGACACTCAGATTTGAATTCATAAAAATTCAAATAATTTTTATGAATTCTTAAAAGTAATACTTCCAGAATATTAGATAGTCTGTGATATATCGCTGTCAATTTAAGCTAATTTCCAATTTTACAGCTAATTAATCTAAACAGACATTTATTTGAACAAATCTAGTATCTAAAGCACCAAGCTACAAGCCTGGAAGCAAACTTTTCATAGCGAACTTTTTTCTAATCTTGTTTATTATTAGCTCTTGATTATCAGCAAATCTAAGTGTTTTCGTACCGTTGTTTGCTTTTCTTGTATATTTACCACCCATTTTATTGAACAGCAGTCAGT
The DNA here is from genome assembly GCA_023159025.1 of Thereuonema tuberculata. Classification (NCBI taxonomy): domain Eukaryota; kingdom Metazoa; phylum Arthropoda; class Chilopoda; order Scutigeromorpha; family Scutigeridae; genus Thereuonema; species Thereuonema tuberculata. Next base: position 78,823,216 of record JAFIDM010002131.1, on the reverse strand, counting down.
AATTCAACTTTAAAATTAGATAACACAATTTTGATAAAAGAAAAATTAATTCGAGAGAAGCAGCAATTTGTTTTTTTTTGTTTTTTGTTGTTTGTGGGGCCACTGCCAAGCTGGCGGTGGCTTACACTAACCAGGTCTTGCCTTTCTGATTCGGTTAGGGGAAGGCGGGAATTGGGCTGATCAGTCCGCAGAAGAACGAAACGGCCGTTCCCAATTTTAAAATCAGAAAGGCAATTTCCTATTTTGTTCATGTGCTGTTTTCTTTTTCATTTCCTTATTTATTTATTTAAATTTAGTTATGAAACATAATAAAACTTAGATAACGTTTCGGCAATTATAGGCCCCATTGCCAATATCAATGATAATGGTATTACAGTAACGGTATCAATAAATGATAATTACCATTTCCTACTGGCCTACATTTGAACTTTCCTGTATTGTATGCTCCCCTTCCTGGTATCTATTGCATTAGGTGCTTTTTTTTATTGTTTTTTTTTTTTATACTTTTATATACTTTTTTTTATTATCCTACGACCACTGCATTTTAATCATATCCAAAAACTCATAAGACACACTAGCAACAGTTGCAATAAATCCTAAGACTGAATCGAAGTCACATTGCGATGTACTGTGGGTGACATTCCCAATGTCACATTAGCTGCCCGATGCTTCCCCGCATGCCCCACGCGTGAATGGAAGTTTACCCCATCGCCGAGCAATGCAGGAAAACACTACTTCGCAATGTGACATTGAATTGCACCCGACAGTACACTATGGCACTTACATTTCTTTCAAATTGCCGCTAATTTTACGATTTGTGGTAAAAGCCATAGAATTTGGTGCAAGAAAAACAAAAACGTAAAGATATCAATCTGCTAGACTTCTGTGGAATCCTAAGGAAATCTTTTGACAATTCAGGCATCTGAATTAATTTGTTTATTTAGTAATTACGTGTTAAATCAACACTATCTTGTTTCCAAGATGGCGTTGGTTAAATTGTTTGCCAAAAGGATCTAACACTATTTCAAAAATTTCCACATCTAAGAAGTTCAATCATATTTTTTATGATAAGAACGCAATCTTAAATGTACAATCAAGGATGTGGTGAATGATATAAATCTGGGTAGGCAGTAGAGCTTATTTACGAATTTCTTTGAAATTACTTTTAACATTAGTAAAGGAGATTCTCGTATGTTTGTTTGAATAATGCATTTTTTCTTCTTATCCTCTGAACTGGTTTCTTTATTATTATCATTTTTTAAGCACATCATTATCTAGATTGATATCGTAATAACCTGATTTTGACCGTTTGAAAACAATGCACTTCAAATTTTACTACTAAAATTTATCAATACGTATAGGGTATCCTGATTTAAATAAATCTTTCGTCTTACAATCATTTATTATTGGTGACTGATTGGAGAATTTGCTAGTTACAAGCAATATCCACAAATAGTATTGTATTAACTTGTTGAAAAAATCTATTTTGACAATTTTGGATTTGAATAAATGTGGTAGTTATGTTGTAGCAACAGATTGAGTAGCTATTTTAATAGAGGTGATGTTGCAAGAAAACTTCTACCAGAAGAAAATCCCTAATCCGGAATGCTTAAGACCGAAAATGTTTCGGATTTTGGAATTTGGCATGGTAGTGTTACAGGGAAGTGAAAAATACAATACCAATAAATGCAAACTGTAAAATACAATTTCAATACAAATAAATCAAACAAAGATTATAAATATACTTAAAATTTTTCTGATTTATTTATTTAGGTTTGGCTAATGACAAACAGGAATACGTTAGATTCTCCATTCATTGAAAACCAGAGAAATCCCTTGGCTTTATGCTTTACAACAAGCAATTAGCATCTGTTCATCTTTCTAATGTTTCTTAGGTGACCAATGTATCCCTCAAGAATAAATGCGTACATATGCATTTACCACATAGATAGGACTCATCTTGTAAGGTTCGGAGTTCAGAATTCCGGATGAGGCATACTCAAATGGACTTTATTAAATTTGTTTTAATAAATAAACAATTCAAAACTAAAATGACATGCCAACTACAAATTGTTTTAGTATTTGTGATAGGCGTACATTTTTCAATTTATTGTTTGCTTAAAAATCTTTAACAATTATTTCCTAATAGGCCTAAGTGGTTCTCTGAAAATAACAAACTAAAACTGTAATTTTTTTTTTTTGGTTGGATAGTGTGAAGTTTTTTTCTTTTTTTTTTTAGGTTTTGTCTTCTTCTTAATTGTTGGTTAGACAATTTTTCGTATATCTTTTTTATTTTTTAGGGTGTGAGTTCGCGACCCCAAAAAATAGAAATCCTTTGATGTGTTCTATTCATGACAGTTATAGCCTACTAACTTGGGAAATCTTGCTTTTTTTCATTCAGTATTTTATTCATATTAACCGTGAAATATCTTTAAAAAGTGGGTCAATGTTTACTTGAGTATATTATACGCTTTCAATTTTTAGCGATTATTGATAGGTATCAGGGCAGTTAATATTCATTGACTGCCCTAACGAAAGCCAATCCGATTGTTCTAATGTTTCGGTTTCACTTTGTCCTATTAGCGGTTAGGACGTATTTACTATCGGACTTGGCATCGGAATCCGTCGTCCTGTTGGACGGCCTCAATTAAGCGGAACCCGCGGAGAGAAGAGGACGCGTTCCATTAAGGACGGTAGGATTTATGAGGCATCTGTACCCACCCCTCCCATCCGAAACTGTGCGTGCGCGCCATTTCAGGTGTGCAGGCAGTGAATCACTCAGCACGTTGCGTCTGTCTAACGACCAGTGCTTATAGAGGGCGCTGCCGTTAATGGCGTCGTAATGACGCTGTAAATGCTGACCACCAAACGATTGGACATTAGTGACGGTTTCGCGGAAAAGGAAACTTGGCCAAAAGCAATTGGACAATCAACCAGCGCCACAGCAGCAACAAGTCGTCCTTCAAGACCAAATCAAAGAAGAATTAGACCAAAGCAAATAAAGAATTGAGAGGATGTTTGATTCTTACAAATATACATTTTTATTCAATTTAGCTTTTATTAGACTACTTGGATATCGAGTTGGAGGAACGAGGTTCAATCCCCGGGCAGAGATTAGGATTTTTTTTTCTTCATTTGTTTCCACTGCGATTGGGTCCCAGAGCCTATCCAGTCCTCAGCTAAATACGAGCCGAGTTTCTTTATTGAGGTATTAAAGGCAGACGAATGTGGAACTGACACTTGAGACCATGACATCGTTTCTTTTGGCTCTGATCGTAGGAGCCTTACCTTCTGCGTTTCGTATACTCAAGAGAAGTTTGCGGTAGAATGTGCCCGAGAGCTAGTTTTCCGAACTGACATCTAAAGCTGTTTAATTTTGTTAACCATCTGCGAACCTGAAGCAATTATTCCTATTACAATATGAAGCGCCTCAAAACTGTAGATTTTAAGAGAAATTTACTTACAGTAGCAACTGTAGATTTGTCATAAATTACTAAGGAGAAAAGTAACAAAAAATCAATGTTAACATTTTGGATACAGTAAATCCTGGTTAGATCAGCAAAGTATATTCATAATTACAATTCTTCGTCTTCTTCTTCTACAACTTTTCCCACTTTCCGTATGGGGTCACTGATGAGTAAGTCTCGTTTGCTCAATATTTGGTTTTGGCAAGGGTTGTACGACCGGATGCCCTTCCAGTCACCAACCCCATATGAGAGGACGATCCCAAAGATGCCATAGACAGCGAAAGAAGAGACAGACGAAGAAGCAGACAAACACAGGAAAGAAAGGAAACAATATGCTCATGCCTTAGTCAAATTAACGACCCATTACCTCATGCCGGGATTCAAACCCAGGTTCCGACGCATCTGCCTCGTGAGACTACGCCGGAACGGCAATTCTTATAATTACAATGAAATTAAGAATTCAGAGGCACCAGAAAACAGTGAAATACATCGGATAAAACCAACATCAATACCTCGAAACTTTAAAATGCTCGTATTCTATTTTTGTCGTGAAAACAGTTTAATGAAAAATGTCTATATCTGTAAATTATCAATGTACATAGGATAACTTTACTTTCGTCAACAGGTATGTTAATTCAAATATAAATTATTTGTCTCTTTGTTACTTCGTCTCCTTCGTCGTTTCTTGTCCGTAATTATGCATAAAGTGGAGTGGGGTAAGTTCGGACCAGTTTTTGTTAAGTTTGAATTTAACCATTTACTTATTAAATTCTTTTTAAAATATTTAATATACATTGATACCAACACGGAGCGGAATTAATACTCTTTAATTCGTATTGACAAAAACACCAATTTATAACGTAAATTTTAATTTTTATAGAAAATTGTAAAAAATGACAACTACTCCGAACTTGCCCCATGTATGCCCCATGTATGGGGCAAGTTCGTAAACAGCTGTTTAAAACATATTGCAACCTATCTTGCTATGTAATGGGGCAAAATCGGAATTATTCATAAGCCATTTATAAAATGCTTTTACCGCATTAAAATAAGTTGCTTAGTTAAAAAGTTAGTAAGTAAGTAAGTAAGTACACATTTATAAAGATTGAATGGTTTTGGAATTAAAAAAACGTTATAAAAATATTATTAAATTAAGCATGAGCAAGAAACCAGAAAAAGTAAAAAAAAGTGTGAGCGCGTGCAGAGTGCAGGCAACTGCGGTCTTACCCTGCCGCATGCTCCGAACTTGCCCCTTGCACTAATATTTTCGGGGCAAGACCGGAGTAGTGCTTTTCACAGTAAATTCCAAAGAATCGAAAGGATTTTATTAAGTAAAGTAAACTTTAAACAATGTTCTTTATACTTACCAAAAATAAGCAATCAATACACAAAATTCACTGAAAAATGACGGCACTTTGTTGGACAACTCAAGTTTAGATGTGTACTGTACAAGTAGCTGCACTTTATGTATGAACATACGTAAATAGGGTATTTTCCCCAATTAATGAATATTATGAAGTAATCTATGCCGATCACTTCATAATGACCTAATACAGGTTTCTATCTCTTAGCTTGTATAATTTAATTTATAGAAATACACATACAGACACATACGCAGCAAGTACTCAAAACTTACCTCTGAATAGTTAACAAGTTAAAATCAAAAAGTTGTCAAAAGGTGGGATAAAATTAACGTGTGTAAAGTAAGCACTAAATAAAAATAAGGCCAACACACAGAACTATTTAAATCATAACTATTTAAAAGGAAATTAAAATACAAGCTTTCAAGCCGCCCTTTCTCAAGGGGAGATTACAATGAATTGATTACATCATCGACGCAGTCACCTACACCTCCTCCCTTGACACACTACACGATTCGCCTTTGTCTGTATCACATGACGACAATCCAATTGTCATTCGGCTTTTTATTTTTCCTGTCAATTCGTTGTAATCTCCACTTGAGAAAGGGCTGCTGGCGACTTGAAAGCTTGTATTTTAATTTTCTTTTAAATATAGTTATGATTTCTAGTTCAGTATGTTTGCCTTGACGTTAAACCCAAAACTATGTATTTATCCTCGGAACCTGAAATTTTAATGGCTAATTACCCTGTATCATCGTCATACTGTTTATTTTGTCATTTAAGCAAATAAAATGAAACCTTCAGTAAAAACAAACATAGGTTTTTCTCTGCAGATATTTGAAAATTGGTAGGCAAACTGCAAATTCAATATTGTAGACGAAATGCCTTTTTAATATGGATAAAAACTCATTAAAAATTGAAAAAAAATTCTATTAGGAATTAGGATATTAATTTGCTCTTAGATTAGTTATAATACAGTTTATTTGCAATTACATATTCGACATTTTCCGATGGAACGACAAAGTTAAGCTTTATAGCCTCATTTGAGAGTGGACATTCTCCTTCTGGTGGTCATAATGGCAACTAAATCTCGCTACGACCAAATAACAACGAACATAAATCAAAGTTTTACAGTTTAGCATAGACTGATAAAGAATTGTTAAATAACCTTCATATATTGGCAGATCGATGAACTTACAAAGAAGAATAGATATTTAAATTTGTAAAATCTATTAAGGCATTTACGTAGTGTTATCAAAGTAGGCCTACCAATAGTCCCTAATGATAATGATAGTTCTAAAAAAGATAAAATAAACAGAAATAAAAATTATTGTTGTCTGATTAATCTTTATTAATTAAAATATCACACATAAAAAAGTGATATCATTTAATCTTTAACGATGTTTATGACTATAGACGTCAATGAAATGCTTCTGTGAGTTTTAGAATGAAACAAATCAATCTGTTTCTTTGTTTATTTGACAAAACACATGAAGAAGTATATTTACGAAGGCCGTGATTGGCTGGTCATGAATCACGTGACTTCTATTAATTGGATGATTTTACTGAATTCGAAATTAACATATTAGGCCATTGAATTTCAAGAGTTTTAGAACTCTTTTTAGAATTTCTAGAATTTTTTTTTGTATACTGTTAATTGTTATTTGATATTTAAGTCTAAATCAAAGACATTTAAGTAATCTCAAAAGACTTTGTTTTCTATTAAACTCAAACATCTGAACAATTAGCAAAATTATTACAGGTGAACAAAACAAGAACCTATTACTAGCGAAAGCATTTGTTCTTCGTTTGGTTAATACCAACTTGATGAGCACCATCTAGAGCAAAATGTTTTATTAATATTACTTACATAATTAATGAACATATTTAAAAGTTTCGAACGTTTTTATCCTGAATTGAATATATAAATCTGCTTAAACTCGAAAACAAATGCCAGTTTTTTAAATATGTATTTAAGTGTAACGTTAGATTTTCATGTAAGTAACTGCTCATGATAGAAAAAAAAAATCTTTACCAGTCCAAATCTTGATCTTCTAATACCAGGATGACCGAGGCTTTGAATTTTAATTATTATTTATTTGCTCCCCTTTTAATCTTTGCTTACAAACAGTACATCTTTTAACTCTATACATTTCACTTGCAGTCTTAATTTAAATGATTTCTAAGTTCTTGATGTAATCTATCTCTGTGCTGTCTTTATATGAACAGTGGATTCAGTCGTAAGACGAAATGTAACATATAGGGATGTGTTTCAATAATTAACATATTATTGAATTAATAAAAAAAAACTGAGTAAAATTTTTAAATAGCGGTTTTCCTTAAAAAGTTCTCTAAAACGTTGTCGATCTGATGATAAATTAAAGAAAAAAAAACCAAAACAAAACAATAACTTGATTTAATAACTTGTTCTTATATAGATAGATAACACTGTTGGTTTTTGTTTTATTTGCGGTATATATATTTTTTTTCTCGTTATTTTATAAACTATTGTGGATATTTTCGGAGGAAAAATGGGAAAATTGCATATCTCTGGTAAAAAGCTCACATGCTATTTTTTTAAATATTTTTTGAAATTTCTATACATAGATTCACGAATGATTTACACGATTTGGAAGGTAGCTTTCCTTGAGGAACGATAGACTTATAATAGGTGTAATTTGATATATCTCTTTACTAAATAATAACAGTTTATTTAGAGATCTGTGAATCGTTGGTTTGTCCCAGTTCATCCACAAAGTGCTTGATTGGATTCCATTCCGAGTTCTGAAAAAGCTATTTGTCAATAAAATCGAAAAAAAAATTATTATTCTCAAGAATATTGCGATGTTAACATTTTCTACAGCATTAAAAAGCTCTTTTTTTTTTAAGATCACGGGAATTCTTCTAATGAAAAATAGACCTTTGTATTTTGAGTTGTGCCAAAGGCCATATAGTAAGCCCGGCTTTACTAAATCGATTCATTAAGTCATTCACTAAGTTTCTTCGTCTTTCTGCAATTCCCTGTAGATCTTCAATGTCTTAGTTTAGCTCTTAGATAATTTGCTGAACGTTTTTAAATACTACTCTTTTCTTATATTATTTTTCGCAGCAATGAATAGAAAACTGAAATAGAAATTTAAAATTCACTTTTCTGCGTTTTCTGATATTTTTTTTTTTTTTATTAAAGAAGCACAAAAAAAATCAAGAAATAAAAAGCAATATTGTTTGTTGATTATTTTCTCGTTAGCTTTACTTCGCTCAGACCATAGCAGTGGGAAGATAAGCTCAATTTCTCACTTTAGTTGACTTCAAGGGGTAAGTTTTATTTATTTTTTATGATGAAGGCGATTTTTCCACTAAGCCTAGTATCGTAAAGATCCCTTTGCAAAGAAAAGACAGCTTCAGTTAGGATTTAGAACCAATTCCAATTCAGTTTTACTTATGTTCTTGCTATAAAGTTTATGCTTTACTAAATTCTAAAGAAATCCATTACAGTCGAAAAATGAAAGTACAGGTTATCAAAGTCCAAAGGGATAATGGATAGCCAAAAAAAATAATAAAATAAACTGAAATAAAGTAAAATAAAAATAAAAATCATCATCCACAGTATTTAAAAACAGTATCCGAAAATCAGTTTCAAATTGGTGATACAGTAAAACCTCGTTAAGTCGTCACCCGGATAAGTCGTCACTCCGTTTAAGTCGTCGTTTTCCTTTGGTCCCGACAAGGTCTCATACACAATAGTGTAAAATAACCCTCCTTTACCCGTCACCAGATTTAATTCTACTCCGGATAACTCGTCACCCTCAAAAATGGCCAAAAGCATCTTTCTTCTCCATTTGCATGTCAACGTGTTGCCTTTTCAGCCCCGCCCCTTAACTTTAAGAAAGCCAAGCCTTTACGGGGAATTTTCGACCACGCCTGTCACTTCATTCCGTTCCTACTCCTTCGCGTTCTTGGAATCTCACTGCTAATCATTCAAAGCACACTTCTCGCTGCGACTCTTTTTGAAAAATCAAATGTTTCGAAAACAGCTTTTGCCAAAGAACACCATATTCCCAGGACTACATTAAACGATATTCTTTCATCGAAACAAGTAATTGAAGAAGCTGACTTCAAAGACAAAAGAAAGAGAATGAGGAAATCGAAGTTTGACGACATCGAGGAGGTTTTAGTACGATGGCTAAAACATGTAAGATTGCAAAATGTGCCGATTTCTGCCGTGATTCTCAAAGAAAAAGTCATGGAAATTTCTAAGGAGTTGAACATTGAAGATTTCGGCGGCAAGAATGGTTGGCTGGAACGTTTCAAAGACAGACATTGCCTTTCTTTTGAAACGATTAAAATGTGATAACAATGAAAAGTGTTTTTGTTTTTTTATTTTCTACTCATTCATTTGCATATATTGATTTCTGAAAATCTTGTTTTTCACACCGAATACTACAGCAATTCATGAAAATACTGTATTTCAGTGTTTTTTTTTTTTTTTTTTAAAAAAATGCCCACTCTGCCTAAGTCGTCACTCCGCTTAAGTCGTCAAAAATGTTTGGTCCCTTGAGTGACGACTTAACGAGGTTTTACTGTATTGCCGTTGTATGTTAAGAGTTGTAGCTCTGATGGCTACTAGGTAGCTTTGATGGGCTCCTGGATAGGCTTTCTCTAATACAAGACAACAGTCAGTCTGCATTTTCCTACAGCAACTGATGTTGGGATTTTACTATGGTTCTCAATCGACATTCCAATTTCTTCCATAAATATCCAGTAATGTGAAAAATTACCAATAAGCGTATACTGATGTACATGAATATCTACAACAGTAACTTTGTTAGGCATGGTCAATGTGAAACCAACACTGGTCTACGTTCTGAAAGTCTGCTGTAATGTAAGAGAGATCATTATATTAGAAGAAACACACACATTTGTTGAGTCATAAGTTAAATATGGAACTGCGCACTTGATTACAAAAATCGAAGTTTATAATACTTTTTAGATGACACTGTACCCAAAGAGGATCTTGGAAAAAGCCAAAGAGAAAACGTTTGAAGAGTTTCAGCATGAAAGTCTTGCAAGGAAACGAGATATCTTAAGACCCAATAAGAATCATACACAGTTCTATCTTAAAACAGAAGCCAAACATCACACAGAATATGAGTAATACTTGGTCTCTCAACAGAATACGTATTGCATTGATTTGAATCTTAATAGATCCTCTGTAATCTGGTTCCTACAGTATCAGCCTCTGAAGACGACGGTTCACAGCAAAGAACAGAGACGTGTCCTAACATAGGAATCGAAGGTTTTTACCACAAAAAAACTATCCACTGGAATTTATTGACAATTTCTACAAAATTACATGATGCATAGCACCCAATATACTGTGTATTAATTTTTCATTTTTCTCTTTTCCTTATGCTATTAAATTTACAGAAAAAAAGAAGAAGCAATAAGAAGCCTACTTCACTTAACATGTTTTCTTTTCTATTTTTCTTTCGTTTTTTTTAATCAGTTGAATTAAACAAGATAGGGATAGCAATTAGTAAACCAATCACAATGCTTCGCGACGTCTTCTGATAAGACTATATAATTGATATTGCTTTAATTTCCTTATTATTATAAATATGATTGTTGCGAATGCAAAAGGCGCACTTGTTGCGATGGTTGTGCTTAATGATAACTTAATGAGATTTTAATGATACTTGTCCACAGACAGACGGACAAACCGAGATTATAAGTCTTCTGATCCTTATCAGAAGACTAAAACCCATTAATCCGACTAACTTTATTAAAAACAAAGCAAGCGAATTAACAGATTAGCCTAATACTTATTGTTAGACATTAAAAGGATGAGATCGTGTTTACAAATGACATCCCAAAAACTTATTGTTTATTGACTTATTGTTAGATATCAGTTTTTATCGTCAACGTGGGCTGATTTCTCCATTAGGAACCTAAGTAGAAAATACAAAGTAAATAGAAAAGTTAGATCGTCTTTTGTTAGTCATTACACATGTGGAATGTTGGAAGATCTGTCCAGCGATTCTAGAGTTTTAGATGATACTATATTTATTTCTCATGGGTTTCTGTTAAGAGGGTTATTTCCTCTACCAAATTTCATGTTGCTACTAGAATTTCTGTCATTTTAGAAGGTAAAGTTAGCGCAGAAAGAGATTTCTTGTCATCAGTTATTCACCTGAAGAAGGTTTCTATTAAAGAGAACGAAAAGAAGATAAATATTTAAGGAGTATTACGCATTCATGATTGAACGAAGAATATAGATTTAGGAACTAGAAATTTAATTACTTTTTTTTCTTTTCTTTTCTGATTCGATTAAATTACGAAAGACAGAACAAAATAGTCAGGATGAAGATAAGAAGCTTATTACAAAAGATCAAAAGGTGTTTGGAGTTGCATCACTACATTAATATTTGATGATTCCTTCTTGGTTGTGGTCTATCAGTGGTGTCCCGTGAAATTCCGTCCCAAAGCTACAGGGTGACCCACATAAAACTGGCCCCAATAGGTTTCAAAGGTATATGCTTATGTTCGCTTTAGACAATCTTCAAGGAAACAATTCCAATGTACTGTACAGGGATACCAGCATTTACGACGTATTAGTATCCAGACAACTATTGTAACTCGAAGCAGTGCTTGCAAGCCTGCCTTTTCTTTTCCCTGTAGATTTTCAGTGTAACAGGTTAATCCTTACAAGGTTAGCATTAAAAGGTGATGATAGCAACGGTGGACGGCAGATGCCAGCGTTAGCGACACCTATTGCTAAGGTGTCGGAACTGCGAAGCAACTGTCGGAACACGGAGATAAATCGAAAAGTGCGTAAATGTGAAGCGTCGTAAGTCTGGTTTGCCTGTATGTGGACAAGTGTGTTAGGGATAAGTATTATGTAAGTATTAAAAGGGAGAAACTGTGCTTATATTTGCTGACAAGAGGCGAGGAGGTTGAATCAGAGCAATTATGTAAGACAGATAAACATGCACGAGAGAAGTGCGCTGCGCGAGATAAACTTTTTCCTCAGTATTTCATGTGTATTTTTATATTTAATTTGTTACATTTTAATTCAGGAGTGAATATCATGTAATTTTTGACATTTAATTTATTGATCAGTATTACTGTTAATAATTTGGCAAATCTTAGATAAGTACAAGGGTGGGGGTGTCTAAAATGTGCTTAGAGTACTTGAACGGCCCCTTATCACTGAAATCTTATATAACGGGGTATCTCTATTACAGTAAATTAACAATAGCAGAAATAAGAATATCGTAATTTACTTTAAAAGAATAGACATTAATAGAATAAGTTATAACAAAATTGCGGGAAGTAAAAAAAATCTCCATAGAAGCGTACGATACATTTTATTAAGGTATACAAATGCATAATAATCTACTAAGTGATCCACTAATTTCCGTGTGCTTTTATTTGATGAAAATTAATTGGATTAACGTATTTAAGGATTTACTTAATTTTCTGGAAAAAAAAGAAAAAAACACAAAAAAAAAAACCTCCTTAAGATTTGTATTTGCTAGATCTTCTAATTTTCAAATATATGGAAACTACTGTTTGTCAGCTTTTAAAAAAAAAAAAAGAAAATAACAAAACAGAACAGCAAAAAGCAACATTTTGCGGAAAGTAGTTCTTCCAATCTATGAGAACTTTTTGTTGTTTACTTGAAGACTGTAAAATTGAGTGGCGTTCACAAATAACAGATCGACCTAGAATTGATTTCTTTGTAGCAACTGCGTACTCGTAATTCAAGTATTAGGGCTTCAAGTGAATTCCATCTTTAGGATCTCGACGAACAATGATTACGGCTTTTCCCCTCCTCACTACCTCCTTCCCCACCCCCTTCGTAAAATGAATTATGACGGGGATTAAAAATCGCACTAATTAAAACGTCCTCCTAAATAAAAACACCGGAAGATGCGGATTGTGGTATGTGAAAAATTACTTGCGAGGGAAAAGAAAAATAAATAAGGAAAAAAAAACTACTGTGCTCCAGCATTAGGGGATTCCAAATATATTATAACGCACTTATTGGCTTTTTTTTCCTCTTACAGGTAAATAAATAATGTAAATAAATAAATTAATTAAGCATTATGTAAAAACTTAAATTTAAAATTAAATAATTAAATTTAAATAATCGTCCACATATCGTCCAAAAATAATGAATATGGATAAATAAAAACATGTAAATTAATAAATTGGTGTTGGCATGCCTAAAATAAAAGGCTTTTTTTATTTTATAAGCTAGATGCCCTAGGCACTTATAGATCCAAAAATCAGTAGACGTAGATATAGAAAAACTAGCATTAAAACTTTCATCCTTCAAGGGTAATTAGTTGTTGAGTTGTTGTAATGAAGACATTTTCAGGTCGTTCTTATCTGTAGATCTTAATAAGTAAAAAACAAAGGGTTATATTATTAAAATTTTAATTTGGGTAGGACAAATGTAGTTGCACAATTTTGATTACAACTCTTTTAATGACTTATGCTAATATTTAGGTCTATTCTGTACGAAATAATAATCTAAATACTTATTTTTAACATTACTGTGTATTGTTCGTTTTCGAAAGCGAGAACCACCACTGGCGGACGATTTTACTCCGCAGAGGGGTGATACGCTGAGATGGGCACTTTCCTAAGAAATTCTTTTGGACATTTTCGCTTTTAAGAAAAAAATAACGGAGAAGCATTTTTGCAATAGTTTTAATTCTTTCCATAATTCTTTCCCGAAAAGTGCAAATAGAACGCAGCTACTATAAACTAATACTATAAAAAGTAAACATCCACTCTTTGTTTCTCCTCACCGCTATTTTGCTGAAATCGAAGGAGACCTGGCGCATGCGCAAAAGCGTTGCAGGCTTCGTAAACAAAACCGAACAGTAGGTTCTCCAATAAGGCTTATTAAAACACAGTATCGAAATTTAAAATCCTTTGCGAGATCTACGATATACAGATGGTTTCTGTTTTTGCTTTTGGAAAATAAAAATGATACTAAGGAACTTGGAATTTCTGTAAGTCATGATTTGCAATTTTTTAACTGTTATTTTTAGCCACCCCATAGGGAGGAGATTTTAGGATTCTGATGTGCATGTTTATGTTTGTGTTTTAAGACCCTTCACAGTCCAAACAGAGAATCAGAGCTCCAAGAGTCATTCTCTTTGGACTTTTCACGGCCTGGAAGTTTGGGGAAAAAAAATTCCACTTCCAGTCCAGGACACTTCCTTGTTCTAGATGGCCATTGACCGGTTAAGGAAAACAGTGGTAATTGGGTAAAAATTGGAGTCTGTTTATAAGTTAGTGAATGGACTATGTTTCAGATAGAATACGATATCCAATATGGCCACTTACATTTACAATATGGCCCGAATAGTGAACAATGGATCTAGATATACTAAATGAATTGAATGCCGGCATCGCTTGGAATTATGCCTGAAGTACACTAGCTTGAATCAATAAGTTTTGGGCGCCAATCAGTAGTAATGTCCCTTTCAACAATTCAAGCGTTTGGTCGATTGTAAATTGTAATGGGATCATTTCGATTTGTGTTTACCATAAAACTGTGAATTGACTTTTTTTTTTAATCTTCGATGTTATTTCAATTTTTTGAATATATATTCCATTTTTTCGTCTGAGTTAAATCCTCAAAAGAAGGAATTATAAAATAACTAAATTAATTTCATTGCAAGAAATTTCACTTCCAACTCTTTTTCTTTTTCTGCTGTTTTGTGAAAGTATTCCCAAACTCCTGTCTTCTAAAAAGGAATTTTGCCCTCATCTCATAGGATTCAGTTTCACTAACTTGTTTTTTTAGTAATAAATACTTAATATTGGGCAGAAGAAGCATTTACCGTTTATTTGTTTTGTTTTTTTATTAAATAAAAAATTTAGAATACTCTGAAAGTAAACATTACTAAAATAAGAATCGGCCATTTTGCATCACATGTTATTGCACAATGATAAGTGTTGATGGATTGAAGCATGTTTATTAAATAAAACGCATCACATATTCTTCTTCAGATACTTCAATATTTCAACTTTCCTACCGAAAGTTTTATTCAGGAATAATTACAAAAATTAAAAACAAGAGGAAGAACGGAAATGTCTTCCTTCTTATTCTTAAGAGAAATTTGAATATAACAATCATGAATGTTAATAAATTACAAAACGTTAATTTACATTATTTAACAATCGTCATTGAGAACAAATTATACTATTTGACAATCGTCATTGAGAACAAATTATTAAATTACATTATTGACAGTTATCACTGAGAACAAATTAATTAATTAATAAACATCACAGAGAATAAATTGTTAATTTACAAGTGTTACATTTCTAAGTCATCACTTGTTAAATTTACAAACGTAACATTACTTTATCTCCAACTAATTATTAATTCTTAATTTAGTTTTCATATTTTTGTTTCTTTCCATAAATTTTTCAAAGAATCCGAAAGAGATTTAGTTTGCTTAGGAGCCGTACTATTGAAAACCAAAATTCTTCTTTTAATAACAGTTAGAAGGTCTCACCTTGGTTAACGACGGTAATCCGTTCCAGGATAATCGTCGTTAACCAAAACCGTCGTTATCCAAGGCACGATAAACGATTTTAAATGTCATAAAAATATGGTACATATAATTTATTCATTTATATTTGCTGCAAAAATTTATCATATAAAATGAATAGTTCATAAATACAGTTTTTAAAATGTTAATCTTCACCAGAACTACAAATTGTGTGTAAAGAAAATATAAATGACGTAGGTATGAATATTTTGCAAAATTTAAATGCGATTTTCTCAAAAACTGTTGGCCGCCACCAATCGATGAGGCGTCGTAAACCAAAGCCTGCGTCGTTACTCAAGACAGTTTTTGCTTTCAGCAACTCGTCGTTAACCAAGAACGTCGTTAACTAAGGCCGTCGTTAACCAAGATACCACTGTATTTACATATCAATCACAGTATCAGACTGTTAAGCTGAATGGGGACCTGCTAACACTTTTCCGTTTCGCTTCAAGACTTCAATAAATCAAAGTTTTTATCAGATTTCCGTACATCCTAATTAAGTAGGAATCTATTCATTTAAGAAATATACCAGTTTAAATATGCAACGCATTACAATTCGAAACATTACATTGAACTGGCTAGTTGACTAAAACCCCATGGGCATTAGCATCTCAAGCAGCAGCAGATGTTGAATTAAATTTGTTCCATAAAACAACTGAGATGAAAACGCGTAGAATTTAATTTAAAAAGATTAAAATTGCTGAAATATATGTTTATTATTTTATTATTTACATAAACTACAGTTCAGTTCATGAAAAAAGAGCTTTTGATGACGTATTTTCCTTATAGATTGATATTTCCAGGACGTAATAGCGCCATCTATTGCTAAAATCCGTAACTGAATCTTATAAAAACATTACAAAAACATTCTGGTTTTGGTATTTTCTACAGTTACGAATACATTTTTATGTTATTATTATTTTATAAGTATTCCACACTATTCCCCTTGCTTGACTATGCAAAGTTTGTCCTTTCTTGGTCGCGCTTATACGATCACAACACGACGCCATCTTGGACTGACTGCTCGGAGTTTAACTTGATGACCTCATGACTGGAAACATTTGTTCCAGACAAAATCGATCGCTAACGTAATGACCAAATATGGCAAACCCTTTTTTTTTTTTTTGAAAACTACTATAGACTAAAACAATTCAGTATTGCAATGAATTAAGTTTCTATCTTTTCGAGTAACAGAAAGTATCTACTCAACTAAAATACATACAACACGTACCTATTACTGTGTCATATTTTTTATTATTATTGTTATTTTTTCTTATTTTCTAAAAGTTTTACCTTTCTGAAAAGAACAATGGAACTGAGCTATAAAACTCTAATTTCGATATTAAGCTTATTACTGTCCTCCAAATGAGAGATGGCCGCCCTGTTTTTTGTGAGATCTGCGCATGTATCATCGATTAGTCTAGTCAGGCACTTCCGTCTGATTTAATGACAGGACGCCGCCATTGTGCTAATCGCTTGTTACTTTGCAAAAGAGCATTGTATTTATAAATAATATATATTTATTTATTTATATAAATACTTATTGTTAGCAACTGGTATTGAAATAACGCTGAATAGTCGAGAGAAGCTTTAATTTGGCGTTATCAACATGTCTTTCTCAGTGAAAACAGACTACGTCGTCCATTGTGACAGGAAAACATAATTGATCAGCTACCGGAAGGGCTGCGCAGTTCAAACTTCCGCCGGTCAACTTTCATTTTGAGGACAATAATGTGCCATCGATGTTGACGGGGCCATCTGCTATTAATTTATAAAACATTTTGAATGAAGAGATACTTATTCTTCTTATTTTTTTTTAATATACAAAACGAATTTATCGGAGTTTACTTTCTTTCACGGACTCACCGAGAGTGCTTTGCCGGAAATGTAATAGAGTTCCATTGTGGGAAGTTTGAAGTGAAAACACCTGCAAGGTTTTCTAGCAAACAGTAGCAGTTGTGGAACTGTAAGGTTTCATGTCAAACGATGGGCGCTTTAAGTTATTCTGAAGACGGACCATTAGTTCGAGATTCGAAACGATAATGTTATTCTTCAATTCTACTCGTGTCAACCATTTGCATTTATGATAAAGAGGATGGACTTGTGCTCTGACTCCTACGCACATCCTCGTTTCTTTATTCTTTTTTTTGTAAAGGAATCTCAAAGACGACTTCGCAGACAGACGAATCTATTCTCAAAAATAATGAAGCCGAAAAGACAAAACACATTTCGGAAAACATTCTACGGCCATTATTTGGAATGAGATGGTTTTGCAGGAAAATATCCAAAAGCTGTATTTAAACTGATTCCAGGACTATTTTTCAAAGTTCTTTTCTTAATGTTGTGATTGTTATTACAGAACCAGTTAAGTGTATTCCCCAGCATATTTCAGTTTAACGGAATGCTATTACATAAAAATATATCAAGGAAACTTAAATAGCGAATATATATCATTTGATTATGTATTTAACTATAACAAGATTAGAAATAGACATTTATAGACACTTTGTATTCAAGATTAGGCTGGAATTATAAGAGTCATTTATCATCGTAGCCTTTTTATTAATGCAGATAAAAATCTGAAATTTTAAATATGAAAGTATTAAATATTTTGTAATTGTAATTCTTTATTATTACGCATCTATAATTTATTGAAATTCATTTTATTCAATATAAAAAACAAAAACAAAACAGTGAAATTTCTAACAATACGCTCTCTAAAAAAAACCTTATAAATAATAAATAATAATAATAATAATAAAAATTAAAAAAATCGTAAATGAAGTCTCGTTATGTAAAGAATTTTTTAAACTTCACAGAAATCAAAGAAAATCTTTCTGACTGTCTATAAAAAAAAAAACATTCGTCGGACTTTTTTTCAGTAATTTACAGTTTTTAATTATTAAAAATTAAACAAAGGCTATAATAAAAACGATTAATATATTACTTTAACAAGTGGTAAAAAATTTTTTTTATCAACATGACAAAATAATAAAAATTGTCACATATTTATTTTTTTTCAAAATCATTATATTAAAATTCCTTAGAAACTGCTAAGAAAATATACACACAGGGCAGTTAGAGAGTCGAAACTGTGTTTAAGTCTATGTTTTTTAGACTTTTATAAGAGATTTTTAACATAATTATTTGGGATTTTTTTTATTTTGAAGTGTGACGATAATTTGAATGTGTTCGTTTTAATAAAAAAGATTCTCAGATCACGATATTTTACTTAACTTTGTTTATCATTGAAAGATAGTGTCCAGATTGTATTTTGTTAAACACAACAAAACAGGAGCGCATTTTGAAATACTGACGATTTTTGGAATTAATAATTTTTTTGAAATTAATTAAATTTGATCAACCGAAAAATAATTTGGATTAAGAGTAAAGGAAAGAATTTTAAATAAATTTTTTAGACAATTAGATAAAAATATCTTCAATTGTAGTTCATATCAAAAAGTCAAACATTACTTAATATGCGATTTAATTCATGGTAAAATAAAGTGGAATTTATAAGGTTTTTTTTTTTCTTCCTTCTTTGTATTGTCAGTACGTAGTCATTCACATATTTATGTTTATTTGAATAAAAAAAAAAAAAAAACAATAAAAAAGTATTCTTAATAATTTATCAACCGCTGGAAGGATCTCCTTGAAACTTGGTATGCATACTTGATGGCAAGAGAAGATCTAATTTTTATATAATGGAATACTTTCAATATGGGTCCTTATCGAGAAATTATGGCGTGAAGAAGACAAAAATTCCCACGGAGAAATATTACAACCCAAAACAGGGATATCTAACAAAGGCTATTAAACAATCCATTAACTTGTGCTCGTTTAGATATGATTAAAATTAATAGGATTTAGATAACAAATAAGTAAATAATGCGAATGTTAATAAATTTTTTTTCCAGAAAATGTAACATTTCTATTATTTGGATTTACATGATATAATCTAAAAAATGAATGAACAACTACATATTAAATTTATTTTGAGTAAATATTAGATTATAATATATTACATATATAGATTTGTAAAATAAATTAAGTAAATATTTTCAAATGAACGCATTTGCTATGTCTGTTGCCAAGAGAGCGGGAAATCCTCGCGGGAAATTTAGGCTCCACTACGCCATTTAATTCTAGTAGACTTTGTCTAAACAGTTCTGAAAAAATGAAGATGGAATGAAAATTGTAGCTACGACAACGATCTATAAATATACGTCTAAATGCTATGATTATGTTTTGAACTTATAAAGCTCGTCCAAGTTTCTCTGTTAGAAATATTCAATTTTTTTGATGTTTTGAAAATTTTGGTCATAACTCATAACTTCAAATTTTCGTAAGTTGAAACTATTTGAATAAGTAAATAATGATTTGCAGGGAAAATCCTTTCATTCAAAGTAATCTATACAAAGATTAATGATAGTATTATTGAAAAAGAATTATAAAAGGAAATTATTTTCTAAGTTCGTTCGGCCGACACTGTAATAACTGTAAGACATTATTGTGAAGCGTCTTAAGCCACATTTGGGCTTCAAATATTAAAGAATTTTAGTTATGCTTTCGTTTTAACCTTACATTTATTTAATCAATAATGTAAACTTAAAGAAGTTAGAATTAACTAAAAAAAAGTGGAGTATCTTCGGTTTGTGTGTTATATTTCGCTTTTTCTTTCCGAGATAATACATTCAAGAACTAGATTGTCTATTTTTAGATTTGTATTATCATTTTCTCCATTTTTGATTATGTAATGATCAACTAAGGATAAGAACCAACATAATAACAAAAAATACCACTACTACTACTACACTACTACTAATAATAATATAGAATAAATAAATAATATAAAAAAATAAAAATAGAATAGTTTACACCATCCCGATCATTGTCTCAGCAACAGGTCTAATCTCAAAGAATCTTCATCACAGCCTTAACTTACTGACTCTGCAGCCGAACATAATCAAGCAAAGACAAAAAGCTACTCTCCTAAGTACATACCATATAGTTCGCAAATTTCTACTTGGGAACTCAGTTCATTATAAACTACGGTATAGAACATCATACGATCTTCGTCTTGAGAAAGAGAACTCCGATGAGATATCATATTAAAACCACCAGTAAAAAAACTGAGCAACAATTTATAATAATAGGTTGGTAAAAATCGTCCACCTGTCACTAGCCGTGAGATGTGGTTTCATTAGCCTGTAAATATCTTATTATAAATAAAATCTTAATAGTCCCTGATATTCAAGCATGCATATTGTACTTGGACTGATCAATTATCACCGATCAGACAGGTAGAGCTAACAAAACAGACATTTTATATAGACTGCAGAAAACTGCTGAGCCTTAAGATGTTGCTGTGTCTCTTAATAATAATCTGTGTAAGTCCACAAATAAAATTAATCTGTAGTTTTAGCTCAGCAATTAGAACTTATGTGGCATTTACTAAAATTTCAATAATGTCATATCAACTACATTTAGATTGTATCGAAAAATTTGGTTCGACAACATCAGGAGCTTGGAATCTTCCATCAACTGCCATTAATTCAAAGGCTATTTCAATTTGATAGTTACGTGAGAAAAATTTCATCGCAAGAATGAATATATAATGTTTGAATTTACCGGCATTGTATGACAATATGAGAAAAAGTTGATAATAATAACAATAACTTTTTTCCGAATTAAGTTTTCTGACTTCCTAAGATTATCTGCTATTTATATTGTTATCTTGCATAATAATATCTAAACATATTGAAGGCGTTTCATCATCTTCACTAAAATTTTAGTTGAGGCCTGATATTGAAATTAAACTTTCATGAATTGTTTTCCCCTACATTAGAGGCTGACCCTTGGCCTCCCCCACATTCATTATCCACTCTATTAAAAGTTGGTTCTTTGGGCCTTTTGAGTCGGGTGCATCCATTTGGCGTCTCATCTTCGCCTCGTCATCTCCACTTATGGTTTCTTAACGCCTTCTTCTTTCTTTGTCATTTACGTCGGTGACGGGTGTAATGGTCACGTGCTGGATTAGCTTCGGAATCCCTTTTAACGATGGGGGCTCGTCCCCACCACCCTCCTCACCCCCTGCATCGCGAACGGCATAACAAGACCCTTTTGCCTCCTTCTCCCATCACGCCAATCACCGGCTTCTGTCTCATATTCGTCGCAAAAATAACGACATCAAATAACTACAGCCAAAGAGAAACAGTCATCAGTGGATATACAAAGAGTGAATAAAGTTATCAGCATAAGTCTAGGACAATTATTAGGAAAGGTTAAATAGGTTTGACAAATGATTAACAAAATTCCTCGACACGGAACCAAACAGAAAAAAACAAAACAACAACAACTATA
This sequence comes from Thereuonema tuberculata, assembly GCA_023159025.1. NCBI lineage: Eukaryota > Metazoa > Arthropoda > Chilopoda > Scutigeromorpha > Scutigeridae > Thereuonema > Thereuonema tuberculata. The sequence goes on along the minus strand of JAFIDM010002131.1, from coordinate 78,801,445 downwards.
AAAGTTAGATTGTCTTTGGTCCTTAAATGTACACGCAAAGTTGCAAGAAGACCCAACTAACGGTTAAAAGGTGTTATCGGGGCACACACAGACTGAGTGATTTGATGAGCCCTACCTTCTTAGAGAAGTAAGCTAAAATACAGAAAAAGAAATCGCTATAAAAATGAGACAATCAATTACTAATAACGACAGTATTTATCATAAATTAAATAAAAAGCCCCAATATATAGATAAATGTGCCGTTACGGCATAGCCTAAAGGTCTAGGACCTTTCATGAGAAACCTGGGTTCGAATCCCGGTGCGGGGCTTGATGTTTCTTTCTTCTTCAGTGTTTCTCATCCGACTAAAAGTGTCATCCGAAAGCAAAGGAATGGAGCCAGCTGCCCTATTTATGCTAATATCTTTCATGGACAAGGTACATGGAAACCTCAAGTACGGATGAGAGAGCGATAAATAAGTATACAACTTGTGTTGTCAATGTAAGAGATGTTCAGAGTGACTGGTCCTGGCTTATGAGCGTCAATAGGAGCAAAATAAGATGTAATGAACACATGGTCTCCGCTTATTAATATATATAAGATATAGGTAATGGGCTGTTATCGATAACTGAATGGTAAGAAGACATAAGAAGTTGTTAACTTTGCTCACTGATAAACAAATATTAATAATGTAAAGAATAACTAATAGTTGTTATGACGCTAGTATAAATTGAAAAAAAAACTGTAAACTGTTCAAAGATCAACTGAGTAGATACATGTAAACATTTTTACAAGCATAGTTTTTGCAAATGACAACCCATTTGGACAATTTTAGCTCATTGGTTCGAGAAACATCAAAATTGATAGGAATCTATCTTAGAAATGACTAAATCCTTATGGATAGCGTCTTATCCGTAACACGGATAAAATGGAAAAGATATATAAATAAATGTTCAAAAGCTGAAATATCACTCCTTTCCGGAAGGAATATAAAACTGTAAATTACTTCTCTAGTCACATGATAGATGGCGTCATCATTCGTATTTCTTTATAACCTACATAAACTTTTCAAAACTTACTTTCAACAGAAGATACAATACGTTCGTTTATGTTTAAAAAAATGAACAAATAACACAACCAATTCTTTACGTTTCTTTAATAAGGAATTGTTATTAATAAACTACATGTCAAAGAAGATGACACAGCACTTGTATAGAAGTCGAGTGTTATTTTAATAATGTGGGACAGACAGAGGAACTAAGTCACAGATCTGGGCTTTTATATATGACTAGCAGCAAAGCCTGTCGGACGACAGACATAAAAAAATCTGAAAAAATATTTTATCAACTATCAACTACAAAGTAAATATCTCCTTATAAACTACATTTTTTGTAAAAACAGCATCAGATCCTTCTATCAGATGTCCTTGATCTATTCGGTCAAGAATTTTGATTTTGACTAAAAGTAAGAATGGAATAACTATTATTTTTGACCCATAACGCCGAAAGGCATTTAAAACTCACCTTTGTAATCTAAATACTGCGCTAACTTGTGAACGAAGCTTCTACGGCAAAAATGGTTTTGAGTTTCAAAATCAGCGTAAAAAACTAAGTATGCCAAATTTCAAATGGATGCAGTGGTATAAAAATTATTTGGTTTTTGAACGTAGAATTTCTGAAATGATAACAGAAGAAACATGTAATTATATTTTGATCATTGACGTAATAGAAGCCATTTGGGTGAGATAATTAAAACGGGGGGGGGGAAATAACATCACAAACAACTTTGCAAGTAAAGATAAAAAAAAGTACATCAATAAATTTACAGGGTGCTTTTATTAGTTCATTCATTTGGAGTTGTGGAATCAGGCTTGTATCTCATAAGGAGCTGAAAAAAACCCAAAGTAGACGATCGAGAGACAAAATATAGATTTTTTTTTCTTTTACTTTTATTTCAAAATTTTGTTACCTAAAACTATTTCTATTAACTGTCAGAAATTTTTATTCTATTAAAGCAGTGGTTCTCAGGATAGGGAGAGAGGCAGCACACGAATTGTGGGAGGGGTTCAAAGTATAAATGAAATCAGATCAAAAAGAGTTTTTCATTTCGTGGTAAAAATACTATTATGACAAAAAATCTATTTCCGAAGACGATCTCACTCCAGATGGGGGTAAATAGAACTGTCACAGTAGGGTGGGGATAAAAACAAAAATCATCTGGGATTTCCCCCAATGAAGATGAGTGAGTACTTCCGAACCGGATATTGGGTATTGCGGTCAGTGCTTGGGGTCAACAAGTGTCCATCGAGAACCAAGCAATTACTCAAACAGTTTGAGCGTGTTTGGATTCCTCTGCTGGGTTGTAAAATGCAACAACCAAAATCAAGGAAATGGAAACAGTCCAAGGTGGTCAACCATTGCATCATAAAAAAAAATTGAAGAAATGAACATTTCTCAGAATCGACCAAACAATAATGAAACCGAGCTTTCGAAGTTAGCGAAAATTTAGTTGAAATGTGACCGTGTTTTAAAACACAACTGAAATTTTCTTAGCATTTTTGTAAATTGTTTTGTGTACTTCAGTCCTATTATCATCTCAGATGATAAATTCTGAGAAATTGAACTTTAATTGGAAAATAATAATAATAATAATAATAATAATAATAATATTAACAACAAATTTGATATTAATAAAAAATATTAAAATACTAAAGCTCTGTGAGGAGCAATATAAAGCTGCTATCAACAGGTCCTTTTGATGTTTAAAAAATATTTATTATAAAAACTTTCATTTTAATTAGAGTATATGAACTATAAATCAACTATCTGTGGTTTAATAAGTAAAAAACAAACAAACAAGAAAAACAACAATTCATGGAGCCTATATAAATATATTAAAGCCTGAAAACAATTTTATTTTTCTAATTCCCTCCCCACTCTCTCTTTTTTATTTTTTACTTTTGAAGTAAATTCATGTTGAGACCGCCTGTGTAGCCCTTAGGACAACGTTAATATTGCTTTCAAAAAATGAAGCAAAAAAAAAAAAAAAGCCTCAAATTTTTTTTCCAACTGCGAAATCATTTACAACTTTTATTTTTGAACGATATCCTTTCTTAAATCTCTCTTCAAATCATCGATGTGGAAGTGATGATTGTTGTATCATGGTTTGGTAGTTCGTAGACACCACAGGAAAACTTATTGTCGCTTGATCGTTTCTTCCTACAGAGGGCGCGATCGTCTCCATTTCCGGTTGGTCTTGAAGAAGGCTACAGGATTACTGCGAATCAACCTCGAGCGACCTTTGCGTTCTCTGGTGAACCAACACAAGGATTGGAAGCATTAATAGCGAGTGGCACAGCGAGGTTTTAAAAAGATCTATAAAACACCACACAACAGAACTTGCTGACAAATTCAATCACAGTAAAACGACCGCTTTGATAACTTCTGGACTCTTCTGAAGATTCTCTTAAGACTTTAAAACCTTCTATTGTACGACTTTCTACAGAAAAGAACTATTGCGTTTTCAGCGAACATTATAATCTTTGAAATGTTTACATCCTGTGATTTGACAGTTTCAAAAATCAGTCAGCCATCAGCTTCATCGTTTCGACAGGAAAAAAACAAAGTTAAATATGATCTTTTCTTCTAAAATATCAAGACAATGATCAGTTTTTGTAATCGTTCCTCTTCCAGATTTAATAACAGCTTAAGTTAGAAAAAAAAGTATTTGAAAATTAAGTAAAAGTTTCTGAAAAGAACTTGAAGCCTAAATTCCAAATTTTGTGGTAAAACTGTATGAAAGAAAAGCTTGATATATTTATAAATTATAACAAATGCCAAACAACCAAACAGTACGGTACCAAACAGTATTTGGTAAAATCTAGTTAAATATATAAATACTTTTTGTAATTACTTTTTGATGTGATTACATTTATAATCATTCTGATGTTTTACTACAGAAATTTTGCCACCTTCCTATGCAGATTCCTCGGCAGGACCTACAATTTCCAAAATATTGGACCACTTGAGATTTACGCCCCTACCCTCACGTATGACGTGTTAAGCACATACTGAGAAATCTTGTGGAATAAACAAACAGAAAGATCATAAGGCGAATATATAACTTAGTGTGAATTACTCAATAAATCGTGGATTTTTGATTTTTCAAGACGGAATAGTTCAATACTGTGCAGTTCCTTATTGTAATAATTCTGTAAAAAACCTAGGAATATCCTTCCAAAGGTGTCTGCAAATCAAAAAGTGCGAAATAAAGATTCGGCGGGATATACGAAAATCGCAAAATATCACAACACTATGCCAATATACGTAAATAACCTTACCACTATTGCCTTAAATTCTATGGACTGTTTTACTACACTTACTTTCTAATTTAATTTCAAGAAAACCATATAATTAAAATTATAACCGCTGTAAAAATATCAATTTAATCACAAAGAGCAACAATCAAACACAAAGAGATACAAAATGAACCGTCTTTAACAACAATCTGATCAGACATACCGAAGTTATTGTAATGTCCTACCCGGGCGCAATGTACACGACTATGCAAAGTGTACGTAACTCGGAAGTAAATACGTAACTTCGAAGTACGGTTCCAATGCAATGGGTAAAAACTATATTGATTAAGAGCTTCGCTGGGAACATAAGCAAAAAACGGAAATAAATGCTACTGAACGGATTAAATATGCATTGTAAGAGTTCAGAATTGAATAAAAATCGTAAATTATTTCATTTTTTATTTTGGGGACTTCATTGAAATTAATTGAACTTAGCAATGTAATGTAATGTAATGTGGTGAGTGAGGGAAGCCGAGCACCGAGACCGTTGGTTTATTGTGCTATCCCACGGAAATAAGGACAGACGGAGAGAAAGACTGAGAAAGAATGGTGGAAGAAGTGCAGGGGAGACGGGAAAACCCCGAGAAAACCTGCCCAGCGCGGATCGTCCACCATCACGAAACCCACATGAGAACCGAAACTCGGTACAACTTAACAATGTAACTAAGTATTTGCTGCTTAACAATTTTCAGAGTGTTATGTTTACAAATACAGGGAGAGTTTTCGGTTGTTGTTATAGCTTCAAAAAAAACAAAAAACAAGAACAACAACGTTTAAGAAAAGTAGGCTTCAAGTTCTTTTAGGGCCTTCTTGTTTCTGATTAAAATGGTTCGTATCAAGGTTTATTTTTATGATCTCATGAAATTAACGACGTGTATTCAACAGAGCTTCGACTTTTCTTGGTCTACAAATTCCAAAACAACCCTGGGTTTTTCTAATCGCATTCGTTTCCAAATGTACCCAAACACAAGAAAGACAGACGAGAACTAGTGTTTCAAAGGAAGGGTCTCTTGTTTTTTTTTAAGTCACGGGTGTGGGGAGAAATATGCTTTGCTAATTTGTGATCTGGTCCATTTCATTCATGTAACAGGGGGTTGGAATCACTTTCTATTCACGATCACTTGAAAGAAATCAAATTACATTCTCTCGCCCCTGCATCCAACTTGCCTTTACATCGATACTGGATCGATTGAGGGGTGGAGAAAAACACCACCTGGGAGACCCTTTTTATTTCGTTAAACCTAATAATATTAGATTTCGTTGAAACTCAAGAAGCCGTAGAGGAAAATATTGAAAGTTTATTATTCCCGATAAGTTGAATTTATATATATAAAAAAAAAAAATGTAAATATAATTATTTCGAAAAAGAAATAACATTTCTTTGACATCAAACTAGTCTTTGACATAGAAACCGGAAACAATAAATTAAAATTGAAAAGTTTTGTAGTAAACATAATAATAAATTTTGTCGAAGATGCCATGTTGTAGAAATGTTTACATCGCATGAAAGATATTTAAATTTTATTAGATAGTTTATATAGTTTTAATTGGCTGAGCCTGAAAACGATTACTATTAAACTGTCATGTTTATTGTACTCTGTATGAACACATATTATACTAAAATGGTTAGACCGATATTCTTAATATGTCGTACGATCTTCTTTGTAGTCTAACCTAAGTAACCTAAGTACACGGTTACTTTGGTCTTTGAATTCATTTCTTCACTCTCAAAACAAACAAACAAACAAATAAATAAATAAGTAAATAAATAAATAAATAAAAAGGTAAAGCTTAGAATTCCGTAGTCCGTGAGTCCATTCACAATCACTATGCGATGGATACCTGAACCTATAATTAGCTTATAAATAATATTTTACACACAAATTACAAATGTTTTGATGCACGTTGAAATAATTTTTAAGCAAAGATTTTTTTTAAACTCTTTACTTAGAAAAATATCATTAAGACTCCTAATTTATACAGTAAAACCCCGTTATTACGCTCCCGCTTATAGCACTATCCCGTTCTTAACGCTCCTTTTGTACGGTCCCTGGAATTTTCTATATAACTCTCTATACTTTTACCCTCTTATAACGCTTCAAATCCCGCTTGTAGCGCTTTTTTATATCGGAAATTTTGTATCGAAAAGAAATGTAACACTGTAACGATTCTTTTCTTTCCCTGGTAGGAGGGAATCTTCGAACTCTTTGAAGCGGAAATCCCTTTCTATAAGTGAAAAATTGCAAATTCTTCGTAAGTACGACGAGAATTCTACACTAAATCAGAAGGTTTTCGCAGAATCTAAGAATCCCTGATCCAGTCTGAGAACAATAATAAAAAATAAGAATGGAATTATCAATTCAGCGAAGGATGGTTGCAAACGTAAAAAAGTAGTGTGGAAAATGTGAAGATGCCGAGGAAATTCTAATTGAATGGATTCATCAGTCCCGTGATGCATCAGTGCCATTAAATGACCCAATCATTCAAGAAAAGGCGCGTGAAATAGCGGGCAGTGCACTAAAACTGCTCCGAAAATATATTTGTATTGCTCCTAGTGGAGTATCAATTGATGTTAATAGTTTCTTGAACCGCATTGAAAATGTCGTAATTTATAACAGTAGCATACACACACGGCAAACCACGATCAAAGAGTTTTTTAATAGGAAATAAGCTCACATTTGCACTATATCTATTTCAGAATCAAGTATCTTTCCTGTAAAATGGTGTCTAAATGTTTCCCCATCATATAAATCATTCCCCGTTTATAGCGCTATCCCACTTATTACGCTTGTAGGTCACGGTCCCTTGACGAGCGTAATAACGGGGTTTTACTGTATTTGAAAAAAAAATATTATCTTTTTTCCCAAAGATCTGACGAGAATTTGCTACCCTGTGCACTGCCGGAAACAAAAGTACTTCAATCAATGGGTAGGACCAAGTGTTTACTAAACGACATCCTAAAACAGCTGTTTCACGCGCTTTGACGATCGTCAGCTAGGAATAGTCACCAGTAAACAGGGAGGTCTCTATACAGAGGATAATGGGAACACTCGTGGGAATTGATGTTTACGAATAATTATACTTGCTATTTTATTTTTTAATGCCCTCAGACAATTCATTGAAGCCTGCCAAATGCCAGCACGTGAATTTGCGCACCTACATTTTTTATTGGTGAATTTATTACTGCTTGCTTTAACTTCGGAGGATCCATTTTGATTCTCCAAAAAAATAGTTCCAATTCAAAGTTTGCAGGTGATTTGTTTGTGCATATGTATTTGTGTGAATCCTCAACCACAAAACATTATTGGCATTATAGAGATACAGAATTTTCAATTACTTTTTAGAAGTTTATTTCTAAATGGATAGGCAGTAAGATTGAACTCTTAAATATCAAATTTAATATTATGCATTATTCTTTTAATTATTTGAGGACATCGTAGTTTGGTCTTTATTTAAAAGTTGGTCAAATGGAGAGTTTATAGTCCGACCACGATATCTTGACAATCGGAAAAATTCCAGAACCCCATGAGGTCAGCACTAGCCTCTCTGAGAGGTTCCGAAGAATGTTACGTTACAGCTATAAAACAAACAATTAGTTGTAAGGATGTTTAAAAGAAATGCTATACTATTAGTCAATGGTTGACTGCTTTCCATATAAGATTTAACTGTTATTTTTAGGTTTTATGTATTTCTTTTAAATTTTATGCATTTTTAAAGCCCTGTGCTTCGAGGCGCGCTTGTTTGTGAATGGCTGAAAAATAGACACATTGTAATCACGTGGAGTTCCTTCCAATTGTCAAGATATGCTGGTCGGACTATATGTACACCAAATTAAAAAGATGAAGATACTAATTCTAAGCTTTCAAATATGATATTTCACAGAAATTATTGTACTATTCTTTGAATTACTTAAAGGCACAGTATTTTAGCCAGTGGCGTATATAGAATATATTTTCGGGGGGGGGGGGGGG
>JAFIDM010002131.1:78766395-78793038 GCA_023159025.1 Thereuonema tuberculata | reverse complement strand
AAAAAAAAACCATGAAAACCTATCTCTTCAACCAAAAAAAAAACGTTGGAGGACATACCTTCATTATTTCGGGAGGGGCCCGGGCCCCCTCGCCCCCCCCCTTATATACGCCCCTGATTTTAGCCCATATTTTAAAGTGACTTATAAAACGACGTTACAAGCACCAAAAATCTAATCAGGATAAGTGATAAAATATTAAGTTCATTGTAGATCAGTAACCTATTACTTGAGTTACTTTTGTTATAGCATTTGCTGGTCCACATTCTACAGAGGCTCTTAACAAACATCAAAACATGAGAAGAATTGTATTTCAAAAGTAGCTGTTTATGATTTCCGGTTTTGTTTTATTCTTTTAATATGCACAGAAAATTCGTTTGAGGTCGGTCGAATGCCAGCACATAAATTTCATTATTTATTTTTTACTGTGGGTTTATTGTACTTTTTTTCGTTTTTGGAGGTTTCTTTCCTATTGACCTCTGTATTGAGATCTTGCTGTTTTCTAGTAACTATTCCCAGTTGATGACCGCCCCAAAACGAGTGAAACAGCTGCTCTGCGATATCACTAAATAAACACTTAATAGTTTAAATCTGTATTAGATCAGTACATTACTCTTTAAGTTATTTAACTGCATAAACAAGATCTAACCAGGGCTGGATAGTAATTCTTAACTCTCAAAATAAACTGATGTTAAATACTGTATTTGCAGTTATTTATATTTTCTTAAGTTTTAGCCCTTAAGAAATGGGTCAATATATTCTAAAGTCTAATCCGATCTAGATATAACATTAACTCTTAAATCTTATGTTTGGTGTAGGTGGGCTAAATATTTTTTGGAATCATCGCACCGACAAAATTCTCGATATCAGACTTCCAACACACAGACACACACATATGTAAGTTACAAATAAACAAACAAATAAAGACATAGATGTATCAATCAAAAAAGTGTAAGTTTTTACAGTAGGAAGTAAATTCAAGTAAAATTCTATTAAATTTGGGACATGTTTGTTTCTTTGATGTTTGTGACATAGTTTTACACGAAATATTTTTCTCTTTTCATCTTTTGGAGGAACAACAAAAACAAATATTCAGATTGGGCGGACCATTGTTTGAATGAAGAGCATAGTCCTGATCCTGGTGTAATGGATAGAATTAAAGATGGCAATGAGATATTTATAAATGAAGCTACGATTATTATCAGAAGTTTCAATTGTATTAATAGGAAAAGGGAAAAAGTGTAAAAAACATAATAAAATGTAAATGATGTATATATATGTTGTTAAATATTGTTATGATATTTTACAAATGTATTGTTTACATATTTGATTTGCAACTTGCTATAGCTTTACGAAACTGTCGAAATAGGTTTAGAGCATGAACTAAAAATGAAGAAGATCGGAAAATGGACCCGATCGGAATATTGCATAGAAAAAGGAAAAAGTTCTTAAGAAGATGTATAAATTATCATTCTTCATATAGTAGGAAATAGAGGTTGTGATATAAGTCACTAAAAGTTGATAAATTGACTGTATTTATTTAAATAAATACAGTCACTTTATTTATTCATGTAAGATGGTTTTAGTTGTTAATCCTGCTGTAAAAGGTTGTAGGAGAATAGCTTGTCTAACTTTTTTGTCAAATAGTTTAGAAAAATCCTGCAAATATCTGGGCATATCGAAATAGAAAAGAATTTGATTATCTCTCCGTAGATATTTTTTAAGAGTTGTGACTAATCGTAATAGCTAATTCACATGAGCTCGAAAATTTGCCATTTGCCTGTTGCGAAATCGGCGTCGCTTTGAACAAGCAAGTAAACTTCAAGTCTCGTTTTGCTCTCTTGATATCGTGATTACAAATGTCGTGCAGCGAAACAACGAAGAGGTTGGTTTTACAAGCTTTAGTTTTGCTATTATTATTATATTCTCGATTCATCCCACATCAGAAGTAAAGAAAATGAAAAAAAAAAATCCTAGAAGAAGAGAGAAGTTGGTGGATGAAAAAAGCACGAACAAATGATATCCAGATTTCATTGTGAAGTTATGACTGTCGCAGTTTTTCAAATAATTTAATCACACCGCTAAGTGGTGTCGAATTGTTTCGAAACATAAGATCCTGCTTTATGTAGAGGAAAGTGGCAGGTTTTCGAGTAAGTATGCGCTTTCGAACAATTTGCCGGTTTGGGGAAAGTTTTCGAGCACATGTAAAGCAGCCTAGGACACCTGTACGTTCGCTAACTGTAATTAATAAGCTAATTGATAGTCGATAAAACGTTGTTAAGAGATTTCATTGCATTATCTATTAATTTAATATGAATTTAATATTCTTTAATTCGTGTTTGAATTACAGAAAAAAGAATGATTTTTTTTTTGTTTGTCTGTTTTTGTTTAAAAGCAATTTTTGTGTAAGAATTCAGGGCCGTGACGTCATTTTATAGAGATTAGTCTTAATAATTTTATGAGAAATCCAAACAATCACAGATCAAACTATCGGATGATAAGAAACATCGTAAGATACGAGATTGTCATATACTGATGTTAGTTTTCTTTAAATCACCACAAGATTAATCCTAAAATTTTCAATTAATAACAAATTATTTAGTAATAGAGGTAGTAATGATCAATTATAATATTTTTTTCTTTAATTATTAAATGTATAGTCTCGTAATTATAATTAATAAAATTTAATAAAATTGAATAAAAAGATCCTTTTACATCTGTGTTACAAAAATTGTTGTTCTTTCTTTGATCAATTATTATACGCTTTAACGTGTGTAACATGTTATTAAAATAAAAGCCAACACACTAGTTTAAGATTAAAAATTTATACAATTAAAAATAATTTCTTTGATCAATTTGGAATAAAGTAATTAAGAGCAGTTCCCTAATATTAAACAATTGTTAATGTACTGAAATCCGAAAAAAGGAAGTTTTTGATGGGAGAAAGGGAAGAGAAAGACAGATCAAGATTCATAAGTACTAAAATGAATAATACATCTAAACTTAATTTTTTTTCCAATGCCTGGCTCTTAGCACTTACATCTCTTAGCTTCAACAAACACTTAAAACTATTTTTAGTCGAAGAATCGTTGTACGGGCTACACCGTAGGAGACAGTTTATATTATATCCTGGAAACATACGAAACACAGAAGAAGGAAGTCATCTGCAACATTCGAATCGTATTCAGACGCTTAGTCTCGGTTGAAGGAGATCTCGTTGTTCACCCCTCCGTATACCTCCTCCTAGCTCTTTGTTGCCGTTCATATCATAACTCAATCCAAAAATATTTTACACAATTTTCAATTGTTAATTTACATCAGCTCACTTTTATTTCTGAATATATCTTGGTTTATAAAATTAATAAAAAAAAATATTGAAAACGACAATATTTGTTTTGACTATTGTTCTATTTTAGAATACTTAATTCATGTGAAATCCATTCCCATGATTTCTTGACAACAATTAACTTACTGTTTTTCTAGACATTTTGGATGTGGGCCATGATTTCGGGAAAGTACCCCACTGTGTATTTTTGTGAGATTACATTACTTTTCCAATGCTATCAAATTGAAAAAAAAAATTAAAATAGACTTTGAAATTGCTATTGTAAATCAATGAAGAGATAATTTTGAAAAGAAAATAAAAAAAAAAAGAAAGAAAGAAAGAAGAAAAATACTCATTTGATCGTGAAATCAATATTTGATTTGTCAAATATTTAATTTAACAATCTACTGGGAAATCAAATTTGATTTCACGATCAAACATTTTTATTTATTTGGATCAATAAACACAGAATTTTATGTTTTTATTCATCTAAATAAAATTCACTAAATATAAACAATTTTATTAATAAAGTTTTATGTTGGTATTTTACTTTACTGAAGTGAACTCATTAATTTAATTACGACATTTAATTAATTCTTAAAATTAATGGTTCGAACAAAAGAAAAGCAGGAATTTTAAAAGTTAGTTTGAAGATGGCGTGCACGAACGTCCAGTCAAATCTGTTCTCAGTTGATGATCCGCTACTCGTGATCGAAGATCTACAGATCTTCAAGTAAAAATTGGTGTGCACCAAGCACAATTAGACAATACTTTATTGATGAGTTGATAAGAACGTGGTCGTATTTCGAAAAGTTGTTCGATTAGTTAATAATCAAATTTAACGTCAATTCCGGATCACTTTTCGCATGCTCAACTATTTTTCAAAATGGCGACTTCCACAGAGAGGAAAGTAATATGTGCGCCGAATTATTAAGATAAGAATCTTCAAATGAATCAGTCCTATTTAGCATTCCATTCGGGACTTTTAATAGTGCATATATATCTAATTCATCGTCAAAATCAGAGAAATCGAAGTCGATATCAGCCATCTTGACAAAGGTAACAGCGAGAGAGCTGATGGGAGTTTTCTAATTGAGAATTTTAATTCTAATTTCTAATTATCTAGTTGTAGAAATGGTATTAAATATTTCCAATCACCCCCTCATTAAGCAGATTGTTAAAAGAGTTTTAATTACTTAAGAGTAACCCTTTTTACTCAAAAGATAGTAATAGTAATCATGCAGACACACAGAATAGCTAAAACAGTTATCAAACAAATCCTTCATAAATATTAATTTTATTAAATTTTTTTTTTTCCCCAGAACATCATAAAAACAAACTCTATAGGTTGTAAAGATGAGATAAACAATTTGCTTCCAGTAAAATTTATAGGAGAACAAACGTGAAACAGCTGTCCTACTTATTCAAGACTGTATAATCAAAGAACTTATAAACTACATAAGAAATTATAAACTACAACTTATAAACTGCTAATCACAAAGTTATGCTTATGAAACAAAATCACACTTATTCTCTACTTTAATTGTTAAGTTTCGAAAAATTAAGTGTTTATTACATTTCCTTTTTATCTTTATTGAGCTGTGTATCTTTTGAAAATTCCTTACAGAGAAACAGAATTTCTAATGCAATTAAAAAAAATAAATAAGAAGTTCCTGAAATAACTTAAAGTATATTTTCTTAAAAATTTACGTTTACTTATTTGTTTAATTTATTTTTTATGTAGTGAAAACAATGCAGACGAAAGGGCAATTTTTAGTTTTAAAATATAATAGTTGCTTAAAAAAAAATTTAAATGTCTGGAAAAAATAAATAAATGAGCTTTTTGAAGCTTAGCTGATAAATCCGGCTAAATTTAATCATATCCCTGCGCGCGTTTAGGGATTACTAACTTGCTTAATATGCATCGTTAGAACATCATTAAAAATCGTTTGTGACGGTTGTAATACTTTACTATACATTTTTCGTACTGTACATACTGAAAGTTTTCCGATTAATATGTATTTATTCGTAGTTGAATGAGCTTAAAGGAGAATCCTCTACTGGTGATTATGGGCACATTTCTTACCAAAAATCAATAGGAGAACTACATCCGTAACATTTATCTGTTATTCAAATTTCATCTCTCTCAGGAAATTAGTTTTTGTATAGTCGTAATTATTGCGTTTTAACATCATCTTATTTTTTTGTCATTTCCTGTAATTACCTATTAACAAAATCCAAACAAAAATTTAATCTATCTCTAAATTTTCATCTTCCTAGGTTGTATAGTTTGTATTGCAGATGGACGGACTGAAGAGCATGCGTATTTCGACTTGTAATTACATTTAAAACTATATAATACAGAACAGCTGCAAGTATCGTTACCCTATCTTCAATTTCGCTAGATTTTTAAGAGTTCCAAAGGTCAACAGGTAACAACTTTAAAACTTTCTGAAATTAATTTATGTTAATTATATTATAAATGTTACGAATTTAAATAAGATGTATTTTAGATACTAAGAATTAATATTGTGTAAAACATAACCAATCTATCCTAACTAACCCCCTTTCTTTTAATAGAGAAATTTAATCAATTTAAATGAATATTTACTTTCATTGATTTTTATCTGGTTGATGAATGGATGCCACTAACTAATTAGCCAGATCTTGAAGACATTTTTTTTCCCCTTCTTTTAAGATTTATTGATTCTAAAGGTTAATTTATTACAAATTTCTGGTTTTAACATAGTCAATAATGGAATCAGTAATTATTATGCAAGACTTCGTGGTAACTGAATCAAATTTTGACAAGGAAAATTATGTATGAAGAGAAAGTTCCGCATTAAGTTCCTAAAAGAATTGAAAGCCTACTTCCCTGACTAAACTCTTTACTGTACCGTTTTTATTAGATTGCTTTCGTGTCTGTTCGGTACAAATTTTGTAATTGATTTTAAACTAACTTCCCGATGAGCTAGAGACTTGAAACTTTAAAATATAGCTCAGAGCTGGATGACAATGCAACATTAACCCTTTATCTCCCCTTCCCTAGTTAAATGAATATTTTTAAAAACAGTTTCCTCCAAACTCTACAGTGATAAAGTTGCTGAAGCGTCATTAGCTTTAACAATGAATAGTGTAGTTAACATTGTGTCATTAACCTGAAAGTGACCACATGTTTCTATTGTAATCTCATCAAAATATTTAAAATAGATTGAAAAATTTCATACACACAAGACTAAAAGCATAAAATAATTATTTAAAAAAAAAACTAATATATCACATTTTTAAAGCGGACTAAAAAGTATAAAATAATTTTTCCTAGCCCCATACAGATAGTCCTGAAACTTTGTGATTGTAAATTTTTAACAGCTATGAAAACACTGTAAGATTTAACATGAAAAACTGGGGCCAAGATAATATACACTCCATCCTTATCATCTCAATTATCTATTGCTAGCGCCCCAGTTTTTCGTTTTAAATCTTTCGTTTTTAAAGTATTTTCATAGCTATTAAAAATTTACAATCCAAAGTTTCAGGACTATCTGTATGGGGGCTAGGAAAAATTATTTTATACTTTTTAATCCGTTTTAAAAAGTGATATATTAAAAAAAATTCTTTTTATTTAAATAATTATTTATCTAAAATCAATTAATTTTAATCATATCAAAACACGAGCATGAAAATTAATAAACAGATTAATATGCATTGTTGAACATTAAAAGTCATTGTTATGCTTCCAATGCTTTGTTATTGGATATTTGTCCTCCGTCACGAGCGCTCGATAAGCGATTCCATGGAGTATCCTTCATGTATAGAAGTAGCATCGTTTCTTAACAGACTCTTGCGGTCGCAGTACCAGTGAGCCACATACATTTGCCCTAATGTACAACAGAATAGAATATATCGTCTCTCCAATGGTTGAAAAATTATTGGAAAGCAGACGTGAATATGAACACAAACTGACTAATTTCATAAGCCTCTGTTTTCTATGTAAATAAACTAAAAAACAAATTGATTGATCATATTAACTTTCTAATGTTATTGAGCACAATTTTTATAATAAAATGATGCTAGTTTTTTTTTTTCTTTTCAATTTTTATCCATAATTTTCTCTTCAATGCAAAAATTAGTCGATCTCTTCTTGGAAGGTACAGAAATTTCAAAATTGGATGATGCCTTAAAAACAAAATAGTCCAATATAAAACTTACCACGGAGATGTTCTCAGTGCAGATATAGCTTAGAAATGCTAGGAAAAATATGAAATTGATTTTTTTTTCGTTTTTTTAAATTACCTATAAAATTTTGAATTTCTTTCCCACAAATCACAGGATAGGAAATTAAAGTTAAGAGGCGGAAGTATTTCCTGTTCAATTCTCACAATGTGACGCTTGTCTGAAGGATACCAAGTAAACAGGCATATCTCGCTAGTACGGTGGATTCTATTTCGAGCCATCGAAATAAAGCGAATTCGCCTTGAAGAGAAACACAATTTTTTTGCAGTTTGCCAGTGCATATAAAAAGCTAAAAACATGCTTACACTATCATTGATTAAATGCGCAACAGCACCAGGACAAAACACTTCAAAATGAGTAACAAAATAGCGCCGATCGACTCGATGGAAGTCAGCTGATGTACGCTTCACCCCCGAAAACCATCTTAAACAAGAAAGGAAAGCGCCGAAAATAATTAAAAAGCGCCGTATTGCGAACTGCTGTAAAGAGAACTACCTTAAAGCGAGATACTCCTATAACTACTTTCCCAGAATTCTGGAAATCGGTTCCTAAATCGGCAACAAAGCAACTTCGAATGCAATATATGACGTCATCACATGATTATTTACTGCGACGTCTTATTATTCCAACTGTTACATTTGAAATAATTATTTGTTAACATTCAGTAACAGCATCAAAGAAACAAAGGTCATAAAGTTGCTAACAAATTTTCAGTTCAGCTTCTAATCGAAATGAAAAGTTTATCATCTGTCCGGACTTTACCGACAACATGACAATCTTTGTCAAGTTCAGACACAATATTTACGAAATTCTATCATTTTTTTCTCATCCATTATTAATTTATTTATTTGATTATTGACTTTTTCTGTATCATAATTACTAAAACAATGTGTTATCTTCAGAAATAGTTCTGTAGAAAGATGATTCTTTTGTTGAAACATTTTCCTTCCATCATATATAATCAGAAAAAAAAACCTTAATTAATTCAAAGCTTAATAACTTGAACAATTTAAATCTTATGTGATTGATATTTGGCAACACATTAACAGATGGATATAATCTAGAATTACTTCAAGTTTCAAATGCTTGGTTTCTGTAGTATTGTTATCAGTAGCGTACCAAGGGGGGAGCAGTAGCGTACCAGCCAGCCTAGGGGGCCCCACCAGCCAGCTTATTTCCTTTTTTTTTGGTTGTAAAAGCAAGATTTCCTTTTTTTTTTTTTTGGTTGTAAAAGTAAGCCTAGGGGGCCCCACCAGTCAGCCTAGGGGGCCCCATCCAACCAAATATTTCCTTTTTTTGTTTTTTTGTTGTTGAATTGGAGATTCCGTTTTTTTTTACTCCACTGATTGGTACGCCACTGATTGTTATATCTACAAATTAATAAATAGTATCAGGGGAATGTTTTGAACTAACTTCTTGATTGTGTAATACGTAATGTAAACATGTTTGTAATAAATTTAGTGTTCATAAGTCAGTCTTAAAAATAAACAAAATTATTTGCTTGTGTTTAAACTTAACCCTGAACTTGAACTCTCAGAACAACACCAACAAGTTAGATAATGGGTTACTCCCTGATTGTCGTCAGCTGAATCTGACGAGGACTACATTTTCCAGCAAGACAGGGCACCCTCCCCCACACACGAAGTGACCATAATCATCTCGAATAAAGGATTCCTGATTTAATCAAAAAGGAAGAATGGCAGCCTCAATCCTAGACTTTAATCCGATGGACTGTACAGTTTGGGATTCCCTCATAAAGAAGGTTTACGGCGGCAGCAAATTCATCTAAAATGGACTTAAGGAGGGATTGGGAGGATATCACCTTAGATGAGGTTCGGAAGTGCATCTCCTCGTGGAAGAAACGATTGAGGGCAGTTTGCCAACAGGAAGGTGCACACATTGACTATTTATTTAAGTAAAATATGTAAGTTTAAATTCATTTCCCTCGGAATGCTGTTTCTAGACATAGCTATGTTTTTTTTTTGTTTTTTTTTAGCTGTAACAAACTGTAGAACCTACATTTTTTGAAACTTATAGCAAGTCTAGATTACATCCATCTGTGAATATATATCAAATCTGAATCGTAAAAAATTTGATTTATTCAAGTTTTTAAACTTTGAATTAAGTAAAGTATTTTTCCTGCCACCCGATCAATGGCAAAGTTAAAAGAAAAACATAACATTTGTAATTTCTCCATATTATTAGATTTAATACATTATTATTATTAAAAAAAAATCAGTCGGTTAATCTTTACGTTTTAAATAATAACGATTACTTTATAAATAAAGTTAAGCAATTAAGAAAATTTGCTTTCCAACCTTTCCATCCCTCGAAAATGACCCCCAAAACACCCTCTAAAATGTCTGGACTAATTTCTTAAAAATTTCGTAGAATGCTTCAACTTAAAATATGAAAACTATTACTTTGGTTTTTCTTCGCTTCCAACTTTCAAACTTGAACCCCATGTGCTGCTTTCTTAGTCTCACTACCCTTCCTGAAAGTATCTAGTCCTTTTTATATTTTTATTCTTCATATAAAAGCTTTCTTGTTATTACCTGACCTCGATTTACGAGTTATGCATTAAACCTATGTATTAGATAACCTAGTGTATTTTTGTAGTGTTCAGAGTAAGAACTCATTTCAATAGAGAATTAGATTCTAACAAATTCTATTACAATTTCTGTATCGCATTATTAAGTAAAGAGAAAAATTTCATAAAAAAAAGTAATATACAACAATCATTTAAGCTTCACCCATGTTATTTGTCAGCATATCGTCGTTTCGATTGGATATAGCCTAGTGATTTCCCAGTTACAACTGTCTACACTTATGAAAAATCTCACTGAAAACTTTATTTGTAGATAAAAAAAATCCCAACTGGACAGTAAATTCGCCCACTGAGCCAGCATCAACGGGAACAGCTGTTTCATCCTTATTAGGAATCATCAGCAGAATTTACCCTTAATGTTTGGCTCAGTTTTTTTATTTTTTTCTCTATTTACGAATTGTTATGGACGTTAATTCTTTAGATTTACGCCGGATTTGAACCAGGGTCAGAGGTATCAGTCTCATGACTGTAAGCCTTGACTACAAGGCTGTGACCGAAAGGCGCATAAATATAAAACATATATAAATTTAGTGTGTTATTTTGCTTTTGCACGCACTTGCTAGCGGTATGTATTGCATTTTTTACGTTTTTCGGTGGCCAAAATGGTGGCCAAAAGCTAAAAAAAAGAAAGACTGGGTTTTAGATTTCGACGATTTTTGGTTTGGACAGTGCTCTGGTACTTAACCTGTCGAAAAAAGCATGGGACGCCCGTATTAACAAATTTAATGAAATAGAATTGACCACATCTAAGTAACTTAAAGGCCTCCATTCAGTAGAAAACTTTTCAAGACATAATGACACGTTCTTTACAGCTTATTATCTGATGACACGTAAGCAATTTTTGAGCGCGAATTTATTATTGCGTAATTGAATGACGAAGAAGATTTCTTATAAATAATTTACGCAACGAAACTTGGTGTTGACACTCTTCTAAAAGCAGTTCTTTTCCCATAATTCCTGTCGTTAGGGTTTTTATGTGGGCGATGGATGGTAGAGAGAGAGAGTGAACATGACACGACAGAAGATGATGGATGGACATTCTAGAGGGCGCATTCAAAGTGGGGGTTGACTTCTTGTCCGTTGTTTCTCCACCCCCTCCCGTCAGCATTGGGTCAGTTGTCCACTCGAATCGATGGACTGCCGTCCCAATACCTGGGGGAGGAAAGGGCAATTAACGGTTGCTTCTCACTTCCGGTCCGTCTGTATCAGCATAGGGAGTATAATAACGACTTAGCAGCAACACCAACAGCAACGCAACAGTACAATTGACAAACAAAGGAGAATGGACAGATCTGCCCCACCATTGTATAGCGATAAGATATATACGTAAGGAAAGGTCTCCATAAATACAACATTTTTTATTATTACGATTTGTCTCAATTATAGTCCGTTCGGAGTTATATAATTCTAGATATGACTTATGTTGTCATATCTAGAATTATAGTTAACATCTTAATTCCCGGATGTATTAATTAATTATCATTTAATAATTATTTTCAGTAACAGTAATTATTATTTTCATTTATTATATCTAAATAATTATTATTTACTTGAAATAAATGATAATATTAATTATTAATTACAGATAATAATTATTAAAAGTTAATTAAATAATAAATTCGAGAATTACGATGTCAAGTAGATAGTCACATATGTTCTATTTAAGGAGATCTTTCTATAGGTACATATCTTATCACTATACAGGGGTGGGGCAACTTCCCATACATTTGTGCCCATTGTCCTTTGAGCGAGATTCAAAAATAGATGTTTAAAAGCGCAGTGATAATTTATCAGGAAAAATTATCTTTTCTATAGTGAAAACCGCGTTTCTAGAAGATTCATACAGTGGTAATTCAGAGCCCCGTATGGATTTAGTTTAATTCAAACTCAACAGGGCCTATATGCAGTAACACTTACGTAGGATTTCAGATGTAAGATAAATTTTTTTGAGTTATCGTAATTTCAGCATTATAACGGCAACGTATTTTGAATAGATGGTTTATTTTCTTAGTTCTTTCTATTTTGTTCAATGTGTACCTAAGTCAATACGGTCTTCATTTTTATAACCAAACAGTAATTTCTAATTCACCTTCCTAGTACAAATGATTTTTTAGTTATTTCGATAGATGTTTATTGTGATAAAATTGCATTTAAAAACTATTTTGTTTAAATCCAATTTTTCAATCCGATGCATGTTAAGGGCATTACAATTATAATATTACGTGATAGCTATTCTGTTCATCCGGGTATAGATAGAGATGTTGAAGTTCAATGGACTTTTGATAGTTTTAGTTAGTAGATTAAAATAGTAAAGACTCATTGAAGTTTAGGAAAAATCCTAATAAAGAATAAATAAATAAAATTCCATTTAATCCCATTTAAAAGTGTGTTATTTGGCTTTTATTTAACTTTTCAAATCCCATTTAAAAGACTATTGGCTCGTTGTTCAGTCTTAATATGGTTTTGTAAGAAACGCTTTCAGTAATGGAGCTCAAGATTATTTTAATGTTTTCATTTCAAGCAGTAACTATCATCTCCTAATTTCAGTTAAAAAAAAACTTATTTTAAAAGTCTTTTTATAAAAATATAGAAGGCGGAATTTATTATTTATTCAATAAATGAACAGATTTATTAACAATCTGTTCATTTTTTTATTTCCACATTACCATTCGGTGACTGATCAAGATACCATATGAATTATTCGAACGGGTCAACCTTTTTTTATAAAAATGGAGAAGGCGCCATCTATTGACAATGTGTTTAATTAACATGGACGACAGCTATTGAATTTATTTATTATTTCGCAAAGGTGGATTTTGTTGCGAATTGTTCGCACGGGCCAACTAGTAATGATTTATTTTCTGCGGCATTTTTTTTTAATAATTTTGAGACGTTGAATATTGGATATGTTACTGATAATAATTCAAATAATACATACTAGTTGACCCGTGCGAATAATTCGCACCAAAAAACCACTTTTGAGAAATAATAAACAAATCCAACAGCTGTCGAGCATATTATTTAAACCCATTGTCAATAGATGGCGCCTTCTCCATTTTTATAAAAAGGTTGACCCGTGCGAATAATTCGCATGGCATCTTGATCAGTCGCCGAATGGTAATGTGGAAATAAATACATGAACAGATTCAATAGATGGCACCTTCTACATTTTTATAAAGGTTTTTAAAATAAAGTTTTTTAACGAAAACAATAATTTAAACAGTTTGTTTATTTTTCGTCATTAGCGGTGAACGTAATCTTCAAAATATCTCAATCATTGATTTTGATAAAGTATTAAGTGAGATAAAAAAAAAAAACACCTTTGAGAAATAATATATGAGAAGTTGACAAATTGTTATGTTTTTTTATTGTAATAAGTCGTTTATTTTCATTAAAACATAAATCTTTGTTTGTTTTTTAATCTGTTCTTATTAAATAAACGATGAAATATATTTTTAAAGTGCATTTTTATTCCAAAAAGGATGTATTAGAAGTTACGACGCTACATCATTATTTGAAATTTTCTTTCGCTTTCGAAAAATAAGTCGCTTCTGTTAAAGCATGTCTACATTTTTATAAAAAAGTTTCTAAAATAAAGTTTTTTAACGAAAACATTAATTTTAAACAATTTGTTTATTTTTCGTCATTAGCGGGGAACGTAATCTTCAAAATGATGTCTCAATCATTGATGTTGATGAAGTCTTAAGGGAAATATGCCGTACCGACAACAAAACACTTTTGAGAAATAATATATAAGGATAAGAAAATTATCGGCAATAAATGTTTGTTTTACCTTTGCTTGTCATGCAGATCAATGTTATTAAGGTTAGGAGAAGTATAACGTAACGTTGCAAACGCTGTAAAGTAATGAAAAATTAAGTAATAAAAAAATAAATAAATAATACAAAACAATAGATAAATAATAATATATGGTGCTTACTTGCGAGGAGCAACGTTGATTTAAGTGAACGTAACCTTCAAAATGACGTCTCAATCATGAGCGCACCGACCAAAAAAAAAAAACCACACCTTTGAGAAATAATAAGCAACTCCAAAAGCTGTTAAACATAGTGTGCCTTCTACAACTAAAGGTTTTTAAAAAAGGTTTTTAAAATAACATTTTTTAACGAAAACATTAATTTGAAACAATTTGTTTATTTTTTGTCATTAGCGGTGGACATAATCTTCAAAATTATATGTCAATCATTGATTTGATGAAGTATTAAGGGAAATAAAAAAAAAACACCTTTGATAAATAATATATGAGAAGTTGACAAATTTATAGATTTCTTATTGTAATAATTCCTTTAATTTTCTTAAAATGTAAATCTTTGTTTGTTTTTTTATCTGTTCTTATTAAATAAACGATAATATATCATTTTAAAGAGCATTTTTATTTTAAAAAAGAATATATTTGAAGGTTACTACGCTAGAAGGTTTCGTTTTCGTAAAGAAGTCGCTTCTGTTAAAGCGTGTCTACATTTTTATAAAAAGTTTTTTAAAATACAGTTTTTTTAAATAAACGTTAATTTTAAACAATTTGTTCATTTTTCGTCATTAGCGGGGAACGTAATCTTCAAAATGATGTCTCAATCATTGAATTGGATGAAGTATTAACGGAAATACGGCGTTCCGACAGAAAAACAGCTTTGAGAAATAATATATAAGGATTTTATAGAATTCCGCTGTAAAACAACCAAACATCTTGGGTTATCTTGTTCTGGAATTACCGCAGTAGATTCCAATTTCTGTTTAATTCGTCTTAAATTGATTTCGCTGTATCCTAATTTCTCGCTATGGAGCAAAATGGTCCAGTTCTAAATCTCTTTGGATAAGAGCGCAGTGGAATATCGTTGGACTGTTGATGCTGTGGCAAAGGGAGAAAATGTTTGCTTAAGAGAGATCACTTTGTGTCATAACATTCGAAAGGTCGATATTTCACGACGAAGAAATTCGGCCAACGCCATTTAAGCCAGTGACATCTACTTAGTCGAAAAGTTCCAGAAAGACCTGCAAACCAACAATTTGTTTAAAAGCTGGTTTTTTTTAATTCCTTTTTCTTTTAAATTCATATAAACACTAAAAGGAAAATTCTTGGAACAAGACCTTTCCTGCCCATCTGAAGAATTTACCCATTGCCAATGAAGTCGATAATATTTTTAACTCTGTCTTAAATTTTTTAATTATGTGTGTTGCGGTATTTTATCTTTTAATGAAAATTCTTGGTATTTGTGATTTAGAATATTCCCAAGCAATTGATTAAAGTCGGTCATTAGTTAACTTAATTCGCATAACATGGATTCCAAAGAAGAGTTAGAGGTTGAAAAACAAATCTTAACTTCTGTCATCAGTTTCCAAAGCTTTGATGCGGGAATTTTTATTAGTTTCAGGCGCAAATTTTCTCACAGACATCCACACGGAGAAATTTGCAAATGATAACATAGTGACTTTTATCACTAAATAAGTTGAAAGAAGATCAATCACTGATTAAAAAGTTATTAAGTTATATCCATACAACACAGAAATGGATTAATTGTATAAGCCTAACTTTTCATTGGCGTACAGTATAAAAATAGAAGTTTTGAGTTTCATTACTGGACTGTAGCCAGTTCAAAAATAAGATACATCAGTAAAATCTGAAACTACAAACAGCTTCAATTACTTTAAAACTAATTTCTTCAGTTTCTTTTCAAAATCTAATATTGCTTGAATGCATTAATTTTGTTTTTATATACTTTCTTCTGCATTAATATTAATTTTATTCAACATTTATGAATGACCTGTATTATAATTGAAATCTACTTTTTAATACGAAAACAATAAATAACAATTTACATTGAAAACATCATAAAACCTCCACAAAGTATTAATTTATTAATTACAGAGAAAAAAAATGTCAAGACGATTAATATTAGATAATATCGGATTATTACAGATTTTTATTTTATTTTAGTTTTGTAACCTCTTGAATTAAGAAGATAGAAATCCTCCAGCAGTCCATTGGCAGATCTTTTTTTTTTTGTTACGTGACCCTTTAGATATCTTCTTATATCTTTGGGCGTATGAATACCGCCGGTTGAATATCATTGTGCTAAACAACGATGTACTAAAGTAACAACAAAATTAACAAAATAAAACTAACTGAACTTCTTTTTTGTAGCCTCAGAAATTTGCAATGTTAAATTTAACATAATAGATTGGAAATGTGTCAATAACTATCTGAGGTTTCTGTGGAGAGGAACAGTTTGTGAAGAGGACGATTTTTAGATCAGGGGGATGGCAAATAGGGTGGGGAAAATGGAGTGACATTCGGATGTCTGAGGCTAAAAAAAAGGATAAAATGTCTGATGAATTGGAAATAATAGCTTTCGACCTCTCTAAGTCCCCTTTGTGAAGTCCCCTTAAGGGTGTGCGTGGGAGTTGAAAGAAGCTCTGACTATAAAGAAAAGATTTCAAAATTTAAGAA
This sequence comes from Thereuonema tuberculata, assembly GCA_023159025.1. Lineage (NCBI taxonomy): Eukaryota > Metazoa > Arthropoda > Chilopoda > Scutigeromorpha > Scutigeridae > Thereuonema > Thereuonema tuberculata. Next base: position 78,776,409 of record JAFIDM010002131.1, on the reverse strand, counting down.
GGAAAAAAATACATAAGTGTTAAGCAATGAAGTCGCATTAATTTCGATAGAATTATCAAAAATATATTGGTCTTTTTGATATTTCACTGTGTACGTTGTCGTAATTTTCTTAAATTTTATTTTTCATTCGATTCCTATTTTTTTTTTTTTTCAGGCTAACCTAAAGTATGAGTATTATTCAATTTCCTTCCCTGTGTTGTCAGCCTCTTCTTCAACTTTCTCTTCGGTCTGACGTCATTCCGTAATAGCATCCTGGAGAAGGCAACGGGAAACCACTCCAATATCTGTTACCTTGTACAGCTACGGCTTCTCCTAGGGGTCGCCCTTCGGGGGTCACTATGGTTCCGTTGACTTGAATCAATCTGCGGATTGATCTACATTAGTATGGTAATATCTATTGAACAGAACTTTTCAATATACGAAAAAACGAAGTAAATTCACAATTATATATTGAAGTTGCTTAAACCGGAATAAATTTAATCAAATTAAAAGAGTGCGAAATTTAGTGGATTATTAAACGGATTAACTGTTAGACATCGGTAGAAATCTAATATGTCGAGTTAATATTTTCCTTGGATATTTTCATCACCTTCAAGCACTATTTTTCGACAAGGACCCATTTGGACCAGACTTCCAATATAAAAATTAGATCATTTGTAGTCCATAAATATGCTTACCAATGTCCAAGCAGATCATTCAGCGGGAAAGAAGTTTTTACAGAGCAGACATAACACACAGACCGCGTGATCATAAATTCTCATCAATCTTATTTTTGTTGTTTTATAGAATTTCCAAAATTTCTTGCATTTGCTGTCTGAATAATTTCTACAAACAGCAGAAAGCCTTCAGAAAGTGTTTGTGATCTTCTGTCGGAATCAGAGTGGTCTTTCACATCTTCTTCTACTCATTACAATATTTCTGTTAAAAGAATTTCAGTCCAAGATTTCTGTAAAGTAATTCTTTATTTAATTGCTATTTATTTACTTTAAAAGTATTTAAAAAAAACTGTAATGTCTTTTCAAAAGATAACAAAATTTTAGGTTTTTCTTTTGCTTTTTTTTGTATTTCGGAAAGATTTTACAAAAATTAGAAGAATAAAACGAAAACAAAACCTTTTAAATGTATTTGAAAGTGAGATAAATATTTAAATATATTGCGTCTTCGAATCAGTGTTAGAGCTAAAAGATATGACTTTTGAATAAAAAGATACAATTACTCCAATAGACAGTGCTACGGTAAAACGCCGATATTCATGGTTCAATATCTGTGAGATAGAGATCACAGACACAGACCGCGTCATCATCAATTCTTATCAATCTTTATTTTTGTTGTTTTATAGAATTTCCAAAAATTCTTGTAGCCTATTTGAAAGATTTACATCTACTCAATTTTTTTGACTTCAATTTTTTTCGACTGTTTTTCAATTTTTTTGACTTCACGGATAAGTAACTTTTTCTGTACTCTGAATTTTCTTGCAAACTTTCAATTTTTCTATGCATCTAATGGTGATATTTTCGCTAGTGATTTATACAGTGCTGCTTACTCAGTTTCTGTTAATAGGGAATTGCGGCTCAGTAACTTGTACCAATGTTAGTTCTCATGTGGGTTTCGTGATAGTGAGCGATCCGCGCTCGGTAGGTTTTCTCGGGGTTCTCCCATTTCCCATGCACTTCTCCCACCATTCTTTCTCAGTCTTTCTCTCCGTCTGTCCTTATTTCCGTGGGATAGCACAACAGATCAACAGTCGCGGTGCTCGGTTTCCCTGCCACCCACACACAGCACTTAAACATAAACATTAACTTTGAAAATTTTGCTTTCTAAGACTTTTTGAATTACCTTAATTATTACGATTTAACAGCAACGATTAAGAAGAATTTTAATCTCTGTCTCCTTAACCTATTTATGTCTAAATTCTGGGCTTCGTAGAATAATTAGTTTTGCTACTGTAGTGATGACAACTCAAGCATTTGCATGTTTCGACTAAAAAGTGCACTGAAAGATAAAAATATTTTCATCAGCAAAAGAAGTACAAGTCAACAAATAAAAGATAAAAACCCACGTTTCGGGCATCACCTGATGTCCATCATCAAGACAGATGACGGTGGGGGGAAGGAAGTGAAAGATCTATCGTAAAACTGTTTTTTTAATTTTTTTTTCCTCTGTCTGACTTACAGCGCTATTACAAACGTTAGATCAAAGTTATTCTGTTTTGACCCTTGCAGAAGATTGCGCTATTTAAAAAAAAAAAAATAATAATCTTTTAAGGCTTCTTTAAAACGAGGGTAAAATAAAACTCCGTAGGAAGAGAATTGGTTTCGATCGAATTTTGCAAATTAGAATCGGAAAAGTCTTACGAAGAAAAACTGGTGGGTTTTTTTTTCCAATTGACTCGTGCTAATTAATTGCCTGTGAAGTTCAATGTTAACGAGATAAAAGAAACACAAGAAGAAAAAGAAAGAAAGAAAACCAAAAGAAAAGACAATTCCCCTACAGTGATTTGCACCTGTGTGGTTGAGAACGAGGCCACGGTGTTGCATACACATGAGTTGAACCAATGACGACGATGTACGGTCCTTTTTCTTCTTTTTTTTATTTCGGCCCCACTAATGGATATCGATCGTTGTCATCCAATAATTCAGCGTCTCCGATGGTTCGGCGGCAATAAATCGGGCTGGGCGTCGCCCCGAATTCAAACAATGGGGGAAGAAGGGGGTCGTGTGGATTATGAGTACAGTTGCACCCCCTCCTCTCCCTCGTGGTGAATGAGGTTTTGACTCATTACTCTCCAACGTGACTGAATAACGTTTGACTGCTGTATCTTCAATTCAAACAGTGTCTGTCTGTTTAAACTGTCCTTTAATTCTTAGCCAGTAGCACCCGGCGTTGTCCGAGAATATTTTTATCCTTTACACCCCCTGAGCTTTGTAGAAGAAGGCCTTACACAGGTAAAAATATGTGGGAATGCTAACATTTCAGGCAAACATTTTCGCTTTTATATACAATAAAATGTGAGAACACTCATCAGAGAAGTTAAAAAAATTGTTGATAACTCCTTGCTTTAAATCCACGACGATATTCTAGACATCTTATGAATTAGACATCCTCCACTTGGAACAGCGCAGAATTTCTAAAGTCCGGGTTTAATGTGACCTAATGTTGGAAAGAGGAATGGGAACGTAATGCACCCTTACAGTTTCATAATATGATTCGTGTGAAACCTCCAGGACTCGATTTTCCTCTCAAGGTTTTGTCTACCCTTAACAGAATTAGGACTAACTCTGGGAAATTTGCTGACTTATTATTTAAATGAGGTAAAATACCCTCTCCCAACTGTGATTATGATGCTGAGAAACAAACAGTCAAACATATAGTGCAAGAGTGCCCTCTCAGAGCTTATACACGTGACCCGCACGATTTTCCTGGAAGCTACTAAGGAATCCATAATTTATATTTGTAACTTTGATATTTATTTGTGATTCTTTACTTTTTTGTTTTACTTTCTGCTTTGTGACGTAAATTTGTAAGCCTTACGCTAAATAAATAAATAAACTGACATTGATTTTGTACTCTAGATTGAACTGCTCATGCATTGTTGTGAGAGTGTAGTGTTGTGTACTGTACATGGGAAGCAATTTGGTATCTTTTCTATAAAGTGGAAATTTTGTATGATGGTCTTCAGAAAAAGCAATGTAGTGCCCACAGATCAAACGCAAGAGGGAAATGACATGACAAATTGAAATCATCAATAATGTTTTCAACGTAATCTACTCGAAAACTGCCATACTGAGTCTGAAACACTTATCCATTCTGTACGGATAGAAAGACTGTTTCTGTTTGTCAAGATATTTGATTTTTTTTTTATGTCTAGGTGAAACATTATTTTAACTACTGCAAGGAAATAAGCAGATTGAAATCATTGGGATCCAAGTTTCAGAACCTACCAGATACTTTGGGTTTATTTAGCGAGACCAAGAGGATCATCTTTTGAACAGCTTAGGGAAGCACCGGTAATGCATATATCACGAAATGAACACTAACGTAATCTACTTTCACATTTGCAACGGATTCGATTTCTTGGCTAATCCAACCTTTTTTGTGAGCTCCCTTATTTTGCAATTTCAATATTGAAACACTGTACATCAATACACACATATATATCCTTTGAGCAACTACGTGGGATGTTGTATACATTGAGCAAAATAACACCAGACACTGTATATATAGATAAGTTTCTCTTATTTTAATCGTGTGGTAAGTCTCTGTTGCTGTTTTAATAGCCCAACCCAGTAAACGGACAGTGTAAGAGCTTTCACGTAGTTGTATTCGTAAGCTCAGAACGTAACTCAAAAGAAACAAACACTTAAGAACCAAAGTCGTCTGGGGATGAATCGTTTTATTCATTCTTCTTTACTTTGTTTTACCGAAAAGGAACTCGTTCCAATTCATGAAATACTTCCATCTTCAGGAAACCAAAGATAAAATTCTGTACATTTCTACATTGTCAGTTGTTGATGCAGTTTTTGTGATGTATTTTTAGCAACAGAAATTTCTTTTCAATCATTTTTAAAGTCTTCTTACGTAAATCAAAACTAAAACACATTGAAACAAACCCATTGTGTAAATTCCTGAGATGGATGTATTTTCCAGTTTTTTTTCAGCTAAGTCCTTAATGTTGCCCGATTTCGATGAAATTTGGTTTCGAATGACAAAATTGTAGAAATGTTGCAAATAGCAAATTTTTGGGATCAGATTCTGTGAGAAGCTATTCCTAATCATCCTCACATTTCAGCCATGGATAAACATCCCGGATGTACGTTCTAATTTTTCGATCCTTTCAATTTCTGCAGATAGAAAGTTATATTACAGTTAACCTAATAAATGAAGTTTGCAGGGAGAGTTAGTTTTTCGTAGTGGCCGCGCTGTTGGCGTTGTCGCTATAAATCGGCCTCTCACCTCTGAGTTCCGGGTTCGGTTCTCATGTGGATTTCGTGATGGTGGACGATTCGCGCTGGGCAGGTTTTCTCGGGGTTCTCCCGTTTCCCCTGCACTTCTCCCACCATACTTTCTCAGTCTTTCTCTCCATCTGTCCTTATTTTCCGTGGGATAGTACATACAATAGACCTCCGGTCGCAGTGCTTGGCTTCTCTGCCACCCACATTCACTACATAACATAACATTAAAGTTTTTCGTAAAGTTGATAATAATAATAATAATAATAATTAATAATAACAACAACAATAATAATAATAATAATAATAATAATGTCAACAAACAGACCTATCTCATTGATATTGCAGTGCCTATCAGCAAGAACATGCAGAAAACTCACGCAGACAAGATCAGTAAATACACTGACCTAACACACGAGCTCCAGAAGCAGTGGAGGCAGGATCGAGTACGTGTTGTACCCATCGTCTTGTCCGCTACTGGTCTGGTACCTCACACATTGCACCACAGTCTCAGCACACTAGGACTTAACAAAAACACTTATGCACAACTGCAGAAGGCTAAAGTACTCAACACAACACGCATAGTTAGAAAATTTATGGACACAACCACACATCCCTAATCATTCTTGCACACGTCTTAACGCTTGGCAATATGTGCTTTGGTCCTTGACCCGCCATATTGTTTTTTGCTGGGGAAACCCAAGGTTTGAAACATACAAGCATAATAATAATAATAATAATAATAATAATAAGGAACATCAAGTTGAAAAAGTTTTAGAAAATGAGGACGTCAAAATCTTGTGGGATTTTAGAATTCAAACTGATAGACACCTGGATCATAATACGCCAGATATAACTGTATTAACAAATAGAACTATTTTCATAATTGATATCGCAATCCCTGGAGATGCAAGAATTTTAGATAAAGAACAGGAAAAAATTATAAAATACAGGGATTTGGCAATAGAAACAACACGGCTTTGGATGAAACACACGACAGTGATCCCCATCATCATAGGAACACTTGGAACAATCTCAAAAAATTTTACCAAGTATTTGAACCAATTACAGTTGTCTGAAATAACAACATCAGAACTTCAGAAAACTGCGCTCCTTGGAACATCATATATATTGCGCAGATACCTGGTTGATACTTAGGTTTCTGGCTGAAACTTGTATCAACTGAAGGCTCCAGTCAGCGAATTTTTGACTGCGTTTCAAAATGTGTATAATAATAATAATGTTAGCAATATATAAATGAAACATTAGGTTTTTTTTCTTCCCGCTGCACCTCATAGAAATACAAATCAGATGTCAAAAATGTTAGATATAATATTGAAGATGGCTAAAATTTAGTTTTTATCGACGTCACGTGACGTCAACCTGAAGTCACGTGACGTAAGGTCAACTTCTAAACCGTTCATTTTAGATGACTAAAAATGTAAAGACAATGAACTTTTGGCAGTTAGTCCGGTCGCGATCAAAGGTCACGTGACTGAGAAAACAGCCTCAGACTCCAAGGTCACGTGATCACTAAAAATTGTACTTGACAGGTTTGGTAGTTAATTACTAATTTTAGATTAGGTTAATGTGAAGATCGCTGTACCTCACAACTGGCAATGAGGAATATAAGAACTCTTTGGAGATACCGGAAGTGATATATATATATATATATATGAACTGATGGAAAGTCAAGAATAAAATATCGGATTGGAAATTTAAGAATGTGCGTAATATTATTTGTTTAGACAAACATAAACTGAAACAGCGTTAATCAGAATTCAGTAAATTTGGACTTTTTAATGATAGTATTCTCAACAATACTGCTGAAATCATTTGAGAAAATTTCAATAATTTTGAAATATTATAAAGTGAGTAATGATTCATTTGTATATTAATATAGAATATTTAATGTGTTATTAAATAGTTTTGAAATTGCTCATCTGAAAAGAACAGCGTAGTTTGTTGAATAGCGAGATATCGCGAACTCAATGTAATCACGTTTTCCCAAGCATGTAAAAAGAAAGCAACACATATTATTTTAAAACCTTAAAATTAAATTTAAGAGTTTACAAATATTAGGAATATTATTAATAATAATAATCTTTAAATATAAATAAGAGACGTCAAGCTCCAATTTTTATTAATGAAAGAAATGCTAGATAATTACTTTAATTTTCCAAAATTCGACATTAAAATAATCTAAATAAGAAAATGTTGTTTTTATTCAATTTCTTATTTTGTTTCTGTTTTTTTTTTTGCGTGGGTGGGGGTGGGTAGGAGATACTTTGGGTAGAAATCCCAGTAGTAGGAGGTTGAGGAAAAGTTCGTTTTTAGGTCGTCAATTCGATGTCTTGGTGCAAGTGGTCAGTTTTGACGGGTTAACAGACGAAGCGCATTAGCCGAGAGTCACATTAGCAGCAGATTAATATCGGGGGTGGATGGAGGCTGATTTAGAATCTCCTTCTTTCTCTCTGCGGTTGAGCAAAAGAAAGAAAAAAAAAACTAAACACAAGAAATCCTTTCCGTTACCATGGTTATCAATACAATTACCAATACAACAGTTCCAGCTTAGAAACAGAGTGTAAGTATCTCCTATTATAAAATGGCAATAATCATTTATAGCGAATTTAGAAACTCACAAGAAGTGACTTAAAGGACTTGAAGCCTATTTAAAATATTAGCTATCTCTATTTTTCTTTATTAGTGAAAAGTCCTTAAATGTATTTGCGTATTTCTACATATTGTGAAAACTATACAAACGAGATTCATCTTGTGTATTCGTAAATTACTACATCCGCCTAAACAGTCTAAATGTACAGTTTGGTCCTGAAGGAGGAGTGAGACATGATACTGTATATGTCCTTTTGTTGAGGGATTTCCTCACTCCGGGATGAGATATAATCTCGATATTTCGGCCCCGTGCCTCGGGCCTTCTTCGGGAGATGTTTTAAAAGTTAATCACATGAAGGTGAACGCATAATGAACGACTTCCGTCGTTGGTTTCTCGGAACCATTTTGCTCGGAACCAACAACATGAGCAACTCTCCCGAGAAACCAACGACGGAAGTCGTTCATTATGCGTTCACCTTCATGTGATTAACTTTTAAAACATCTCCCGAAGAAGGCCCGAGGCACGGGGCCGAAATATCGAGATTATATCTCATCCCGGAGTGAGGAAATCCCTCAACAAACGGACATATACAGTGTCTAAATGTACATTTTCCTTGTGTTCAAAATTGTTTTTCATGGAAATCTTAAGTGGAATTAATTCAAATAAAATTGTTCTCTATCGAAATTCTTATTCATCGTCAAGAGCAAATTTCTTCACAGAGATCTACACTATTAAGTTCTCAAATACAAAAAAAAAAATACATCTTGTGTTAAAAAAATGCACGCAAAATTCCAATTACGTCCATTCCATAATAACATACGCGAACCCTCACAGACAGAGGGTTTAATTTTATTTCCTTTAGGCAATAGTTAATTATAAATTATTATTCGCCTGTTTACAAAAATTCAAACAATTTATTTTCAAACTTTCAATTTGCTTAAAATGGATTGAATCTGCCAAAATATAAGTGAATATTTTAAGTGGATAAATTCAATTAAATCAGCGAAATGAAACATTGACTTCCATCTCATAATATTGTTTCGTGTTTTTCTTACACTTTTTCATCGTTTGTGTTCAGTACAAATGTTTCATTCATCATGTTTCTGAAATTTCTTACGCGCAGATTTTCTTCGTAGGAATCAACATGGAAACATTCTTAATGTCTAACAGATGGATGTTGACGATCACGTTTGCGCGAGAATTACGAAAAACACGAGATCTTCAGCAGGTCTCAAGGAATTTAGTATTTTTAATGTCTGTCACTAGGAAAATGCTACATAATGAATTTATTGTTTGTTTATTGACTGTTTTCAATTTATTAAAGCTATATTAAAATGTAGTAAAAGTCTCATGCATTTTCCCGTATTACAATTCATTTAAATATTTCAATATTTTGTGAGAAGACATGGATAGAGACTATTCTCGCGTAAATTACGTGAAATCACGAAACTACGGGATCGTCATCATCCATCTGTTAGACATTAGTCTCATGTCAGCAAATATGCACGTCAAGTTTGATGAAATATACTAACACAACCACACAGTTATTGTGACACAACCGCACAGAGACATGGCTGTTTTGTGAAACTGCTTTTTTTCCATTGCTAAATAGGTTAATAAAAATAAAAATTACTGTGGAATGTGGAAATCCCAAAATGTCTCTGAATCATGTAAATCATATTTTTGAGTGTCCATTCAGTCCGATAATGAAATATCACAAAGCCTAAGAATAATTAAAAAATATTAGTGATTTTATTGATTCCATAAATATTCCCTTGCTGATGGAACAATGCAAAGATGGACGGAACTGGGACACTGGGATGGAACAAAATATATTTGTTCATGATAGATTTAAAAGACATCTAATTCTATCGTGACAGTCGAAGAAGTTAAGTGTTTATTAACTTTAGCTTTTATAGATAGTTCTGGCTATTTATTGCGACAGATCGTTTTCCAGAGATTATTGTATTGATGGTATTTGGGGGCTAATTTTTAATAGAAATTATTAAGGATTTAACCATAGTTTCATTCATCTAAAATCTCAGATCTCAAAAACCAAACAATAAATAATTTTCCTTTAAACATAGAAGATTTTTTTTTGCAAGTTTAGCAATAAAATAAAAAAAAATATTAATGATAAATATATTTATATGTCAACCCTATATTTCCCACTATCGTGTAATTAATCTTCATACTTCTTCTTTGAGAACTTCTTTATTAACAATATTTCTATCGTAATTCTGATCTTCTTCAGTTTATATTTTCGAAACCTTCTTTCATTTTCGTAAGAAAATGTAAGAAGGCTTAAAAATTTGTTGCTTAAAAAGCAACAACTAGCAAGTTTCAATTCAGCATAGATCTAACTTAATACTACATACATTATTATGATGATAATGTAATCCTGATTTTGACAATGTACACGTACGTAACAATTTTGACAATGTACACGTA
>JAFIDM010002131.1:78707073-78757476 GCA_023159025.1 Thereuonema tuberculata | reverse complement strand
GTGCTGGGGACAATTGTCACTCTCTAACTGACCTCTGAACACATCTATCTATAGACATCCAATATGCATTAACGCATTAAAATAATAATAACACTTGGCTAGATTTCTTTATCATAAAAATTAAGATATACTTTACTTCCTCTCAAATTTATATTTATCTACTTGTGTTTGATGATATTCCTGAAAGAACATTAAGTTGTTTCTTTTTATATTTTCATTTCTCATTTTCTCAATGTTAGGACTATGGGTACGGCCGTTTCTGAGTTACTTAGATTCATCCCAAACAAATGAACAAATGAGATGAGAAATTATACCAGGATAAAAACAACAACTTTCGCTTTCCTTGTATTGTAATGCAATAGTTAATATTCGCAGCAAAACATTAAATGTAAGATGTCCTTAACTCGATTTCTCAGGATGCAAGCTAAGAAAATAACAAGAAAACTAGAGAAATACAAGAAAAATATTATCAAATGTATAATTTTTGTGAATACTTTTTCATTATTGGACCATCGGTGCGGCCGTTTCTTGGGCTAATCTGGATGCCCTTGACTGACGACTGGTAAAAACGGGTAGTACCAATGGCAAGAAAATAATTTGTATCAAAAATTTAACATTTATAGACATTAAAACAATAATAAACAATTTCCTAAAACAATTTCCTAGTGCCATTCTCTTTTCTTGTGTCATGTCCTCACCTTGAAGATGGTCTCCCGTGAGAGATTGAAACCGTCGGTGGTAAATTACTTAATTTTTTATTACATACATGTCTTTATTATAATTATCAACCTTCTGCATTCTCTTGTTTTCAAAATTAAAAAAAAAATGGATAATGTCCCTTTTGCATCTACACGCCTCCTTTATTCTTTGCTTCAAACGCGTTCTCGAATCCCAAGAAATCGGGATTAAGTAATTTACAATGGACATTTTATTTATGAATTTACAACATTAATATTTGACTGAAATACAAGTGTAAGCCAATGTGTTGTTTATGTATTCCATTCGATTAAATGATAATGCAACATCGCGAAAATATTTACTGAATGTAGGCCTACTTTTCACTTTTTTCAAGCGTTTGCCGTTTTGGTAATCACAAACGAAAATGGTTTCAGAGGAAAAATCCAATAATAATGGCTTTTGATAATTTGAGTCGATTTGTTTTTTGATTGGATATTGTGACTTTTTTTTTTTTGGTTAGGTGATTGTTGTTTAGCGATAAAAATATACTATCGGAAAAAAAAAAGTTGGAAACGTAAACTTACATCAACGAATCGCAGACAGGCATTGCAATAAATTTTCACATTTTATTTACCCTAAGAATCTGAATTTCGTAAGTACAACAATTTTGTTTCAATTTAAAATTACATCATACTACCATTACTGAAAGTATATTTTAAAGATAGTTGAAAAATACAAACATAAATACAATCTGTAATTCCCTTTGCGAACTTCGTGGTTAGGCTTAATTTCTGTATTTTTAACTTTATACTATTTATATGGCTTTTAAATTACGATTTTATTAAATTCCCGAAAACTGACATTTTTTAAATTAAGATGTCCTGAACACAACCGAAAATCTAATGAATGTATGTTTGTGCTGTCAGACGAAGGAATTTTTTTTTTTTTTTAATTTGACATAGAGTTAATGCTTGATAATCCTCCTGTGTTGGTTGATTAGTTAAGCTGTTGGCTGGGGTCTAAGACATCAACAATGACAACATATGAATTGTCTCCGCTAATCAGCTCGGCTAGCTTATTGTTGCCTGAGGTAGAGGCGTGCGCCTGACAAGGCAGAGCGTCTTTGGGGTTCGTACGAGCGGAACCGACATTTCTTGTCTTTTAAGCAAATTGGCTTCATTTGATTCATCGAACCCGACCAAGTATTAAGCACAAATATTGGAAGCAAAGTGTGTTACGTCAACAGCTCTTCTATTATGGCAGACCTAATATGTATAGTTTATCATGTCTTACAAAATGTATGAAGAGGTGAAATGTTGTGCAAGAAACTCCTGAAGGTGTACTTTTCTTAAATTTTAATACTGTTCAATTACATTTAATCTCCCTAATACTAACCAAAGGGCCTAAATCCAGTTCAAATATGGATTCTAGCCAAGTGGTAAGGCGCTTGACTGTGGACTGGAAGAGCCGGGTTCATTCCCGGGCTGAAGTCGGAGATTTTTCTATGTTGATTTCACCTCCGGACGAGTCCTCGAATCCATCGGAAATGACCTTTCCCGATGATTAAAGGCTGTCCATCTGACCACAACTTGCTCTCTTTTGTGAAGAAACACCAACGATCCGAGAGCACGTAGGTCTGGAGTGGAATAATTTCAACTTTTAATTTAACTTTTAAATCATTTTAACTTTAAACAACTGAAAACCGGAGCGGTTTTTAAAATCGTTTTTAAATTCGATTACGAGTGTTAGACGTCAATTCGTAGTTTGCCATCAGTTCCAGTGAATTGTTTCGTTTCTAATGTTTCTAATGTTTGTAACTTTCACGGGCAAATTTCACCACAAAGATACGTATGGAGTTTTTTTTTTTTTTTTTTTTTTAATATAAGAAATAGACGGTCTTTTGTAACATTCTAAGTTTAAGGAATCTCGTTTCATTTGTACAAAAGTTATAGGAGAGAAATAACTTTACACAGCCTTACTGATTTATTAATCTAACAATAAAACTGAAGTAATCTCATCGTCGTAATAAACACTGACGGACCATATCATCAAAGTTGGCGAGTCAACTTTTGAATACCAGCTTGATAAGAGCGCATAAAACTTTGTTATTTTTTTTATTTTTTATTTTTTTTAAACAAAAGAAGAGGTTTTATTTTACTTAAGTTGATGGTTTTGACTCTTTACGTGACGGCGCGATTAATCCTAAAATGAGTAACGATATTGTAATAGTTTGTATGTCAATATTTGTATCTAGAAATCAATTATTTGTATTTTTGTAGAAATTATTTATCTGTATTTTATTCAGTTTAATCGGTTAACCGTTATTTATTTTAAAACATTCCTTTTCTATTTCTTAATTATTGTTGTTCTGTTTATTTTTAATTCTTTTTCCGTTGCAGTCATTGAATCAGTTAATTAATTTATGTTTTTCTCCAATCATTCTGTATATTTTTAATTAACTTTCCAATCAAAATCTTCAATGTAAAATTTATAAAAACCAATGTTTTTCATTTAATAAATTAATTCAGCTCCATAACTTGACTCGTTGTTTTTCCATTTCAACAACTCTCCCACGAACAGCATCACAATATTCTCTGTATCAGTCTATACCTACTCCTAGAAATCATATTTCTAAGATTTTTAATTCTTGAGTTGTTGTGACATGTATATTTCGACTTATAATTGTATTATTTTTTTGTTTGTTTTAATTCTTTTTTTTTTCTTCCGTTGGATATCAAGGTTCGTTAGATCAGATCTAGAATATCCTGTGATAGCAAATTCTATACTGAAATAAAAACCCATTATTATAGGGACGTAATATAGTCGGCGAAAGTTAGTTTCAGCACTGTTTTTTAAGGATTATGATATAATGTAATATTAATATTATGATCATGTAACTTCTTTAATATGATAAAAAAAAAAACACATTGTGTAATAATGACTTAAATAATACTCCAATGAGACCGGTAATCCGGTTTATAGGCGCGGGGCTGAAGAGCTTAGTTTAATTCCCAAGGATGTAGGGGGATTTTACCATGGATGTTTCTCGTTCAAGACGGTCCCAGGCTTCACCCAGCCCTTTGTAAAATGGAGACAGATTTCCTTACCTTACCTAGGCGGTCCGACTGACCGCCCGATTCCAATTTTCTTCCCGATTGGGGTTTACACCTCCGAGGCTCCACGGTCTGTAAAATGGGAGGCTTGTATAATAATTTACATTATTTTTTATTTTATTTATTACTAGCTGTACCCGGCATGCGTTGCAATACCAGTCGAAGAAAGAAAGTGTTTGTGTTTTAATTCTGTTTATTGAAGTGCTTTTGGATACACAATATGTTTTTCCGTCTGGTGTATACACGAATAAATCAGAAGGGTTTTCCGAAGGCCACATACAGCTGTCCATGTGTGAAGCATGGATTTTCCAAATTTAGTCCACACACTTGTAGCGATTTTTCCTGTGCTTTGTTGATGGTCATTGCAAATGCGAGTCGCACCGGAAACGTTGAAACCGGAAATACCCTCATTTGTTGAAACGCCTCGCGCACCAGATATTGTAGAATGGTTCTACTAATTCAGAAATCTTCGCGGGCGTGCGCACAACAACTCACCAAAGTTTCATTTGCACCTGATGAATGGTATAGTGACAAACAAACAAAGAAGCATTTCATTTTTATATATTAACATCAACCTCATTTCTTGCATTATTACAGAATGATGATGATATTTCGAGCACAGTTTATATCTATCTTATTGATATTTATCTCAATATTTCGAGATATTTTAACTGCACTGATTAGCAACAGAAAAAACATTTGTAGATAAATCACCTGTTATACTGTGTAAAAAGATGTGAGTACTTCAATGTTCCAGTCTTATATTCGTTTTTCCAATGAAAGGGCATAATTGCACAACATTTATTATTTGAATTTTTAGATATCAGATATAAATATTGCTTAATATTTTTTATCGATTTGCAATATTTGTATAATATACTGCCATTCCGATTTCAGAATCTTTAAGTTGCTCATCTATGTAAGATTACAGTTTTTACACAATTATCTTTATTTCTTGTCTGTCTGAATCAAAGAAAAAAATAGTTTTGATGTGTCCGCTTTGATGTAACTACGAAGATAATAGATCATTCATTGCTTTTAAATAAACGTGCGTTTAACTGTTACAAGCAGTAACAAAGTATAGCGACTCGGTAGCAGCATTAAACCACTAACAATTATTAATATAATTTTTCATTTTCAATAAAATGGCAAACAATGAAACAGTGCGCAGTTGATTTCTTACTTAAACGATCTCTAAATTTTGAAATTTAGATCTAAGGAAATGTAAACTTTAATAACATCATTATAGGATGTCTAAAGATACTTTGAAGTCGGTACTGGACAGGTGATAACAAATAAAGAAAATTAACTCTTTAGTACATTAATAATTAGGTTGTATTTAACATCTCAATCCAATTTTTGTTTTATATTTACTAATGTTGCGAAATATTTTGAAATGATCTTAAGAAATTTTGATATACAGTAGAATCTCATTATAACGGACTAATAGGGGCTGAAGGTTGTCCGTTTTAATGAAAGTCCGGTTTATAACAAATAATTCTTATAAGGGTCTAATGCAGCAGGATGTACATCAATGAAAGTACAATAGTTAGCTATAAAAAGTGTTTATTATATAAAAAATAAAAAAACAGCCTTCAACATAATAGGTTGAATTGAAAAAGTGTACGTATACACTGCATTAATCTTTAGAACAAGAAGGTCCTGGTTAATGTTGATTCTTGCATTCATTGGTCTGAAAAAATAATTTATTTTCTACTGGGTTTGTTTGCTGCTTATTTCTTCAGTTAATAACTGACGGAGGTGCTCGTAATATGCAAACACATTTTCATTTGCATCCTGATTTATTATTACAATTTTTTTTTAAAGCTGTCCGTTATAAGCGACGTCCGTTATAATAGGGTCCGTTATAATGAGGTTCTACTGTATTTCAAATTCATTTATCACTTGATTCTTGGACTCATTAAATCAGTGGTTCTCAATTTTTTTATCTACTTAACCGCTTTGAATATCAATCAGAAAATGAATCCCTTTCCAAATTATGAACCCGAGAACAGACAAAGGTTGGTGATTATCTTATTAATCTAAAAATGTCAATTAATATAGAAATTAATATAAACTAATTAATATACGGTAGAACTTCGATTATTCGTCACTGTATTTAATGTCAGTCTCTGTTAACTATTACTTTATCCCACTACTTTGCTAAAGAGTAAATATGTAGATATCTGTACTGCGGTTTTGTTGATAACACTTTAAAAATAAATAATGATTTAAATTTTACTTAAAGTTGTGTATTATGTAGTAAAATAAACAAAATTAAATACACGATCTACTGTACAGATAATGCTTTTAATGTAGATATTCTATCATCCGTCAAGTTCTCCCATAACCTGACGGATAATTGAAGTTAAATTGTATATTCTTTAAAAAAATACTCATGGAAAGATATTACAGGAACCAGACTACGAACTATAAAATCTTAGCATTCTAAAGTTATTGCAGCTACGAGGAAAATGATGTATACATACTAATTTTTCTGTCTTTCTCAACAAACAATTAATTGTGAAAAAAATAAAAAAAAATCTTTTATCATCTTCAAGATTTGTTCGTTTTCTCTTTGGAGTCGCGTACCATTGTTTGAGAACAACTGCAAAATGTAACTAAAACTAGTGAAGGAAATAACAATTTTGCAATCCATTAAACTCAACAATTTCTTCAAACCACTTTGTATACTGTATATAGAATTTTTAAATAGCTACAATTCTGATTTCTCTTTTACGATTTCAGCTCTGGTTTGTTTATTTAT
Source organism: Thereuonema tuberculata (assembly GCA_023159025.1). Classification (NCBI taxonomy): domain Eukaryota; kingdom Metazoa; phylum Arthropoda; class Chilopoda; order Scutigeromorpha; family Scutigeridae; genus Thereuonema; species Thereuonema tuberculata. The sequence continues at coordinate 78,750,918 of JAFIDM010002131.1, read as the reverse complement.
TTTTGTTTTTCGTGATAATCTCATCTTTATGAAAGATAAATTAAAGATGGATTATCATAAAGCGTTGGATTGTTATTCCTTAATCGAAATTAAACATTTTATCAAACCATAACAATTAATAACCAATTTTAATAAATCGACTTAATGCAGCACTTATTTGTGAATAACAATGATAATATTACAGAATAACAAAATTCTGAAAGAACTTAAAACCTATTTTCTTGAAAACGTTGTTCTTAAAATTTCTTTTTTTTTTTTTTTTTTTTAAATTCAAACATAAACAAAAAATCAAATTTCAATTCATTTTGAAATTAGCAAATAATCGCTAGAAATTTTTCTAGTTTTCTGAAAAAAAAATACTCAAAAATTAGAAATTTAAGTTTCTTAAATTAGATTAACATTAATCGTATCAAAGATTAGCATGAGGATTAAAAAAAAAGTAGATTAATACATTTGAGTTCTAATTCATTTCTGAGAGAATGTTTTCGCGATAGTTTCTCGATAAGGATTCATACACATAAAAATTATAAATAAAAGTAATATCCTTAACATGGAAGCCACGTTTCAAGAATCGTCTTACAGCGTTTCTAATTAGAACACAATCACACTCACACGCGCAGACTCTTTGCTAAGCCTACCTTCCTTAGGAAATTAGATAAAAAAAATATCAAAATGTTAAAATTTTTAAATATTTTCTTAACCAATAATTTATTGTAAAAATTTGTATTTAAAATAATAAGTAATCCGTTTATTACTTATATAACTTATATTCGTCTTATATATCCTTCTTTAAGAATTTATTCACTATTAAATAATATTTAAAAAAAAAATATTACCTGAAGATGTATGAACAACAAGACCAAAGACTATACAGGATTTATAATGTATAATAAGTCGATGAAAAGCTATATTTAAGTCTTAATATCCATCGGTTTGTTGGTTTTCACCTATTCGTTAGGTACTTAGGAATGCCTAAAATAATTTACAGTTGTTTATGTTTCTAAACTTATTATGTAGTAAGTCTGTTCTTACCCTACCAGTTGGCGCAGCTTAGCCACAGCTGCTTTTGAGCCATTAAAATCCAGCCAATCAATCTAATTTTGACCCGCTTTTAGTTGAGATAGAGGATTTTCAGGAGAAGTTTTTTTCTGTGTTTAAAAAGTTTTTTAATTTCTTCATTCATATCGAGAAATGTCTCTAACGACTCTTCAGCTCGTTGGATATACATTTATTGGATTTAATCTAGGAGCTGAATTTTTTAACAGTTCATTCTAGCAATAGACCTATTAGCTTTGCAGGAAAAGTGTATAGCTATCTTTTTAGCTACTTTAATAAATATGCAAGACTTGTAAAAATGTTTTATTTGCCCTTTTCTTTTCTAAAAATTAGGAAATTAGCTTAGAATTTTTGTAATGAAGTTTTAAATGTTAATTTTTATTTCCAGTTCTTTTTAGAAATCGTGGACTTTTTTTTGTTCCCTGAGCAACACTGGAAGTTATTTTAGTGAAGATTTTGTGAAAGATTTGATTTTTCCAAAGATGTTCGAATCCAATTTTTAGATAAAATGAAAATGAAATTCTACCCTAGAATAAAGGTTTACAGAATTTTACTTTTCATTTTTCAATGGATACATTATCTTCCTTGAAAAAAAAAGAATTTTTAAATACATAGTTAAAAATCTCATTGTTAGAGACGTATCATATAACTTATAGATTCTTATTTTGTAATGCGGTAACAAATATAACGAATAAGGAACTCATGCAAAGAATGAAATAATTGATAAAAATTGTTTCATAAAGACTGTAAGTGGATTTGATTGTAATTACTTCCATTAATTCGCCATCCACGCAACTTCGCGACGGATATATCAGAAAAAAGCAAAACCTTGCTTTTTCTTTAAATGTATCACTGTATTACCGAGATTCTTAAGCAATGCAACGAATGAAACATGCTTAATTATTACACAGTTGGTATTATCTTAATACTATACGGTGAAAGCTTATTATATAGAATACAATGCATGATTTATTTTTTTTTAAATAAATTCAAAAGATAAAAATGCAAGCACTTAAAATGTAAAATTTTCAATACACCTGGTGATTTATAAAGTACTTGAAAATACTGGTGGTTTTCACCGCCCCATATCTTTTAAACTACTCCTCATAAAAATCTAAAACTTTTTATATAAAATCGACATAGAGGTTTATATAAAACCTCTAAGAGTTATATTTTTATGTTATTATTTATTCATTATTATTGAAATTCATTTTATTTGCAAAGACCCCCAATATATCGTATATTTAAATAACAGTTGTGATGTTGTTTAAACTCTAAAAGTCTGGATTCAATATTCAAATGATTCAGAAACCTAATTAGGAAAATTTAATCTAAACACTTTTGTCATTAATTCCTTTGTTTAATTAAAAAAAAAAAAAACTGTTTTTTTTTGAAAATGCATTCTGACAAATGACTTTTTTGGGAGACAGTCGAATAATTTCGATACATTGGGGGTGTTTGAACGCAAATAAAATGAATTTCAATAATAATGAATAAATAATAACATGAAAATATAACTCTTATACGTTTGATGATTCTATATAAAAAGTTTCAGATTTTTATGAGCAGTAGTTTAAAAGATATGGGGTGGTGAAAACCACCAGTACTTTCCAGTACTTTATGAATCGCCCGATATATACGGTATACAGTAGAATATTAAATACTTAAAGTTTTGGCTTCAAACTCGCTTGATTGATAAAAATTATGTAATTTTGAAAATTGTATGAATCGACATGATTAATATTTACACAGAAATGAACCTGAAAATGTAATTATATATTAGAGTTAATTTATGTAAATACACATTAATAATTCATATTAGTAATATATATGTAAATAAAATGTGATGATTGTATGTAATACTACAAATCGCGCTAAAAATTTGTGTTAATATAAACCTTGAACTTTGTTTACGTCTTACTTCAATGCGTATATTATTTATTTTTATTTATATATTATTTCTTAATATTCTTTTTTTTTTTATGTCTTGAGTGTCGTAGTTCTCATCAGCTGAACTTGGCTACCGAACTGATAATTTATAGTATTGTTAGTTTAGTAACATGTTAAAGCAAGTGGTGTTAATGTGAGATAATGAGGAAATAACTGTTGCATTTACGATCTATGCAAACATTCAATAACAATAAACATTAAGAACATGAAATGTCAATTATCACTGAAGAGAATCTAAGATGTGAAGCTGCGTTGGTATTAGATTCTGTTTTGATAATATAAAGTTCTGGAATATCTATTTTTATAGAAGCGTGTTTAATTGTTCAATAATTATTGAAAGCAGGAAATATGATTTGGACGTAATACTCTAAATATTAATCATTGCTTTTTCTGATAACTGCTTTATTTTAGACAAATTGAACGAATGAGCGCCAAAAATTCTAGAAACTGGAAAGGATAATTAAGTTCATTGAATTTCATTTCAAATGTAAAACTCAAGTCGACTTCAGGGATCGGATTGACTAAAGAAATGCTTCTTTTTTTACAATTTCTGGTGCTTTTAAAAACGGAACTTTTGTTCAATCTCATGTTCAATAACAAGTGAAATAATGACAGAATTTCTTAGCTAAATTTTATAGCTGAAGGTCTGAAGTAAAACTAAGTTTCTTTCAAGCTTTTTATATAGAACTAACTTATCTCATGTTTCTCATTTGATGGTTCGCGGGGAAAACATTCTACTACGGGCGACTTCTTATTTTTGGAAGGGGGAGAGGTTTAGATACTGTGATACATTCTTTTTTTTTTTTTTTGGTTTTTTTGATTTTATAATTCAATCAGAAAGAGATTGTTTCGCGGTAAGAATGTAAATGGGCTGAAAAAAATCACTGAATAGAACAGGCATCAAATAGAGCTGAAGTATCACGTGACATTACGACACAAGAAAAGTCGTCCATGAGTTAATAGGCAAGTCTAACGTCAGGTAGACACACTTTCTCACTTTCTCCGTTGATGAATTACCAAGACACGCCAACATTTTTAGATCCAAGAATCCTGTTATTAGAGCAAAACATAGCTGCGGGCGATTTTCTTTTTTTTACCCAGATATTATTGATATCTGATGGGAAACACATGGAGGCTTTTCTTAGCGCCAATCGCTTCCGTCGTTTCAGTTATAGGAAAACATCGAATAATTTGTAAATTTATTTCTACATTTAATATTTAATGTTGGTTAATCTATTGGTACAGTGATACTTAAAAAGATAAAAATGTAAAACTAACTGTTTAAGAAATAGAGCAAGAATATTACAGTTGTAATGCCACCTTTTGAGAAATTCAGAACCAGAGACAGACAGACAGACAGTGGGTAAAATTAGCTATTTAACTTTCAGCTTCGCAAGAAAATTAGTTTCTGAATTATCTTGATTATCGCTTGATTTTACGCAAACTGTTTTGGTAGTTTTTGGTTTCCAGGCTTTTATTGTTAGGTCCAATAAATACCAAAAATCGTTATGAATCTAATCCTAGAAAATCAGAATCTTACATTGAGTAATTTATCTGAGAAAAAATATTAGAATTCTAAGTCTTCATACGCAAATCTTTTTTTCTGATAAAATAAGAGAGATTTCTGTGATTTGTTAAATTAAAATTTCATTCTTTTAATTTTTTATAGTAAGCGTTTATTGTTTCTTTTCTGTTTTATATTAACCCTAATATGTAATATCATATCTTGTTATATCTTCTGGTAGCTATGCTTAAATCTGCACGTTTAACAATAAATGCTGGATTAGTAAAATGGACTTCCTTATTTTCTGAATATTTTTAGTTCGCTTTTTAAAGATTAAGAAACATATTAAGAATTAATCATCACTCCAAGCTGTCTTCATTCATTTCAATTAAATTATCTCATCTTTTTTATTCATAAACAATATTTCGTCAAGGGAATTTCTAGACTTCTCAAACTTTCTTCGAAAATTAATAATACATAGATTTTAAATTTTACAAATACAAAAAACAATTTACAGACATTTTGATATGTCTATTTTGTTGTAAACAATCTATAGATATTTTGTCATAATAACAAGCTTTAAGAATCTATTTAACAATTTACGTGTTTAAATTTAAAATCTATGTATTATTAATTTTTCGAAGAAAGCTTTAGGAAGTCTAGGAATTCCCTTGACGAAATATTGTTTATAAATAATAAAAAAGACTAGATAATTTAATATTACGAATGAATTATAATAATGGATATGACTATGTAGATATTATAGAATCAGTGTACAGGTCAAAATTGTTGTTTTTATCAAGCTAAAAAATTTAAAAATAAGATTCTAAAAAAAATATTAAAAATTGTAATAGTAAAATTTGTTCAATTAAATTTCTCATAGGAAGCTGAAACGAATGAAAATTCATCTTCCATTAGTGAAATAGTCTTCTCCATTTAATTTCATGTTTTGATTTGATTCCACACTTTAATTATTTATGTTTGTATTTTGATTTCTAGCAAACCTTTGATACTGAAATAAATACTCGTTTCAATTTGCAAAATAGTTTTTTTTTAGGTATTTACAAAATCTTTAAATTAAAAAAAAAGTCATTAAAATAAACTTTATAAGTTTCGCTTATAAACGTTCCCGTAAAAATGGAGAAATAAAAGAGGAAACATTAGAATTCTCAATGGAATGCCAACTAGAAGGTAAATTAGGATCTTTACAATTTCAATGAAATGTATGTCGCTTATCATAGACAAAATAAAATAATAAAAGCAATAGAGAACTGGTGATTCATGTTTTCATTGGAATATTTAGAAGTTTAGAATATTTAGTACAACAAATATAAACATATTCTTTGTTAAAACAGTGTTTCCTGAATGTTTTCCAATCTTTTTTTTTTTTGTAGAGATTTTGTAATTAGTTCACTTAATTTTTTTTTCTTTTATAATTTTACCATCGTTTGGTTAAACTAGGCCATTCCCCGTGTACACGCGCTTGTTTTTCTATATCAAATAGAATTTGGTTAAGTAAGAATATTATATTTAAAATATTGTAACGTTTCGGCAATTATAGTTCTAATCGTCATTTTCGAATTACAAATAAACTGACGGATGGGAAATAAATAAACAATCTTGAGATTAAAAAAAAAAAAAGATTGCATTCATTATTGATGGGGGGAAGGGGAAAGACGTCGCGGACGTTTCATTGTAAAAATTATTTCTATTTTTCATTCTTAAAGGAAATTGCGCCGGACAGATAGACAGAGAAATAAAAGATTTTGTAATGTAGATTGTAGATTCGTTTTGAATATAATAAAAGTATATAAACAACAAATTGCATTTTAAACATAAAAATTAAATGGAAAAAAAAGTAAAAAATTACTAATCAATACAACGACGATTCTTTTCCTCAATGTAATGTTTATAATTAATTGTTATTCTGTCAACCAATTTATTTTTACTCGATTTTGAACTCGATTGTGACACGTGGTAAGTGGATGTGTAAGTTTATGTTTTTTTATTGCTGCGTTTTTATTGAACTAAAATTATATTTTTCGAGAACGAATCTTCCCTATTGTCTTGTATATTGCGAATTGAAGTTCATTTCAAAGCTATAAAAATAAACCTAAGTTATTACACAAATGTGTCGAAAATCTACCGTACGCAAAAATTGAACTTGGAGATGAAATTAGAAATTTACGAATTTAGCAGATCCAGAAGATAGACTATATCGATACATAAAACAACGAGTTACGCTCTTTTACATATTGTAAAACCAACTTTTTCGCATTAATGAGATAGAAAAACAATGATTAAAAGGATAATATTTATTGAACCTATTATGTTTCATTTATATTTATAATTAAGAGAAATCTAGAATTTGGAGGAAGAAAGTTTATATTTCGTCTGGATTCTGTTTTTGTTTTTTTATTTTGGAAAATTTTTAATGATTTTAATTCCAGATTTTTTTAGGCTCTATTGATGTAATTAAATATACGGAATGGCCGTAATTTCTGTGTCTCCAACTCTAGGAGGATAATTAACGGAGGAATAGAAGAACACGATGGATATTTTAGAAGAATGATGAGAAATGAGCCAGCGAGGGGCTATAACTTTTTTTTTTTTTTTTAAACACGAGTGGAAAATTCTAAGGACGGAAATAAACATTATCTTTGAACCTTTATGATAATTTTATAAGAATTATGTATTAGAATATTTGTTGGTAATAATAGAAATCAATAAATTCTATGTTGGTAATAATAGAACTTAGAAATATAATAATAAACTTAAGATTAAAAGTTAATTTTTTTTGAAAAGAAATTCATCCTCGATAAATAACTTTGCAAATTTATATTTGAAATACATTTTTTCAGTTATATTGTAGATATTTTCTTTATTGGTGTTAATATAACGATAAAAACTTAAATCTTCTGTATCACCGGTTGTACTACTTTATTTATTGAATTAGTGAAATTCTGTTATTACTTTAATTGAATGTTACTTCAAGAAAAAAAAATAAATACTTTTAAAAATAAAATGAATCTGCCTAAAAAAATTCATACACTGAAACAAAATTCGTGTATATAATAATCAAGTAAGTTATATATTTACATTATATACGATAAAACAATAAATATTCAGTATAACACTACTATTATAAAATGACCAATATCGCTCAAGGAGCAATTAATTGTGTTATATTAGTTTCTAATTTTATATAACAAAATTAATATTATATTTTTATTAGTAATTAAGAAACATTTTCAGCTTAATCGAAAAACGTTCATAATATAAATGTGAATCTAAGTTTAATATAGTCCATTTTCATTTGCTTTAACTTATTTTTCCAAGCATTTGAAAATTGAAATGACGTTGATCATATCAAATGTTATATGATACTATAAATGTTTACTTTGTGAATCTATATTTTTCCCCGAAATTTCTACAGCTTAGAACAAAATAACATTTTATTGGAAAAGATTTATCAGATATCTTTTACTTTTTCATAATTTACGATAATCCTCCAGAAAGACTCCCTGACTGAACTTCGCAGTTTTTATTAAACAACAAAAAAAATAATGAAGAACGATGGATCACTTCGTTTAGTTAATACTAATTTAACTTAACATTAATTTTCTCTTTATTTCGTAATTATATTTAGTAAAACAAAATTTTAGTTTTTTTTTTCTTAGTTGAGTGTTTTTTTTTATGCTTTTCTTCAATAAAAGTCTGATTTAAATTCAAATAAAAACACTTTATTCTTACGAGTGTATATAAGAATTTTCGATGCCCTTTCGTTAGAATGCTTTCAAAAATAAAAACATCTATAAATAATATGTAACCAGGATTTTCTAAATAATTAGAAAACAAAGGAAAATAGAAACATTAAAATAACTTGTTGGTATAACTTTACTATACTATAAATATAATTATTATAAAAAAAGACTAATTTTTATAAATAAAGCGTAAATCTTTATTTTTGTCAACAATCCTACAAACTACTAAATCGGAAACTGGTTTTCTATTTTATAGACAGGTTGACAGATTCTATAAAAATTGTTCTACAAAAATTTTTAGAATTATTCTAACTTAAATAACAAACTACGAAGTAAACCTTATTACAAAGTATCACGTATTTTTTGTCAAGGAATTAACAATCAACGAACAAAACCAACGAATATTTTGAAAGCAATATATCAAAGAAAGAATTTTAATTTCTCATATCGCATCGTTAATATTGATATCTTATATCAAAAATTTATATTTTATTTTCACAAAAATGCTTTTTTCTTTTCTTTCTAGATGGGAATTGAATTTTTTTTTGTGCTTATACTATATTTAAATCGCATTCTTTGTGATCTATATGTTTTGTATTCGAATTTTATTCCATTAAATAACGCGGAAATTATTATAAAGTTTGATTCAATCTGAAATCAAATATGAAATCTACGTTTCAGAAAATAGTATTAAGTTGTTAGATTATGACACTTTTTCTTTTTCTTTTTTTGCTCTTTGTTCAGTTTGACTTAAATATTTTGACCCACATTCTTTTATTTAAAATTCGTGATCAAAACCTCCTTTCGGTCTTACCTTGTGCTAATTGTAGTGACTGGCCTTGATAGAGGTTTTCAAATTACGTATTTTCCTTTGTAATCGGAGTTCAAAAAAATTGTTATTAAAACATCATTAAAAGTAATTAACTGATAATTATCAAAGCTGTTTTTATCTCTTTCTTTTTACGTCATAATAAAAAGAGAAGTTTGATCTAATTTCTTTTTTTTTTTTTTTGATATGAAGTCATCAATAATGTTTACGTAAAGCAACCCCCAATCCATGAGGGTAACTTTCCTGCAGTACCTTCTGACATTGCAGAAGAAATATCCTGCGTAGATTCAGATCAATGCTTTCGATAGAAAATTTCTTGAATTATAAGGAAATTGCTTTTGAATGTTCTATACCGATGATTGCAAAAATAAAAAAAAGTGGTTAAAAGGATTTTTTTTTTTGTTTTTACTCCGCAAATTTACGAATTTTGAGACACTAAATTAAAATTTCATAAGAAATGTTAAAATAAGATGCTAAGGTCAGTTCTATTTATAATACAAAAAAAATCAGATCAAATATTAAAATAAATAATAATAATTTCCTCTAATTGATTGAGACATTTTTATTTTCAAAACTTTTTATTGAACAAATGTGGAGAAAAATTGCGGTTATTTTTTTAAAAATTTTTTTAAGGAAAGTTTTACTTTTAAGCAAATTATAATATTCGTGATACGTAAAATAAAATTTTAAATAACGTTGTTTTGAATAAGGTTTCTTAACTACCGATTTTTTTCATGTAGAAATATGTCATTTTCAGTTAAATTTAGTCTTGAAATTAAACTACACCTTTAGATTTAGCTTTTACTGAGTTATTATAAAAATTACCTAAAAACTTTAATTTTCCATTCGACCAAAGGCGGTAATAAATATGAAGAACAATTTATTAATAATATGTTTTCTATTTTACAAAGAGGTAAAGTAGTGGAATAACTACTTCGCTACGAAAATAAAATAGAAGAAAAAAACACTAATCAGAGGATTATTAGAAATTTGATAAAACTGAGACAATAATCAAAAAACAGTTTTTGAATTCTTATTGAGAATCTTCGGATATCCTATCACTACATTTGAAGTCTTACTGATATCAAATTCTTATTTCGATTTTTCCAAATATAGTTAATTAGAAACATAAAAATAAAAAGTCGAATCATATAATAATTTTTGGAACATAACAGTTAATCCTTTCAAGTTTTATTTCCAAATAAATTAATCTAATTCCTTACAATATCTGCATTCTATTAAAAAGATTTGTACAATTCTACATTTTAACAAAAATTATAAATAACGAAATTTAGAACTGCTAAAAAAAAAATACCGAAACGAACAAGTTATTTTCCAAGTGAAATGTTTTTGAATAACCCCATTTACTTCCAAATTCTAATATTTCATGTATTTATTTTGAAAAACCTTTTTCTGTCACCCTGTTTTGATAAATTGCTAAATTTTAATAAAGCAATTTTCAGACACATCTAATTTGAACGCAAGTTTCGAACAATGATATTTTTTTTTCTTCCGACTGAGAGATTGGCAAAAGTCATCTATTCGTAGCGAAGGTTAAATTCAAGGCGGATTCCAATCCTTACAAGTTTTCAATTCGATATAAAAAGCCGAAATCATTAACAAATAAACGAAAGCGTGCATTGAAAGCGAACAGTTTTATTTATCAGAAATACTTTTAAGATAGAAAAAAGTAAAATTAATATTGTATGATGGAGCTGAGAGTAAATAAAAAATGATAAAAATTCATTGAGAAGAAATGAAAATAATAATAATTATTATTATCTATTATCTTAGATATAGCAACAGTTTTAACGCTTTGACTTATGTGGACTCGCTAACATAGACACTTTTTATCCTTTTCTAAGAGTTTTTAGTTAATAATAAAAAAATTAATAAAAAATATGTGAATATTATCAGATTTCTATTGTTTTTAATTCTCACATTCCAATGTTGAACTTAAAATAACGACAATGATAATAAAAGATAAAACTAACAAAAATTGAAAATAAAAACAAGTTGTAGTTCTAGTTTGTAGAATTTATTTCTTATTTTCGTTCAGGAGGATTTAAATTTAACTGAAATTAGTTTTCAGGTTTAATGACTTCGATTGAAGAATTCGAAAGAAATGGGAAATGATTTATAAGTATATTCTTACAAACTTCGGTTTTACAGAATTGGAGATAAATTGATAAATGGAATTTCATCAGTAAAACGAAATTTAAAAAAACATTCTGCTCAAAAAGATCGACAATTTCTATTCTAGGATGTGTGTGAATGCAACAGGTCTATAAGGAAAACTTTCTCTCTTACCTTAATTGCTGGAACTGCCTTGCCTCAGGTGGTTGCGAGGAAATACTCTGACTTGTTACAGGATGAAGAAAAGAAAAAGAGGAAAGAGACACGAAGAGGGAAGAGAGGTTTTTTTTTTTTATGTTTTAAGTCGAAGAAAACAGTTTGAAATAGAGGAGAAGTTTATCGGATGGGAAAATTGTTGAGGAAGAATCGTTATTCCTTAGCTGTGAGAAAACAGTATAAGAAAGAAGTCTTGGAAAAAGAGGAAGTGCCTTTTGTTCTGTGGATTTTTTTTTCTGATGCGTGGTGTCGTCTGGAGGACCTGTGAATGGAGGAGGTGTCGACTTGTCTCTGGCCTGCTCGCTCTCCTTCTCACTGCTGATCTGCACGTGCTCCCGGCCAGCATCCGCCGAGCATGCGCTGTGAGAGGCGCGTCCGCGTGCTCAGCATTGTTACGGAGATAATCACTCCTCCCACATCATTCCAACTTCGTCGCTCAAGCGAAGACGCAAACTTTTAATAAGGGGAGGGAAAAAAAAAAAGAGGGCGATGGTTTAATATAAGGCTTAATGGTACAGGAGGATCACTAATAATGCCGTTCCGAACATCATTGACTTATTTAAATTATATTTCGTATAGTATTATTTAGAAAGTTATTTAGAAAGTTAAATACTAACAACTTCTGGAAATTATAAAATGTCTACTTGAAATTAATTTATTCATTTGGAAAACTAGAAAATAATGCGAAATTATTAAAATTATAGAAGAAATGTCAAATCATCCTCTAAAGAAGTCATAAATTTATAAATTTTCACGAAGTCACAGAAATAAAAACATACATTACATTATATTTAACGATGTATATATATAATTTTAGAATACTTCAGCAGGATAAGAGTCATGTTTTTCTATGTAGTTTTCAACAAGAAGACTACGACGTGTAATTCAGTTCTCAAAAAGAATCGTGGATTACAAGTCAATAAAAATAATTTCTCTTTTACTGAAATTACCTCAGTATTGAATATTTTTTATGAAGTATTACAATTAATAATTAAAAGTAAAATTAAGCCAGTTAATAGTCAAGGTGCCGATCTGCCACGTGACCGATACATCGAACCTGGGTTCGAATTCCGAAGGGGCATGGATGATTTGTTTATTTCTTGTGTTGTATCTGCTTCTTTTCGTTCCTTCCGTCTGACGTCTACGGCGTATTATACTTGATTTCTACAGTTTGTACGAGCTCCTACAGTAGGTCTAAGGCTGTGGTACTCATGGTCCTATTTAGAATAAAAAATAATAAAAAAAATAGTTAATAAGGAAAATTGAAATACATAACTATTAAATAATAATAATTATTGCATTTCTTTGTAGTAATTTGTTGTATCAGTCATCAAACTGTCATTTTCACTATAATTACTGATTCAGTAGAATAACCTTATTTTATAAAATATTACATTTTTATAAAAAAAAATAAATAAAGAAAACTATTTTCTAAAGATTTGTTTCGACTGCCTTCGCTAACTTTTGGTTTAAAAATAATTTTTTTAGTTTAAACTTTTCTTTGTCCTTTCTCTTCGTTTTTTTTTTTATTTCATTTTTATTTTATAAATTTGTTGAAGTTTTTAGTGTATGTTCCTAAAGTGTGGATCTCCTGAAATTGATCGGTGTGAGTTTATATAAAACCCTCTAATTACTTTTAACTGATGAATGGGTTTTCTTTAAATTTGACATGGACATTTACAAAAGAGACGGCTTCACTGTTGTATTTGTAAATTTTTGCATCAAAGTTCATTAAGCAAGAAGGTGAAAGTGACAAAGATTTCGATAGACAGCGTTAGAAGTGAAACAGGGAATTTCTATCCATTGTTTGTGAACATTTTCTAAAATTCATTTATTAGTATATATAAAACACAGAAAAATATAATAATAATAATAATAATAATAATAATAATAATGAACTGGCAGCTGTGATACACATTGTTTTGTAGTGTCCTATAATAATAATAATAATAATCACAAAATCACTTATGCACAACTGCAGAAGGCTGTGGTACTCAACACTACACGCATAGTTAGGAAATTTTTGGACACAAGCACACATCCCTAATCATTCTTGCACACATCTTTACACTTGGCAGTATGTGCTTTGGTCCTTGACCCGCCATATTGTTTTTGCTGGGGAAACCCAAGGTTTGAAACATACAAACATAATAATAATAATAATAATTTTTTTTTTTTTATTTTTCTTTTTTTTTTTAAATGTTGATTGCAAAAGAAAAAGTCTCATCGTGCTCGTAAATTGCAATTCTGACGAATTTAAGACAGCTTTGTCTGAATCGAATTAACTTTAATCGAATAAAAGCCCGCGCAAATTAGTGGATTAATAAATGAATTTTAGAATATATATAAAGAAAGTAGGTTTTAAGATCTTTCAAAAACTTTTTCATATTTTATTTTTAATTTATGTAGCTTTATTACTGTTTTACTGTATATAATTATTCATAAAATATAATATTATTATTTATATAATAATTTATTTAATAATATAGTAATTCTCTTTATGTAGTAGCATTGGAATATTTTCCAACCTTCCCGACTGTTCTCAAGGTCCTCTAGAATTTTTGTGATTTTTTTTTTTAATTTGTAATATTGAATAACTAAAACACCTAGAAAACAAACCACAATCCATTTTTTTAGTTCTTTTGATGAATTCACAGAAACCCACACTGCGTTTAATGATATTAATTAAAAATAATCAAAAATGTCTATCGAATCAATTTGAATAGATCGGGGTTATCTTTCGCGCTCATTCACAACTGAATTAATTACGTTTCGGCTCAAAGATAATAAACCATCTTAGAACTGCAACGTAATAAATCTTCATAAAAAATGTTTGTCTCGCATATGCTTTTATTTTTGTTTTTAAGACAAGCACTTCCTATGTAGAACAATATTATTGTCGTACAAATATTGTCATGTAAAATTCAAATGTATTATTCATGCAAAAAAAAATGTTGTAAATTTTTTTTGACTATGATCTTTACAAATTTTTTGACTCAACATCATTAGAGATCTATTGTACTACATCTTATCAATTTCTTCTTTATCGGATAAATACCTTTTTTGCTTCCGAAACTTGAAATAATAATAAATGTAAAAATATTAAGACTTTTATCATTTGCCATTCAAAGCATCCTATTCATGCTGACGAACTGAATACTTCAGAATTTGAATCGAGTCACCGTGATCCTCAAATTAAATCTTCTTTTACAATGTATGGTTTTTAATCATAAGTTTGCTACTAAAAAAGTTACTTTTTGTTTATTTATAGAATTTCGAATAGTATTACAAAACTAAGTCTGTAATTATACCTTAATTATTAATAACACTGATCAACAGTCAATTTGTTATATTAAATTCGTTTTTTTTTAAATAATTTTTTGATTATGATTCAGGAATTCAATTAGAATTATTCATCTTATATGTTTATATTATGTATATGTCTTTCGATTCGCTTATTCTATAAGTTAGAAGAATAAATATCAGATTATGCTGTGTTTAAACTTTCTATTCTCAACCCTTTTTTATCAAGTGTATTATCTGTATTTCTGCCACCCACTCCTCTCCGTTTAGTAACCTGTTCAATATTGTTGCAAAATAAAATCATTCATAAATCGTTGATTGATAAAAACAATTCCTTAGAAATTTGATATTTTTCATTTATCAATTTTGAGAGAATTTGAGAGAACCATGTGAAAGAACAACTGTATAATTTTAATACATACTTATCTGTCATATTGTCATAGAGTAAAGAAGTTTTTCCACAAAGGATGATTTGTTAATGGATTTATTTGCATATAACTATACAATTTTTTTTATCTGTTTGAAATCTATAACGGCTGGGCTAATTTTCTTGAAATGACATTTTGCTTTATTTACTTAAATAACATTTATTTAATCAAGTAGTTACTTGATTTTACTTTATTTTACTTACTCGATTTTAACTCCTAAAATTAAAGTCTGTATAAGTAAGTAAAATATTTAATCGCTTATGCTGGCGAGTGGAAGTGTTGTTTGTTTTAGGACGAATGATACACATGTAATTCTAGGATATTGTTAAAATCCGTATTTTTAAGTTTGGATGTCAAAAAATCTTTATAGCAAGCTGTATTTCATTAATGTTACATTTACATTTTCGATTGTGCTTTTGTATTAATATTGTATGTAGTATCCTCAGAGTAAACAAATACGACTTGAATTAAATATTAATATTGTCGATTACTCAGAAAGTGCGATGCTTAGAGCAGCGTTTTCTTAGGAATATTTAATAACTCAATATCGTCATTTAATTAAAAATGTAAGGATACTTGACAAGATATTGTTACAATGATTATCTTTTCCTATATTTGAAGAAATTCCTAGAAGACCGAAATATATCTGTTACATTTCTGTTAAAAATAAAACATTTCATAAAATTCTAATAAATAACTTTGCTAATAATAGTTTATCATCACTGGCTTGCCAATCGAAAAAGTTCCTTCCCTGCAGTTCAATTATCTATTTATCGCGTATTTAAAAAAGGTTTAAATGTCAAACAACTTCGTCTCTCCCTATCCTAATCGCGTCGATAGTGTGGAAAAAAAAACACAACAAATAAAAACTTTTTGTTTCTAGTAAACATTTTTCTTTAATCTTCCAGAACCTTCTCCTCCACTAAGGGAATTCAATTATTTCCTAAACTTTCATTTTTTTTATCATTTTAAGTTTGTAGGAAACTAATATCTTAAAAGATTTGATATTTATTTTATTAGTTTTTTATTGTTTTTGCATAAAACAAAATGTTGTTGTCGTGAGAACTTTAAAACATCTGGTAGTACTAATTTGTGTTTATTTATTACGATCCCACCCCTTTACAGAGATTCATGTAGGGATAGTTTTAGGTTCCTGTGGCTCCGATTTTAACCAAAATTAACATGGAGATTCAATCTGGTAACATACGCCTAAAGAATATCAGAGTATAATCGGGATTATTAAGTTTTTAGTCTTTTGTCAGAGCTTTTTACCTATTGTTCGAATAGGTACCGAAATCAGTAAGAATTTTGTAGCAACCTAAAATTACGCTAAAATTTGAGCTTCCTAGCAAGCATAGTTTTTGTGGTATGATGATCACAGACAGGCGGACGACGAAGAAGTTGGACGAACAAAAGTATTTTGTCTGAAACATGCTTGTTCTCTGTAGTACATATTAAGCACGTTACAAATGTTAATCAACTACTGTACCACGGCAGTTCAAGAATTGTATATGGGCATGGTATTGATTAACGTTAAGAAGAATTGTATAATGTGGTTGAAAAAAACTAATAGTTACTGATTTTTTTCTCGCGTTTCAGTGGAAGAAAAAATTTGAAAGAACACAAGCGGGAATTGGTAGAGTCCGTCCGCTCCTCCAAATCCCAAAAATATGTAGGCATTCTTTTTTGTGGTCCATTTAAAGGGATTTGGCTAAAAAGAAATTTTGAAAAAGGTCCCAGTTGACAACGTGATTTTTGAATGTTTGAATTCGATTTTCCCCAAAACGGTAATAGTAGGCTTCGTACTTTTGACGCCATTGGATAGATCTTGGCTAGTACTTTGTATAAATGTAAAAAGTTTTGACCCAATATCCCTGTTTCGCCTATTTTTAGAAATGGTCACTAGGTCAGGTGCCCAAAATGGCTAAGTCGAGAGTGTGCCCAGACTCAATTTTGCCACGTATTGTTAGATCCTATAGGAAGCTACTTGAAAAACGATTTTAAAAAAAATCGTTCTGGTGCAACTTGGTATAAAAGGAAAAACGTGTTTTAGAAACAATTTGGTTTTTAGGTCACGTAATGGATGATTTTACACATTATAAGTAACGTTGATTGCTATACTATATATAAGCTTTCGTTTGACACCAGTCTGAAAAAAATTGTCGAGTTTTTGGCTTAATTGATGTTTTTGCCATTTTGATCATTTAAGCAACTTTTGCAAATACTGTCACCAGTTCAGTTGTTTTCTACTCGTTGAGATCCAGATTTTCATTCTAATATTTAACATCGTCTTATCAGTATACTTAATTTGAAACAGTTTGTGATTTCAAAACAGACATTTTTTAATGTAAAAACTTGTTTATTTCAAAAAGTCAAACATAGAACACTTGATTATATATAAAGGAATCATACGTTGCTTCAGTTCATTTAAATGTCATCATAAATGTCCACCATTACACTCAACAGCTCAGCAGCCTAATAGCTTCCTCTATCAAAGGATGATTAGAATTAAAATCCATTAATCCACCTGAAAATGTAAGTTTTCTATATACGTATTTGGTATAGTATTTGTTGTTGTTGTTCAGATCTTAAAATTTTCATAATTGCTGTAATAAAGAACCCCATTAATAAAACTATAGTTTTAGCTTCTTCACAATTAATTAAGAAAGAACAAATAAAAATTATGATAAACAACAATGGGTGAGACCAAATTATTTACCAAGTGACATCCTGGAACAGCTGTTTCACGCTTTTTGGCGATCGTCAGCCGGGAGCAATCACGAGTAAAACAACAAGATCTCAGTACTGAGGCTAATACGAATGATCATGGGAAGCGCAGTGGTGCCTCAAGAGAAAAATGAACAATAAAAAAAAAAAATTCCGATGATCAAAAAGTATAATATATTTATTATTATTAAATAATTATCCATTAACTCTTATGTTGAAAATAATACAGCAATTAGGTCTTTCAAAAAAGTTAATAAAAACATTGCTTATAATAACATTTTTATCATTCCTTATTATGCCACAATATCAGAAAAAATTGTCTCCAAATTAAGAAAATATAAATTCAAGATCATTTTAAAACAGTCTGTTAACAAAATTTTATCTGTATTGTCAAGATTTAAAGATAGACTTGAAAAAAAATCATGGTACGAAATAGTTTGTACGGAATAGTTTGCAATACTTGTAAAAAATCATATATTGGTATAATGCAACAATTATTATACAAAAGGATTTTACAGCATAAAAACGAAACCAATAAATCGGATTTGATAGAACACCTACAAAATTTTTCGAATCATGAAATTTATTGGAATTAGATTAAAATTTTAAATAAAGCAACAATACTAAAAAACTACAAATAACAGAAGTCTTACACATTCAAAAATGTAATGATTAACTCGAAAACATGAAACTTCTTCGTTAACTAATATTTTTACTGTTAAGTGATTGAGTTTTATTTTTATCTGGTTGGTTTATTATTGTATTAATGTATTGTTATTGTAATTTATTGTTAAAAATTTTGATATGTGATATTGATATCATGTTTTTTTGCTGATAGTTAAAATGTTGTACTTTTCCTTTATTAATTTTCCAAATTATAATTTTTTTTGAAAATGGGTAACAAAAATATTACAAAACGTGTAAGAGTTAAATTTAATAAACATTTCTCCCATGAAAATATCTATTATGTAGAAATTATATGATGGGATTTTTTTTTCAGTATTTAAGCTTGAAACATACAAACACCAAATGAACAAGTTCCTTTATGCAAGATCTCCCTTATTTTCACTTTCCACGTTTTTCTGGCATTTGTTTCTGTAACTACTTTGAGTGTATTTCCTCAAAAGAAGGATGTAATTCATATTAATCTATGTTAGTGAAAAACGTGCATATGGTCTGTGATTTCGCTGCTTAAGATTAACCTATCTAATTACCAGTGGCATAAAAAGTTTCAATTTATCAACAGTAATAATCAAATAGCACAACACTGCACAAGCGTTATTAATTTTGTTTAAAATAAATTGAATTTTTTTCTTCTTTTCTTTTTTCTTTTGAGACGCGATGGGAGGAGCTATTAGGATTCCCGTGTCCATATGTGTGCAACGCCCTCCACTGCCCAGGGGAGTTGGAACCCCATGAGTCGTAGCTCATTGGACTCCCCATGGCCTTGAGATTTGGTGGAAAATCCGACTTTGGTCCAAGCTACTGCTGGTTTTAAGTGACCGCTGAGGGGTCAGGGAAGTAGTGGTAACTGTAGAAAATTAAAGTCTCTGTATACTATGTTGATAAACCAATGAATGTGATATCTTCAACCCAATGTGATCACTTGCGTCCCAACGCGACCATTCGTAGTCACCCGAATGTTACAAATTGGTACAAATTGTACGAGGTCGCTTGGTTTAGATTTACTACAAGACTGTGAATTGACTTGTTTTGTTTTTATTTTACATAAATACACACATAAAAGAAGGAACCTCCTCTTAATATTCAAGGGTTTCTTTTTATATTAAACAAATGACAAGTGGATCACTTTTCTAATAAGTAAACAGATTTGAAATGTTATATAAAACATTGTGTGTAGGGATTGATGAAAGATGTAATGTAAAATCAATGTTTTAGAAAGAAAAAAAAAGCAATATAGGAAAATGATACCTGTTAATGGAAATACGTTTGATATTTGTACTTTATATATTCATTATTATTAGAATTATTTCATGACCGTATGTTAAAAATGAATAATATAAAATTAAGAAAATAAATGTGTTGTTGTGCTGATTTTTTACCAGCGTCCTTCTACAAAATGAAAAATGAAAGTTTCTTTTTAGGGCCAAGAAAAATACAATTTACTGTTTGCTTAATGTGATGAAGAATTTTAAGTTAAGTTTTGAATTTTGAGTACAATATTTTTTGAGATTTTCTACTTTTGTCAGAAGAGCTATCAAGAGGTTTAGCTTTCGGAATCTGGGAATAAATTGTCACTGATCTCTTTTATCGATAAATTCAGGTTTGGTTTTGCGAAGGCATTGAACGGAATGAGATTGTGGAAGATTGCTATAATAATTTATCTTGGCGATCATTGCATCTGTTAGCACAAGATGCTGAAATTAATGAAAATGCAAGAGAAAAAGGGGTTAAAATAAACATACACTGTCCGCCCACTTTATTAGGTACACCTACCTAGTAGCGTGTTGGACCTCCTTTAGCTCTCAAAACTGCCTGAATTCGCCGAGGCATGGATTCCACAAGATGCTGAAAACGTTGTTGAGGTATTGTGTACCATGCAGACATGAGTGTGTCACGCAGTTCCTGAAGATTTGATGGAGGTGTAGGCCTGGAGCGAACAGCCTGTTCCAGATTATTCTACAAATTTTCAATCGGGCTGAGATCCGGGGACTGAGCAGGCCACTGCAGCAAGGAAAAGTCAACGTCCTGTTCCTCAAACCATCCCACAGTGATGCGGGCTTTCTGCACCGGTGCATTATCCTGCTCGAAGTAGTTATCTAAATCTTCTTGAAAATTGGCGTGCACATTTACAAGCAAGAGATGATCTAACTTCTTGTATTGGAAATTTGGCTCGGGAAGATAACACAGATTCCAACAGAAAATCATTATAAATGAACCAATGAATTTCTATCACTTTTAAAATGCATATTAATCCTGCATTAGAATATTAATGCAGTAATAATATTTAGTATTACTACATTTGCTCGTGCAAATGCTTGAAAATCAGTGCATTGCAGTAACTTAAGTAAATATTTGTGGAGTTAATTCATTTTCCTTAATAGTGAGAGAAACTAAATTTAAGAATTTAATTTTAGACTCTCAAGTTGCAATTTAATATACGGACTTTTAAAACTTTGTTAAAAATTTGTACGGAGTCTATAAGAAGGTTGCTTTATTAAATGAATTAAGAACAAATTGAAACTTCAGTATTTCGTAATCAAACTGTTGTTGTTGTTGTTGTTTGTTTTAAGTTTCTGTGTTAAGAGTATTAGAAAACAAAAATCAAATTTATAATCTGTAGAGTACTGTTTGTTTCACTATTAAAAAAATATTGAAATTGGAAGATAAGATGAATTAAACAACCATTAAATATCATGAAATATTGCGTGAAAAGATAGCTGAGATTCGAACCATTTATGATGTCATCTTCATCATTTTTCTCTGGAAATAATTTGAATGCATTCATTGTTTTCTTTTATATTTAAAATGTTTAAGTCCCTAATCGAATTGTATTTACTTTAAACATATAAACTTCGGAGAGAAGAAAGAGCTTAAAAAATAAATACAAGTGATGATCAATCAAAATTCCCGTTGAGTCACAAATAAATTGTCTTCCATTTCTTGAGTGATTCAATTCTATTAGCGAAGAGTATTTCCGTTTTTTTTTTAGTTCAGAGAATGACGGAAGATTGGAATGGAAATGGAATTATAAGAAATAACTTTTGACTGTTTATTAATTATTATTGACTATATTTATTTTTATTCTTCTTAAGGAAAAAATTATTAGGCCTAAATAATAAGAGTATTTTAATGCGATTAAAAAAGATTATTTTAACTTGTTTGTTTCTCGTTTTTATTTGGTTTATTATTTTTTTTTTACGAGTTCTGTGACGTCAGCAGCATGGCTTCTGTCTACGGAATGGAGATGTCTGGTTCGATTCCCGAGAGTAGTGGGCGATTTTTTTTTTTTTCAGGTTATTTCTCCTCCACGGAGTCCTAAGGCACACTCACACTTATGTCTAATGAATATCGGTTTCTTTCTGGAAAATTTATTATTATTTTCCATCCCTGTTGTTTCAATTTTGATGAGATCCACATCCAACAAAATCTTTTTTGATCTTATCCAAATGTTTATTAAACAAATTTTCGGTGGAGCAGAGAGAAAAGGCTTTCCTTATTCTCATGTTAATCAGATTAGTTTTAGCTGACAGAGGAATAGCTAAGGAAAACAAAGTAGTATTAATTCCAGAAGTAGATTTAGAGTAAGTTTCAGTAATGATATAATTATTATTTATTTTGATCAACACATCTAAAAAAGGCAAACAGCCATCCTTATGTTTCTCAAGAGTGAATTGTATATCATTATCAATTGAATTAAACTGATCCAATATAATCTCTTCTGTATCATCCACCGCAATTATAAAAATATCATCAACACATCTCTGATAAAAATATGTTGAGTTGTCAAAGAGAATGAAATTCAAATACTCCAAATACTGCATAGAAATTTCAGCTAGAATCATCGATGACACAAGCCCCATAAACAATCCACAATATTGTAATACAATAACACATTAGCTAAAAAGAACTGATTGGCAAACAAAAATTCAATCAAATAAATCAAATCCTGCTTTTGTTTTGAGTCGTAATCGCCATAATAAAAATCCAAAACCTTTATAGTAATCTGTTAGTAATGGAGGTAAAAAGATCGTTTGCATCTATCGAAAATAGAGTGCTTTTTCTTTTTCTTTTTACCGATTTCAAATTTTCACGAAAGTCCCCGCCATTTTTTACAAAGCCTATGGAACTATTCTTAAATTTCTGTAATTTTTCAGCTACCATCTTTGAAATCCTTAAAATTAAGGATCTAGCATAATTAATAATAGGCCTAGTAGGAAACCTTTTGTTTTGATCCTTAGGTTTGTGAATTTTCGGTAAGATTCTAATATTGGGGACATAATATTCTTCGCCTAATATTTCTTTTTCAATTTTTTGCTTATCCAAATCCATCTTTTTAACTAAAAGCCGTACACTCTTTCTAATATTTTTTTGGGTTTGCTCCAAATTACAATCCAAAAGTCTATAAATTTCTTATTATTGATGTGAGAGTCAATCATATCCTTATAATCTCTAGTGTTTAAAACCACCGTTTTACCACCTTTATCAGACGGTACAATAGTGATATCTGTATTTTTATATAAATTCTTACATGCTTTAACCTCCAAAGGTGATAAATTACTTTCTTGATGCTGACCCCTATCCTGCATTTAATAATGTACCTAACTGCCTACGAATATTGGTTTTTTTGAACATTAAACTGCAACTTGGATAATTCGAACTTCTTTAATTCGAAATCGATTTCTCTTAGTCCCTTGAATGTCTTATTAAATCAATATTAAAAAAACGTGGATAATTTGAAGTTCAACTTCCTTAATTCGAAGTTTTTTATAAAAAATTTCGAACTATAACGACTTTTCGGCGTTTCATCGTTAAGAAATTCGACACGTGACAACTGAAATCCCCTTCCCGCCACCGTTCGACACGTGACGCCATTGGACACGTGACGCTTCAGACGCCATTCGAGCTTCCTGCTGTCAGTGTCACCATGTCTTTCAGTAAACCACGCGTGTACAAGAATTTAACGTTCGCTGAAAAGATCGCCGTCATTCGCGAGGTGGAAACGGGTGTGAAAAAGAAATGCCAAATCGCCAACGAGTACGGGATAGCGCCGAATTTCGTCGGTACATTGAAGGACAAACCAACGTAAGTGAAGCTGTTTTCCGTTCACTAAACATGCTTGATGATTTTGCTAACCTTAAGCGACTGAATTCTACAAAACAATCAGACATTGCACAATTTTTTTGAAAAACTATAATTTACTGTATTGAATGTAATATGTACTGTAGTTTACGTTATATAAATTTATTTTGTTTACATACATATAGTGTTTAAGTCTTTCATATCATGATCTTTCTGAATAAATATTACTTATTGACAGAATAATCTTTTCAAGCATTCAGTGGACCTGAAATTAAAGTTAAAAGATGTAACTTCTTTAATTCGAAGTCTTGGATAATTCGAAGTTTTGTAGTGTTCCACTTCAGCTTCGAATTATCCAAGTTGCACTGTACTAATTTTACTCTTAAGCCCATTGCACATGGATCCGAAAATCGGATGGTCGGATCCACGAATCGAACGTATTCTCTTTCACAAGTCCATGAAACTCTCTCCGACGTCGTCTGTGCGACATGTACCATTCATTCTATTCGTTCGTATAGGCGACGTTTCGTGGTCATGTGAAAGAGAATACATCCGATTCGTGGATCCGACCGTCCGATTTTCGGATTCATATGCAGTGGGCTTTACTCAATGCTACTTCCGAAATAGCCACCATTCTATGTGCATTCTTAGGAAACCCTAATAAATTAAACTTTAGCCCCTTGTTCAGAACTTTTTGCTCCGATTGGTGATCCGATTCATTAATAACAGAGGATTCCTTTTGAATGGGAAATTCCCATTTCTCCAGTGATTTTTAATATGACGTTCCGTTATAATTTCCGATGTTTTTATGGCTTTTTTGCCCCTGAACATGAAACCAAAAAATAATTACTAATATATAAAGAACGTTCCAATTGTGCCGAAATTTTACCCAATTTTTCCGTTAGGATCTTTTTCTTTTTATAATTATCTATTAATCTCAAGTTCAAATAATGCCTTTGTATTTTTTTAATATATTTTCCTATCATTTTTTCATTATCAAAAGGAATCCTTATTCTTAAATGTTTAATTGGTGATATAGGTTTATTATTTTGTATTTAACCAGAACCTTTAAGAATTTTAATGTGCTTGATGATGAATCTCATGAGGATTCGAAAGACTCCACTGTTGTATATGTGTTTATTTTAATTGACTGTGTGTTTTATATATTTTTTAATTGTAAATAACTTTTTACACAAGTAAAATTCTTATGTTTTGTTTCAATTCTTTGTTCGACCAAAACCTATTGTTTCAGGACTCAGTAACAAGAGTTTGCTCGTTGTTACTACGATGAATAGAACTCATCTGTCCTAAACATAATCAAACAAGATATGGAAAGCGATTAGTAAACCAATCACAGTGCTGCGCAACGTCTTCTGATAAGTGAATATACTGTAATTGATATTGCTTTAATTTTCCTTATTATTTTAAATGAGTTTGTTGCGAATGAAAAGGCGCAATTGTTGCAATTATTGTGATTGTTGTGATTGTTGTAGAACTGTATTATCAATGTGATTGTTGTGCATGCAAAAGACGCAATTGTTGCGATTGTTGTGGTTGTTGCTAATGAGATTTTAATGATACTCGTCCACAGAGAGACAAAACGGGAATATTAATCTCCTGATTACTAATGATGGATATGATGATGATGAATAAAAAAGAATTTCATCATTTCCTCATATTATTAGATACCTAAAACTTTTCTCAAAGTACTTTCAAACTTTATTGTGTTTTAGATTTCGATTGACCACTGGTAAGTAGCTACTAATTTCGAGTGCTTTCTCTACATTAGGGTCGCTGCATCAAGTAGTAATGATAATGCAAGCAAAGAATATATTATTGTCATTATTGGTCACCTAATAGTTTAGCTGCATAGAAAGCTGGATCGGACTCAACTAAATGTTTAAAATAATAGCATTTCTAACCTTCAGTATTTTTTTTTTAAATTAAAAAAAAACAGTTGTCTTCGAATCATAAAGGTTTTCTTTTTTATTCACATTGATGTCAGTTACGGGAAAGTTATCAAAAAAGCATTGTTATTGATGATTATCTCGTTGATGCCAAGCGAGTAAGAAAGATCTTCAACACTACACCATGGGTAAATTTATGTATTTTATTGTTTCATACATTTCGGGAAGCTGAAATACTTATCTGTCCTTGTTTAACTTCAAAACTATTAAAACTGTATCACAGTTTTTTTCACAGCTGAACCTTTTTCACAGCTTAATAACATCGCAACTTTCAGGTCGATCGTTTGTTTGAGACATTATTCTTACAGGAGAAGGATTCCATTTCCTACTCTAATTTGGAAAATGTGGAAATTACAGAGAATTGAAATAAGTTTTTATCCAATTATCCCAATAAATTATGAATAAAGAAGGATTTTCTTTATAATAATTTTAAGATATTAGTATCCCTTCTTCATTCTTCTGCATTCACGTTGACTGCTGTTAATTTGCTTCTCAATTACTATATTCGTTGGAAAGGAGACATAATTTTGTTCTAATTGTAGACAGCTTTTTCAAATAACACCCAATTTATCATGGGAACATTTAATTGGCAAGTATGGGATGAATCGCTAAAATCAACTGGAAGAAAATAATAAAATTTGCGACTGAATAAAAAAGAAAGAAAAAAAAAAGAGAGTATGGTGTTATTTATTATTTATTTTTATTATTATACTATTTGTTCCATAAAGTTGAGACTTTAGAAGATTTGCAAAGAATTTTTATGATTTTGTGACGAGGAAGGAACAAAATTCACCATTTCCGTTCTTGAAGCCGAAAGTGAAAGTTTGAATCTGAGTTCCTATTAGTTCATTCGTCTTTACTCAGTTGATCTTTGTTTTTCGGTTATTCTCAAATTTACAAATAGATTCTTCATATTTTCTATCTTCTCTATTTCTTTTTGGTCAAGAAGGCAATGGTATATATTTTTTCTTTTTTTCATTGAATTTCAACTATTAGCTTAAATGTCAGAAAAGCAACCCTTTGATTTCAGTTGTCAGCTGTAGCTTGATTGGTATGTTCTCGGACTCATATGCTGAAGGTTGTCGGTTCGAATCCGAATATATTGTGTTGTTTTTTTCTCTTAATATTATTGGTTTTTTTTTTACTTTTCCTTACGTTAATGTACTTCGTTTTATTTATTATTATTTTTAAATTTTTTAGTATTATTATGGGCCTCCATGATATTTATGCTTTAGCACAAAATTATATTCACTTGTTTTTTTGACATGTTTATCAAGCAGGAATGCCAACTATATCTTATTTTTTTTTTGTCTAGGACTGCAAATATAACAGATAATTTATTTTTATCTTTGCCTTTAGCAGTATTTGCATACAAAAAAGTATTATCAACATCTGAATCCATTTCTACGAACATTCGTTTGTCACCGTTAGGTCTATTCTAGTTGGAACTTTATTTTTCTGACATATTTGGGATGTGATTGTTTTCGTAGTGGAAAAAACCTCTCTTCTGTCCATCCCAGTAAAGAGGGAAGAAAATGCCGAAGAGGAGAAGGGAAAATTCTTTTTTTTCTTCTTCTTTTTCTTCTTCTTCCATCCTCTGCTTGAAGGAAATGGTAGAGGTGGAAAGTCGGGAGGGTGTGAAATAACACCGCTCTTCACTCACTGCCGAAGAATGCACGAGCGTCTCACAAGAGGGCGTTTCTTAATTCAAAGGAAATTCCCTTTAGTGGCTGTTCTACATAAGCCACCTCAATCTGACGCACGACAGAAATACAGTCTCACTGCTTTTACCTTATAATATAAAGAATCAGCATTATTTAATTATTTATTAACTAGCAAAATATCATCAAATAATAATAAATAATAGCTGATAGTTTGCTATAATAATATCAGAAATAGGAAAACAAAATTCGAATGAAAATAATAATATTTAGATTAATTTTTACCCTTAAGTTGACTGTTATACAATCAAAAAAGATGGGACGATAATAGAAAGGCAATAATAAAAAATCGTAGTTATGACAGTTTTCTTCCCCTCTGTAATTTAAAACTAGCGTCTTTAAATTTTGTATATACTTTAATATTCAATTGCTTAGTAATTGCTTTTTTGTGTGTTTTGTTTACATTGTGAAATTGAAAACAAAATAAAGATTGTAAATCTAATATGTTATATATTTGACTCACATCACATATTTAGTAATGAGAAAAGGACCATAGGTCCTTTTCTCATTACATGCTACACAATATGAAGGTTAACACATATTTAGTAGTTATACTACTAAATATACAATGCCTACCAGTAATATGATGGACATAGAGAATTGTGTTCTTTATAAATTTGCTGTAAATTTTATATTTATCTTTTTTTTATACGAAAAATTATGTAATTAATATTCATAATACCGAGGGAAACTTTAAACTTTCTTTTAATGCAAATGGAGTTTTATAATAAATCCAAATACTTATAGTTACTCTGATAAAAGAAGTTACTAGATACCTGCAAAGTTGAATAGGGTAAGCCTGTCCAATAAATGACTAGTCTAACCACAATTGTTCATCGATATATGTTGTAAATGTTGGTTACTCTGTATGCTATTGGAAGTTAGATGCAGTTCCGTGAGCTAGAGTTCTGTTGGTTGAAGGGCATCAATTAAAGTCTGATTTCCATCTACTGGAATGTGATTTTCACGATAATTATCTTCATGAATCCTTTTTAACAGCATCTGTCTTATTGAATGGCCATTACTGTTTTCCTATGTCAATCCCATAACTAAAGGAAGTAAAACGAATTTCGAACAAAGTGGATTCCTGTAGTAAAGTGGTTCCTTGCATCCTCTAGAAGGTTCTACCATCTACGGTTTCACTATTACCATTCCAGAAACTGACTGTTGCCTCATTGGTATCTTCTTAATATTCGAATGAAATGCGACAATGCCATAAAATATTTCTTGTGCAATCAGTAGCAAAACAATAAATTAAAAGAAATAAATAGTAAACACTGTTAACAATCAGCATCATTTGTGATGATTAACACGATTTGGACTGTTTCCAATAATGACATATCTTGTAAAGCACCTTACTCCTGACAGCAGTTCTTTGACACGAATGAGGCAGATTTTCACAGAACTCACGACGTTTTTTGGCATTAAAACTGTATTGTTTGCTATTTGAACTTCCAAGTTACCCATGTTTAAGATTTCTAGCCATTTAATCTCCTTAGTTGTGTGTTTAGGTGAAGACTGGACTCGAGTTTGCCTTTCCATTTCATTCTCTAAATAAGACAAGTTGAATAAAGATATTTGAGGTTTATATGATCTATATATTCCTTTACATCATATTCAACAATCCAAATTTAGTTACAAAGGACACACTTGGCTTTCAAAAGACTTCGTTTCCCAGACATTGTTGTCAGACGCTTTGTTCTTTATTATTATTGGCGACTGTAGCGGATGTTTTTTTTGTTGAATTCACAATTTACTCACAGAAGATTATTCAATCCAACTTCTGTAAACTGTAGCCCTGGTGGAGATGATGTTCAATTTGTCGATGAATATTGGAATTACAAGGCGTTCCATTGAAGCGGAACGAACACGATACAGTTTTTGTTTTATTCACAGGAGACATGGTGATCTGTGTATATCTCTGGTTGTTCGAGTTTAACATCATCTCATTTCTACTTTTTCAAAAGGGGACTCATTTTGTAGCAGCTCTTAATAGACAGCGAAATCCTTCCAAATACCAGTGAAAAATCATTATTGAAAATAAAGAAGGAATTTCTTCATTGAGTGACATTTTTTTTTGCAAAAAAATAAAAAAAAAATTAAAAGAATCTTTCTGAAGTTTGGTCCAATTATTTGTGGAAATAAAGATCTGTATTTTATATTTGAAAATCTTTTCCATAAAAAAGTTTTCTATTTATTCGTTGACAATTCCCTGAAGTGAAATAAATTAATCGTTACAGACAATAAAGAATTTAAATTCTATTAATATCAAACAATGTGTAGAGTGATCCACATTATTAGTAGGTGTTTTTTATTTACTCAAGATTATTTGGATGAGGGATACTTAAATATCAGTAGGTGCAAGGCAAGTCTTTAGTAAGTGACATCCTACAACAACTGTTTCACGCTCTTTGGCGATCATCAGGTAGGAATAGTTCACAGTAAACATTGAGGTCTAAGTACAAAGATTAGCAGGAACAATCGAAAGAATCAATGTGTTATCTCTAGCAACTAATAAAATCACAATAAAATAATTGTTGTAATTGGAAAAATTCATGGGGCAGCCTTCCTCCAGCCTCAAATGCATTTTTTTTAGGTAATTACAGCGATTAAAAGCGCATAAAATTAATAATAAATGTCAGTGGATGAGAACTCGCTGGTTACTGGTGACTGCGTGTAGCTGATGAGTGCTAAAGAGATGTTCTAGAGTCAGTTATGTCCATATTACACGATTCTAGTTGTTGCCATTGTTTTGATTTATTGATACAATCATTGAAGTTCTTTGATCTTGAAATTTGCTTCTGTCATTATTTTCATCACCAGTTTCATCACTGAAATAGCGACTTTAGAAAATGTTCTTAAACTTCATCGAATTTCAGGGAAGGTCTTAATGAGCATCAGTCATGGCCTAAGAAACTGAGCCTTACCAGTAAACAAGTTTGCGTTACCAGTTTGCGTTAATCTTCTTTGCTAGAATAGAAGTGGATGAGAAGTGATGAGCCATGGCAGATCTTATGGAGCGACGAAGCAAAATTTCACCTCAGTAGTGGAGTGAACCCCCGTAACTCTCATGTTACTCGCATTATTACTCTCATGTTTTCCACCAGATTCCAATGCACTAGCCTAAAGTTACAGTCTGATGTGAATTCGAAGCCACATTTATCCTTAGACCATGATTCTTCTTCGTAAAAGCTACTCGCAATGGCCTTGTGATAAGATCTTTGACGGCTCAGAGATACCGAGAGATAGTCAACATTTTTGTCGTAGCTCAGTTGTACTCAACTGCAACAGCTACAATGTCTGCAGTCAATCCCTTTCATCCAAGAGAGAGCGCCTCCACGTATTGGACGCTGTGTGTACAGCAGTTTCTACGACAACGTTTCACCGAGAATAGAGTGATTAATCATGCGTTTCGTACCACCTGGCAACCTCGTTCTCCGGATCTTAATCTTTGTGACTTCTGATTGTGGGGGATGCCTAAAAAGTTGTTGTATCGAGGACATGTTGCAAGTTTGACAGCCTTGAAACACAGTCTCACAAAGCATGTGAGAAGCATCACAAGTATCACAAGGATCACTGTCGATCGCTGAACAGTGTTCATCGCCTTCAGGTTTTATACCTGAAATCACGTTGAATGGTTTCACTTGCATCGCTAAGCATCAGTGTCTTTTATAAATAAAATATTTATTACTTGCAGCGACACGAGTGGCTCAGCAGTGACTTTTGGTATTAATTTTTTCTTTTGGAAATGACCTCAAGTCCTGTAACGTCACCCTAACGAATTTTGTTGCATTTTTACATATCGCTCTAAACAATGTTGAATAGGCGTACTTTAGGTAAATTCATTCAATGCATGAGAATGTGCAGATGTCTAGTTCTTAAAAGGGATTTTTTTTTATTGTTTTTTTTTCTTGTTGAAGGGATACCGTTTTCACAAAGAACTATGGGATTATTTCTCGCTCTTTGATCTTGCATTCACATAACACTGCTTTCTTTTAAACAAGAAAGATTCTAAACTACAATGTTCAAGCAGTTTCGAGCAAGTGATAACTTGCTGAAATTCACTTAATATTCTATGGAAATTGCGTTACGTATAGGCGACTTTAACCTGTAAAGAAAACTGAAAGTCAAAAGTTTCATCGTGATTGGTTCTTGACTTTGAAAGGCTTTAAATAAAGCAGCATCAATCACATGAATTATTTCTATTAACTTGCGATTTGGGAACAACGAAATCAAATGACAGAAGCACATCATTAAAAATCATAACTATTTTAGTGATAAAAACAGTGAAGAAAACATGGATCGTGTAATTTGACCATTAGGAGTTAATTTTCAAGTGCCTCTACCAAACTACTCCGAGTTCTGATTTGATTTGAGCATTTTAATACTGAAATTTCAAACCTTGAGTTTGCGTTTGAAAATTATTCACTTAAATTTGAGTGTGGAGAGATTGAGGGTGACAGGAAAGCCAAGTACAAGCTCAATTCCGACCTTAGGTCTACTGTATTGTCCTCACGGAAAGAAGGATACAACGGAGAAAATGACCCAGTAAGAATGATAGAAATAGTGCAGGGAAATGGGTGAAACCCGAGAAAACCTACAAGCGCCCACCACCAAGAAACTCTCGTGAGAAGCGAACCCCGGTACTCAGAGGTGAGAGGCTGATAATGTCTTACTGACAACGCCCATCAACAACACTTAGTCTCGTCCAAAGAAAATCAATTAAAACAAGAATTCCCAATTAAAAAAATTACAGCACACAGGAAATTTGAAAGTAAGTTGTTTAACAAATACGGAGAAGCCTTTTTCCCATATATTATTTTCGAGGTTTTTTAGCGACCCATTTGGGAGCTATTGTGATAGCGACCAAGATCGGAAGCGTTTGTCCTGTCCATCCCTAACAACTCCCGAACAGAAGGTCAGATCGACAAACGGATTTCACCATTATTTTCAGAGGCCCAAACAAGGTAGGAATGGGTATTTTCATGAACCGGCTCCCCTCAATGTTCGAGATATTTGGCATTATTATCATTGTAACCTCTTCAAAACTTTCCAACGGAACGTCGAATCGACAAATGGACTTTACCATTGTATTCAGAGACTCAAGCAACATATGAATCCGGTATTTTGAAAGGCCAGCGCCCCCCCTCCCCCCGCTTTTTTCGAGATATTTGGCATTGTTTTAATTGGATTTCCTCTATTAGCTTAAATGTTAGAAATGTAACCATCTCATTTCAGTTGTCAGCTATAGCTTGATCTAAGGTCTCGGACTCATATACTGAAGGTTGTCGGTTCGATTCCACATATCTTCTTTTTTTTTCTCTCTCTCTCTCTCTCTTTTAATCTTTTCTTTTTTTTCAATGTCCGCGTGTTTTTTTTTTTTTTCTTATTTTCTAACTTTTTTTTAAAATTTTTTTCCTGACTTCTTTTTTATTTTTCCTTATGTTAATGTACTTCTTTTTTTTATTATTATTATTTTTAATTTTTTTATAATTTTGGGTTGCCCTTAAATTTATGCTTTAGCACAAAATTATATTCACTTTTTTTTTTTAAACATTTAATGAAAGTCGCCACGTTGTTTACTGAACGTCAAATTAAAAATACTAGACTTTGATCTTAGTATTAAGCGAAATAACACTCAATATAGAAAATAATGGAATAACTTTTGAAAGAAATACTCCATTTTTAGAGCAATGGTTAAAAATTGAAAATACAGTATGTTTTTGTAAGAATACAGCACAGAATAAAATTATAAACTTAGAAAATTCTCTAAATATTCGACCAAATAATTGTTTACTTAATATCAGTGGCGGATTTCCCAATAGGCGCAGGAGGCGCGCGCCACGGGCCTCATCAATCAAGGGGGCCTCAAAATTTACCTCTCAAAATAAAAAAAACAAATTATTTTTTGGTTGTAAAAGCAAGATTTCCTTTTTTTTTTTTTGGTTGTAAAAGCAAGATTTTCTTTTTTTTTGGTTGTAAAAGCAAGCCTAGGGGGCCTCACCAGTCAGCCTAGGGGCCCCATCCACCCAAGTATTTCCTTTTTTTTTTTTTTTTGGTTGTGGAATAATGGAACTCTCGCCCCGGGCCCCCAAAGGCGTTGGTACGCCACTGGTAATGAAAATATTTAGAGGGGGCCTCAAAATTGAATTGCGCATAGGGCCTCTCAAGTGCTAAATCCGCCACTGCTTAATATAATAATTAATTCCGTTGTTAATTTGTGGTAACATAAAACACTGGTTTGTCAAGTCAAATTTTAAACCTGGTTAAATGTAAAATTAAAATGTAAATTGATAGTAATTCTTTTTGAATGATGACATATTTGTGTAATAAATATTTAGAATCTTATAATTGAATTTTATCCATTCCCTTGCAATCTTAAAATATTTTATTTTTTTAGCGTACCTTTCAATGGAAAAGCTACTCCTGAAATCATCGTATCGGTATGTGTGTCCTCTTTTTCTGAAGAAAATATTAATATTCAATGTTTTTTGATACTCTTAGCAAATTAGACCGGGAGTTCTTTTCAGAGACTTTTTTTTGTTTTGTTTTTATCGCCTAAATAAATAACATTAATAAAAGTAGAACTACTTATTAAATCATTCAGAGTCAAAAAATAGGTTGAATCGTTACAAAAATAATTGGATAACGTCTGTTTTTTTCGGACGCTTGAAAATAAATGAGGTGAGAACTAATTAACTATATGGAGATTAGTTACCCCCCACTGATGAGCCAACTCGTCTCGGCTACCCTGAACAGCTTGTCGGCCACCTGCCGGCACCAAAAGAAACTATCGACTAGTGTTGGGTAATCCATTTTCACTGGACATTTTTTAATCCCTGCAGATGGACGTTGAAATCGACTTATTTCATCGAAATTAATAATTGTTTTTCTTTATGAATTTTATATTTTTATAAGATTTACTTTCAGTGAATTTTTTTTTTTTTATATCTAAAAAATTAAATAAAATGAAAGGAAATTTAACATGCCCGATGATGCAAAGAATTGAGTAAGCAAACGAAGGCACAACGCTACAAGAAAGGATTCGCACCCTGAGTTGTCACCGGGAAGAGACTGGGACAGACCGTTTCGTCCTTTTTTAGGACTTCTCAGCCACCCAAACTCCACCGATGACAGACTCAGAAGGTGCGCGAGGTTAGCCGAAATTAAATAAAATTTAGAACTACATTAATTTCATGCATATTGTTTTAAAAACGCTTGCAAAATAATAAGTAGTCTATTCTAAACGGAAAAGGAAGAAGCTCAAGAAATATCTTAAAAACTTAGAACCTACATTTTCTGTAGGGTTATTCTTATTCTTTGTTTAAGTCTTCGTACAATAAGCTGCGAAATCCACACGTACCATCATATTTTCTGTTTGTTGAATATTAATTAAATACACAAGTATTGAAATCACCTAACTTTTGATTAATTTTAATTACACCAAAGCTTACGTAAATATAAAGGATTTCATATATTGAAAAATGCATTTAAACAAATTGAATGCAAAATGAATTTTGGTGCATTGTTAGATACATTGTTTACTGTGAATTATATTATACAATAGGAGATTCGTTGTAAATAGATTTAATTGTTAAATTACGAAATTTGTTAATGTTAGTTAATGTTAATGAAGGATTTGTTAAGAAACAACAATGTAATGCCACAGCAGCGACGTGAACAATAAAGACATGAGATGCAGTTTTTCAACAATTCATCTCCGTGGTGAATAACGAAGATGGAAATATAACGGATGTGAGGATCTCCACGAAAGGAACATGGAAATGTTATAGAAGGAAACTTATAATAACTCAGGGAGTTATTTAAATACAAATGGAATGAAAATAAGGAATAGTTCCACACATAGAAGAATGAATCCATAATAATGAATTACAGAACCTGTAAAATATGGAATTTAAATTTGGAAGAGATTCATTAAGATTTGAAAGCGATATTAACATTCACGTCAGGTTATCAGTGAATATCAATGATGAAATTGCAGTAAGTAACTGTTACGAACTATTGTATCGTGAAGCTGCTGTGAAAAATTAAAAGTGAATTATTTTGTATAGCGATACAAATATTTATAGACATCGTTATTTAATAATAATTATCTTAGTTATCATTCGAAATAAAGAAGATATTAATTTTATTAATAAATGTATATTTTCCATTCATTTATTTTACGGATTCTAAAGCGTATTAAGAACTGTTCAGCAAAGTTAAGATACATCTTGACATGAGTTAATTATTGTAGTTACTCAAGTTATTTGTTTATAATCTTACATATTTACCATCAGTGAGAGTCAATTGTTTCGATCCTATGGGTTTTCTATGGGGATTTTGTAACTCTCAAGCGCTAATTTCTGCGAATTTCTTAAATACAAAGTTTAAGATCGTCTCTTTTCGGCGTATTTTAGGTATTTCTGTATATTTTGAAATTCTAAAAAAATTAAAGAATTTCACTAGTTCAAAATTTTATTAGTTCTTGTGAGAATCACACATTGACACACAAACAGCCAAATAAACATTTAGTTATGAGACTAAAAATTAATCTAATAGTGATAGATATTTTTAACTAAAAAAAAAATCAACGAAATAGTATGAAATGGGAAAAACAAATAAGTATGTTTTAATTTAAAGAAGGATTTGTAATAATGATCTTTTCCGACTTTTTCTGAGATAAATTTAGATGATTTTATAGAATAATTTTTATTCACTGACTTTTTATTTTGTTGTTTAGTTCAGTTTTCAACATTGCTGTTTTATTCAATGTAAAACGGAATGTATTCACTTGAATGTGATTTAGTAATTTTAATTTTATCAAAAATAAAGAGTATTTTGAGTATTTCTAAAATAAATCACTCCCACACACACAGTTTGGTTTAACGTTGCAACCTTCCTTATTTATTTAAATAGGAAAAGAAGTTAGAACAATAAAACTTTAAGTTAAAGCTAATATTGTTATGACTTCTCAAAATCTATTATACGACCTTTAGTGCTGTATTCCATTTGTCTGATTGCTAAACCTTTTCTGGCATCTTTTGAGGAGAAAAAACTTTCACTATATCCTTACAAGAAACCGTTGATAATTTTAAAAATAATAATGACAGATGATAACATTATCTAATAAATTACTAGTAACGTACTAGAAACCCTACGACGTCATTATTACTTTACAAACAAATTACAAATATACAATATTTCGCAAATATTATCATCTTTCATTATTATTTTGAAAATATTGTCAACGGTTCCTTGTAAGGAGATAGGAAAGATATTCTCTCCTCTATATTGATGTCTGAAGAAGTTTGGTAATGTATCATTCTGAGAAGTTATAATGATCATTATTATTATTATTATTAGTGTTTTACTGATCAATATTTCTAGTGGAAACTAATATGTCTGTTCGTGCGTCTGTGATGAGGATAAAGTAAATATTATCCCGAAGCTGAAACTTATTAGTAAGTGGATGTTGGTGTAAAGGAAGATCCTATTGATTTTCATATTTATTTGACCCACAGAGAGGGCGACAAATCAATAATTTTGTTCACATTCAACAGGAATGAGCATTATATCTCAAAAAACTACAATTCATCTCCTTCAGGTTTTACTACATTTTCAACTTCAATTTTTATTTGATTTCAAAAAATTAGTAGATATATACGTATTTATCGCCTTTGAACCACCAAAGGAATTTTCTTAAAACGGTTATGAGATGACCTAACTTATTTGTATTTGAAGTTTGCCGTGAGGTTCACTGTAGCGAAGTTAGCAGATGAAGGTGATAACAATTCACACAGAAAAGTAGGACAGAGAAACAGAATTCTTTCAACTTCTAATAGTTTATATATTGATTCATTCAGAATCCACTGCCTTTCACATGCTTTGATATGTCTTGAATTGAATTAGATTTAGCAAACTCAAGTAAGTACAAGTCGGACCTCTATTTAACGAAGTCGCTAAATCCCGAAAAAAAGTTCGTTATATGGAAAATTCGTTAAATAGAGATTCACCTTTTATTATTCAATGTTATTAAAAAAAAGTAATAATTTTAATGACATAAAGCATACATAACCACATGCGTACTTAAATTTTGCTAATAAAGTCTGTTAATTTTGTCTGAGCTTTTTTTCTTTGAAAAAAGTGTTTTCGCTTATAGTATATCTCGCATCTTTGCAATGCACCAAAAACCCCGTCAGTATTTTCTTTAAATTGTAATCCACGTCGGATTGTTTCAAATGATCTTAGCATTTCATCATACGACTGTTTTTTGATGTCTGCATCATGATCATTTCCATTTTCATCATCATCATCGCAATTCATTGATGTATTTTTATTTTTCACACTGTCCAAAATATCTGATTCAGTTAGTGCTTCCGAGGTCTCAACTTCAAAATCAAGTGAGAGAATCATCAATCAGCACATCATCGTTAATTTCTTCTTTTTCCCTCAGCTGTAGCCACATTTCTTTCATTTTCTCTAAGGGAATATTGACAATAAAAATATTTCAAGGAGAAAAAAAATAGATACCACGAAAAAGTTCGTTAAATAGAAAATGCACTTCGCTATTTGGAGGTTATTTTACGAAGAAATTAGCAAAATGTTCTTGGTTCCAAAGAAAAGTTCGCAAAATAGAGGTTCGTTAAATAGAGGTCCGACTGTATTTGGAGATTTAATTAATTTTTAATATATAGAAAATGTAAAATATTATTCTACTTTACATTCTTGTATGTATGTTATAATTTATAAATATAAGACGGCTTTTTCCTTTGTATTTTCTGAAAATTCAAGAAAAATTAAAAACATAACATTTCGAGAAAAACAGGTTTTAAGTTCTTGCAGAAACTTGTTGCTCTTCAATTAAAGTTTTCTTTTACTATTATTCTTTTTAAAATGTTAATAGAGGTTTTTTTATAGAAATTTGTAGATTATTATTCAGTTCAAATTACAATAAGCTAAAATAACAAAATCATAACTTAGTTAATTGTTTGTAACAGAGGAAATATACTTTCATTAGATTCCAAATGATGTTCTATCTTTAGTTGCTATAGTAACAAGGATAATCCTTGTTACCATAGCAACTCAAGACAGAATATAATTTAATATCTACTCAAAGCATACTTTTCCGTGAATAATATCTAGAAATTAACTACTGCTCTTGAATTTCACTTTAAGCCCACCAGCTTTACATAAAATAAAAAATCGATTTCAATACGTATTTATCAAGATTTTAGAAATTAGACTTTAAAAATCAGTGATATTTTCAGCTTTACCAGAAAAGAGAGAGAGAATAAGTCTGAAGACTTTAAGTTTGCATCTCTAGAGGTGGTGTTTTTCCGCTTATGAATTGTAATGATTTCTAACTTCCAGAATCATCCGATAGATGGCGTCTTTAGCTGCGAATTGTTTAGCATTTCCTTTTTTGGCTCCTACAACTTACAAAATTGTTGAACTTCTTCCAGTTTGGAATTCATTCTTATTTTGTGTGAGTGATTGATTTTGTAAATTGATTTATATATTAACTTTATTTAATATTCATTGATGATTACAATAGAATATTCTGATTTTTTGTTTGTTTGATTTTTATTAGGGAATTTTGATAGAAAAGTAAATTGAAAATTGAAAAATATATTCGTTGATTCTAAAAATATTTTTTTTATCTTATAATAAATATCTTATAAATTTTAAGTATCCGTCAATGAATTTTAACCAAATGAAAAACACACACACACATACACACATAAATACACAACATACTAAGAAAATATTATCTACATTCTAACCTGATTTTCTTGTGAGAGTTAGCTAATCTAAATTAAAAATTAAGTTAATTAAGAAAATTAATGTACATAAGAAACACGCCATATGAAAATATAAATATGAACAATGATTTATAAGTTATAAAGAAAGATTTTTCTTTTTTTTTTACAAATGGAACAGGAATTAATTTTACAATCACTAGTTACCGCAGCCTAATTGTTATTAATTAATTTGCTGCTTCTTGTCTTAATAAGAAGTCTTTTCATTACTAATTTGCTACAAAGTTAATTTTGTGATGAACTATTTCATAAAACAAAACAAACATTTTTAGTAACTCTCCAAAATAATTTAACTGGAAGTTTTTGTTTATTTTAGTATTTTGTTTCGTAATAAAATTAATAACGAAGCCTAAACTACTTTAGTTTCTTCTCATTGGATGTAAATTTGCTTTTCAAGCGCCTTATGTCATCTCGATTTGTTCGCCATCTAGTGTCCAGCAACCAAACTAATTTGTTTTGTGTTTCCAATTCAGATTTCAGTTTCGGCTGAGAATAATCCCCTCAAATTTCAATACTGAAATTTGTTGATGTCACTGTTACAGTAAGTTGTGGAAATGTAGGACTATTGGGATTTTAAAGGTATTTTTTGCTAATTTTATTTATCTTATTTCTTAAAGATTCAAAAGAAATAATTAAATGGATGTTTCGTAAATATTTTTCTCAGGCTAGAAAATTAAACTTTACAATTTAAAAAGCACACGCACAAATAAACAACTGTTAATGCTAAAAAGTCTGTAGAAAAGTACCTAACTTACAAAATCAGGTTATCCTAGAGATTCTTTTTACGGTGTACGATGCTCAAACAACCTCGACTGAAAATAATAGTTAAGTTCATTTTTCTTCAGTTCTCATAATTTAATGACAAGAAAAAAGGATCAGAAATTAAAAATCGAAAATTGCCGAAATAAAAAAACAAAAACAAAACAAAAAAAAAATATGCGATGGAATCACAGATAAATACCTTTTTTAAATTTTTATTTATAAATTTAAACGGTATTTATAAATACTATCACTATTATTAATTATTTGAATTTACATTTGCACATGAATTTAGACTCCAGTGAAGGGAGATTTCGTATTGTTAAGAGATTAAACAATTATGTTGTAATAGTTTGAAAACCACATGAGTTACACAGTAATTTTATTACATTTTAATTGTAACTAGTATTGGTATGACCTAGTTGGCAAGATGTTCAAGCCCGGTCAGGTCACTTTTTCTTTCTGTGTAAATTATTCTCTTTAGATTATTCTCAAGTTTTCTAGAATATTCTCGAAGTTTCGAGCATGTTCTGTCTGTTACATTGAATTTATTGTATTTACGCTGGCTGCTGAGGACTAGCAGCAATAATATGTAAGATTTCAGATTACAGTGAAGTAGTTTAGTTCCGTAACTTCTGTCAACTCCTTCACGTTACAACATTATTATTTTAGTGTTTCTGAAGTTAAACAAAAATTTGTTTCTAAAATTTCTTGTAATAGCATACGAGAAATATTAGATATTTATTTAAGTTTCAGTAATCTTTGGTTGAGTACTAAATTTAATAAATTTCTTTTCTAAAAATAAACATAATATTTGAAATGTTGTATTATCATCACAAATCACCTTCAAATACCCATCTTGAAAACTTTTATGTTGGTTTGAAATCTAGAATATCTCCTTAGTTACAACAATACTAAGCTTTCAAATGCTATTGGGCATACATTCTATCTCTCCTTAATTCTATGGAACATACACTAATCATTTTTTTTTAAAATTAAATTCTTTTTTCATCATTTTCTATTTCTCTTTTTATTATTAACTTTTTCTTCAATGCCACGATTAACGACAATTGCTTCCTTCCGTACTAACATTTTTAGGTTACATTTTCTATTGCCTACAAAGTAGAATTACTTTGAATATTTGAGTTCATTGCAGTATTGTGTAAGTGTAGACACCAGTAAAGTGACCAATCGTCCTCCTTTAGGGAGGACAGTCCTTCTTTTATAAGTTCTGTCCTCCTACACATCCTCCTTTTCGATATTTGAAGATGAATCTGTAAATCTCCGTAAAATGAATACAATGGGAAAATCAACACGTTGAAAGTGATAAAAGATGGGTGAAAATATTCAGCCATTTCAAAAATGAACATATTCCATGTGAAAATTTATTTATTCTTGTTAAAATGACGTTGTACTGCCCTGGAACTAATGCAGCAGTTGAAAGAGTTTTTTCAATTGTTAATGATTTTTAGACAAGTGAGAAATCGAGATTGAATGTTGATACTCTAGCTGCAGCATTTGCCGTAAAATTCAATATGAAGGATATTTCTTGTTCAGATATTACCAATATATTGTTAGACGATGACAAATTGACAAAAAAATATTCATTCAATGGAAAAATACTCATTTAAATAATAATTAATAGGCATGTAAGCATAATTACAATATAAAATGTTACAAATGTTTTTATTATGCATTTATCATATTATACTGTATTATTGTTGCAATGAATAATATAAAATGTTTCTTTTATTTATGATATTTTTTTTTCTTCAATTTATTTGTGACCTCTTTATTGTAAAAAAGTTGGTCACCTTAGCATCAGTCACACTGGAGGAGAAGATGTAATAATCAGAATTATTATAAATCTATACTCTTACAGCATCTGACGTTTGTTTTTCCATTGAAGCATTGTCTATCCTCGTCTGCTGTCTCTACGCTTACATACAAGTAAATCATCAAATTTAGAATAATAATGCGCAAAATAAGTCACATATTTTTATTTTTTAAAACGGATATATTGGAATTTCTTCATTAAGCATTTCTTAAGATATGCTTATCATTTCCTATTCCTTTATTTCCTAAATTTGTCAAGTATATTTTAAGAACAAGTAGAAATAAAGTTTCCAAGTTAAGAGCATGCAGAAATAATGATCTTCGATAATAAGTTTCAAAATTTCTCACTAGGTGCCGCTGATGAAGTGAAAACAAGATTGGCCGTTGTTTTCACAGAAACAGTTTTCTGAATTTTGTACAGTGTTACCTCCGAATAACGGACCTGTCACGGGACCGGAAGTTTCGTCCGTTATTGGGAGGTGTCCGCTATTGGGGAGGACTATCTTTTTTTCATTTTTTAGCATGAAATGAAAAATTACGTACAATCTTAATTAAATTTCTACAAATACCATCGCGATATGAGAGAATATGAACAACTGCAAATTATTTACTATATTCCTTTTCAAATGAGTGCTAATCCGTTTGTCTTACTTAAAATAATGACAAAATTAATTACAGTATATAGAAAATTAATTTCTAGCCATCCATTTGATGCCTTAAACGTGTCCAATCTTAAAGTTTGACCGAATTCTCTGGCTTTTTCTTGAAGCAAAACACCGCTTACAGAAATGTTCTTTGCACGAGCAGAGCGGAACCATTTTAT
Organism: Thereuonema tuberculata; assembly: GCA_023159025.1. Lineage (NCBI taxonomy): Eukaryota > Metazoa > Arthropoda > Chilopoda > Scutigeromorpha > Scutigeridae > Thereuonema > Thereuonema tuberculata. The sequence goes on along the minus strand of JAFIDM010002131.1, from coordinate 78,708,314 downwards.
CACCATTTCGTCGATTTTGCTTCTTTCAGTTTTACGAAACTTCAAATTCTTCGAACTTTCGTTTGACTTCACCATCCACATTTTTCTAATCTCATCTTTGTCCTTCAAAAGTTCACTTATCTGAGTTTTTCCAACTTTAAAACGTTCAGCAAGAAAACGCACACTCAGCTTTTCTTTTTCAGCAATTTCAAGAACAGTGAACAGTTTTTTCTTTCAGTGTCAATCTCTTCCTTTTTGAAGCCATTTTAATTTGCACTAAATTTAATCAAAACGTTTATAGGATATTTTTACGAGGGATTGATATTTACAAAGCAACTGCAGTGAAAAAAAGGGCCTCAGATTCGTGCATTGAATCATGGGACACCGATACAATGTATGGGACACCGATATAAATACAACCATGATGTGTTTGTCGAAATGTTCATCGAAATTTTTTTTTTAAATAACTGTCCGCTATTCGGAGTGAATAACATGGAATGTCCTATTTTAAGGGACTGGGACCCGCAATAATGTCCGCTAATTAGAGGTGTCCGCTATTCGGAGTGTCCGTTAAAGGAGGTAACACTGTATTTGGGTTTTTCAAATTTCAGATAGCTGCTTAGTAATATTAGTCAATTTTTTTCTTATATTCTATACGTTCTAAATTTCTAAATTGAAAATGATTAATTGAAATCTTTGCATTGCTAAACTCGAAAGATGAGCTTCAAGTTTGGCCATTCGAAATATATATATATATATATATATATAAAACCAGAATTTTTTAATATATGACAGGATATTAATACTGATAACAACCAGGTAAATAAAAATTAAAAAAAACACACAAGATAATTAGAAAGAATTTAAAGAACATAAGACTACTTTTCTCAAAATGTTAATTGTTAATTTTTTTTCTTTTGTTTTTTTTTTAAAACATGAAAAGTTCAAAAACGAAAATTTATTTTTAAATTATAGGTATCTACCGAGTATAAATTTTCGACTTCGTGAAAAATTAAAAAAGAATGATTTACTTAATTTGGCTAAATCGGATTCATTTTAATGGTATCAAAACACGGGGAATGGATTAAGGATTTAATATTCATTGTTTAAGACAATGAGATATTAACAGAAATAGAATAAAAATCCATTGTTTAGATTCCAATGTGTTTTGGAATTTTTTGTCATTCTCGCGCTACTTTTCCAAGGAACCCCCCCCCCCCCCAGCCTTTGCAAAGATTTCAAATATAACAGTTAGATCGTCT
>JAFIDM010002131.1:78694219-78707063 GCA_023159025.1 Thereuonema tuberculata | reverse complement strand
AAAGTAAGGTTAAAATTGTTAATATGTGTGAAAATTCCTCCCCCCCACACATACACACATGATCGAAAGCAAGATAAAAATTTACATAAATAGTTAGTTATAACTGCACATTTATATTATTTATGTTTTAACGTGCAAATATATAAATTATTAACAACCATCATTGCGCAATATAAATGTTAAAAAAGATTTTAAATTATAAAACATTTAAAAAACTTTCGAAGCTCATATATAATCTTACCGAGACCTCATTTTCAATAAAACAAAGGAGCATCAGTCATTCAAACGACTAAGTAATTAAATACCAGGTCGTTGTATCGTCATCTATTACTATGTTAGTTGAACAATTGAAGCTTTAGTTAATAAATGGCGTTAAATAAACGAGCATCATGCATAATGAAACATAGTCACAAATGTCTCAAAATATCATATTGCACTACATTGCTGATAGAGATGTTTTGGTTATGACGTTTTTTTTGTTTTTTACGAAACGTCTACTGTAATTTTTTTTGAATGTTTTATAATTTAAAATCTTTTTAACATTTATATTGTGCAATGATAGTTGTTAACAATGCACATGTATATTTATTGAAGTAAATAGTTTAAAACACGCGCATATATAATATCTGAAATATCGTAAATATAGATAATACTGCAAGATAACTTTTATTCATGAAAATACCGTTTTGTTATAGGAGAACCATAATGAATTGTTATCAATTAATCGTCTTGTAGGAATTTTCTAAAAATTTAATTTTTTATCCGATTCTTTTGATACATTGATCGACTTAGTTACATTTCTACGATATAAATATGTCACATAAATCTTATACTTTTGTTTTATATTTTGGTCGCTTAAAATCATTCTTTGTTTTGGTTACATTTGGTTGTGTTGAAGATTTTCTAGATTCGTCGCGTCTCTCTTTGTGCCTTAACGAACCATTTCTGCTCCAAATTTGATGAAATTTCCGATTTCAATGTTTTCACAGACTCATTGGCAAATCGAAAATTTCAGATTGAACTATTCAGTCTTGCCCTTTCTCTCTGAATCTTTTATATTTTAATTATTTATATAATTATAAAGTGATGAATATTTGCGATTATTAAAAAGCTTTGAGTTTTGAAAACCTGGATTCGTGTCGGCATCGTAAAAAGTATTTTTTTTTTAATTTTGTGCAATACATAACAAAACAACCAAAAAAAAAAAATACAGAATAAAGAATACACATCACTTATAGAAATTAAGTTCCTAGGTTCTTTCAGGAACTTTCTGTCAAATTAAGTTAAAAATCGTACATTATATCCTCAGTAATTGTTTTCTTTCTATGAAAGTTAAGGAGAAAATGTAAAAATCATGCAATCTCATGAAAGTAATTTCTGTTATTATATTAATAACTAGACGGATACCGTCGCTTCGCTCCGGAACCCTTGCATGTATAATAGCATTAAAAAAAAACAAAAAAAAAACTTATTTATTTATTTATTTATTTAACAAATTAATATGGAGATCGGAGAATACACGACTTCCCAGCTCGTTGTGGGCTTCTCCGCTTAACTCAGGTGTATTGCGCGTTGGCACTCACACGGGGGATTGCCGCAAAAAAACTTCATTTTTGCATGTATCTTTCAAACGCAGAAATGTTTGTTAATAAACTGATATACCGTTCGATAGAACTTTCAAATACCAACATTTTCTCAATATAATGTTCTCTTCCAACTTTTAAACTTTTCGTTTAGATTGAGAAAAAGTCGAAATTTGACCCTTTAAAAGGCGCCATCTTTTTTCGAAAGATTTTTGTAGCATTTTGTTTGTCTTAAAAGCTCTACATTTTATCCATCTACCCATTTACATGACCAATCTAACTCTTATAATTTGGTCACAAAATTGGAAAAACGTAAAGTCTTATGACAATGACAGACAGAATAACGCTTTTATATATTATAATATTTTACTTTGCGTTCACTACTAATTGCTATACGTAAAGTGTCATTCGGAAATGTTTCCTTCATTCTACATTCATTTTTATTTATTTTTTTCATCATTTGCTTTCTCTCTGTAGAGTTTTGTTTTTAGATTAGCGATTATCTTAATGCTCTTGTTATTTCATGTCAACATTTTTTTTTTATCCCCTTACATTATAAATTCAATTGGGATGGAATTTCTTTCATTTATACGGAATCACTATTGCTTAGTGATTTGCTAATTCTTTGTAGAATTATTACTTTAGCGATTTTACTGAACTCCAAGATTCTATGAACAAAGTAATTCGTCAATTACGTTGTTAGTCAAAACGACCCGTATCGCTTTAGTTCCTTCGTTTCATGGTAGTCGGCGCTCTTTGTAACGCTACAGCCAACGACGTTTCCTCACGTGTCGCTCCATCTATTATAAGAGTCAATAAAATTGATTTTGTTCCACTTTCACGTTTCTGTTTATTGCAACTAAGCACTTCGTTAGAGTTTGGCATGGATAAAAATGGATTTATTACGCCAAGGTAATAAATGGAGGCGAATTCAGCTAACTTGCAGGTAAGCCTGAATTATAATAGTTTTTATTCAATTTTAATTACACCTCTAAATGTTTTACTTTCATTTAAAATAATATATTAAAAATGCAAAAAAATAACCAAGACTTGTTGCCAAACGACAAGTATGTGTAAATATACAAAAAAGCACTCAGTTAGGCTTAAAACTAAATTTTATAATATTGCAAAACAGTATGAAAAATAAAACTGTACAAATTGTATTTCAGAATAATTATTAATAACGATGAAATATAAAATTTAAATAAACACACAAAAAATGAAATTTTAGCGATGTACAGAGTAACTAACCTTGGAAAACAATAATATGAAAAATCATCAAGTTTTATATATTCTCGTATCTAGTAATTCGTAATTCTAAATTTGGAAGTCTTGTAACCTTTAAATTTAAACTAATAGAAATAGTTTTTGTAAAATGATTAAAAAAAGTCCTTGTTTAAAAAATACACAATATATATATAGACAAAAATAAGCATTTTTATTACTGTCTCGTAAACAGGATACATGCAGAATAATTGATATAAAAATTATTAATTTTATATTATTTGGATAACATCGTTTGTGAACTTAATTCTAACGTAATAATATAAAATAGTAACTTAATATTACCTACAAGTTCACTTGTTTTTCCAAAATGGCTGCTACAATGAAATTCAAACGTCTGAAATAGATCTCTGTTGTTTTACACATTGATGTCAAAATTGTGGAATTTATGGTATTTATGTTAACGAAAATTTCTAATAATCATTTTTTAAAAATATAATTTAGGAAATAATTAAAAATATTTCCTTCAAAATCAAGTTTCCATTCATTTCTATCCAAAAATCAACTTAACACTTTGAAGTTCTTAACCTAATAAAAAACTTAACTGTATTCTAATGTCCAACAGTAAAATAACAAATTTAAACTTAAAACCAAAATAAATATAACGTAATAATAAAAATCTATTGTTAATTTTTAATCGTTATTGCTCTCTGCCATAATTTAAAATAAAAATTATCTTACATTAAAATAAGGCATATTAACGATGTTTACATAACAGAATCGTTGAACTTTTAGCAAAACACATTGGTTATAACGTTTAACAAATCTTAACGGTGATGAGTTTAATTTAAAATATTTAATTTTTCGGCCTCAATTTTACTACATTGAATTCTCGAAAAAAAATTATTGAAATCTATGAGAATACAATTAGCTTTATAAAGGAAAAAATTGCATTCAAAACAGTATATTTTGAAAGTTTTAAATACATTGTTGTTAATATATTAATTGTTATTAACGTCATAATGGAATTTCCTTTGCTGAAATGAGCCTTTAATAATATACCAATCATATGTTAGGCTAACCTTGGCTTTAATATCTTTTAAAATATTCCGTGATTTTCATTTGTTTCTATGACTGACACAATTCCATGATGTGTGACATGTAATAACAATTTATTTCCTTGCATGTTGCAATCAATTTCCAAAGACTATTTGCATTTTTATAATTACTACGATTGTGAAGGGATTCAATAAATTACTGAAGAAAATTCGTAATTATGAATGGTAATGCTACCAATAACCATGTACTGATATCCTACATCTGCGCTGTAATCAATATTTAACATCAAATTGTATTTGTATCTTATTTGAAATTCCAAACATAAATAAACTAACTTCAACATTTGCAACTATATATCTTGTTCATTTTAATGATAATATTATTCTATATTTCTTTTTATCAAGTAACTTTCCTTCATTTTTAATGACAACGATTATCATTGTCATTTGTTATTGTATGTTTATTAAATTTGTATAATAATAAAAGGAGAAAAAGTATATTTGTGTGTCATAACGAAAGTTAAATTGTTATTTACGTCACAAAATTTGTCTGAGAATATTTTGAATTTTTGATTAAGTTTCTCGTGTAGGTTATCAAGTGCAGAAAAGATGAGATTGTATTCATTAAAATTAAATTTTTTAAAAATCATATTTTTGATATAATTATCAATTTTTTAAACGTTTTTAAAGTTAAAACTATGGACAAGTTGCCTGAAATAATTTAGTCACATTCCTAGTTTTTATATATTTATTTATTTATTTATTTAAGACATAAAGAAAAGTATATTTTTAAATTGTAATATGTAAATTACATTATTGAAGAAACTATCAAATATAAACATTGACTTCAAATATTCTTTTTCATGAATATTAATTGATCCCCTAACAACTATTTAAATTGCTTAAACCGGATTAATTATAATCCTATCAAAAGATGAGATTAATATGAAGATTAACACAGTTTATTAGACATTTACGGAAATTTATTATTTTGTTTCTTAATTAGGGTGGACAGATTTCTCCGACGTAAATTCGGGACAGACAATTTTAACGACCCACCCCCAAAAAAATAAATAAATAAATAAAAAAAATAAAAAAAAATAAAACAACGACCAAAAAGAAACCGACTTTCTCGATTATTTACAGAATCCGGGACATTATACTGATGCGGGACACTGCATTAAAACCGGAACTGTCCCGCACATTCCGGAGCTATTGGATATTACCCTATTCTTAATGGTTGTCTATGAGAATTTTTTTTTTGTCATTTTCGCGCTCAAATATCTCGATAGTAACCCACAGGGAAACTCTAGAAATACACAGATTAGATCGTCTCTTCTCTGTAAATATTCACGCCAAGTTTCAAGCCGACACATTCATTGGTTCAAAAGTTATTAGGGAAGACATACACACACACTGACTGACTTAGTACGCTTCATTTCCTTAGGAAAGTAGACTAAAAATGCCTTTTGATGTGGAATTGGATCGTTTATCCAAAATTAAAATTAGCGAATGTTCGTAATAGATAAATTTAAAGCTCTAGAATACAATGGAACAAAGAACTTAAGGCTTACTTTCCTTACAATGTTATTTCTTAGTTCTTTATTTTTTTATTTATTTATTTTTTTTTCGTTTTTTTTGAATATCGTGAAAACGACAAAAAAACGAAAAGCCTACATTTGTATACAAAATAATATCAACTGATTACAAACAAATTGCCCATTACTTGAAAAAAAAAAAAAATTACACTGTTTACTTAAATTGCCTAAATCGGATTAATTTTAATCATAATCAATCTACGCGGGATGGATTAACGGGAGGTAGAAGTCAGTTTGGACGATTTGGAAGTCTTAAGTTCATATCGTTCTGTAAGTGTTAAAAATATAAAGTGAAACCTAAAAATTTAAAATATGACAGTTTAAATAGGAAGGAAGCTTATTCTATTATTCTTGATTTTTGTATGATATCTAATTAATTATATTTAAGCTCAAAACAGGCTAATTTTTCGAAAGAATTTGCATTCTATTAAATTGTTTTAGCTTAAAAAAGCTCCCATTTCTGATTCTATGTGTAAATAAAGTAATAATTTAGTAACCGAATTCAACATTTCCTTTAATTTCCCAATAGTTGAATTTAAAAAAAATAAAAACCATAAATTTGATAATTTGATAATTATTAAACTATAATAATTTGATTATTACTTTATTTATTCATAAAATCAGAAATGGATGCTTTTTTAAAATAATTTAATAGAAAGCAAATTCTTTATAAAAATTAGCTTATTTGAGCTTAAATGTAATTAATTCAGTTATCATATAAAAATTAAGAATAGGAGAATAAGATTCCTTCATAATTAAAGTATCATATTTTAAATTTTCAGATTTTTAGTTGTATTTTTAACACTTACAGAACGATATGAACTTAGACCTCCAAATCATCCCAACTGACTTCTGCCTCAAGGACGTAATATTGATTGTTTAGACACAACCTGAAATAGGATAGAAATCCATTGTTTAGATTCCAGTACCTTTTCAATGGGAACTTTTGTCGCCTTCTCGTGCTGATTTCTCTGTAGACCCACTTAGAAAAAGATTTCAAATACAGTAAAACCCCGTAATCCGGCACGTTCGGGACTTCGGCAGTGCCGGATTACCGAAAATGCCGGATTACTGAGCGCTGTCTAAAAATAGCCGTTATTGCGAGGATAGCGGAAATACCGCTAAAATAGAGAGTCAAAAGGGCTATTAATAGGTATCAGGCCATTTTTCCGTGTTCTATTGTGATTTCTCTGATTTCGGTGGTGATGGAAAATGTTAAAAACAAAACAACAAAATATATTTTTATGTAGTATTATATTTTAATACAGTACATACAGTACAGTATAGTTACGTTATTTCGTGCAATAAGTAATATAGTACAGTACTAAGACATTATATATTAAGTTAAACTCTGCCGAAAGCACCCGGAAGGCTTATTCAGTGTAAAAAAAACTCTTAGACCGATGCCGGATTATTGAATGTGCCGGTTTATCGGATGCCGGATTAGCGGGGTTTTACTGTATAAAACTTAGATTGTCCTAAGTTATCGAATGTGCACACTAAGTTTCAAGAATATCCATCAGCGAATTGAGAGTACAGACAGGCGCCACGTACATACACACATACAAACTGACTTATGTGATGAACCTCAATTACTGGATTTTTTACTATTCTAATCTTACCTATCGGAAAGAAGGCTGAAATGCCCTAATGTGAACTTTTGGGATCCATTCACATATTATTTTTGATTTACACTACAACCTCGTTTATCCGGCCCTCGTTGATCCTGATCTCCGGATAATCCGAATCAGTTTTGTAGACATTTTTATTTTTTTTTTTCTATTTAATATTCACAAAGATAATAATTTTAACTATGATAACAAGAACATAAATATGCCAAACACTCGCTTTTTATTTCGATTAAATGTTCAGTTCCTGCATAGATTGTACAATAAATTATGGTAATAAAATGCTTTTTGTCGAGTTTAAGAAAGCTTTACTGGAGTGTCACAGGGCGTTGAAGCAACAAAACAGTTTTTTATCGTAATAAGGGGTAAGTCTGTTTATTGAAGGATTTATTTTGCTTATCACCCATATTACCCGGATTATCAGGATTTTCGATTTTCCGGATTGCCTTTGGCCCCAATTAGTCCGGATAAACGAGGTTGTAGTGTATTTATATTTAGTGTCTTTATTTGTTTATTGTTATAGTATATTACAATCATTAAATTCCATCTAAGAAATATTATTTAGTTTAATACTGCCTTTGTCTTGTGATAAATGAAAAGTTTACTTTATTTCATCTTTTGCAATAAATTAAATTTTCTGCTTTTTGTTATGTATGAATAACATCTTCAGAAACAGAAATTTAATATTTATTATTATTTTTTTTTAATTTCCTTGAATAAATTAAAATTTTAATAAATTATTCCAGATAATTTTATAAAATGAATAAAACATTGACTCACACATGTTGGAAACAATAATGTACATTAAAAATTATGAAAAAAAAAATACATTACATTTTATATAAAAAATTTTTTATTGATTTGTGAATTAATTCTTAATATCTGTGAATTGTTGTAGTTAATTATATTTATTAATAGTTAATTTAATTTATAATTAATATTTAACTAATATTACGGTGTATTATAACAATAGATACGGATGCATATTTTAAATTAATAATATTTATTAAGCCCCTTTTTTCCGAAAAGGAAAAAGTTCACAATGAAAAACTCACTAATGAAAAATTAGTGAGAAAATTCGTGTGCCAGCAGTGCGCAGGCCTCAGTGAATTTTTTTAAAGCATAAAATTCAAACTGCGCATTTGAATTATTAATAAATAACAATGGGATCAGCCTCAGTACAGAGACATTGTTATTTACTGGAAACTTCTCCTGGCTGATGATCGCCAAAAAGCGTGAAACGGCTATTCCAGGATGTCACTTGGTAAACAATTTGGTCTCATAACATTGTTGTATATTCAACACACGTTATACTCATAATCAATTAATTTTATTGAAACATAATACTTTGATCTGGTTTTAAACTTGAATTGTTACAATTGTTACAAATGAAATTATTTTTTTTTTAAATTTTATAAATTACAGTTAAAAGGGACTAATAAATATTATTATATAAAATATGCATCCGCTTCTATTGTTATAATACACTATAATATTAGTTAATAGATGTAATTAATTACAACAATTCACAAATATTAATAATTAATTCACAAATCAATAATAATATTCTTTTATTACCTAGGAACATCATAATAAACCTGTATTGTTTTTTAACTATAATCAATTGACTGAGCTAAATATTTTAACCAATATTTCTTGAGCCAAATTATTTGTAAAATTAATGAAACCATTTCCAGGGTCAAACCTACAATCAATCTCTCTTCAGTTACTAAGGAGGAATATATTAGAAAAAGATTCCAGCAACAACAAGATGTGTCAATAAACAAAATGAGAGACACAACAAGAAATTGTTAGTTTCATATGAGTGGCATTGTAGACCCTCAATAAAAATTGTCAACATTTTTTTCAATATAGCTTTTTTTTTCTAAATAAATATCGATTATTGATCACTCAAAATTTTTTTATATTGTTCAAATTACATTAAAAGAATAATTACATTCATACATTCGCATTTAGATTAGCTGTATTTTTGTTCTTGAGCAATTAAACATTGGGAGACTTTGGCTGATTTATCATAATTACAACTCATTAAAGATATATCGGATGGCCATAATTAAACAGGAGGTGTTTGGAGCGCGATAGGCAAAAAGCTGTTGGGCCCAAAACGGCCAAATGTGATGTATATATTATTCAGACCATGGGATTACGATTTCGCAGAAATTTTTTTTTAGTTCCGAATGGCGCCACCTGGGGGAAACTGGCGATATATGGTGAGCTAATCAGACGTAAGAAAAAACGAAAGCATACAGTTGACAATAGGTTTTTATTGTTAGTCAGTTACACTTACGGTTCAATATGATGTCCTTGCATGTTGTACAAAATCTGCATTCTGTGGATCGTAGATTCTACTGCGGACCGCAGCAAATCTCCAGAGATTTGTCTTACATGAAACAGTATTCGGTCTTCAATTTTGCCAAACTATCAACGTGTCCTTGGTAAACCAATGCTTTCAAGTAACCCCACAACCAAAAGTCACACGGCGTGAGATCAGGCGAACATGCGGGCTACGTCGTCGGGAATGCTCGACTAATTATGTGGTCGTCGTTGAAATGCTTACATAGGACTTGCTGCACTGTCTATGTGCGGGGGCGCTTCATCCTGCATGAACACAGTCGTGTCATGACATCCATGCTGCTGAAGTTCTGGAATAACGAAATTTCGCAGCATCTGTTGAAATCGCACTGCAGTGACAGAATATGTCACTAGTCTTGTTGGTTGCAGTTCGAAAAAGTGCGACCCAAGTATGAGGGAGGCGGTAAAACCACACCACGCAGTGACCTTCTGTCACTGATGTAACGGCATCTGCTGAATAGCATGAGGGTTCTCAGTAGCCCAAATCCGATAGTTGTGGGTATTGACAGTGCCACTGAGATAAAAATGCACTTCATTACTCCATAGAATGTTTCAAGGCATCCGAGCTAGGAACAGGTGAGAAAAAGGCAGGCGCGTTTCCGCATCCCCTTGAACCAGTTGTTCGAGTTGCTAATCCTGTAAGGGTAACATTTCAGCATTTGCGCATGCATTTCCATACAGTTGAATACAAGATATCCAGTTGCCTGGATACTGCCTCAGCAATGCTATATCCGTGAGCAGCATTCGCTTCCACTACGGACAATGCAACAGTTTCAACTTGTTCATTTGATATCGGTTTGCGTCCGTGTCCTGGTTGCACTGGTGAAGATCCGGGTGTTTTCAAAACGTGAGATCATGTTTCGCACATTGAGACCTTTCCGTAGGTCCTTCGTTGTTCGGAATAACCGAAGTGCAATGGACGAATTACTAATATTTTGGTAATAAAACTTTACGAGCAACGCACGATCACGTAAACACAGGATTGCGTATAGTAACGTTCACAGCACCATCAAGCGGGTCGAACTGACCGATGCCACTCATGTTGATGCTTATATCCGCGTATCTGATGACGTCTGTTGTCTGTCACTGGACGGCTGTTAAAGTCTCTGTATGGTCTTGTCTCCGTAGACAGAATGGACATCTCTCCGCACGGCGCCATTTTGAAGACACTGCACTGAATCATATTAAGCTCTAAGCACGTTTTCAATTTAATTTCTGACTTTTATTTCATTTTTTATTGTTTTATTTGAAGACACTTTATAGTGAAATCTTTTTAAACTTTATCAATAATGATCAACTATTTTTAGAATAGCTGATAACTGCAGTTACCTCATTATAAACGAGCTCTTTTACTTTAATACTCGTATTATAACTTCATTAATTAAAATGAGTATAAAAAAAAAACAAACCCTAAAATCATTGAAATGAAATATATATATATATATATATATATATAAAATATATTTTACCCATTTTATTTTATTACTAATAAAACTTTTTTGACAAGGTTCAAAAAATTCTTCTGCTAATTAACACAATTGAACAAAATTAACTTTTTTATTAATCTTAAATAGAGCAATTAACATGATAAAAATTTTCAAAGAAGAAATTCATATATATATATATATATATATATATGTTTTAATATAAATTCATTTTATTATTTTTTTTAAAAATAAAATTGTCATTTTTGCATTAATTCTTTTGTTTAGGGAATTTTTTACCATTAGTTTATCTAATTGTAGGTATATTTATTAAAAAGTTATTTAATTTTGGTTATCAAATAAGCTAACTATTATCAATAGCTAACTATTGTTTATTGGTTTTAACTACATTTTTAATGTTAGTTGATTGTCGATCAATAAAACATTTCAATTGGATTCTTTTTTAATTATCTAATTGAATTTATTTAATTTTCACTCAACGATTATCCCCGGAATTGGGTGGCGCGGCAGCCACGGATAACTGAATTCCGCGGATAATCCGAAATAGGACGGAAAAGGACGGAAATCAACACAAAAATGCTTTTAACATGTTTTATTTACATTAGCATGGGATTACATACATTACAAACAATTATTTTATTTTATTTTACTTTATTTTCTTACTTTTTAACAAAAAAAAAATCGGTTAATTGTCTTTGTTTTTTTCGTGTCGAAACACGAAAACCCCCTACTTGGACGTCACTAAATGTGGATGCTGCACTGCCGATCGTGACTCAGGCATTATTACTCAACGTGTATAAAAATGTGTTCCGTTATTTAGTGTACAGTAAAAAAAAAAAAATGGTAACAGGAGTGGTCCGCGGATAATCGGGAGGTTACTGTAGATCTATTTTTATCCAAAGACTACGAACTACATTTATAAGAAATTAAGCCGTTAGGTTTTATTATAAAGTTCAATTTTTGTCCTCTCTGTATTCCCGCAATCTTTAAATCAATAACAACCGATTATTTCGAAAGTAGAACGAAGAAAATATTTTTATGCAACGGTGCTTAAAACAACCATATCAATTTAAATGATTTTTAAGACTAATTTATTTACTGGATTAGAATAATTTACGATCACTCGTTTTAATTCATTTTGCTTAAAACAAGTTTTCCAATCTTTCAATAACGCCATGCTTTTTTGTATTAGGATACTCTTAGGCAACCCTCGAAAATCCCACTCGCAAACTCGCAATTTGCGAGTAAAAATTAGACGCTTGCGAGTGGAAAAAATCATCTCGCAAATCGGTTTTTCCTAAATTCAAAACCTTCGCTGCTAGTATAGGTATGTCGTATATATATGAAATTTTGCCCCCCCCCCCCCTCCATTAATTAGCTAGCGAGTGTAAATTTCCATTTGCGAGTTGGTTTAGGCACGAATTTTCGAGGGTTGCTCTAAGGTAAGGGTTACATTATTTCATTTAAACTTTCCAGATAAAACAAAGGATGAAACATTGGGGAAAAAAAAAACACATAAAAGGTAGCTACAATATTAATAAAAACAAAACAGCACACAAACTCAAATAGTCATAGATATAAGAAAAATATTATAAAATTAATGACAACTTATTTTTTTCTGTTGAATACGAAAAGCAGTGGAACTCCATGACTATAAACTAAAAACATAAAAACACTTAAAAATAAAGGAAAAGAAAATTCTGTGCTAGGCTTTGCCAGCCTCAATGAAATTCTTATGCGCATCAAAATAAAGGAAAAGCTCCTAAAAGATATGTAAACACATTAAAATTTGAATTTTCTTTTCCTTTGTATTTAATGTGTCTTATGTTTTTAGTTTATAGCCATGGAGGTTCCACTGCTCTTCTTATTCAACTTCCAAGTCACCTCCGTTATGAGACCTGCAATGTTCATTCTGACTACTCTCAATTGATGATC
>JAFIDM010002131.1:78669358-78694209 GCA_023159025.1 Thereuonema tuberculata | reverse complement strand
GTTATGAGACCTGCAATGTTCATTCTGACTACTCTCAATTGATGATCGCCTAATAAGCGTGAAACAGGCTTGTCTTGAGATTTTTGAACATTGGTCTCAAATTTTAATATTTTTTTTCTGCACTTTAAATTTATTTATTTAGGTTATTGCACCATTTCAGTTACTGGTTTCTTTGTAATTCAATATCTTTTAGTCCTATCAATTACTAGGAAAAAGGTTTTTTTGGTGCACTACAGCACTTATTTTTTATTGTTTGTTTGTTTGGTTCGGAGGTCACTGTCGGATGCGTTGGTTACTTCCACTTATGTTCGCGCCTTTCTGAGTTTATCATCGGGGAGGGTGGATCGGACTGATGAGTCCCAAAAAGGACGAAACGGCCGTTCCCGATTCCCTCTATGATCTTGTGGAACCTTGGTTTTCATTTTTAATACTTTAAAGCCCAACAGATCTAATCGAAAGTAAAGCTTTTAGAAAAAAAAAAATTGTTAGACTTTTCTACAAGATAGGCATCGGCGGTCTGGCATCATTGGGGGGTGGGGGGGCCCTTCGGTTGGAAACGAATTTGGGCCCCTAAATTTTTAATTTATCTCCATTTTGGCATCTGCATATTAAACAGTAATCTCTTGCCGACCAAATATTTAAGTAAATTGTAGACACGTTGAACTCACTTTTCCCGGTTTCTGGGATTTAAGATCGCCTGTCTGTGTTTATAAAAACATTGATCTCGCATCCCTCGGTTTAAGATCGCCCATATTAATTCCTATCTACCTATTTTAATTCTCTTACAAAGTTGAATCTTATAGAGCTTAAGACAGTTATGTTGATTTTGGGGCCCTGAATGCAAAATTAAAAAAATTTCTTTCTGTCCGGCAGTAATATGTAAATCCCCGTTCAGGGCCCATCATAGTGCTTAGTAATGAAGACTACGTTGGGGCCCTAAGAGTGGAATTTTTATGAGGAGCATAGCAATCCAAATGCAGAAGCCAGATTAACTTTACTTTCCAACGGACTGTACTAATTACGCTTAGTACAGTTTCGTAGTAGGCCCATACCCGCCCATTAGCTGACGAGCAAGTCAGTTAACCCGAGGCGCACTTCTAGGCGAACTTCACTTCTAGTCTTGTTAATATTAAATGAGTAATTGTAAACACAGTACCCGATATCGGAACATGAATAATCAGAAATAAAAGTTAAGATAAATCTAGGTAAAGTATAGTGTATCTCTCGGCTGTTCTTGATTGTTTGTAATTTTCGAGTGTCAAATACTAATTTTAATATTCAACTGGCCAGTGCCCCGTCGGGGGCCCTCCCTGGGCTCTCGGGATCGAGGCCGTCGGCGATCGCCGACCTGACGACCTGGCCAGACCGCCCCTGAAGATAGCCACTTTTATGTTGATACACACAGATTGCTTCTAATTTATTTATAATTTACAACAATAACGTATAGAAACTCGTGAATTTGTCTGCGAATTAATGTTAATATGATTGTCAGTAAATCTTGTTCTATGTTAAAACGTTGTTTTTGATCTCCCAGCATTACTTGATTTCCTTATAACTTTCTCAGTAATTATTTCAAATAATAAAATAACATTAATCACTTCCTAATACTTCAAATAGAACAATGTTAAAACGTCTTACCAGGAAAAAAAAAATCCATCAATGGTTTCCCGCTCAAACGGTTTATCGTTCAACAAACAAAGTTTCAAGTAATGGTCATTACAATCAGCAATCTTTTTTATTTAGTTTTTTCGTAGAAATTAAGACATATCCGACACAACCCAAGAGAACTTGAGATTTTGAATATCTTGCAAGTAACCAAATTTGCATGATCACGTGATATTTAACTTAAAGTCCAGAGGAACTTATATTTTCGAGTCATCACCAATAAATTCATTCTTGTGATATTGATAATGTAAAAGTTCGTTTAAATAGCAGATTAGAATTATGAGTATAAAGTTGGAGGCTGTTAGTTCGAATCTCGTAAATGATGATTGCTATGTGGAGGGTGGGTAAAAGGCATCCAAGCTGATTTATTTTGTATTTAAATTTTATAATAGTTTTTTTTTTCCCCGATAGTTGAGTTGCTTAATATTTTTAGTTCAAATTTTAAGTTATAAAGCATTTTTCCTTTTTTTGTAAACATTTTAAAATCAACAGGAAAAAAATCTCCGATCTCCGGACGGGTCCTAAGGTCCACCCAACCCTCTGTTGAATGGGTACCAGGTTTATTTCCCGGAGGTTAATGGTCGGTCGGGCTGACCACCCGACCTCAACTTCAGTTCAGACCAATTGGTCTGGAAACGCCGGGAGCCTTAACTTCCTCGACCCCCCAAGGACCTATGAAGACCTACAGTGGAATACTTTTACTTAAATATTTCGAAATGATATCTGAAATTTTCTGAGATATCTGAAATTTTCTGAAAGATATTTAAAGCAAGCTAAAAAAAAGAAATTATTTAAAATTTTTAAAGTTTAATTTTTTTTTTCTTTTTTTCTTCTCGACAAGTCATTTTGGCATCACTGAAATCTACAAATAAAACGTTAAAAAAAAAAACAACTTCTTTCCGTGCTTATTTAAAGGAATCCAAATAAAGTCGCCCAGGTAACTGAGGAGAAACAGACAACCTGTTGATGAGACTGTGTTCGATTCACACGTGAACTATGTTATAAAGAAACCGAAATAAAAGCCAGAATATAAACCTACATATAATATATATTAAGCCTTTTCTTTTTTTGGCTATCTTAAAGATTTAATTAGGTGTTCCTTCATTCTGAAAATTGTCACATCTAATATATATGTATATATTTAAGAAGTATTGTCTGTTTATCGACGAAATTATTTCAGAATAATGAAAGCTATGAAACGCAGTGTTAAACTACAATTTTAAGCTCAATCTGTTGTTTGAGATCTGAGTTACGATCTCAATTATTTGAAAACAAAAATGCATAAAATTTCGCTCTACTATAGAGCATGTCGCTAACTTCCATGGATAGCTGCAGGGCAGATGTTACCGTTTCTCTTAAATGCCGACCTTGGCGATGTATGTGAAATCGACGGGAGTATAGAAATCAAATTTGAGATTTCATTTTTTGGAATAAAAAAAAATACTTTATGCCATAATTTTCGCCGACGTATATTCTAATTTTAGAAGTTTTTTGATATCCATCCATCCATCCATAGTATTCTGTCCGGAGACAGGTCCAATCCTAAGGAATTCACTTGGAATTCCCAGAAACGCCTGGGGAAAGATACTGGGGTGGTTTCCTGTTGCCTGTCCCAGGATGCCATTAAGGAATGACGTCAGACCGAAGAGAAAGTGAAGAAGAGGCTTACAACACAGGAAAGGAAATTGAAACATCCAAGCCACTGCCGGGATTCGAACCCAGGTACTGGCGCACTGGCCACCACGGCAGACCGCCGCCGAGACCGCACGGCCACGCCAGCACGGCGTTTTTTGATGAAGATGTTATATTAACTGTATACCCAGGATTTTTTTTTTTTATTTTATCTATATTATAGTAATCCATAATCTTTTTTTAAAATTTATTTTCATAATTCTACATGTTACCTATTTGTTCCTGAAAAACAAAGGTTTGATTCTTTCTGATATTTTAATATTATTTGTCCAGAATGCAATTTGCCATTTTTCAAAAATTAGCAAGTTTGTAATAGATCTTTTGATGCTTAAGTCAGAAATTGGATTGAAAAAAATCACTTGACTAAAGAAGGAATTATACCATCAACCTCTGGCATTTTCTTTTCCCGTAAACTCGCGTGCTCCTTCATTGTCCCTCTAATTAGTTTTTAGCACTGGGTGGGACAAGTTTTGGAGATCGGACAGAGAGTGTAACCCCAGTGCTACGAACCACTTAAAGAAACAATGGAGGAGCACGCGAGTTTAGGGGAAAGAAAAGTGCCAGGGTCCACAGACCTTCGACGGTGTCTTCCCCGCTACAGAATATAAGACAGTCGCAGCTGATGAACGGTGACACTTCAAAGAGGCTATTCTCGAAGCCTGATGGCTTAACCCTAAAATATTCAAAGGATAATCGTAAAAACTTCCGTACTTAGAAATTTTAGATTAGATAAGAAAACAAAGAAAACTTTTAACATTGTAGTTAATGAAAGCATTTATAGTAGGGCGAACACGATAAAGCAAAAGCCGTTTTCCGCGGACCCCAGGTCGCATGCGACCTTTTCTTACAGGTTTTTCGAGCGACGGTTGTTTGCCCAATACTTTGACCGAATAGTTTTATTTTGATCAGGTCGGCCTGAAAGTAACCAATCGCAGTGAAGCTTTTGGTCACGCCCATTCGTAGAAATGGCGTCCCTTCGGATTGTCTTCACTTCAGCTGGACGGAGAGCTATTACAAAATTATTATCTTAGTATTGAGATTATCCTTCAAAAATAAATAAAGTTTATTCTTGAATGCATTTACGTTTATACTTAAATGAATTTATCAGAGTTTTTATAAACTAGATTTTTTCATAATTGTATAGCATCGGTTGTGTTCGCATGGGATAGTCGATCGCTCGCTAGTAAAGAGAATTAATCTCAACAAATCTAAGAAATTCAAAAAGAAAATATCTCAGGATTGATTTGATAAATTTCTGTAAATTTCTGAATGTGATTTTTGAATTGAATTGAATTGAATTGAAGCCGTATTAAAGGCTTCAATAATTATCAAATTCAAAACCTTAAAATTGTTTTCGCTGTTTGATTCATAGATGAGAAACAGATACAATATCATTCAATATCGTTCGAAACTCCTTCGTCAAAATGTTTTCTAACTTATTTTGATGCACAAAATTACTATATTTCAGTATAAAGATTGTTTCCTGTCGACTGATGATTTTTCTTATTACAATAATAGCTTTTTGATGGTTTTCAGTGCAGTGTAATTGATGTATTCAGCGGAGCAAACTACAAATGTTGTCATCAGTGACGTATGTCAATTCTGAGCTTTATTGGTTGGTTTCCTGAAAGACACGCACTACTTGTCCTGCTGTGTTCTACCCTGGAAGTCGTATCAAACAATTCCGTAAGACATGTCCCTTCAAAACCACGACCGAGTCGAATAGTGTTCGCCTAACTTAACAAAAGTTTGGTTGTTTACTATTGGTCGTCTTTTTTTATTTTATATAAAAAAATCTTTTATTTTTTTGAAGTTTTTTTTTCTTTTTTTTATGAAAACAAATAGTTTATACTAAATCTTAAAAAGGAAAAAAAAATAATTAAATTCTTTTACCTAAATAGATAATCATACAGAAAATAAGGAAAATGACTAAGTCGAATGATAATAATAAGTTAAGAAATAATCTTATATTTCTATATTATTTTTGGATAAAATATAACTATGCCTTAATCCCTATGTCTTTAAGTAATTTTGTTTATTTTGCTGAACAAAAACTCTGAACTAAAAAAAATAAATTGGCAGAAAATCTATTCTGAGATGTCACCTAGTAAAATACTGGGTCTCGACCTTTTAATGTGCTAAAAAAATAAGTGCATTGAAAATATTATAAACCGAAAAAGTAAATATAGATTTATTCCTTTATTTTGCTTTTATTGAAAGCCATGAATCAGTTTATTGAGGTTATTTATCTTACTTCTGATTTTCATTTTTTGTACTCTGTAATGAGCGTTTTAGATTTTTGAAGACACTAACAACAGTATCTTCATCTCAGCAAGTTGAGTTTCCGCAAAGGTTGCTTATACAGGGTCGATTACGACACAAGTGAACGATTTCTTACCTTCAGAACTGTACGAAAATCCTCGACGCCACGTTTGATCTTATTCTATCTGATAGCTCTTACTTCGAACTAACAATTTGCAATTTCCCCTGCATTGAAATTTCCATTCCAAAAGACTCCTTCTCAGAGAATTCTTATCAATTGCCTCCCATTCCCCTCTACAGGCTTTCGACAAGCCGTCCAACGAACGTGGTCGAAGAGCCGACACAAAAGTCCATCGGGGATGGTACTTTTCAATACCAGAATATCAAGAAAAGAAATTGCACGTATTATCGTTTCTTGTTTTTAAGTAATCCACGGTCCACTTAGAGGTGTGGCTGGAAGCTTTGTGCACCCATACTTGATTTATGTCTGATCCATACAGGGAGGGAATTTCTTTGCGGCATATCAGAGAAACATGGATGCAGCACGTTTCTCTGATAGTAGAGAGAGTTAACTTTGACGTTTGTTGACCGCCTTGATTCTTGATCTGGAATTTTCCCTTATAGCAGTATCCAGTATCATGAAACCTCTCTAAAAACTTTCCCTAAATTCTCGATACCATTTTTACTAATTTTTTTTTCACCCCTTGACCTGTAATATATTGCTCTGGGCTTGTTACAGTCGCTTAGTTACACACATGCCTCGTCCAAAGTCTAATTTCCATTTATCGCCGGAAAGATAGCGCTCGTATAATTTTCAGCAATTAGTCCTTTTCTCTGCAACATGCCTCAGCAGCAGCTTTTGCACTCGTGACGTTTAACCAGTTTTGGTTAACCAATTATGTTGTATACCGTTGACTGAGAGACTCCTACTTGTCTTGCAATAAACCGAAAAGCTTTACATTTGTGGATTCTCTCCCACGATGAAGCGCTTCACTTTAGCCACCATCTCCTAAGTTTGACGAGATGCGGGTTTCTTCTTTGAGGGTCCTGGTTCATCCAACGTTGCCGGTGTTTGACTTTTTCTTTTTTTATTTAATAAGTTGCTCACCCAACCTTCGAAATGTAGGTATTCGGAAAACAATTGCTTATAATCGTAGAGTATGAAAATTTGGCGTCGGAAAAGTCAGTAGCCTGATATAGCCCTCCCAAAATCTTTCTATTTTTGGTGGCATTGAACCCGAAACACTATGGAATGTTAGCTACTAAGCTGCCTTTATAACCTTTGGATGAATCGCTGATGTGCACCTCATGTAACCATTTTTGCATATTGCAATTGTTCACTTGGGAGGCAATCAACTCTCTCTACTCTTGCCCTCATTTCAATCTTGAATGCTCCACTCCTATTGACTTTATCTCCCTTTTCGAATGGGTATCATAGATTCCCTCATAGATATCAAATGATTTCGACCACTTCTCATTTTGATCAATATTAGGTTTTTTTTACTGGGTTTTGCTTTTGAAAGTTGACGCTTCAAGTACATTTTTATTTTTCTATTTTACAGTAGAAAATTCAAAACGAAATGTTATCCATCGTAGAACCGTTGTTATTATTACGTATTTAAAATAAACAAAAGAACACCTCTATTTTTCATAGGATTTCATTTATTTTATCAGGGGTTTTCGTGTTTTTAATCATTACTCGGCAAAGCTTTTTTTCTAACATCAATTAAAACAGATTATTTTCTTGGAAAGAAATGTATTGAATCTCTTCAGTGGTCCAGTGATGTAGCCACTGAGCTGCAGACTGAGTTCAATCTCCGGCGAAGATCGGGGATCTTTCCTAAGATTATTTCTCTTCCGGACGAGCTGTAGACCATTTCTCACCCAGTCCTCTACAAATTGGGAATCATTCCTGGGGGTAAATGCAGGCAATCCTTTGTTGACCACCCAATCTCGACTCTAATGAAGCCTCGTATGAAAAGTCTTTTCAATGTTAATCTTGTTAATTTTTTGCCATTTACAATCTATTTTCCTCACATACATTATCTAAGAATAAAGACAACATTAAAAACCGAAGTTATAATTTCATTTTGTCTTTCCTTCTGTGAACAAATATCATTAAAATCTCGTTAAATTTTAATGATTAAATTGTTATGATTGCACAACAATCATAATAATCGCAACAATTGCGTCTTTTGCATTCGCAACAATCATATTTATAGTGATTGTCAAAAGGCGCAATTGTTGCGTTTATTGGATATCAATGAACAGAAGACGTGGCGAAGCATTGTGATTGGTTTACTAATCGCTTTCCCTACCTTGTTTTACTATTGTAAATTTTTCTGTGCTGCTCTTAATAAAAAGTATTAACAGTTAATAAGAAGGAATTGTTAAATTTTCTTTTGCATTTCTCTTCCCAATTTGTAATTTTTTATTTTATTTTATTTATTTATTATTTCTTTTTGCAGATTACATGTCTTGTGGAAACGAGCTCTTTTAATATGAAGAAGGAAAAGTGACGATGATGCTGACGAGCGATAATAACGATGAATCGTCGGCTTCGAAAATATTTAAAGCTGAAATGATAACATCCGCTTTCTGAAAATGGGGATCTTTTACTCCTAAAAGTGTCGTGTCACCATGTCGAACGGTTCGGGAAATCCCCTCGTTCTCAACTTCACTTTCTTCCTCAATGGATCCGATCTGCGCCCAAAAGAGCCTCCTACAAGCCAAGGCATCACCAGCACTGCTGTGGCTCTCATTCTGCTCTTCATGGTGGCTTTTACTTTGAACGCAGTGCTAGTAGTTACCATTGCTAGCAGCTATCTACTGAAAAGGACGCCCTTTAACCTCGCCCTCATGAGCCTTGGCTGTGCTCATATTGTGGAATGTATTCTGAATATGGTTGTCAGTCTGGTCTTCATTGAACACAAGCGTTGGGGTATGGGAACCCATTTCTGTAGTGTCAACGCATTCTTCATGCACGTGGTCTCCTATTTCATCACTCTGCAGGTAAGCTTGCTTTTATTTATTCAATTTGTTTTTGTTTTTTTCAAGATATGTACGATAGAATAATTTCCACCGGATATTAACTGTTGGTCTTAACTTTATCCCTGTACATTCATCGGAAACAAACAAAGCAAAAAAAGTTAAAATAAAAATACAAGTTACAATGGGTGAGACCAAATTATTTACAAGTGACATTCTGGAACAGTTGTTTCACGCTCGCTGGCGATCATCAACCAGCAGAAGTCACCAATAAATAACAAGGTTTCCGTACTGAGGCTGGTGTGAATGATACATCGGAAGCGCAGTGGTACCTCAAAGGAATAAATACAACAATGAAAAACTCACCAATGAAAAATTAGTGAGAAAATTCATGTGCCAGCAGTGCGCAGGCCTCATTGAATTTTTTTAAGGCATACTTTTCTCACTAATTTTTCATTGGTGAGCTTTTCATTGTGTATTTTTTCCTTTGAGGCGCCACTGCGCTTCCGATGTATCAAAAATACTAGTTATTGAAGCATTTTTATGTCTCTTAACTGTTTCATCTGAAAAGCTTCAGGCACACCACGAATTACAAAAAATATAAATAAATAAAATATAAAGTATAAGATACAAGTTTTGAATCTATTCTCTATGGATCCTTTATGGCTTTTTTTTTTTTTGAATTTTTTTTTTAAAAAAAAAGCATAAAAAGGAATAAATATTATTTCTTTGAAAAAAAATGAAATCAAAACGATGTAAAGTATTTTATTTGTTTTGTATTTTTGTAAATGCATTGTGTACATACTTAAAATTATTAAGATTGTTAAAATTACAATTTTAATAAGCCTGCTCAGAAACTGTTAGTTCTAGAAAGCTGAAATTTCAGTAGATTAGTTTTTAAAAGGAGATCTTATTGATTTTGAAACCCATCGGCTACTTAACTGAAGGTCTAAGGCCTAAAGCCATCAAATACGTTGCCCTCAAGGCAGTATTACCTCACTTGAAAAATAAAGAGACGAAAATAGAACAATAAAATGTTTTATAACTTCAGTTATTCGCGTAATTTATTACTTTACTCAATTACATAGATTTATTTATTTTTTGTTTTCTTTCATTTTTTTTTTTGTTTTGTCAGCTCATAAATTATGATTATCCAAAACTGAAAGAGGATGAGGTGGGAAATCCTCCGTTGGTATTACAGTATATTGTATATTTCTTGTGTATTTGTTAAGAGAATTCTTTCCTCCATCTTATTTCATAAAATTGATATTACTTGGTATTTTGTTTGGCATAGTAGAAGTTAAATACGACTCAAATTATCATTTTTTTTTATTGGTTTGAGTAAATATTAAGATGGTCGAGTGTCACAATATAGAAATCACTGTTTGAAGGAACAGTGATTTATAACAGTTGCTTGGTTTTTTAAATGGAGAGAGAAATTCGCCAACCGGACAATAAATATGCCTTCGCACATTGAGCCAACATCAACGGGAATTCCATTTATGAATAATTACGGACATTAAACTTGCTTTCGCTTGGTTTTTTGTTTCACTAAATTAAGTTTGGTGGTTCCTTCTTGCTATTCACTTAAAAGGTGTACAGGGTTGGTAAAAAAAAATGTGTTTTTGTTTTTGTTTTAAACAAATTTTCCAACTTTTTTTTTATTACATGTTTTTAAAATGCTATTTTAAACTTCTTTTTTTTTTTTTTTTACAATCATGGACTGCAAGTGAAATCATAATAGACTCTTAAACTAGGGTTATAATAAAAAACTAGGTAATCATATTAGGCAATTAATCCTATTGCCCCGATCTCAAAGAATTTTGTTAATTAAACACCTATTTTAATATGCGCTTTTCTGAAGACCTCTGAAGTACTTCTAAACAAATAATCTCAATTTCTTTGTGAGATAAGGATTACAGAGGATGTTTATAGACTGGGGATGGATTTTTAGTTTATCTACAATATTGTTAACCTCTGTTTTCTTTAAGTCCAAAACTTTCTGACTTAACGAAAACATTTCATTTTCTGACATTCTTTTATTTTTCCTTATACTGGAGAACGTCTTGCAATGGTTTCATCGAAATCTTGCAATTAAAATTTTAAAGCGATTAAATTACAAAATATGGCTTTTGTTTTAGTTAATTTTCAGTTAAATATCGAGGCCCACTTAGTAACGGTAAAACTCTGGAACTCCTCCAGAAAGGACATGTTAATCAACTGGGTGGCTTTCTTTATGAGAAAAAATAGCTTAATGATTCGCTCATAGATAACTAGAAGAAATAACTTTATATCTACATTCATTCCATGTCTTCTCATAAATTCCAATCTTTATTCTACTATTTAGTATCAAAACTATTCCTTATGTCTACGAAAGAAGGTCTACAATTATAGTTAATTGCAGCTTTGGTGAATGATTGGGACAGAATCCACAGGACATTACTGACAGACACATAACTTTATTTATCACGACATCAAATCAAGGAGGAACCCTAATATTAATTTAGTGATTCAAAATTAAAAAAAAAAAAATTAAAGAAAGTAGAAAAATTACACAATAATTACACTGGACATAGATTAATATATTACAGAACAACAAATTCCCTATAATATAAAAATATAAAATACGATAGATGGTTCGACTTTATTAATAGAAACACACGAAAATTGTATTATAATGACAAAAGTGTCATTACATGGTCAGCTTTACATATTCATAATTTATTATTATTTTCCACAGAGCAAATAAATAAAAAATATATTAAAAAA
Organism: Thereuonema tuberculata; assembly: GCA_023159025.1. Lineage (NCBI taxonomy): Eukaryota > Metazoa > Arthropoda > Chilopoda > Scutigeromorpha > Scutigeridae > Thereuonema > Thereuonema tuberculata. The sequence goes on along the minus strand of JAFIDM010002131.1, from coordinate 78,682,833 downwards.
AAGATGGCAATGGACCACTTGAGGATAGGCGGGGCTTCATAGTTCAAAAATATTCCACCAGTCTACTTTTTGACTTGTGGGATAAACAAAGCCATGTGCTTCGTTTTAACCCTAGTAGATATAGAGGCTGAACTAAAAGATTTGATTTGGATGCAACGATTGTAGGGCCTTCCAAAATTTTCAGAATGGATTTAGAGTTGATTATTGCCTATTGAAGAAGACGACAGCAGTATGTTTTCAAAGAATGATATAATTTAATGGATCACTTGAGGATAGGCGGGGCTTCGTAGTTTCAACATATCCCACCAGGCTACTGCTTCCCATGTGGGATAAACAAAGCCATGTGCTTTGTTTTAACCGGTGTGGATATAGAGGAAATATTATATTAAAGAAAGATATTCAAAGCGTTTTTACAGAATTATTACAATAAGGATCTGCACAGTACTGAACCATCCGTCTTGAAATATCAAAAATTGACGATTTTTTAAGAAATTCACACAAAGTTATATGTTTGTTTATCCCACAATCTCTCGCCGCATATGCTTACACGTCATACGTACGTCGCGTCGATAGGGGCGTAAACTTCAAGTGATCCATTAAAATGCTATAGTTTTAATCAACCAAAAAATGAAGTAAATGTAATTATTTCCTTTTTTTTTATTTTCAACTACGGCATTCTTGTAAAAATACCAATGTCATACTAAGCTCATATAGAATCCTCTTGTGTGTGTGAGATCTACTAACCGGAATTATTCGGAAATACCCGGAATTTATTTAAAAAGAGGATAATTGAGTTTCGTTTATTGTTCTGATTTTAGTGAGATTGAAAGAACTACTCTGAAGCTTTGTTGTCTTTTCAAAACAGATTATGCTTTTTTAAAAAAAAAAAAAAAAAAAAGTATAAAAGAAATTAGTAGCTTTTAGAGAAAATGAAGCACTTGTTGCAGAGTGATAATTTGTCAATACGTGAATGGGATCTAAACTCAATTCCCAGTGTTTATAGATTAACATAAGTTTATAGAAACCTATGTTAAAACACCAACTTATTTTATTCTCAGTCTTAATTTAGCTTTATTTCTTAAATATTATCAATAAAGTAAATTACTCGTATAATGCTTTTATTCTATAAATATACTATCTATTTTAACGATTTTTCCTTTTCAGCAAAGCAATAATTTATCAATATAAAAATATATTAAATATTTTTAGATATGATCCTGCTTTATAATGGCAATTAGATGTAAAAAAATAGTTCATTAAAAATAAAAAAATCTAGGTAATTTATTTTTATTGTAAATATATTTTATTATTAAAAAATCTGCAGTCTTATTTGTCTGTAGCTAATCAATATTTTTATTAATAGTTTTTTAAATTATTAATTATTATATATTAATAATTAAAAATATATAAATTAAAAAAATTATTGTTATTATATATTATTATTTCTAATTACAAAATAATTTTATTAAAGGCAGGACGAAGTTACCAAGGAAGCTTACATAATTGTAATAAACAATGAAAATTTTTACACATACAACAAAATTAACGTGCCTAACCATCATAAATTAAAAATATAGAAACTATACTGGCACTAACCTTAATCTAAAACTTTAAATGACCACGACGTTTCGGAGCTTCATGGATTAAGCCCCCTTTTCAAGTGAAACGAGTCATATTTAACGAAAAACTTTCCTTATCAGAGATTGTAAAACAGAAAGGAATGGCCATTCCCATTTTAATAAAAACACCTCCTGGCGACAGATGCTTTAAATACGCACAGGAAGTGGTCGTCTGCGAAGGTTTCAAATACAATCAAATGGAAAAAACTATTAGGAAATTTATTTAAAGGAACTAACACAATTATCAAAGCCCGTATTCCAACACATTTGAAGTAGAAAGGTCCTGATTATAGCTACCTAACAATCTTAATTCTTCCATTGTTAGAAGGAACGCAAACACGACAACCCGAAGGAATGAGTCAGATAAGGAAAGTTTTTCGTTAAATATGACTCATTCCACTTGAAAAGGGGGCTTAATCCATGAAGCTCTGAAACGTCGTGGTCGTTTAAGTTTTAGATTAAGGTTAGTGCCAGTATAGTTTCTATATTTTTAATTTATAATGAAAATTTTTATTTGTTATTACCTTAAAAAATTTAAACAATATATATCTGAATAAAAACATTAAAAGTCCTACCTTACTGTATATCTGAATATTGTCGATTAATGAAGAAAAAAAAATGCCGTATTTAGCTTGAATTTATGTTTATATTTCTATTCGATTTTATTACGAAAAAAATGGAGACACTTGAATAATAAAAATAGATAAATAAAATGGAAATGAGGGGAATGTACAGAAAAAAGGTGTAATTTCTGATTCGAGTTCTCTCATAATTAAGATTAATTTGTTTTCTAGATAATAAATCACTTCTTTCACTCCCTGCTCTTTTTTTTTCTTTAGTTTGTAAATTTTCATTGAAAAATATTATGGTATTATGTTTTTATTTAGATTTACATCATATCTTTGTTTGTTTCTTATAAATTGTTATATCCAGAGAAAGGACTATTTTTTTTTAAAACTCGATATATAAGTAACAACATAATCCTTTTAAAAAAATATAAACAAACTTTCTGTGAAATGTTTTAATACTTTTATTCCTTTGCTTATGTGAGTAGCAGAGTGATGACGCTAAAACTTCAAATTCACTAAATCATTTCTTTAATGATTAAAAGTGTTCGATAATGGTATTAACAAATTTAAACACAATTATTAATATATAGATGCTCCCGCTTCAATTAGTACATCTTAACATTTGAAAGTTGTAGCAGTTCGTTTAGCTTAGTATGACATTGGTATTTTTACAGGAAAAAAAATTACATTAACGTCACCTTTCAGTTGATTAAACTACAGTATTTTAATTGCTTTTTTTTAATATAATTTTATTTATTTGCTCTATGGAACAAACAATAATAAATTATGAATATGTAAAGCTGTCTCTGTGTTGATAAAATACTTTTGTAATTACAATGCATTTTTCTTGTGTTTCTATTAATAAAATGTGTTCCACTATCGTATTTTGTATTCTAATCTGTTAAGAACTTTGTTGTTTTGTTATAAATTAATCTTTTCTAGTGTAATTACTGTGTAATTTTTCTACTTTCTTTTAATTTTTTTAAAAATTTTGAATCACTAAATTAATATTAGGGTTCCTCCTTGATTTTCCAATTTGACGTCGTGATCAATAAAGTTATGTGTCTGTCAGTTTTTGGACTAAATAATAGAATAAAGATGGAATGTTGTCCCACAGGGCCATTTAAATTTTTTCCTAAATGCTTACATGCTTTCTATTACTACAAAACTATTATTCCTAGACTAATTTGGTTGGAATTTTTGGATTTAGCATAAAAAAATACATGGGGAAAACAAATTTGGTTCCATTTGATTGATTAGCAGATGAGGTATTCAAGAAAATACGTCAAAAAAGGGGCGTGGCACCCAAAAAAAAAAAAAATTCATATCTCGGCAAATATTTAACCAAAAAATCCCATATTTTGCAGAATGTGTTATCTTATAACTCTTTACATGCAAATACATTTTCATAAAAATCTGTGATGGTGTGGTGAACTTATCAGGTGATCTGACGTGGAATGATCCTTGATGTAATAGTGCAACATTCTTAAGTTACGTATTTTGCCTCTAATTAAAAGTGGTCCTTAGAGTTTATATATATCAAAATTTATTTAGGAGTTTCTTAATTCTAAATTCTATTTTTTTTTGTGTATTTAAATTCGAAATTTCGTGTAAATCAGTGTATTGTTCTTATAGATACTTAAAGACACAGTATATGGTCGTTATTACGAAGTGCCCATATGTAGGGTTACAAACATGAAAGTCTAATCAGAGCTCGACAATAAATATTTAACTCTCAAATAGAAAGTTTGATGTTGATAAGTGCATTTCTCCTTAAATTATTTATATTTCAATGTTTTGGCCCCTGTGTATAGTGGCCTTTCAAATTTACCGATATGTTCCAATATCAAATAAGATCTAGGTAATAACACTAAACCCTTAAATAAGAAGTTCGCGTAGATCGGTTGATTAGTTTTCGAAATACCCGTGATGGAAAGGTTCTCTACAACAGACATCAACGCATATATGCACACATCAAAGAAAAAAAAAAATATTCTAAATTTGTTCCAGAGAAAATGAGTGAATAACCGTTAAAATCGTGACGTGTATATGTAGTATGATTATTTTTTGTTTAAACTTAAAATGATTGGATATATTAGGATTTATAAATACATAAAGAAGGATAGTCTACAATATGTAAGATAAAAAAGAGCAAGGTCTTTAAATACTGCGTTTTTCTTTTTCTAAATTTTCTAAATTTTAATTTCTATTTTTGACACTTGTGCCGCTGATGACATGAGGATAAATTTGGCCGCATCTTCACAGAAACAGAAATTTGAATTTTTTATTGTAATTTTTCAAATTTCACATTACTGTCCGGCTTTATATGTTTTGTAATATAAGTTAATTTTATTCTTATATTCTATACGTTCTAAATTTCTAAATTGCAAATGATTGATTGAAATCTTTGCTTTGCGAAACTCGAAAGCCTTGCTTTGAGTTTTGCCTGTTCGATTTTATATATATATATATATACCCCGCTAATCCGGCATCCGATAATCCGGCACATTCAATAATCCGGTATCGGTCTAAGGTTTTTTTTTTACATTGAATAAGCCTTCCGGGCGCGTTCGGCAGAGTTCTCGGGCAATCGGCTGAGGTCGGGCGTACTCGGCAGTGATGACAAATCTAATAAAGTAACTATACTGTACTGTATGTACTGTATTAAAATATAATACTACATAAAAATATATTTTGTTGTTTTGTTTTTAACATTTTCCATCACTACTGAAATCAGAGAAATCACAATAGAACACGGAAAAATGGCCTGATACCTATTAATAGTCCTTTTGACTCTATTTTAGCGGTATTTTCGCTATCCTCGCAATAACGGCTAGTTTTAGACGTCGCTCAGTAATCCGGCAATTTCGGTAATCCGGCACTGCCGAAGTCCCGAACGTGCCGGATTAGCGAGAGAGAGAGAGAGAGAGAGAAAGAGAGGAGAAGGTCCAAATATGGGCTACCACTTCTATTTTATGAATTTCACCAAGAAAAAATGGAGATAATTAAATTGTATCATTGAAAATTAGTCTACTGTATGATAAAAGGTTGAAATAAACAAAAAAACAAAAACAAAGAAAATTGCTTCAGTCTTACAGAAAGCTGGAAAGCAACTTACACAAAATTGTAAGTTTCAGTTGTACCAGTAGAGATAATGGAGTGAAACTCAGTGATTTTGCTATTATAAAAAAAACAAAAAAACAAAACAAAACAAAAACAAACAAACAAACCAATAAACAACAAAGAAAAGTTTTTATTAATTGATAATCAGCAAGTTGCATTTATAATTCTTTATTAAAATTTGTAAGTTGCTTTCACAACAACGAGTTGCATTTGTATATTTTCAATTGTATAAATTATTCCTTATTAACGATTTCTATGTAAGAGAGATTAGAGTTAATAAACTACTCTACAGGTCAGTTTCTTGTAAAGATTGAAGTGACGTCAGAGAACCACATAACACATTATTCTGCAGCGAAGAAAATAGTTCCGGCGTTCTTCTTATTTCATCCTCAATTTAGAAGATTTAATTTGAAAATATTAAATATTTTAAGAGACAGAAAAAGTACGGTAACTGTTTAAGAAACAGAAAAAGTTGAGGGTCTCATTTCAATATGGCAGCCTCCAGTGTGTGGCACGCGTCTCCTTATAAATATTTCAAAAATAATTGTAAAGGTCAGTCGATTCACAGCAGTGCGAAACAAATAATTTTAAATGTTTATTCCAAGTTAAGTGAATTGGAACAGCACCTGACTGTTGATGAAGTTATTCAGATTTTTGACAAGAATATCGGTGACGTCTTTTTATGCCATTAAGAAAGAATTTCAAAAGGAGGGAATTTTACTCACACCAGACAAGAAGATGCCTCGGAAAGAAAATACATCACATTCTGATAAAATTTATGATTCCTTTCTAAGCACTGCAATTAAGAGGAAAAATACATAAAATGTTTTTTTCAAAATGAAATACCGACAGTAGGAAATGTATTGAACGAAATTACTGACGATCCTGAGTTACTAAATATTTCTCACAATATATTGTATAGATCATTAAAATTATATGTGTGGGGAAACAATTAAATATTTTGTATATATATATCGGGTAGCAGAGTAAATTGTGTGCTCTAAACTAATTACTTAAATGATACCAATACAGGAAAACATTAAACACATTTAATGAACAACTAACATATGTACAAATAGCTTTATAAGCTCAGTATTTTATCTATTTAATGTTTTCAATCTTCTTATATGGATTGACTTCCTTCTCATGGGACGGCTTGCTTCAGTGGACAGTCTTCAAACGCTAAGCTTTCAATTTCCCAAAACAGGATCTGACTTCTTTTTACTAAAGTCTTTGACAGTTCCTTTATCGAATCTACCTTAAGATTCCCTATTCGAATTGTTCTTACAATTCCTATAATCTGAGTCGCTTTGCGCTACTTTACTATTTAGCTATTTCTAAATTCCTTTACTTCTAAGGGTTTCTCTACGCAGCATTTGCTTCAATCGTAGTTAGCTAAATTTCCTGGTCTCTCCTTGAATGATGATCTGACTACTTGAAAATACTTGTGAACGCTAGAGATATTCTATCAATAACTTTACGTTGCTAATTTCTGTCCTAACTTGAATAGTTTAATTTCTAAGATCCTAATTCTTTATAAGAATTCATTTATCTATCCCTAGCTTGTTTCTAAGGCTCCTATCAGCTGAGAGAGATTTTAAGTAAAAACTTTACTTACAATAAGTACTGGAACTCCCTAGGATGACTGGTAATTTCAATCCCTTTACTTCCGTTGTCGGTGCGATGAGATATTCCGAAATTCCTCTGGATTCGCCGCTTCGAAGTAATGTTCCGATTAGGGCTATTTTCCGGACCGTCGTCTCTCTCTGCGATGTATGTTAAATTCAATGAGGATCGTCTTCTTCAAAATTAGCTATTGTTATTCCCTCTATATTGCGTTCTTCTAAATAGGCTTTTTCACTCGTATGAATCCTATTCTTCTGTCATCATCAAGCTTCCCGGCGGTAGCTGTGTCTTTTGCCGACGAATAATACTTCCGTCTTCGGCTCCAATCAATCGTCACGGCTTCTTGCTTCAGCTTACGGGAGACATGCTCCGTCCGCTTTCCGTCTAGGCTGTTACTAGAATCGCCTCCGGCCAACTGCTTCTGGCTATAATTTGTCTCCAGACAAATTCGTATCGTCTCAGTTAGTTGAGGTTGATACACGATTCTTATTCCGCTCAGGGACGCCTACTGTAGAAACCTTCTTATATTTAGTATCCGGACGCACTATTTTGGAATCCACCAAAATTTCCCGGTGATTGAAATGGTACAGCTCCTTTGCTTTCGTCCAAGCAAACTCTTGAATCCCACGGATTCTTCCGGGCGAATTCTCTTTTTATTATCGGAGAATCTGAGACCTTTCTCACTCCTATTCGTTGGTGAGAATCATTATGTAGCAGCAATTTATCCTCTGCATCTATTCTGGATGAGTGGACCAACTTCTATTCATTCCGATAACAGGGCAATGAATATTTCCTCCATGGTTCTTCCCGCTGGAAGGACCAAGCGAACTCAACTGCCAAAATCGGCAGCTTCTTAATTCCACATCTGTACTCGTGGAAGCCTGGGAACGAACTGTGTCCGAGACGCCGTTACAATGCTGTCTCGCTTCGAGTTAATTGCCTCGCGTCACGAGAAACAATGACTTTGGTCCGCGACTGAATTGTTTCCGCGAGTCTTTTCAATTATCTCAATTGCGTTATCAGAACATGAAAAAATAGCAAACCTTCCATGCTAATCTAATTATCACTGCCACAAGCAAATTAAATTTGCCATCACGAATATTTAGGCCTAGAAATTTTCAACTTAGAAATTCTAGATATTGAATTTCTACAATCTCCCCCTCAAATTATATTTGCTTGTTTCTCTCTCCAAGATGTAAGCTTACATACTTTACAAATTCTTTATGACGGGGAAGAGTTAGACCTTTCGTGACGCCGTCCGCTTTATTCTCAGTTGAATAAATCTGTAGTCGTTGGTTTGTTGCACTTTTTGGCACAACGGTTAACGGAGTACGCAATATCTGGCCTGCTACCATTTACTATGAAGTTTGAACTTCCTATTAAACTCCGATACTTAAGATGACTTCGCTCATCGAAATATTTCTCAGTTGTTCCCTCGATGCTGGTCGCTTCGTTTCCTTCAACATAAGGAGTTCCAACTCCTTTACTTGATTCCATGTTGAATTTGGTCAGCAGCTTACGTACGAAACCTTCTTGGGAAATTGTTGATCGTCCATCTTCCTTTTTATATTCGATCTTCATCCCCAGGTATTCGCTTATCTTCCCTAAGTCTTTTATACCGAACAACTTGTTGAGTTCATCTTTAATTTTCTTCACTTTAACCGCTTCCTTTCCAACGACTAAGATGTCATCTACATAAATCAATAGAATGTAGATGTCTCCCCCTATTTTCTTATAAAATAGGCACGGTTCAGACATTAGATTTTTATACCCATATTTACATAACTTATCTCTCATAGTTATGTGCCAGTTTCGTTCAGCTTGCTTGAGATCATACAGGGACTTGGTTAACTTTACACCATTGGAATTTGGATTTTCTATTTTGACTCCTTCGGGTATTTCAAGGTAAATGTCGTTATCCATAATTCCGTTTAGATATGCGCTCTTCAAGTCGCATTGGTGTATTTCCATATTGTATTCAACTCCGAGGCTCAAAATTAATCTGATGAGGCCCATGCTTGGTGTTGGAGCATACGTTCTTTCGAAGTTGATCACAGGTTTTTTGAAAAAGTCATTAACAACAAGTCTGGCTTTGTTTTTCGTTATGTTTCCCTTCGAATCCAATTTCTTTCTAAAGATCCGCTTTGTTGGCAAGGGTGTTGCAAATTCAGGCACCTTCGTTTCCGCCCATGTGTCATGGCTTCTAATGCTGGACAGTTCTTCATTGATAGCTTTCATCCACAGATGACGATCTTCACACTTTATTGCTTCGGAATAGTTCTTCGGTGTTTCGTCAGCTCTTATTCTATTTGCATGAGTTTCGAGTCTGCGTGGTATATTTCTGTTTCTTAAGCTTATGACTTCTTCTTCCGATTCTTCTTCCATCATTTCTTCCGGTTCAGAATCACTTGTCTTTCTTTCTTCGTCTGCAGGACGTTCATTCGTTTCCGTCTCAGCTCTTTCCGGTGTATCTTCTTCTTCAGATGACAATGAATCGTCCGACTTTTCTTGCTGGCCTATTTTTGTTAAGCAATCATAATAGTTGTCCTTTCTAACTGTCGTCTTTAACAGCTCGCTGCCTCTTCGGTTTTCATTCACATAAATGTTTCTCGTCTCGATGATTTTATGGGATCGAACAACATAAATGTAATAGCTCCTTGTTAGTGCGGAGTATCCCAGGAAAATACCTTTATCAGCTCTGTCTGCAAATTTGTTTCGTAGTTGGCATTTGGGGATCTTCACGTAAGCCACACTACCGAATCTTTTAAGGTGTTTTACTGACGGTGTGTATCCATTCCGAAACCACCTGCTCAATGGTATTTCATTTTTCACTCCTCTATGTGGTGTTCGGTTCAATGTGTAGTTGGCACAGAGTACACTGTAGGCCCAGAATCGTAACGGCAATCTTGCATCAATCATTAAAGTTCTAGCGCACTCCATGATCGTCCGGTTATACCGTTCTGCTACTCCATTTTGCTGGGGTTGATGGGCGGATGAATGATGTAACTGTATCCCTTCATCTCTGGCAAACTTCCGAATTGTGGAGTTTACGAATTCTTTTCCCTGATCGCTTAGAATTCCCTTTATCTTCAGTCCTGTTGATCTTTCTGTAAACTTCGAGAAGTTAATGATGTTCTTGCTGACTTCATCTTTGGATTTCATCAGATAAACGAACCCTCGTCTTGAATAATCGTCAACAAGCGTTAAGATGTACGATAGGTTATCAGGGTTGTTGATACGAATCGGTCCGCATACGTCGGCGTGAATTAACTCCAATGGTCGAACGGTCCTGATCTTGTCTAATCTCCGATGCCATATATTTGTAAGTTTACCTAATTTGCAGCTCTCGCAAATAAATTCGGATCTTGAAGATATCTTGATATTTTTCATTCCCCTAAGCAGATTCTTCTCTTGTATAACTTGCATTTTCTTTATAGATGCATGTCCTAGCCGATCGTGCCATAACTGGATTGGGTTATGTTCCGTTTCGTTAAAGAAAGCGTTGGATTTCTTGCTCTCTTCGAATCTTGTCACCACATAAAGATAATTCTTCTTTCTTCCTATTAGGCACGGTTCACCTTTTTCGTCGTGGACTATGAATTCATCTTTCTTAATGGTTTGATGTTAACCTTTATTAGCTAACTCACCAGCTGAAATCAGATTTACACGCATCTTGGGCACGTGGTATGTGTTCTTCAGATGAATGGTTTTAATTTCACCTGTTGGAAGTTGGGTCTTCAGAAATATACTGAGAAGAACAGCCAGTAGTATTTAATTCTTCTGTGATCGTACAGTGATTCTTCTGATGGTACTTGCGTTATGGACTCATCAATTGGATGTGAAGTTCTCACAGCGAACAGTGATTAATATAAAGCTAAAACTAATCAAAAACGAAAACAAAGCTTATCAAATGCAATGAAAAACATAAACAAAAAATGTGAAATAAAATTAAATAAAAAAATAAATAAGGCAAAAAGAAAAAAAAAAGTAAATAAAAAGACAAAATAAATAAATAAATAAATAAATAAATAAATAAATAAATAAAACTGAATAAAAAGAAAAAAAAAGTTTTCTTAATAATATTAGGAATCGATACAACATCCTTTGTCTTGCAAGCTGAATGCTTCATTCATTAGACCCCATGAAGTAATTATTACTCCGTATTACGTTACTTCAATCTTTACAAGAAATGCACATGTACCTCCAATTATTATTTGCCTGAAGAAGTTCAGCAATCTCTGAATGAAATATTGCAATGAAAGGTATTAGTAAAATACCTGAAATACTGAAGTAGTATTAAAGTACAAGTTTTATATTTAGCATTATTATCTTAAAATAACTGTTGTTTATATATCACTTATGTACTGTTCGGTTTTGTTTACGAGAGCCTTCAACGCTTTTGCGCATGCGTCAGGTCTCCTTCGATTTCTTCAAAATAGGGGTGAGAAGAAATAAAGAGGGGATGTTTACTTTTTATCAGTGTTAGTTTACTAGTAGCTGCGTTCTATTTGCGCTTTTCGGGAAAGAATTATGGAAAGAATAAATACTATTGGAAAAACAACAGATACTAAAGAAAAAAACACAGGTCTTAGGAAAGTGCCCATCTCAGCGTATCACCCCTTTGCGGGGTAGTACTGGCTCTCGCTTTTGAAAACGAGCAGTATATTTTAGTGCATATTTTGGTGAAACAAAATGAAAAAAAAAACAAAACATGATTTGCTGTACATAATTACGTAATACGTAGAGCTGGAGGAAGAGAGAAAGAGGTGGGATCAATCCCCCATCCCAATAACAAGAATCGAAAAGAGATGAAACAGGGATGACCGTTGAAAAGGAATTCTACATTTTCTCTTCTTTTGTTAATTATCCAACCAAAGTCTTCCTTCCAATAGAAAACTTAGTGTTATCCAATCAGTCAGTCGCAAATTGTGTGTGTATGTGTTTACACTTAAAGCGTTGAATGAATCTTCTTAAAACTTGTTATGCATATTCGAGGACAGAGACGATATAACTTTTACCTTTGAAATCTTTTCAATTTGATCCTTGACGAGAAAGCAATCAAAATTATTAATATTCCATTATCTTAAATAATGAATATCAATCCATTACAATCAAGAGACGAGTTAATTTTTTAATTGAAAACTTCTTTACGAATGGATCTCAGTAGAGATCGTGTGCTTTTATTTATTAAAAGTAATTGGATCTATAACACTGAATTTAGTCATTCCTAGCTTAAATAAATTTCGGAAAATAATCTTCATTATTAAGTAAACAAAACATTTAACGTGCTGTGGATAATTATTAAACGAAAAGAAAACAAGAAAAGTAAACAAAAGAAAAGGAAATCGTCTTTCTGATTCGTTTATGGGGAAGGAATTGGGTACGCAGGGTGTCTACCAACCGGGAAATCCGCGAAAACCGGGAATTGTACGGGAAATTTGATTTGACATGAAATTTACGGGAAAATCGGACTATGTCCTTAAATTTTTTGTTGAATAGATACGTTTACAGGTTTTTTTTTTGGTTGTTAAAATAGGATTGTCAAGGGCCCCGCAAAATTCATCTTGTACCGCCTTAAAAGATTTCTCTTGGAGGCCCTGATTGGGGTATTTTAAATATTTTACGATACGATACAAGTTTTAATGTCCTTAAATTTTTGTGAAAATGTCCTTAAATGTATGGGAATTGTCCTTAAATTTACTTCATATCATATCTTATACTCCTATTAAATTAGATTAAAAAACTCCATCTTTGGATAACTTTCATTTATTAAATAACGGGGATATTTCGCGGGAATACCATCTTCCCGCTTTTTCAAACCTTTTTAAACAACAAAGAGGAACTCCCATTATATTTACTGGTATGTATAATACGGACATATTATTTTACAATAATGAGAGACTTTAACAATATCAATTATTATTGATTATTATCAATGTATCAAAAATAGTTTAACACAACCAATCTATATTACTAAAATCTTTTATTTCTCTGTCTGTCTGTCTGTCTGTCCGGCGCAGTTTTCTGTGAGAATGAAAAATAGAAAGAATTTTTTCAATGAAACATCCGCGACAGGAATCGAACCTGCAACCTTCTGATCCGAAGTCAGACATCTTACCCATTAGGCCATGGGAACTACAACTCTCTTCATATTGCTTTTTTGACTTATCTGTCAAAACTGAACTGACTTTGACTGAAAAGTAACAATCTATATTACTAAAATCTTTTATTTCTCTGTCTGTCTGTCTGTCTTTCTGTCTGTCTGTGTGTCTGTCCGGCGCAATTTTCTGAGCGAATGGAAAATAGAAATAATTTTTACAATGAAACATCCGCGACAGGAATCGAACCTGCAACCTTCTGATCCGAAGTCAGATGCCTTATCCATTAGACCTTAGGGATTACAACTCTCTTCATATGGTTTTTTGACTTATATCTCCTTTCCTTTCCCCCATCAATAAGGAATGTATTCAATCTTTTTTTTGAATCTCAAGATTGTTTATTTATTTCACATCAGTCAGTTTATTTGTAATTCGAAACT
>JAFIDM010002131.1:78648578-78669348 GCA_023159025.1 Thereuonema tuberculata | reverse complement strand
ATTTTTTCAATGAAACATCCGCGACAGGAATCGAACCTGCAACCTTCGGATCCGAAGTCAGACATCTTACCCATTAGGCCATGGGAACTACAACTCTCTTCATATTGCTTTTTTGACTTATCTGTCAAAACTGAACTGACTTTGACTGAAAAGTAACAATTGTAATTAAAAAGAAAGTCAAAAAAGAAAGACGCAGTACGTCATTAGGTAGAATACTGAGAAATCAGTATTTGTAACTTAAAAACCACTGAAAAGTATCAATTGCAATTGGATAAACGAGATGAACGAGAGTGTCGATAACATCAATCGAATGATAAGTCTAAGAATACAAGGAGAGACTACAGAGCATACAATACAAGTGCGAATAAAATTGACACTTCTGATAATCCATCACACGAACATCTCTATATGCCCAAGTGTCTGAACGCATTGAATCTCAGCAGAATTCCTCAGCATCGTTTGTCATTGAAGATTGGATCTCCAATAATATTGTTGCGAAACATCAATCCCAAGTTTGCATACTGCAATGGAACTCAACTTAAATGCTGTTCATTCGATAATGATCTCATAGAAACCGAAATTATAACAGAACTCACAAAGGAGATTTTGTTTTCATCCATAGGATGTCTATGGAACCATGCGGTAATCTACTTCCATTCACTTTCACAAGAAAACTTTTTCTGATCAGACCTTCTTATGCGATATTTATCAATAAAGCTCAAGGACAAACTCTAAATAAAGTTGCCATATAATTGGAAAACGATGTCTTAACTCACATACAACTTTAGGTCTTTGAGTCACAATTCAACAGAATTTGGTTATCTTCACTAAAGAATACTCACAATCAATTTGTTGCGAAGAATTTCGTATACAAGCTATGATGTTCATTTATCATCTATATCAACTAACGTCCATCTGAAATCTCTTCTTCAAATATCTATATCGAACAATCTGATGGCCTAGCTAATAGATATAGATAATTTTCACTATTTGTAACTCAAAAACCACTGAAAAGTATCAATTGGAATTGGATAAAAAAGAACAGAAAAAAAAATCACTATTTCTATTAGGTAGAATAATGAAAAATCGCTATTCGTTACTCAAAAACAATCACTATTTCTAACTCAAAAACCACTGTAAAGTATCAATGGAAATAAAAAAAAGAGACTCAAGAAAGAAAGAAGCACTATTTCTATTAAGTAGAATACTGAAAGCTCACTATTTGCAGCTCAAAAGCGACTGAAAATTGTATCTATATTACGAAAATCTTTTATTTCTCTTTCGGTCTGGTGCAATTACTGTAATTTACAAAAATAGAAATAATTTCTACAAGTTATCTACTGGAATCCAACATGCAACCTTCTGCTCCGAAGTTAGACGTCTTAGGCATTAGACCACAAGGATTACATTTTAATCTCTATAAAAACTAAAAATATATCACAGATATATGATTCACACGCTGATTCTAAAAGCAGTCGTGAATTGAGAGAATATATACATCAAAAATTAAAATAAAAAAAAAAACTTTAAAAAAATTTTAGTTTTATTTTACTTGATGTAATTTGTGTGTGTGTGTTTTTTTAATAAATAACAAATTGTTTTCCGTTACATACGCGAGGCTTCCGGAGCGAAGCGACGGGTAGCCGACTAGTTGTTACTAACAATATATTATAATTATTCTCAATGTATCAAAATAATTAAACACAACCAATTTGTTATAATTATTAGTTCACTGAAATTTCTCTCTTTGGTTTTTTACTATGTCCTGGAAGTAGGATAGTGTGATTGGGTTTACCATGTATCCTTTGTCTTTGTTTATGCATTTAAAAGTTTTTATGACACATGCTTCGATTAAATTAGTAATTAATTGGTTGTGTTAAACTATTTTTGATACATTGATAATAATCATTAATAATTGATTTTGTTAAAGTCTCTCATTATTGTAAAATAATATGTCCGTATTATACATACCAGTAAATGTAATGGAAGTTCCTCTTTGTTGTTTAAAAAGGTTTGAAAAAGCGGGAAGATGATATTCCCGCGAAATATCACCGTTATTTAATAAATGAAAGTTATCCAAAGATGTCCTTAAATTTTTTGTTTGAGATTCAGTAGACACCCTGGTACGGCCGTTTCGTCCTTTTGCGGACTAAACAGCCCAAACCCCGCCTTCCCCGATAAAGGAATCAGAAAGGTGAGATCCCCTTAGTGAAGGCCACAACCAACCTGGCAGTGACCTCACAAACAAGAAAAAAACAAGAAAATTAAAGGGTGCGTCGCTAGACGCTAACTCAAAGCCTTTTCCTACATCTAGTAGGCAAAAAGAAATTATTTAAAAGGAACAGAAGAAATTACAAACTAAACAAAACGTTTAATGTGCTGTGGATAATTACTAAATGAAAAGAAAACAAGAGCAACACTTAAGTAATTTTTTGTTTACTTAGGTGCTGCTCTTGTTTTCTTTCCGTTTAACCTTCATTATTGTTGCATCTTTTCCTTTACATTCTTTTCACGATTTTAAAAAAAAGTAACATAATATTTAATAAAAGTAGCTTCAAGTTGTTTCAGAAACTTTTTATTATTAACTGATTGAAGTATTTTTTTTTTTTTTACTAAACATAATTTTACATCATAATAGACTAATTTTTTATTTCTGTTCTGTCTGTAACTTGAAAATGGCAGTTGGAACTATAATTGCCGAGACATTGTGTAATATTTTAAATATATTGCTTACTTAACCAAAGCTTGTGTGATTTTTTATTATCTGAATGGATAATTATTCATCATTCATAATTTATTTTATTTGTTTGTTTATAGGTGCTGCATATGCTCTTAGACCGTGTTGTGGCTATCAAATGGACCATCTACTACAGGCGCCGTGTAAGTGCTTTCTCACAGAGTTGTATCATCTGTTTGTGTTGGCTGTTGGCAGTTTTTCTGCCTTTGCCAATTGCCTTAGAGACTCCATCCTCTCGTCCCTTCCCTTCCCGCTACGCGTGCTTCCCAGCTGACGTCGAATGCGTAACTTATAATATTCTCTTCCCTGTCCTGGCCTATATCATTCCCTTCCATTTCTCCTGTGCTGCCGCCATCTACCTGTTGTGGGGTCTTATACGGGACAGTATTGCCAGTCGCGGCACCACCAACAAGATGACGGTCCAGTCCAATCAGTGGTTTCGTCAACCACTGCTCTGGGCCGAAGTGCCTCTCGCTAGACTGGCGCTAGTCATCTTCGCTTTGTACCTCGTGCTTCACGTTCCTCATATAGTGAATGTGACAGTGGACAGTGCGACAGTGAATCACACATTCTATATCAGAGTACAGAAAATCAATAAGACTAATGTGACTACAACGCTTCCAGAAGTGTATGACTCGCCGTCCAGGGACACAGCGTTCGCCTGGTGCCGTTATGTGGAAGCAGCTTTGTATCCGCTCGTGGTGTATTTATTGAGACGGGACTTGAGGGCAAAGTCTCACATTCTGCTGACCTTTTGGAAGAGTCACTCGACCACAGACATGTCTCCGCGTCCCTCTGCTTACGTGAAACGGAGCGAGGGTTATCAGCAGGGCAGAGCAAGAATCAGGCGCCGAAGTCTGTGGCCCAGGAAGAAATCGAAGCCGAAAAAAGACCTCGCGCACTACAGTACCCCAGTGCTATTTGCCACCTCGGAAGGACTTTATCTCAGGGTTACAGAGGGCACGGACATGCGCGCTTCAAGTGGTCGGATGTTAGTGGAAAGTGGACCGTGGACATCGACGTCGTTCTCAGAGAACCCTGAATTTATTTGTCACGTGTGCGACGTGTGGGAGTCGTACGACGACATAGAGGACTTGGAGGAGTACTGTAGCTGCGGCGAAGACTGTTCTTGTAGCTCAGAAGAAGAAGAAAGAACTCAGGAGGAAAAAGACGTGCAATTAAAAAGAACCCTAGATATAGGAGGTGTGTTTTCCTACGTCCACACAGCGGTCAAGTGTCAGCCTCCCAGGGCCAAAATGCTGCGACGGTTTTCGGCTGGAGACAGAAATCGAGTGGAACCTCTGAAACTCCGTAGAGAAAAATCGGCTCCTCCGGTGAAATACCAGCCGGATACTTCTGACAAATCGGAAAGCGGAGGGTCAGACAGTGGATTGGCTGAATCGGACCCTGGAGGCAAGTCTTCCTCTTCACTAGAAACAGAACTGGGAGATTCGTCGTCTTCTCTGTCCGATTCCCACTCTCAACGCCGGAAGTCTGTCCGCTTTTCCGAGGCGATCACGGAGATTCCGCAGGAGCTGACGCTGTTGGAACGCCCCCGTACCGTGTCCCGCCTGCCGCCCATCAACGAAGTGGAGCAGTGGGACCCTCCGCGCACTCCCCCTCCTTTTGCGGTGTCGCCACGCCCGCAAACAGCTCCAGGAAACACGGTGTTTGAACTTGATCGCATAATGACGCCCGAACCAGCGCCGTTGCTGCCGGAAGCGGAACCGTCCCTTCCTTCCTCACCTCCGAGCCCTCCACCTACGTCTACGAAGCGATTTAAAAAGAACCCCAGGAGACCCCGAGTGCGACCAGTGGGAGGGGTTTCCTTAGGGGGAGGGGATGTGAATAAAGACCATCGTACTGGCAGAATAAGAAAGAAACGTTTCTATCAGAGCAAACATAAACCTGCCTGGAACGGAAGCACAAAAGTCACAGGGATAGGGGCCAGGCGGAAGAAGTCTTGAATAAAACAAATAAAACACTGGGAATTTAAACTTTTCAAAAATAGTATAAAAATGACAGCTGAACAAGTACTTCATAAGTACATTTGGTGCCTTGACTCTAGAACAGTTTAACTGTTTTAACTTATTCAAACACATGTAAACCTGTAAGTATTGTTAATCTTGTTCATACCTTCATATTTTAATGATAAAACAATGCAAATAAAATAAAAGTTATTTTGTATAGTATATGAAATTAAAAGTTAATAGTATATACATATTACAAAAGTACATGTTTGGTTTGTTCTAGGAATGTAATTTGTAACAGTATTACTGGCTTTACTTCAGAAAATTCCTTACTTCAATGGTTCGTAAGCTAAAGGTCCGGGAAAGTACGAAGGAAGAAAAATATCCGCCATTTTGTTTTTCTTCAAGAGCCTATTTTTGCGTTTGCATCTCATTTCAAAATTACTTTTGATAAAGTTGTAACTGAGGGATGCCTTAATGATGAGTTTATATCATAAGTAGATGTAAAACTGTCTTAGTATAAGAATAGGCCGCGCGGTTGGCGTTATCGCTATGACATCGGCCTCTCACCTCTGAGTACCCGGGTTCGGTTCTCATGTGGGTTTCGTGATGGTGGACGATCCTTGCTGGGCAGGTTTTCTCGGGGTTCTCCTGTTTCCCCTGCACTTCTCCCACCATACTTTCTCAGTCTTTCTCTCCATCTGTCCTTATTTCCGTGGGTTAGTACAATAGACCTCCGGTCGCAGTGCTTGGCTTCTCTGCCACCCACATTCACTACATAAACGTAGTATAAGAACCCTGAGCGCTGTTTAAGCAACGACATCTGGCGGATACATTTGACTTAACATTCAGCCTCGTTTTCCCTTAAATGTGAATTGAATTTTCTTTTAAAAATTTGAAAAATGGAAACCTTCACACTTAACTACAATCCTTGTTGTAGTTTAGAATTAAATGTGTCAGTTGTCTGAGTTCTTCTGCAAAATCAAAATGATGGAAGCGAGATGTCAAAAAGTGTCAGAACTGCGTTTTAAAAGATTTATATAAGAAAACTTGTTCAACCGACACTAGATGGCGCCTTAATGTAATATTTTTAACTTACAAAACATTACCAAAATCTTTATCATTTTTGTTTATTCGATTTTTCATATACTTTGCCTTTATTACTTGATTTATTATCATTAACTAGCTTCAAGTTCCATTTTACGAAAATCATTTAAATTTATTAATTTTTTTCATTATTAAGGATTTTATCTATGTTTAAAAATACAACTGTTATTTAGGAGTTATAAAACAATGGCGTAATACAAAGGGATGCTAAGATCTTAAAACACTTAATAGTTCTCGGATTCTTTGAAACTCCTAAGGAAACGAAAGGAATTACAGTGAATTCCTTCAAGACTTTCTGCCCAGTAAAATGTAAACTTTAATTCGCTCTGTGCGTGCCGTAACTAACTACAGAGAAACCCAAAGGGTGTTTATTTTATGATTAAAAAGCTGTAGTTGTAAACCCCTTAGGTGGCCCATGGTAAAAAAAAAAGCTGAAGATAAAATTAAAGTTTAACATTTGCCATTATTTTGGAAATGTCTCGAAAAACCATTGTATTATCCTTTTTTTTTAAAAGTACATTGTACTTTTTTTTTTATGCACAATTATTGTTTCTGAGGTTTTCTCAAAGTAGTTACGGCTTTTCTCTTAAAAATCGCGAATATTTTTATGATTGCTTATTATTTCTTATTTGTTACTATATCTCCCTGTATTAATAATAAAGAAAATATAAGAGAAATACTTTCTTTTATACCGTAGTTTCTAATAGATATCTCATCACACCGCACTAATGCATCATCCATTGATTTCCTTGGTATTGATCCTCTAGTCTTTGCTTCAGAATCCTACAGTTTTACTTAAACTTTCCGTAAGATTTTGAAGCTGTTTGAATAAGTAGCATAAATAGAAAAATAAGTTCATTATTAAACTCAACATTTGTATGTAATCATTATCAGAGAGAAACGTACAAGTGAACGACTGAGAAAGAATAAAAATAGCTACTGAAAAATAAATTGTTCTTGTGATCACAGTACAGGGTGTCCCATAAGTCTGGACCCATAGGGTGGAATACAGCGGAGCAGCGTCCTGTTGAAACCATTCGGGAAATCCATTTTGGGTTTAATATTGATGCTAATGCTTCTCCTGTAGCATTGCCAAGTATATAAAATTCAAGGAGACGGGATCTGTGGTAGACAAACCTCGCAGCGGCCACCGACGTTATCAACAGATGAACAGACTAATCTAATGTCCTGGGAGCGTTCTCTAAAAGCACTAAGAAGTCCCTCCGCAGAGACGAGGGTCCCTAAATGTCCATCTATCGTATTCTGAAAAGCACTAAATGCCATCCGTACAAAATGCAGTTGTTATAAACATTCAGTGAGGATGAGGAGAGTCGAATTCGGCGATTGGGCTCTGCAACAATGTGAGATTAATCCCAGTTTTCCTTTTATTATCCTGTTTAGTGACGAGGCCAATTTTATTTAGATATAGATATAGATATTACGAAATGACTAGGTTCTGGCCACCACACACAGTTCTAATTAAATAAATAAATATAATAAAATGCGTCTACATCGAGATGGTCTACATCTCGTTCTCAAGCGGTGAAATGAATAACATATTTCAAAAATAAGAATGAGGTCCAACAGACGTTTGAGCTGGACGGAACCATTTGGGATTTAGGGGTGTTGGCAGTAGACTCTACGGCCTGGGGCTAAGAAGAGGAGCGGTGTGAGCCTCGGAGGGAATATTTCATATTAATACTGTATTTCTCATTAACATAATACACACGTAAAACATCTTTAATTTAGATATAGATATTATTAAGATATTGTAGGATCCACAAAACTTCGTTCGGGTGGAAGAGAACAACAACAATTTCTTGCACTCAAACATCTAGATGCGGCCCTGCTAACTTACCTTATATTTTACACTGAATTTATAATTATACTAATTTCAAAATGTAATTTTATATTCATTTCTCTCAAAATGGGCAAAACATTTGAATGGAGCATCTACTTTTGTTTTTTTCAGGTACAGTTTGGGACAAAATAAACAGTAGCGAAACAGTCCACATCCCCACGCGATAATAGGGCGTATACGAACATCAAAGTCTATTTGAATATAAACTATATAGTAATTGGTATTAGGTTTTGAATAAGTCGAGGCGATAATGGCTCTGAGCAGAGAAGAAAAGGTATTTTTTTAGTCGAATATTATAACCGTTCAAACGAAAAGACGGGGCCCAGCCGGGGCGTATTTTTCGAAAATACGCCTCAAGTGACAGTGTGATTCTTGGTGTCATCCAAAAATTCCGACGGATAAGTGGGGTGCACGCGATGGCCACAAACGGTAACAGTAAACGAGACTCATGGCAGTCTCTTGGTATGGTGCTTACCTGTCATACAGCTGTGGCGTGAAGGCAGTTTCTTCATACAACTTTTACTCCTTGAAAAGGAACTCCTTCAGTTTTTGAATAGTGTTCGGTGGTTAGTATGGAACACCAACTGCTTCAACATCCCCAAAGGTACGCGTCAGATGGCGTAACATCGGGGAATGGGAAGGATTTGGAAATTCTGTGAATTCATGAAAACAGAGCCATGAATTTTTCATGAAGTAACCTGTGCGCCACAGCTGTAGAACAGGTAAACACTTGTCGTCCTAATCCGTATGAACTGTTGTAATATTCGACTGAAAATACCTCTTCTTCTGTGCTCAGAAGAAAATTATCTATTGCCTTCACTGATTAAAAACCTACCACCAGTTACTAAACAGTTACATTCAAATAGACGATTACGCTCGGACACGCCCTATTACCGCGCGGGAATGTGGGAATGGTCCAGTATTGTTTATTTTGCCCAATATTGTACTATCTTATTTTTTTTTTTTGCCTTGCAGATAATACAGTATATTGCAAGTTTTTCATATCTGCTTTTTGTTTTCTTTATAATCAAAAATTACAAAAAAAAACTATAAATAAAGAATGAAAGTAATAAATACAGTTAGAAAAATTTCAGATTTTTAGAGATGATTTTTATATCCTTTTGTACAATACTTTTTTTTTTCGTTTATCCCTATCTTCTTAATTTTTTTATTTTCTTGTTTTGACGGTTCTTTATTAGTCAAAAGTTTTGTAAAATGTATGTTCAGTAGTAGAAGCATAATCTTAATTGCTGTTTTTATGTAGTTCATCTACATAATTTTTATCTTGTTTTACTTTTTGGGTAAAGTTTTCCTGCTTTAGTTTTCCGGGTGCAGCTTAGCTTTTGTATCACTAAAATCAACCAACCAAGTAGTTAGAAAAGATTCGTGACTACAGAATGATAATGAAATCGTTCACAGAAGAACCATTTAAAAATTATATCAATCAAAAAACAAAATCACCATACACGAAAAACAATAAGATAGCATATCTCTGTTCAACACGATAAAGCAACAAGTGAACAACAGTGACGTCATCCTTATTAAATAAAAAAATATGAACTCATTTATATGAGTATGGTGTCTTTTGTAGCGATCAAGTAGGGAGGAGCAATTAGGATTCCCTTGTCTGTGTAATGTCTTCCGCAGTCTAAACCAAGAGGCGGAGCCCCAAAACTGCTAAACTTGTTGGCCTTGGGGAAAAATTCAAGTTCCGGTCCAGACCGTTTTCGTTTTAGGTGGCCATTGATTGGGAAAATTAGACAAAATTGTAGTCTATATTCTGAGAACGAATATAGTACTCTCAAGTCAATGTGGCCACTTACTAACAAGGAAAGTGCGTGACTCGTACGCTGAGAACCGCACGAAAATGTGCTTAGAATATAAATCGCTCATCCCAACAACAGTGGTATGAGTCATTCTCATGCAAAACTGCACGTCTTACCACGAGAGACATTTGAATGATCACCTATTGAAAGTCCAAGAGAGGAACTTTGGTAACGCGAAGAAACAAAATTTCGACATAATAGGACCGAAAAAAAACATATTTCAATGTCATGACTTTATTGCTATATTTCCCTCTGCTTAAAATAATTACGCTATCTGAACAACAATCTTCCCTACTGACCTGATAGTGTTGCACAGCTATTCAGTCTTCAAAATGCAGATGTGGGATTTCAATGAAGTTGTCAAAACAAAGTGGAACAGAACAATATGCACATCTGACTAAAGCCACTTTTCATATTCACGATTTGATTGGATTTTGACAACGTTCATGGGATTAATTCGCCTCATGATACCTATGTACACTGTTTACACTCTAACCCACAACCAAAAAACGCCAACACTCCTAAAAACGGCCTCCTACTGCAGGTATTCACACAACTAGATTAAGTACTTGTTAGTGCAAGTACAACATGCCACCGTCGGATGGCGCTAGCAGATAACAGCTAAGTTTTGCATGGTTTTCGGCATGAGCTATTTATATTCTAAGCACATTTTCGTGCGGTTCTCAGCGTTAAGGCCACGCACTTCCCTTGTCAGAGTAGTCCGAATGGTTTAAATGGGTGGGTAACTCAATAAGGGCATCGTTTGAAATTGTGCTTTGGTAGTTGATGCTTGAATAAAAGTGCGCCAATAAATAGTAGTGTCACTTTTACCAACGCAATCGTCTGATAGATATCACGTAGTCCGGAGTCTCTGGGTTTTATGTTTACTACAAAACTCTGAAATGATTTTTAATTGTATTTTAATAAGTTTAAGGTTCCAGTCCTCGGAGATCCAATATTAATGAGATCTGTCTGAAGGTTCTGTATAATATCTCTTTTATAAGGTATTATAGATAATATATTTGTTTCAAATGTCTAAGAATTTATCTTCAATCTTTAAATTCTGAAGAAGGCACTATCTTTTTATGTTCATCCACATTATTTTATTGCGTATGAGATGACTTTATTTTTATTTAATGTATGAAAAGAAAAAAAAAAATAGTCAGTCTGTCTGTAAATTCTGAAGCAATGAATGGATCTTCTTGAAACTAACCTGCAAGTTTATGGACAAGTGCATTCTGCTTTTGGTATTTGAAAATTCCCCTTGTGGGTCCTTGTCGAGAAATTAGGTCGTGAAATTGACAAAAATTCACACAGTGTATAATAACGATATTTAATGTTATTATTCCTCTTAGTAATCCTCTAAATTGCGCATGCTTTGATGTAGTAAAATAATTTTTTGTAGTAAAATAATTAATGAATTTAGTTAAGTTTTTTAGAGAAATGAAAAACTTCTTGTTATTTCATCATGTATTGCAATTTAAAAGTAGGCCTAAACGGAAATTTTTCGTTTGTGTTGTCTTCAATTTCCACTTTCACCGTTTCGCTGTTGCTTTCACTTTTTTTAAAAGAAACAAACAATTTGGAAAAAATAAAAGGGCTATCTTTTAAGGAAAGCAGGATATCAGTTCGTTCAGGAACTTATTATTTTTTTAATCATACAAAAATAAAATTCATGCAAGAGACCTTACAGTAAAAAGTTTAAGAACCAGTGCTGTAAGCGAAGATTCGGTTGCTTTAATAGGTTTAATGTTGGTGGAATTCCTTTTGTGGGTTTCGTTTATTTCTTGTCCCCACCCCTCCCCAAATAAAAAATATAACAATAGGCTAGTTTACAATTACGATTGCGGCAAATAAAGAATATTAATTATCACTTCAATTTAACGTGTGTCAAAAATCATTAGACAAGAAACAATTACGAAACGAGCTAATTTTTTTAAAATTGAATCTAAAAACATACGTTTCGTCTTTGTCTGTTGTCAAATATTATTAATTAGCTTGTTTTTTTACCTGATTTTTTTTTTCTAGATTGTGTTTTCGTTTATCTAGCTAGATACTAAATTTATTAAACAGTATGAAATAGGTGAGGTAACCATGACAAGTAGATAAACATCAACAGGATGTAAAAAGCATTTATGTTGATATATGAGGGCATTTAAAAATCCTGGCGAAGTAATTTATATCGAAATCTATTTTGGATCAAGATTAACAAAAAGTTCGAAGTGAAACAATGGCTGTTTATGGAGTTAATAACTAACATTGGATATTTTTATGTTTAAAATTAGCTCAATTCAATACATAATTAAAAAGTATTAAAATTAGTGCCTTGATATTATAAAAATTATTATAATGTTAACCATCGAATTATTACAAATACTAATTAGAAAACTTTCTAAAAGTTTCTATTTTTAATCGCAGTCATCAGTGAATTGATATTTTTGATGTTTGTATTCATGACTTTTTGTCTACAAACGAGCAGGTTTATCTGTTAATCAAAATTAAGAAGTAGAATTCAATTTATACTAAAAGTAAACCCTAGAGAGATATATACAGTAATTTACCTTTACCTTTTATTACGGAAATGTTTTCCTTGAGTAAAAGTGAAATATAAACAAATTACGTACTAATTAAGTAACTTGAAAGAGGACTATTTAGAACGAAATTAGCAAAATGTTTAAATGTATTTAAACAAAAAACTTAACACCATTTCTACAGGGATGCCGCAGGGACTACACTTCAATTTTATCGGTTCATCATTTTATAAAGCCGACCATTTTTTATGTATGAGAATATGCCTTGAGAATAGTTACTGTCAAGGTTACTGAAACCCGAGGTCTTTTTGTAAAAAAATAAATAAAATACATTAATTTGGATTAAATCATTTGTAAATAGTCAGGTGTATAGGCTTCATTATTGAAACTAAAAAAAAAAAAAACTTCCAGGAGTTTACTATTTTGTGGAATAACACAAACGAAATAGTCCCAATCAAATAATACAAACGGGCTTACGGATTTTGATGAAATGGGATGCATCTACCGTTCCCTGGTGCGAGAAAACTATTTAGCTAGGTTTCGACTTCGGGAAAACTCATTTAGGGGTTAAACGATTGACCTGGGTACCAGGTTATTGTTTACAGTGTTCTTACCTTATTTTTGTTTTATTTTATTCTTAGTAAATTCGAGTTCTATATGTTTTACGTGTAATAATATAATAATTTTATGTTTACCTGTAATAAAATAATAATAATTTTACTCAATAATTTTTAAAACTTTTTCTTTTCAACTTCGCGTGTATTCACTGCGAAGCTGTCCATTTCCCCGAATGGTGAGTTAAATAACCAGGTTATTGTCTACAGTGTTCTTGCCTTATTTACGGTTTATTTTATTCTTACTAAATCCGAGTTCTGTGTGTTTTTACATATAATAAAATTAATAATTTTACTTAATAATATTTTTAAAACTTTTTCCTTTCAAAGTCGCGTATATTCACTGCGGAGCTGTCCATTTTCCCGAATGGGGGGTTAAATAACCAGATGATTGTCTATAGTGTCCTTACTTTATTTTCGTGTTAGATTAAGTTAGAAGTCTTCCAGGTACTTCTAACTTAAATGGCGTCCTGAATCTTTTGTTTACATTTTTATCAGTCATTGAATACAAATTTAATTTTTTTTATTTTTGATTATATGATAGGATTTTTGAATTGGTTTGCACCAATTTTAGAACAGTTAAAAGTTAGGATATATAATGTCATTTATATCCAACAGTTGGATAATTTATAGAAGACATGAACATATAAACCCTCAAAAGTGATGTTTCACTCTCCAACGCAAGGGCGCTTTAGTTTTGACAGTGTTAATATTATTTATCAATTTCGCATAAAAAAAAAGTGAAATAATTTTTATGAATGGGCAGAAGTTTTTGTTTGTGAAATTAAAATGTTGAGCCTTGTTTTTCAGGAGAATTTTGACAATGTCCAATATTTTTTGTCGTTTTCTCGGTTCGTCCTAATGAAATCCGTTTAATATTTCAGAAATTGAAATAAGAAAAAAAAAATCAATCGAATTTCATTCTGTAAATGACCATCAATTGTTCCGTCATTTTTACGACAAAGATTCATAAATTATTAAAATTATAATAACTTATAAAATGCGAAATAAATAATTAAAACGAAAGATTCTTTACAGTCTCGATTTTTCTCTTGAAAATTAATTTCACCGAGTCTTTCAGTCGATTTCTATTCAAAAGCGTATCTAATAAATAAGTTCCTTTTTTTTTTATTTTAAGATTTTAGCTGAGTCACGGCGTGGGTGTTGAAGGATATCCAATCAATAGACGTCCGCTGTGTTCACTTCTTCCCTCCCAGGTCAAGTGTGGAATCGATCAACTGAAACCACGCCCATTCCAATGAAATAAAAGAAAGGCTTTCCAAAATAAAAATATAATTATCCACACTTGCATTTTATTACATTACTTACATTTCTACCGTTCGTTATGATCATTATTTAAATTTCCACTTTTGAATCTTTATTGTGTTGTTATAAATTGAATATCGAAATTTGGTTAATTTCGAATTTACCTGATTTTTTTTATAATTATTATAATAATTTAAATATTATTAAAATTAGAATTTATTTAATTCGTAAAACTTAAAAATGAACCCAAGTAGTGAAGGAAAATATTACGACAATTAAGCAGAGGTATCAATTTATTCTTCAAAAGTTTACTTTTATTATAAAAATTAATAAAAAAATTATGAAATATTAAAAAAAAAAATCCAGCTTTTTATAGTTTTGTTTATTTAGTGGGAAACGTACGCCAAAGCCATAGTGATGTGTGTCATTTTACATTACTAATTATATTATATAAAAGCGTTATTCTGTCTGTCATTGTCATAAGACTTTAAGTTTTTCCAATTTTGTGACCAAACTATAATAGATAGATTGGTCATGTAAATGGATAAAATGTAGAGCTTTTTAAGACAAACAAAAATGCTACAAAAATCTTTCGAAAAAAGTTTTTAGTTTCCAAGATGGCGCCTTTTAAAGAGTCAAATTTTGACTTTTTCTCAATTTAATCGAAAAGTATAAAAGTTGGAAGAGAACATTATATTGAGAAAGTGTTGGTATTTGAAAGTTCTATCGAACGGTATGTCAATGTCAGTCATTAACAAACATTTCTGCGTTTGGAAGATACATGCAAAAATGAAGTTTTTTGCGGCAACCCCCCCGCCCCCGTGTGAGTGCCAACGCGCAATACAACTGAGTTAAGCGGAGAAGCCCACAACGAGCTGGGAAGTCGTGTATTCTCCGATCTCCATGTTAATTTGCTAAATAATTAAAGTTTGTTTTTTTTTTTTTTTTTTTTTTATGCTATACATGCAAGGGTTCCGGAGCGAAGCGACGGTACCCGTCTAGTACTTTATTATTATTATTGTTAGTTTATTAATAATTCTTTATTTTTAAAACAGCTCAGTATTCTCCAATGAAAAATGAATTCCGCTGATTGCTTATTACCGTTTCTCACAAACAATATTTTAATAAAAACGAAATTTCTGTAGAATACCAATTAATACGGAGCGAATACCAATTAATTAGTTGAGCGAAATGACAGATTTTGATTTTAAGGTTCTGACTCAGGCGACTGCAAACCTTTTATTTCTTTTATATAGCTATTTCTTTTGCCAATGCACCTACAATTCTGAAACTTTAAGTATGAACTTGTCTAAGATTTCTATTTTCTCCTTTTTAATTTTCAAAATAATTTGCAATAAATTAAATTAAATGATTTAATCAACAACAGTCAATTTTTGGGTTTTTCTTTTAGGTAGTTTTCGGTATTTTCGACTCAAAAAAATTTGACGAAAACCTGAAATGATAAAGCTCTGAAAAATAATGTTTTGTATTTAAAATACTTATTATTAATTCAATAGTTAATTTTTAGAAAAATAATTTAATCTCACACAATGTTAAAAAAACACAAATTTTATTTGTTTAAAATTTAACTGTAGCACTAATAATAAATATTTTAAATACAAATCATTATTTTACAAATTTTTTATCGTTTCTGGCTTTTGTCAAGTTTTTTTAAGTTGAAAATGCCGAGTAATATCTCGGAAACACCCAAAGAACTTACTGTTTTTGAATTTTAATTTAAATAATTACAGAATATCTTGAAAATTAAAAACAAGAAAATAGAAATCCCAGATACTTCAAAAGTTCATATTTAAATTTTTAGAATTTTAGGTGCATTGGAAAAAGAAATAAAAGGTTTGCAGTCGCCTGCACAAAGAACGTAAAAGAATGTTCTTTGGCCTGCATTTGCTTGAGTCAGAACTCAATGGCATCTACAGTAGTTTTGCACGACCCTGTTGTTAGCTTAGTGAAGCATTTGAATATTTTAGACTCTTTAATGAATTTTAGCTTACAAAGATATCAAGCACTTTATATTTATTTCACTAAGTTAAGTTTTTGTAGAAATTATTTTAAATATTTCAGTCAGTTCAAATAGTTTCTTTTTTCTTGACAATTCGTATTCACTAAAATATCCCTATGTTTGGATGAGCAAGAGTCTAATATTCTTTGACTTTAAAATATGGTTTTCTATAACTGTTTCTGATATTTTTATTTTCGTATTAGCAGTTAATCCGACGAGTTACGTATAAATAGAAACAAGAGGCAGTAACTGATATACAATTTGTAAACTTTGAGCAAAACAATGAACACACAAAGTTAATATGTTGGGATCTGTAAGCCTACAAGAAAGAAATAGTGTACAACATCTAAATCTGTGGGTTTCTTTTATATTTTTAGTTAATGATATTTACTTTGATGTGTCCTAAAAGCTGGGTTATCTGTTAAATTCAATAGATCGTATTCGATTCACTAACAAATACGGAGGGTATATTCGCTTTTCATGATAACATTTTCATTTAAAGATTAAACATCTATGAAAAGCTAGAGTGCCAACATCTATGTGATCCACCTTATTCCTAGCAACTGCGCTGCATCGAATTTCCATTGAAGTAGAGTTTTCGGCAGAGAAACGACTGGAATCCTGTTCCAGTCCTGCGCGACTTTTCAAAGGGCAGTAATGTTGTGCACCTATGTTTACCGAATGCACGTTTTAGAAGTCCAAAGCCGCAGTAGCCCACGGGATTGGCCTCTGGACACTTAGCTGTGATATGGATAAAGAGGATGGCCTGAATTCGGTCTCGGATTTCATGACGGCATAGAAAGTAATGGAAGACTTTGGCTTTGACTTGAGGCCTCGTCCTGATGATGAAGACTTTATCTGTATCATTTTTAGTACAGGGTTTGAAATTTCTTTGCTGTAAACTGGTTCCAAGATGTTAGCCTGATAATAGGCAGCTTTGACTTTGTTATTAGAAGCAACACGACGTTATCTGAAGTCTGCCTTTATGACAAAAACCAGTGACAACCATGAAGCCTTCAGAAATACTCTCTTTGCATTGCCGTACAAAGTTGGAACGTTCTTTTTCGTCACGAGGGCGGTATAAAAAGACTCGGGGTTTGCAATAATCGCTTAAATAAACCCAAATTTCATCACAATTAATCACAATAAATCTCGTTTAACCCCAGAAGGGTACGTCTCGTAAAACTTACGATAGCTGGTCTTCCGTTCCTGGATTTGTCGAATTTGTCATGAACCCCAGTGGCTTTGTGATATTTTTTCATATCGACGTTCTTTATTACATTTTATAGAGCCGAATTTGTTCTGTCAGCTGTAGTTTTCTCTGTTGGTTGGTTTTCTAGATCTGCCATAACATATATCCGATATAGCAACAATGCGGTTACCTTTGTAGCTTGCCGTTTTCGTGGGCATTTTTCGGCGAATTCTTATCATGTATTACTGCATTCCCATCATTACTACATAATCTGCGAAACTGCAAACTTGCAGTTCATTTTTTTTACACCATATTAGGATTATAAAATTACTGAACTGGGCATGGAAAAGTGCTGTTGTATAGCCCTTCAAATAGGCGGATATTTTTCGAGCCACAATAAACGAATAAATATGTTAACACAATTAGTGCACATTAGAAGGCTTTATCTCTCTTTGGCACGTACCGTTCCCAGGGTACAGGCTTAAAGTTCGAGGTCAGGTGCTTATCGTTTATTATCATATAAAGCAAGTCTCCGTTTAATTGAGTAGAGAATAACAAAATAAACTTTAAATAAAGACAAAATGTAATGTGCAAAGGGTAATTGCACGAATACAAAAACCAGTAAAAAAGAAATTTTACATAAAAGCCAACAAAGTATACCCTGTAAAGATTATAGATTATAAAGAAATTAAAATTCAAGGCACAAAAAAAATTGAGTAAATAAATTTTCTATTTAATATTTGCTTTTTGAAAAGTCACTATTTCCTTGTGAATTTTGTTGTTAGTAATTTAATTCTGTTACAAATAACTCTTAACTGATGAAAGATATCAATCCGGAAGCAGTGCTGTTCTGTGGAGTTTCAGTAAATAGATAAATTCCTATTCCTATTTGTATAAATTTGTATTATTTGATTAAGAAACTTTGGATTTATCTGCAGAAATAAGATCTAATACAATAAACTCCAAACATTTTGTTTTAGATCGATATTTAGAGCAATATAACGTAAATCCAAGTTTTTGGGTTCAAAAGGATTAGTTAAATTTCACAGATTTTAATCAATTATTTCTGAGAAAATGGGAAAATCAAAAGAGGTAACCTTTAAATGAATCAGTAAAGAACCAATCCAAATGTCGTCCTATAGTAATTCGTAATCATTCACCTATTGCGTGATGCAAGTAATTTTATGACAGAATTAATGAGACCCTGGGACAGAAAAGATACTCTATCGACAAATAGCGGCCTTGGAGCCCCATTGAGAGAACATTAGAGAAATCACTAACCGTTCTCATTATAGACGAAAATGTGCCATCAAATCAAAAAAATACTCAATTGATATAGGGTCCCTGTAAATCCTGTTTCTTTCTTGTCCCAAGCATTTGTTACAAATATTTTAGTTTTAATTTTTCGAATGAAAAACCTGTTTACAAAAATATTTAAATAATCTCTTTTAAAAAGCTCTACATTTCATTAATCAAAAAGTAGAAGAACAAATTGGTTCTGTATCAGGAATTCAGATTTTTAATTGATAAAGGGAAGCCTGTTGAGTGAAGCTGCGATCCTAGGACAGCTGTTTCGAGTTTATTAGACTCTCTTCAGCCAGAACTACTCACTTGTCAGAAAGAACAAATTCAAAAGGCCTACGAGGGGAAAAGTAATGTAATGTATTAGTAAACCTAGTGACCCCTCAGGAATTAAAGAAAATAAAATAAAAACAACATTAAAATATGGAATTCAAATCCATGGGCAGCTAAATGCTCACCACAAAAAGGCATTTGACCACAAAAAAGCAAAGGAAAAACAAAATAATCTTTAATTGATACTCTCCAAATAAAGCTTTCAACAAGAAGTTCGAAAGAACTTAAACCCCATTTTTTTATAAAATATTATTATTATTATTATTTTAAGTCGTGAAAACGACAAAACGGAAAGGGTACATTTACATTCAAATTCTAACACGTACTGAATATAAATAGTACATATTTTCCGTTTTTATTACAAAAATTAAATCCACGTTATCTACTTAAATTGAATTAATTTTAATTGGATTAGAATGGGTTAGCTAAAAGGGATTAAAATTCTATGTTTAAAGCAAGGAAGTATTGAGAGCCATTGTTTAGATTCCAAAGGAAATTTTCTCGTCTTTTCGTGCTGATTTCTTGGCAGGAACCATTTGAATAAAATTTTAAATGTAAAAGTTAGTCCGCAAATATGCATACCATGTTTCAAGAAGATCCATCCAGCAGTTATAGACTAAAAATAACATTGAAATATTTCGTTAACAACATAAACTTCCAAGCTGCAATTATTATAAAAAAAGAGTCAGGAAATGTATTTTTGTTGTAAGGGAAATCCTTTAGAGTGGATTTCTGTAGACACAATTAATTTAAGCCTATTTTCCTAAGGGAATGAGACGTGTGTTTTACTGACATCTTTGTAACTAGTGAATGGATCGTCTTCACACTTGGTATAAATACAGGTGTGCGCAGACCTGGCTACGTTTCAACCAAAGCGTTTGGTAATCAATGATTATATACAGCATGTAAAGCAATGCTATCAGACATGGAGTTAAAGATCTATGTACATATGTAAAATGCAGAAATAATTCAAAACACGGTAATATAATAATAATAATAATAATTTTTTTTTTTTTTTTTTTTTTTTTTATTATGATTCTAAATACAAAAGTTACAGTCCCGTTAGGAATGACAAATTCCTATGAACAGGTTCTGAATATAGGTATACTACAAATATTTAATTAATTTTGAATGCATTGTTAAAAAATATGAAATTACTTACATAGTATTGTTTTTACAAGTGATTTTTGTCAGGTAGACCACTAGGTGATAATTTTCAAAAAATTTTAAATTAGGCAGTAACATGATTTAAAAGTTAAAATAATTTTCTGATTTAACTATATATATAATTATAAAAGAGACCATAACACACATATCTTCAATAACAAAAATATATCTTCACATAACATGTTTCGAGATTATTTTCTCGTCTTCAGATGCATATAGAAAGAAAAACATATTTAAAAACATGAGTAATCAAAACTACAACATAATAACAAAGAATATTCTTAATAATACATCAAGTTGACAGAATCATTTCAAATCATACAATAATGCATTTCGAATGGATACATCTGTATTGTAACATCTATGCGTGTTGATTATTAATGATTCATAGAACTTCCTAAGATAACAATCCTTTTCTGTGGTAAGGATTATTGGTTTGTTATACATAATTTCATGTCCTGTTTTTTGATGATGGATTGTTGTTAAATATTGCTTATTACTAGTTTTGATTGCAGTCTCGTGCTCTGACATACGCTTGGAGACCCTTCTTTTTGTCTCGCCCACGTATATACACTTTTTATCACCCCCTTTACATCGGATATCATATACAACCCAAGTTTTATCTTTTATGTTAGTTGTTTGTTTATTACTTGTTAGTAACTTGCCTAACGTATTGTTTGCTCTGTGTGCCGTTTTAATATTCACCATGCCCAGAATGGGTTTTAGTTTACTGTTTAACTTGTCGTCAAAGGGGATGGACACATATTTAGAATCATCTTTGGTATGATTACTAATTTTTTGCGCTTCTTTCCCATTTTAATAATCTAGTGACTAATCTGTTAAT
>JAFIDM010002131.1:78591549-78619234 GCA_023159025.1 Thereuonema tuberculata | reverse complement strand
AAAAAAAAAAAAAAAAAATGGAAGGACAGTTTTTTTTACAAGAATTTTCTTTTTTATTTTGCTGAGACCCCAAATTGTTTTCCAGCAATTTACATAGAACAGCATTACTTTAGTTAAGTATCATGTACAATATATCGTGAATATTTAATATTTAAGGCACTTTTAGATAAGCTTCTTTTATTTCCTCTATTAGAAGAGAATTCAAATCTTCATACATCAAAGGGTTTATTAAAAGTGATCATTTTCTTTACATGGCTAACATTTGTTATTTTTAATCATTATTTTATGATAATGAAATACATCTGAGTCGAGATTATACGGAGCCACAAGCAATGGTAGGCTCGTATATGCAGTGCTCTTTTATGAGTACTTTGTATCAGTCGTTCTCAAACTTTTCAGCATCGCGTCTCCCTTTTGTTATCTACTTTTTGTATAAAGGTCTGTACCCTCCCTCATTCCAGCCCAGAAATGCGTTGTGTGTTTTTAATACATACATCTGCTGTCAAAGAGTAAGAAACCCTTCATAAAAGATACATACAAATACACGATTATCATTTACGTAGGTTTACGTATATCTGCAGAAATCCTATATAAGCAGGAAGCTCAACACAAAAGCCTATGTAGTCTCTGCTTAAAAGCGCCTCTAGCTACCTCAAATGAAAATGAACCTCTTTGTAATTTCACTCAAACAAGTTCATCAACTCTAAAACATGTCGAATTTTATTGCTAAAAGGGAAAAAAAAATCACTACCACATTATCCTATTGTGATTTTGATTTTCACGATTGAAGATCGTTTTGTTTTTATAATTAATTTTGAAGAAAGAAATTCTGAAAGAATTACTTTTATTATTATTTATTTTACTTAAAAAAAAAATCACGAAAATAGTACGAAGGAAAAATTAAAACATTTAAACATAAACAATCTGTCTTCACAATTTATATTTGTTGAAGTCGTTTAAATCGTTTAATTTTTAATTTAATGAAAATTGGCACAAATTTAAAATGGATACAACGGCCTTCTCACATTAATAAAATTTCTTTTGTTTGCAATCAGTGAGAATTAATTGCTTTGTGTCTATTTTTTTTTTTGGTTCATCTTTCACGGAGGAATTTTCAATTAGAAAATCGTCTGTTAATGAGCTGCCAAGTTATTCGGGCAAGTCATGTACAAACTGACACACGCATAGACAGATGAGCCGACTAATAAATATGAGCCGACTAATATGAGCCAACTAATATTAGTTACTATGAGCCGACTAATAAAACAGTCAGTTCAACAATGCAGTAATACTTTATAATTTTATGATGATCGATCAGGCGCTCGTTCAGTCAAGTAAGAAGACTTTTTCTTTTTTTTATACATCTATATATTTTCCGTTTTGCTGTGATGTGCATAAAAGATTTGAAGTGATTTATTCGACTTACCTGGTGTTCTGAGGGGATCGGACCAACCCACGGCGAATAGAGCGAAGCACAAAAAGACGATCTTCATCGTAGAAGCAGCGATCAAACAAACGACTCCGTTCACAAGGTTTTATATAGAGGAGTACAAGGTCATCCGGGAACTCGGAGTTTCCTTCAAAATCCCCAATGACGACACACAGTTGCACAATCTTTTCAAGAACCTAAACAAAAATACTAGGAAGAGCCAATACGTTTACATGGAATTAAATCTACATATATTTATTTATTTATTTTATTATTATATAAATAAATAAAATGAATAAATAAATAAATAAATAAATAAAGCATAACCTTCACACTTCAATCTCTGTAATTTTTTAAAAGTGTTCGTTTGTTAAGCCAGCTTTGTTTGTGTTTGTTTGGTATCCATACTACTTTTGAACCGATGAATAGGCCTTCTTGAATGTTGACACTGTTAATTACAGACAAGAGGTGATCTTTATTTTGCATTTGAAGGTTTTTGCGCTAAGAGAAATTTTCGCGTGAAGTATCACGTGACTGGCATTTTAATTAAAACAATTAATGCTCACTGACTGCAAACAAAGAATATCTTCTGAAGATTAACAATGCGTCGTAATCTATTTTCAAATCCATTTTTAATTTGCGCGTATTATAATTAAAATTAATTGGGTTTTGTCGACTTAAGTTATTGTTTGTCGCTTTAAAGCGATTTTTAGTAAATTTAAATTTGAAAGTAAAGTATTTGTGCTCGTTTTAATAATTAATCAGTACAGGGAGTCTTATTATTCTTTTCTATTCAAGAAATCCGGTACTCATTTTAAAAGGGTTAGGTGGACCTTAGGACCGGTCTGGAGGAGATTTTAGCCATTGAAACCGGCTCCTCCAAGCCGCAGTCAAGCGCCTTCCACAATTAATTAGGTAAAAAAAAAAAGCAGAAAGTATATAGTAAGTTTAGAAAGTTTAGACTGTCGTTTCAACAATCTGTCGCGTACTTGAATGTTGTCAGGTGAAATATTCCGTTGTTTGGCTTTGAATAATGGGAAACCTCGTAGTACACAGGCATTTTGATCCCCGAGACTTGGATATTGTCTTTGATTTTTTTTCAACCATCTTTCGGCAATAAGGCTCCAATGGGGTAATTTATTTTTAAAATCAAATTAGTAATTGGAACCCTATTGAATGGTCCCTAAAAAATATTGAGACAAGAAATATTCCAAATAATATATTCCCTGTTCTTGAAAGCCCAAAGCCAGTTTAAAAATGCTTCGCAGCTCTATTGGAAAGTTACGCGGAGAATATACGAATTTTGTAAAAGAAATCACCCTTGAAATTTTTCTGTCTACGACATTTATTACAGTCTTACTGTACAGATCTTTTCCCAAACAACGTCGGGTAATTTATTATATTTAAAATAAAATTTATAATTTGATTAATCCACTCTGTTGTTTTAACTATTATAATGTTAATAATTTAGAAAATTCCTTTCTAGGCTATATGTTTTTTGAACTGATAAGCTGTACTGAGTATGAATCACTCCGTCTGTCTGCTCCCTGTAGAGGAAGGTGACCATATTTCGGATGGTGCCTTAATTTCGGATACGTGATAAATCGCATACCGGTCAGCAGATTGCATTGTTGTCTAGCATGAGCGGAAGCTCTGGCCACCATATGTAATCTGTCTTGTCGTCGTGAGCCTTCGATCTGCAGGTACGCAACAATAAATAATTTAAAAATATTCCAAAAAGTGACTTTTTGAAGATGTCAACTTCGAACACAGCTGGAGCGCAAGTGGTAAATTCTAATAATTTGTTTTAAAGTGTATAATAAAGTTCATAAAATGTAGTTTAAGTGACAAGTCGCATCGTTGTGTATGATTTTAAGGTTAGTTTCAAATGTTGATTCAAAAATATTTGTCATAACGTCCTAATTTCGGATAGTCAATGGTGCAACATGAAAATAGGTTTTGTTTTGATTGGAATTTGTGTTTTTATTTGATTTGAAAAATCGGTTT
This sequence comes from Thereuonema tuberculata, assembly GCA_023159025.1. Lineage (NCBI taxonomy): Eukaryota > Metazoa > Arthropoda > Chilopoda > Scutigeromorpha > Scutigeridae > Thereuonema > Thereuonema tuberculata. The sequence goes on along the minus strand of JAFIDM010002131.1, from coordinate 78,615,798 downwards.
AATGTTTTTCAACTTTTTTAAGGTCAACAAACGTTGACTGTGAGAACGCAGCGAAAAAAACACTGGGTCTCCGTACAAAGTGGCCCTTGAAGAATCCTTTTGATATTTTTATTTTTGTATTCCTTTCATTATTTTTAATGTATAATGTCGTTAATTTTATTAGAATGTCATAAAGTCATTACTCAAATAAATAACTTACTGTATTTGCATTGTATGTTTCATTTAATTATATTATCATAATTATTACCCTGAAATTCTTATGTATCCGAAATTAAGACCCCATTTGCTTCACAACAAAAACAGCAATGTTTTGCAAAAAAAATAATTACACTATCTATTTTTTATAATGGATATTTATCAGTTCGGGATCTAAAATTAGGTTATTTATAGAAGAAAACAAAGTAAAATTCTTAACCAAAACTTCAATATTTTAAATTCTTTACATTAAAAACAAAATGGTATCCGAAATATGGTCACCTTCCTCTAATAGAAAAAGGCATCTTGTTTCTCTTTGAAATTGCAGTAAAAGAGATTTGCTGTTGGTTTTGGTATTTGTTATAATGCTTACTTTGAGAGTCAAATATATTTACGAATATATGCTTCTTTCCTGTCTAGATACACCGACTGTTTTAAATATGAAGAAAATCTTTCTTAAAAACCTCACAAAATGAAACAAACAGTTCTGTAGAATCAATTTAATTTTTTTTAACAAAATTTGGCCCCGATAGATCAAGTGACGAGGTGCCTGTATGAAGGCAGGAGGAAGTCCGTTCGAACCCCAGTTACGTTTTTTTTTCTTGTTTTTGTTTCTTTCTTTCACTGTATGTAGTAAGTATGAATGTTAGCTGGAACTCGTTAACGATACAACCTTATTAACACTTCAGCTGCGATTTGGCGCCATATTGTGGGTGATTATCATGAGTTGTCGTCGTTTGGACTGTCGATTACGTGAGACAAGTATTGTGCTATTTTCCGTGAAACCGTCTTTTAGTTTATGCTAATAGTAATGGGGGCACTATCAGCCAGCAAAAAATAGGGCACTAGTGGACATAATTTGTATATAATTAGCATATTGGCATATCTCATTTGCGTAATGAGGGGATCAAAGGGTTATTAGTACCTAAAGGGTTAAAGATGATATTAATTAATATAATGATTAATTTGCATATTATCAGTTATCAAAGGGTTATTGGTGACCAAAGGGTTAGATGATCAAGTAATATATCAAAATTTAGGAAATCACATGTAGAACGGGTTGATGACATTTTCAGACCTTAAAGGATTATTGGTGCTCAAAGGGTTAAATGATCGAGTATATATCAAACTTTAGGAAATTTCTTGTGGAAGGGAATGATGATATTTTTATTCATTAATTTTCATAATAGTAAGAAATGAAGTGTTATGAGTGTTGAAAGGATTAAAAGATCGAGTCATATATCGTGCTTTTTGACATAATTTTTAGGATAACATGGTGATGTTTTCTAACCTTACTGCTGTACATGAGGGGGAGAAAAAATATTTTTACTATTATTCATGGGGTGAATTCTATTGTTTTTCTCATTCTTTAAAGATTTATTTTATCTTCTTCTAACTTTTTACTTATTTTAACTATGATTAAAAAAAATAATGTTTTCAGATTTTGAAATTAGTACACAGACACAAGAATGTCTTTTTATGATTTTTAGTACATGTAGAAAATAAAAAAAAGAGGTTACATGAATAAATATTATATTTGAATTTCTTCATCTTCTTTCATCATTTGTTTCTTCATCTTCTTTTTTCTTGGTCGGCAGCAGGAATAGTAAATCTGATTCAGCAGACACAGTTCATAAGTTTGCCAAATCATTGATTCTTTTGCGAGCTATTTCGTCTTTGAAATGTTTTCGAACTAGTTTGCAAATAAAGAAATCATTTCTGTCTTTATCTTTTCCAACAGTTTCAGAAAGTCGTGTAGTTTTTGTACACAGCTTTTGTAGTAAAGTTATAAAACACAACATTGTCCACACACGGTTGAATAGGGTCCTTGTAGAGTTTTGTTGTTTTTAATATGACGGTTTGTATGCTTCACGACGAATCGTCTCAATGGCAGTTGTTTCATGAGATGTCCATACGAATTGAAAATTTCCCCAATAGTGTTCTCCATCCAAATCGCAATCCAGTGAAATCCTGGCCTATCATTTAAGTCGAGATTGACACCGTAGGCGTGATGTGACAGTCATTAGGGTAACTGATCAATTGCATACACTCCACCAAAATGATGTTTGATTCTGTTGTTTTGGTGTAACAGTTCCGTGATCTGGACACTGTTCATGATGGTATCTTGTCAAGACATAATCATAGGAAACACTTTCACTGTAGCAGCAGCGACGACGATGATGCAGGGATGATAACACTTGATCGAAGCACATCTGGTCTATGGGATGACGTAAAGAACAGCTGGATTTTTTTTGTGTGAGGGATCTGGTCACGTGATGAATGGGTTAGTCCATTACGATAATGTGGGAGGAATCAATCTCGAGGACTTTTTGGAATTCGGCGTAAACTATTACATTGACGGTACTCTGCAATGCTACTTTCAAACATATATCGAGTCGCAATGTGCCCTGACTATCTAATTGAAAATACCCTAAATTACTAGAAAAGTCTGCAGACAAATGAAAGGCATAAAGGGTTGAACCTTGACCATATTCTGCATAATTAAGAGCTAAACCCGTATTGCATCCTAAACGATCGGTGACAGCAAAAAAGCGAGAAATTTCGTGCATATAAGTGATTGGTGTAATCCGGTTGGTAGGATTGGTTGGGAATGGAACGACCATCGACCGATAAACTAATTAAATTACTATCAAAATGGTGGAAAAGGAAGGGATTTGTTTTAAAGGAACCGTTAAAAACCGAATTTTCGACTAAACCTAACACGACTCGTTTTGGAAGCTGACACACAAAAACATTGTCTATATTGGCTTGTAAATTCCCTCTGGGGATAGAGAATACTTTACATTCGACTTTTGTTAAAGGATATTTAGCTGGAGTGGCGGGGAAGATTTGGGAATGAGCTAATCAAACACTCTGGCTTACTTTAATTTCACATACAAATAACGAAGCATGTTCTATAAAAACTTTATAGGTCGGGTGTTTGGTTAGAGAAAGGAGATAAAAACTATGTTGTTGCGACTAAGTCTTAGCCGGATATCCACATTGTTTATCTTGTTTGAAGAGGTCACAATGAAGCGATCCGACCGAATCTAGTGTTTTACTTTCAGCAACCAAACTATTACGAATTTTCAATCCTGCATTACACTCCTTTTCTGATGGATCGAGATTCTTGAATTTACCTCCTTCGTCCATATACCATCCTGAAGCTATCAATTGAGTTGCTTGATTTAATAAGGTTTTTAAATAGGCCCGATAGGAATAATAGTTATCTGAGGATGAAATTAATTTATCTCCTAAAATCACATCTACTTGACTAAATAAGGAATGAAGTAATAGATTAACGGGAGTTAGTTTATCGGTTGCTTCAAGGGGAGAGTTGTCATTTCCTTTTACAATTTTGAGTCTGATATTAATGGTTTCGAGAGGTCCACGTATTCGTCCCCAACCCTGAAATGACAAATTCAATTGGTAAAGTTTCCAAAAGAGATGCTATGGGATGATATTCGATATCTGTATTACCTTCAATGGCGACTTGTGTCGAGGGAAGTTCGAAAAGATCAAGTTCGGATTTAAAATATTCGCACAATTTCGGGTGAAGTAAGGTAGGGGGCCCATATATCGCCTACGTTCCTAATACCGCCCAGGGCGATGTAGGATGGGATAGTGATGCTATCACACGGGAACCGATGGAAACAATTTGCCATTCCTTCCATTAGCACGCTGTGTTCGTTTGGGGTGGTGTTAGTTCAACCCGTTTATTTTTTATGATTTCTTGAAGTTTTTTCGTTCTGGTAAGTTATGAACATACTGTTTCTTTTAGTGCTGCAGCTTATGAATTATTCATGCCATCGCAACCATCTAATATCGTGAAGTAGTGAAAGAAATAACCTATCTGTTGATAATGTCTGTAACTTGTTAGAGGTAGCCGGTTTGTCTGTAGCGTCCCCCAAATTGACAAGCTAGAGAGTGCCCAATATCGCCCACCTCGTTGTTCCATATATCGCCCACTGTGCGATATTTTATTTTGGTTTATTACAGATGTCTCCACGTAAGACATGGGACAGAGAAATTGTCACAGCTGTAAAAAATAAAAAATGGGTCTTCTGAAAGCTTCCAAAACATTTAATGTCCCAGTCTTGTGAGTGGGTCACCATTCACTATTGCTCTAATGAATTCTCTCAGCAAAAGGAAACTAAGTCCTAAGGGGCTGAACTTAGACGATCCAAAGAAAAAGAAGCTCGCAACACCCATAAAGAATTGCGAAAAGATTAAGAAAAAAAACAAAAAAATGCAAAGAAGTGCAAAAAAAAACAAAGTATTTAATGGTGTGGGCGATATTTGGAACACTTTCACAAAATTCAAAATATGAGGTTTGCCTGAAAAAAAATTGAGGAAAAATACAAAATAATAGTAATATTTGTAATTGGTTCAGGAACATGTAAGTGAAGGTTAATATGATATATTGTAATTGTTTGCAAGCAACTGAGACGATAAATGACAAGAATATGGGCAGGTTTTCTTAGATGGGTGATATTTGGGCCCCCTACCTTAAATGAGTGTCGGTCATGATTACTATGAATCGAAAATATCACGACAGCGTTTCTTTTTTTTAGGTTGGAACGTTTACGTTGTTTGACTGGTCTGATTGACTGTTTTCCTAAAATTGAGTGGGAGGGAAATGGAAATCGTCTTTTTGCTAAAAGTCCGCATCCTGCTTGATCGGAAATCGTATTACAAAACGTTTCCCCCAGTCGCGATTTTGCAGATTCCTTAAAATCTTTTCCGGATTGCACATCCTCCAAAATCTTAGTACCACTCCCTAAAGCCTGTTTGCCCACCATAAAAGCAACCTTTTTTTCAAAATTGGTTTAGCCCATCGAAATAAAGAACCGAATACATTTTCTAACCCGTGACCCCTTTGAAATCGCGACCCTACAAAGATTGGACTATATTTATCTCCTCCAGCTTGATAATGCTGAAGACAAAGAGAGGGATCTGGACTATATTTCATTATCGAATCGTTCGAAAATGCAATGTCGCTGTGACTCGTTCTTACTTAAATGGCATGTGGGATCCTATATTATTTCTTAAATAAACAGAAATTATATCGAAAGAAGACCGTGAAGCAGGTCTATAATATAAAGTATTAAACGATTTATTAATCAAATCACAGTTTTTACCATCGACTTGAATCAATCGAAGAAAAGGACCAAATGTGTCTCTGACAGGTGATGATTCGTTAATATCGCAATAAACAAAAATTGATAGAATCCAAAACGGAAATCGATCGACGAGGGCGCCTCACATGAACAGGATCGAAATCAATACGGTTTTCAAATCCTAAGAAACCTGCTAAATTTTCAGTTAAATGTAAGCTACATACATACCAAGGTAGGTCAATCTGGAGATTGGTTCAAGTCTACGGAACCCTAGTGACCCCCGAAGGGCAACACCCTAGGAGAAGCTGTAGCTATACAAGGGAACAGATACTGGAGTGGTTTCCCGTTGCCTTCTCCAGGACGCCATTACGGAATGACGTCAGACCGAAGAGAAAGTGAAGAAGAGGCTGACAACACAGGAAACGAAATTGAAACATCCATGCTCTCGACCGGGATTTGAACCCGGATACCGGCACACTGGCCTCATGGCAGACCGACGCCTGAGACCGCACGACCACGCCGGCACGGCAATGTAAGCTGAAAGGAGAAACAGAAACTGTTGAGTCAGGGGAGAAAAATCAAAGACAACGCAACGATGTTTTTGTTCAACACTGTGCGTATTCAAACTGAACTTCGCTATTAAGATTAATGTAATTCGTAAATAATTGTGGATTCGAATAATAAGCTGGAGGAATATTAAACTCTACATTTTATGTTCATATGTGTAGCGACGACGAAGAAAAAAATAGAAAAGGACTGATCAACCTCGGTTTTCTGAATCTAGGATAGATCTGCGGCAATCATCGGTTCTGTGATTCGAACAAAAGATTCGTTATTAATTTTCTTTTCATGCAATGATTGACTCAACTGTGATGACGAGAAACCTAACTGTATGGCTATTTCTCTTGGAAACCATAGTTCTGAACGGAAATTCACCGAAATGGAGGTCCGCCATTGTATGCTCTTTTCTGATCCCGATATTATTTGCGATTGTTGTGCGTTAAAAGTGTTTTTCAATTGATCAAGGCGTGTTGGTGATGTTTCGTCTTTTATTAAATGCGCTTGTAATTCTTTCATCACCGAAGACACGAATATTCTTTTTTAAAGATAAATTCTTTTTCAAAACGATCTGATTCTTTTTTTTTAATGAAAAATTTCCCACCCATTTCTGGTGTTAAATTATACCACGATAGTAGATAATGTAATTCCGTTAAACAGACTTCGTACGGTTCCTTTAATTCGATTCGTTTTTTTAATTTCGTGGTAAAACTAGTGAGTTTGTTCTCGGGAAAGTAATCCATACTGGAATTAGAGGGAAAAGTTAAATAGAAATTATCTGACGTTATTATTGTTTTAAATCGCTAGCAGGAACCCAACTGTCAAAATCTTTTGAATAACCCTGCCACCTGATCAAATACAGTTTTTTAGAACCTTTCCCTTCTCTCTTAGAATTTTTTCGACGGGAAAATCACTTGTTTCGTCTTTACGAACCACTTGTAATTCAAAAGCGTAAAATATACCGAGAACGGATTCGTTTTTATAATCTACCAAACGGTAAACGGGTGGATTACGATTCACTTTTTGAACAAGTGGAAAGATTTCCAAAGTCAAACCTCTTTCGTATCCTTTCTTAAACGGACATCTCGATTCCGAAATATGTACGTACTCGCCAACTTTTAGTTCTTCTTTGACACGAGATCGCGTTGATATACTTTTTTTAAATAATCGACGCCAAACATCCGTCTAATTCAACGGAGTTACTTCAACGGGTGTTCGTCCAATGGAACGATGGTAGGTATCATTGTAGGAATCTACAAGTCTGGCAGCACATCAATGTAATGATACGATTTATTGTAAAAAAAAACCATCGTTATAAACGTTCTTTTAAGGTGCGATTGAATCTTTCTATGATAGCACATTTCGTTTCATTATTGCTCTGTAGTACTTTTTGCTTTCCTAGGGCTGTAGTAAAATAATTCTTGGTTTTACGATTATCACTTCAGAAATGATTTCTGGAAGGTCTATGATGAGATTCTCTAGGGAGATTTTTTGCTTTACGTTGTTGTTGTTGTTTTTTTTTAAACTATACAATGCATTATATTTCTTTCTTTCTTGTAAAGGCTTTTTGTCGAACGACTTTTATTTCGGTTGTGTGTTCCTTCTATTTTAACTATAGATTAAGTGATGCTCAATTAGTAACAGGCAAACATAATTCATTACTTTTAGGCTTGACTAGAATTGATATATCCCAAACAAAAAAAATTCACAGATTTTTAGAACTGATTAATTTTCATATTTTATTTGTTTATTATTACAAAACTAAATTTTTTTAAAAATTTTATTACCCTTTTAACAAAAAGGAAATTCAATTTTAAACAAGGTTATAAATTTATTTATTTTTTATTTCAGTAAAAAATAAAATCACAAAGTATAAAAATAATAAAAAATGTACAAATATTGAAATGTCAGTATTTATAAACTTAACACAATATTTTTCAAAAGACATAATATAAAATTTAAAAAAAAATTAAAGCAAATTTGTCTCTGAAAATAGAAGATCATGTTAGACTTAAGAATGTATCTCGTTCTTATATTTTATAGGTAAATATATCTAATGCTGCATTAGAAGCTATTTTTTTTTAATTTTCTTAAAAATGGACATTTTTTTTTTTATCTGGAGTAGTGTTAAAGTTTGCTTTTTGATAGAAGGCATATTATGCAGAATTTCAGAAATAATAATAATAATTTTTAATATTCCCTAAAAACCTTTTAAATACAAGATAAATTCTCTCAATTTTAAATTAATCTAAACAATTTATTATCACAAGAAAATTCTCTTTGAAAATATTGAAATTGTATTCTAAATGAATATCTTTTAAACATTTACTATTACCGTGTTTCAGTTCCCATCTGTAGGCCTACAGTTTAGAAAACTTAATATGCTAAATTCATAGTAATAGACTATTTATCTAAAACTAAATCTTATTTATTTTTATTTTCTTGTCCGCATTTTTCATTTTTCATTTCTTTCACACTTTTTATTTTCTTTCGAAAAAAAAAACCAACTTTTTTTGCCTATTCCCAAATTATAATTTAAGAGCTTTTAGCCCTACAATCCTCTTCATTAAGTCCGTCAAATACATCAGCAAGGGTTCCTAAATATTTACGGTAATCTCTATATTCTACTGGAATATTCTTTAATTCCACGGTAGCGTCATCAAATATAAGGTCTTTGGCGCCTGGTTCAGACGCAAACATACGGAAGTTGCCTGTGGCCAATTTGTTACCATAGAAATTCTGACCAGCGTTAAGGATATACAGATACTGGTCCACCGTAGATGCATCTTTGGAGCCTGCAATGGCTACGGCATGGGACGCCACCTGTCGGAAATAAAGAGAACGAATTAGGAAATTTTCATAGTAATAAGAATCAATTCAGAGAAGATTGAGAAAAAAATACTCCAATTCATAAATAATGGTTTATTAATTCTGTAAAAAAAAAAAAAATCCTGCAAAGTTTTAGAGTTTGGAATATAGACAAACTATTCCAAAGATATATAAACTGCCATAAGGAAAGTCAAATGCTTCTTTTAAAAGCTTTTATGAATATTTCAACTTTGATAGCGGTCAAAACTCAAAACAAAAAATATAACTTAAAAATTTTTAAGCTGTTCAATCATGGCTTAATTTTTAGGCACTTCTAATTGAGAATTAAGGATATAAGAGAAAACATTTGAATGAGAAAGATTGCCAACCAACAGGATGTCTGTCAAACCAGAATTTAGACCATTTTAGAGAAAGTAGAGAAAAACACATTAGGTGGAAAAGTTCTATACACGAAAAATCAGAATTACATCGAAAATTAAACTTAGGTTTTTAAAGTTTATAAGAACAAAATTTCTCATAAGTTATAAGTTAGATTTTATTTTTTTCAAGACTTTTTTTGATCAAATTGCTCTGTTCGATGCATAATTCTACAACGAAATTCAATAGATTTTGTTTCCATTTATTTCTTACCTTGGCTAGATTACAGTCTGTGTATTCATCGACTGATTTCCTGGTTCCATCAGGACACAAAAGTTCAAAATCATCTTTCTTGAGATCCTTGGCCCAGGCCTCAGTATTTTTACCCTCTGTGTTCTCCAACGGAGTCAGATGCTTCACAAAAGCCACATCACCACCTCCTTCCACCAGACACCTACAATAAATAGTACATTATTGAATCAAAATCAACTGATTTAAATAAACCAGAATTAATAGAACAATCAAATAACATCGAATCTCGTTTTAATTTAAAACATTGCTTCAATCTCGATGTAGCCGTAGTCTTTCTAGTCGTTTCTAAAAAGTATCTAGCTCTTAGCCCACTAAAGTATGGGAATAGTTGAAATGCAATTATGATACTAAACCTTATTCTTTTTATTTTACTTGAATTCACGATGTCTCAAATAATTTCTTCAAAAAGTTTAATGTTTTTCACAGCACGTAAAATGATTTCATTTAGCTTTAAGTTCAATGTTATCGAACAAAAACGATAAGCATTGCTATTATAAGCAGTCTTTTAAGATAGGCAACACTTTACATTGGTTCTTAACAGAGTCGCCCAATCACACTTTTATTAAATCTAATCTAATTTAATATCTTCTTATTTTTATCAAATAAAAAATGACCTAGAAATTAAATTGTATGTGACTCACTAGATGGCGACACGTTCTTAAGAAGCCATTAAAAATTTGTTTAATAAATTCCCGAAATTTCTGTCTAATGAATAACTCGAAATCAGATTAAAAATAAAAACACAGTCCCATAACAATAACTTCTCAAAATATAGATATATTTTGAGAATTTATTATAATGACTGTGTTTTTATTTGATGTTTAATAAATTAATCACATTTTAGGTAATATCACAAGCAACAAAATTCAGTTTCTATTTAGAAATAAATAATTTGTTTTTGTTTTTTTTATTTCAAAAATAAACAAACTGTTAGCTAACTATCAACTGACACCTCTGTTGCTATGGAGTCATTTTATTATTTTGTTTTGGGGAGAAAAACTAAATCATGACAAAAATTTATCATGACAAATTTATCAAGAAGGGTTCCTGACAAAAATGTATTCTATTTTTCTATCATTTTCTATTACTCTGAAAATGTAAGAAGCTGTATGCCAATCAAGAAAGTTAGGAACCTCAACATTAAATCATATTTGGTCTAAGAAAATTGACTAGGAAGACTTTTAATAATAATTAATACGGACATAATTTAAATTGATCTACAAAACTAACAACATTAAAAGTACCTGAATGCTCCTGTGTATCCGTAGTAAGGTTCCTGGTTTGAACGACTGCATTTGTTTGCACCTGTTCCCGCGCAAAGATCGCAAAGAGAGGGAGGATTGGTTCCATGGGGGTTATACAGAGGGTCAAGAGCTCCTGGAGAACAACTGAAAAAAATAGAAACAGAAATTCATTAACTAAAAGATAATACAACAGATTTCTTATATCTTCTTATAAAATCTAATTTATGGTATAATATGTTCTACTTTTGTTTAAAATATTGTAACTTCTTCCTCTTCATCTCTGACAAATATTAGATCTCAAATGATCAAATGATAATTTAATCCCACCCAAAACACTTCGTGTAAAATAAGTTGCCAAGACTCACATGCTCATAATGCTTTCACTGTTAAAAAGATATGAGATCTCATGTAGAGCCAAGCCCCTAACTCTACGAGGCCTAACTCTACAAGCCCTATCTCTAAAAACCTTATATCTTGGTCAAAAAGTATGGCTTGGCCGTTTCATGGAACTATTTCATCTCACCCAAAACATTTCATGTAAAATACGTTGCCAAGATGCTCATAACGCTTTCACTGTTAAAAAGTTATCTGATTTCATGTAGTGCCAAGCCCCTCACTATACATGCCTAACTCTAAAAACCCTAATATCTTGGTCAAAAAGTGTGCCTTGGCATACTCCATATCCTTTACATAACTCCATGGGATTGTCTGTGTGACAGCCACGAATCGGCCAAGGCATACTTTTTGACCAAGATATAAGGTTTTTAGAGTTAGGGCTTGTAGAGTTAGGCCTCGTAGAGTTAGGGGCTTGGCTCTACATGAGATCTCATATCTTTTTAACAGTGAAAGCATTATGAGCATGTGAGTCTTGGCAACTTATTTTACACGAAGTGTTTTGGGTGGGATTTCATTTCTTTTTGTAGGATGAGATCTGATAACTTTTTAACAGTGAAAGCGTTATGAGCATGCGAGTCTTGGCAACCCCTTATTTTACATGAAATGTTTTGGGTGGGATTTCATTTCTTTTTGTAAGATGAGATCTGATAACTTTTTAACAGTGAAAGCGTTATGAACATGTGAGTCTTGGCAACTTATTTTACATGAAATGTTTTGGGTGGGATTATCTATTACAACTAAATTTAGTTTTAAGATTATTTAAAAAATGGATTTTTTTTCAATACCCTACTTTTCTGTTTTTCTATTGGTCAACTTGTATATACAAGCTGTTTGCACTTTTGTAAGAAATCACATTATTACACAGTATTATTTAGGCCGAAGCATTGATGGTACGACGCATTTCAGATCTTAATAAAATCCAAAGTATAAAAGCTAGATAAATGAAACTTAGCATATTTCATTAGTATGGTAACTGCATCTTATCCTGAAAATTTGAGCTCTCTAGTATTATCCAGGCCGAAGCTATGAGGGTTCGATAATACATAACCAGACCCACCCCTTTTGAGGGGTTGGAAGGTGAAAGTTACGGATTTCTTAATTTTTTTGTTGTTTGTGTGCTAATCCTAGCCTGCATACCAAATTTCAGCTTTCTAGGACTTCAGGAAGTACCCTAGAGGTTTTGATGATCATGAGTGAGTGAGTCAGTGACGAAATCGACATATTTTAGGTATTAATAAAATCCAAAGTATAAAAGCTAAATAAATGAAACTTAGCGTATTTCATTAGTCTGCTTACTGCATCTTATCCTGAAAATTTGAGCTCTCTAGTATTATCCAGGCCGAAGCTATGAGGGTTCGAAAATACGACGAAACACTTCCAGTAAAGGTACGTAGTGCCCTTCCTGCCTTCGGCTCGTCTTGGCGGGTCACTGCCGTGCCCCCAGATACCGACATTTAAGAGAAATTTATTTATATATTTCAACAAATAAGTTTTAGATGTACAGTTGACTCGCGATAATCCGACAGTTACGGGACCGAGGGGGTGTCGGATTATCAAAAATGTCGGATTACCAAAGGTTGATTTTTTTTAAAACTGAATTTTGATTTCTAAGCCAAGAAAATTTAAGTTGTTATGTATACACATTACTGTACTACAGTACGTATATTGTTACAGTACATATTTTACGGCCATTGAGGATATAAAAAAAATAAAAATAAAAAAAAAACTCATTAGGCATAGTCTTACACAAATGAAGACGTGTATGTAATACTAATTTATTTCTGTATTCATGTCTTAAAAAAATAAAAATACAGTTTATAATGTAAAACATAATTGTATGTCTTAAAATAAAAAATAAAAATACGTACATATGTATTTACGGCTTAAAAAAATCTGTAATCGTTTTTTGTTTCTTCTTACGTAAAGAATCTGTCATGGATTTTTTTGAATATCTTTTAACATTAAAATGTTCTCGTAGTCGAGTTCCCTCTCCTCACACCAACGTATCATAGTGTTTGCAGCCGACATACAGCTTGCCCAAGCGATAAAGACTGGGTTTGGAACAAGCCGAAGGAGAGAATTACATTCTAAAAGTTTATTATACATGTATTTCTTATTCTCTGTGTGTGTATTTTATTCTCGCGTCAATTTTAAACTGAATTTTGTGCAGTAATTTTTCACTTAATGCATCTCTCCTTTATATGTCGTTTGTTTCAGTTCATGTCGGCACATATTTTCACGCCGAGAAAGAGGTAGCAGCGACCAGTAAATCACGTGACCAGTCTCTTTCGTCTGGCTAAGCAGTAACTCATCGCAAGTGATTGTGCATATCACCTCCGTGACCGCCTCAATCGGGTCGGTTTTCGAACTAACCTGCGTCGGAGTACCGAGAGTGTCGGACTGTAAAATGTCGGATTATCGCGAGTCAACTGCATTTACGAAACAGGCAAAGAGTTACTGGCGGAAATGTATTGATTGAGGTTCCATTTGTAAAGTCTTTTTTATCCAGTGAAATAATAAACTCATTATTTCTTTTTCAAATTGTTGCGATTAAAATATAATATAAAATATAAGTTGCGATTAAATATAACACATGAGTTTATGAAATATTTAACTTGGATGACTGTTATCCTTCTGTTGCTACAACTTTTTCCCCATATTTACTGAAAGCATCAAAATGTACAACATATAATTCTTTTGAAATTGTACAAAAATTGCTACAAAATGTATCAAATGAAACCTATTTTATCCTACCTAAGCCACAGAATCTATATAACATCTATATAGATAGATCTGGTTATAGGTCTGTAGACCTATATATGCCTATAGGTCTATAGGTTCTCTGTATACTACAGCAACTTTTAATGAGGTAATTTAATTCTTGAATATTTCAGTGAATTTTAGAAAAGCTTGTGAAATAATGATCTTAACATAAAAAGCTTCATTAATAGCAAACATCTGAAAGATTTTCTTTCAAATCTTCAAATAGAAAATGCGGAATCTATTAAAAAACTTTTAATGAAGGGAAGGAACAATCAAAGTCCACTTTTAATAAAATTGGCAATTTTAATTTTAAAGTTTGACAACTCGCCAAGCTTAAAGTATATATTGTAATGGAATTTTATACATTGTAATAAATTAAAATAAACATAAAATTTTTACTATACTGACTTCCCCATTGAATTCTACACCTTTTACTCTACAAACTGGCAGGTTCAGTTGATAAACTTAAAATGGACTTAATCGTTCTTTCCCTGAGCCTTTCAATTGCTACCTGGCATTGAAGAATTGTCCTGTAGCTTTAATAAAATCACAGTCCTGTGGTTGTTGAATCTTTCCACTACTAAGTAAAGAACCTACTGGAACATTCCATCCAGCTGTGCGACCAATACCAGTATGACATGATTTCTTACCTATAAATTTACAAAAAAATTAATCACACAATAACATCAATTATTTATGGTAATTTAGCTTTATTTTTACTAGCAGATACTATGTGAGTTGTACAATAAACATCCCAAGATTAGAAGGAAAACAATTTAAATAGAATCTGGCTTAGAATACGATAATACATGTAATTTTATTGTGATTCGTATCATTATTTCTGAAGGGGTGTGTAGATTCTGAAAGGGATATTTAATTGTTGGGCTTGTGAAAGGTTGTCTTGATTTTGGAGGAAAATCCTATTAAATGTTCAGAATATTGATTTTCACCAAATTTGATCAAATTATTTAGCAAAAATTTAGTTTGTTGTACAAATTGGATTCTGTAATAAGATGTCAAAGCTTGCTATTTATTCTTATTTCGTATTATTGTTATTATTTTAATTGCAAATAAATCGCAATAGGTACTATAGAAGAACCTATATCCATCAATTGCCGTAAGGGAATGAGACATTTCATCAAAGGTAAAAGTGTTATATTATAATACGTCAATGATCTGCAATCTTTGTGGCCTGTAGCTGGCATTTTTTCGGTTTAAGCAGCCTCACAGGAATACATCTGCTAAGTATAATATAAGTTTGGCTGGTTTTCATTTTTCCATGTAAGTTCTTTTAATAGAAAACATATTATATATGAAGCTTAAATAGAAAGTTCATATTAAATAATTGTACAAATAGCAAAACTGCATTCAAATTAAGATTATTTAAATTTTAAATAGTCTCACAGACAATACTAAGTATTGCAGAATTATAAATCATTAACAATATCTACATGTCTTTAATCGCAACTGAAATATATGCTCATAACCTATTTTCATTGATAAATTTAATGCGGAAAAAAATCCTGCAGTATTATCAATGATATCTTTATATATAAAAATGAATGTGTCTTTGTTTGTTTGTCCCGTATGCGTTCCGATACCAGTCATCAGATTGCGATGAAACTTTGGTGAATTGTTGTGGGTACGCCCGCGAAGGTTTCTGAATTCTGCATTTTACAATATCTGGTGCGCGAGTTCTTGCAACAAATGAGTGTATTTCCGGTTTCAACGTTTACAGTTTCCAGTGCGAGTCGCATTTGCAATGACCATCAACAAAGCACAGGGACAATCGCTACAAGTGTGTGGACTGAATTTGGAAAATCCATGCTTCACACATGGACAGCTGTATATGGCCTTCGGAAAACCTTCTGATTTATTCGTGTATGCACCAGACGGAAAAACAACAAATATTGTGTATCCAAAAGCACTTCAATAAACAGAATTAAAACACAAACACTTTTTTTTTTTGAGTGGCATTGCAACGTATGCCGGGTACAGCTAGTTAAGAATAAAAACTAGCGAAAAGAGAATGATTAACTGAATTGGATGAAGTCGTGGTAGAGGCTTCGTAGCGCTAAAAAAACAAATGACAGGGAGAATTTAAAGATAGTGGAAATGCAAAAGCTTAATTACAAAATGAACAGTAAAGTAATCAGCGAATCTATGAAGACAAACCAAACGAACCAATCAAACTGCAGAATTCGTTATCAACCGGGAGATTCAAAGATGGCTGCCCTGCTCGACCGGCAAGAGACTGTTCCACTGCAACTAATTCGTAAATAGACTGATTCACCGTTTTTCGAAGACCCAATTCGTCCAAGCATTTCATGATGTTACTTGGCGCGAAGAAGACCCAACTTCCGTAAGAAAAGGTAAGTAAATTCCTTTTTTTGTACTTTAAATTAGTAAATATCAAGCAGATGATGTATAGAGGAAAAGAATTAAACTCCTTTGTATTGAAAAATAAGCGAAAAATTTACATAAGAAAAATATAACACCAGCGAAATAAAGAAACTTAGGAAAAAAAAAATTGAAAAAGGAAGAAGTTTTCAAATAAAAATAATTTAAAAGAAAGTACTTGTTGAAATGTTTACCAGTGTTTTTAGTTATTAATAAAGTAAGAAATTAATTAAAAATGAAGGAAAATTATTTACAAACTAAATGAGCTTAAATAGTGAGATATGTTATTCAAAATTTTATGAAGTAATATATTATTTTAATTAAAGGAAATGAGTTTTTATTATATCTTTTAATAATTCAAGAAATATTTTATGTTTATTAAAGCGAGTTATTGATTATTTATTAAGATAATTTAAGTGTTCTATAATTTTCTTTTAGGGTGTGACAACTATAATCAAAAGGGGCTTTTGTGTTATTTTTATCCTTTTAACAAACCCAAAATAGAAACTTACTTTAGTGATAACAGTTAGTGAAAAGCTAATTTACGGTAGTTTTGATTTATAAGTTGAATCAAATAATATTTAGAAAATATAATGAGTCTTTAATGTAGTTGTGAAAAAACTCAGTGCTTTCATCAGATCTATAATTTAAAAAGATAATTTCTTTGAACTGTGAGCAAAATATGTATATGAAACATCGAACTTAACTCTGAAACACTTTTGTTTTTTCAATAGAACCAGGACATTCCCCTGTCTCCCCCTAGTAAGTATGAGATAATCCAAGAAGAATCGATTCCAATTGGTTATGGCAAATAGTGATATTTTATTCCTTTTTGAATGAACTCACTGTTTGATAGCGCGAGAACAAATAGAATAAAAGTAGGATTGGATATTGGGGGGGACCAGCAGTAGTCCAATGATTAGCGTTCCTGACAGCGAGGACAAATGTCTTCGGTTCGAATCCCATGCAAGGCGAAAAAAAAAAAGAAAACTTTATAATCTGACTTTCTCAGCAAGGGAAACTAATAATTAACAATTGCGCCGGACAGAAAGAGATAAAATGAAAGATTTTAATAATATACATTTATCTGGTTTTTCATTATTGATAGCCTGCATTTTTTGCATTTACCAGTTAAGAATGGATGATAAACAAATAATACCAAATGAACAAGTAATATCCGATATTTAATGTTAAAGCCTCCCACACTTAAAACTTCATCCATTAGTACATCCGAGAATATAAGAATTATAATTGCTCTTCTATGGGCTTTATTATTATTATTTTTTATTTCATTGAAATTTTACTTTTTTTTTTTTTTTGTATTTAAAGAAATTTAATTGCTACTTTTCTGCTTTTGGGAAAAGATCTTCATAAGAATGTTAAAAAATAACTTCTACATTTAATTTAGGTAATTTGGAGAAAAAAATAAATTGCTGCATTAAGAAATACTGAGGCCTACTCAGATTTTTTTTTTATGTATTTTTTATTATTTTATTAAAAAGCTTAATTATAAACTAATTCATTTCTTTAATCAGGCAGTCTTTTAAAACCAACTTGGCAGCTTAATATTTTTCCCCAAACATCTCACTTACCTTGAAGATTATTGTAATTAATGTCAGTGTTCGATTTTTTGACAACGGCAACAGCAAAATATTTGGCATCATTTTTGCCCTGGTCTTCGTACATAATTGGTTTCAAACCATATTTCCTTAAAAAACAAAATGATTGATTTAATCATATGTAAGTTTTGAAATGTAAATAAAAATATAACAGTTTCGAAGCGTCTTATTAGAATTACTTACTTTCCTCCCGTATAGATGTCGCCACCATCCAATGTAATGAGATCAGCACCCGAATTCTTGATCAAATTCAAACATTCATCGGTGTTTTGCGCCAGAACACACCGTAAATCAGGCTTTAAAAAAAATAATGAATTTCTTTGTTAATTAATCATCACTGATTTTTATTTTGTCTCAAAATAATTATTTTGTTATTGTGGATTAATAAAGTTTTTAATTAATTAACTTAATGAATATTTCAGAATATTCATAACAAAACAATAAAAGGGATTTATTTTGAAGCGATTTTTCAATTTAAAGACTAAAAGAAATGTTAATTTTTAAGAAAACTGAAAATAATTGGATAAATGTATATGTTTATAACAATTGTCAAGTTTGTCTTTCTACAATGCCTAAGAATTTCGCAGAAGAAGCATATTTTAATCAAAATACATCTCCTTATTTATTAAGTTGTTGTTTTTTTAAAAAAAAAATAAAAACCACCTCCTTCGATACATTCTCCGTAATATTAATAGAATGTTTGTAGATATAATAAGTGAATATAATTTTTTGCCACAGCATATATTTTAAGGGCGGCCCATAATAATAAAAGAAGAAGTATAAATAACATAAGGAAAAGTAAAAAAAATAGTTAGGGAAAAAGTAAAAACACGTTAGGAAAATAAGAAAAAACAAAAAAAAACCCACGCGGACATTAAGAAAAAAAGAAGGAAAAAAAAAAAAAAAAGTAGATATACGGATTCGAACCGACAACCTTCAGTATATGAGTCCGAAACCATCAAGCTATAGCTGACAACTGATATGATATGGTTACATTTCTAACATTTAAGCTAACAGCGGAAATCGAATGAAACCAATGCCAAATATCTCGAACATGGAGGTGGGGGTGCGTTGACCCCTAAAAAATATCCTATTCCTATGTTTTCTGGGCCTCTGAACACGATGATGAAATGCGTTTGGCGATCCGGCCTTCCGTTCGGGAGTTGTTAAGAGGGTACAATGACAACAATGCCAAATATCTTGGGGGGGGGGGGGGGGGGCGTTGGCCACCGAAAATACCCCATTCCTACAGTGTATATGGGCCTCTGGAAACGATGGGGAAATCCGTTTGTCGATCCGACATTCCGTTCGGGAGTTGTTAGGAGTGGACAGACACGGACGGACGGGACAAATGCAATAGCTACCCAATTAGTCGCTAAAAACGATATGAGTAGAGCAGTACTTGTAAGGTTGCTTAGATATATTTTCATGAATTAAACTTAACAGATACTGATCACAAACGTGGGTGTATTAAAATTTTAGAACTGTCACCGCTTTAAGCATGCGCATAAGGCCTCTATCCCAAACGCTTAAAGGGATACCACTAACGATCGAGTATAACAACAACTAAACCACAATAACTACCAACAACCACGAAGTCTTTTTTGAAACATCCTGATTAACAATCAGTTCTTAACTAGAGATATTTTTTCTTTTGTTCCAATTTAACTTTTCGTTACGTTGAAAATCTTGCATACCTTGATAATTCTTCCAGCAAAGGCATCTCTGAGACGCAGGCATTTGTTGAACTCGGCATTGGAAATCGTACACCAGGTGGCTTCAGACACAGGGCAAGGATATTGGTTCTCTAATACGTTTAAGAAGTCATCACCTGAGACAAAAAGAAAATAATAAGATTAAATTTATAAATAAATAATGGATACTATGTATTCTTTAATCAGTTTACGAATACGCAGCAGTCAAGATCGTACTTATACAGCAGAGGGAATCCGTAAAATATAAGCCTTCTCCATTGCGAATTTGGTGGGAATTTTTTTTTTTTTTTTTAACTAGACGAATTCTGTATGAATTAACTAAAGTTCACAACATGTCCGGCAATTTTCCGCAATCGTGAATAAATATGATGATTCTGTTTTAACAAAAATGAATAAAAATAATCCGATAGTGAGCTTTAGATTTCAGTTATTTAATATCACCATTAGTTTTATTTCATTATCTACTTATAGGTGTCGCTTCTAAAATTCACTTTTGGCAAATGCATCTGGGATGATGCCACTGAGTTGTCTTTCTCGTAGTTTTCTATAAATCCATAAAGCAATGCAGGAAAACATTTTTTTACATAAAAACCTTCTCATTTCGTTTGAAACTTATATCTCACTGCTAATGCCATTAGCACTTTCAGCTCAAATCCTCTATAAGAGCTTCGTCAATTTCAGTATTTCAGCTTGGGTTCAAAAATTTAGAAATACAAAGTTGTACGGAACACAAATGTTATTTCCCAAGTGCCATTGAATATGGATGTTCTATAATCCTTTTCTTCGTCTCATTTTCTTCGTGTTTTATTTTTAAATTGTAATTGTTATTTACTAGGAACACAGACCTTTAGAATCCGCACCAACCGTTTCTAAAGCTAATGAGCTTTTTTAACTGTTGGATTTTTCATTGAATTGAATTAAAAAGCATAGGTAGAGGTTTGGTTCTCATGTAGGTTTCGTGATGATGGACGATCCACACTGATTTTCTCGGGGTTCTCCCGTTTCCCCTGCACTTATCCCACCATACTTTCTTAGTATTTCTCTCCGTCTGTCCTTATTTCCGTGGGATAGCACAATAGACCAACAGGTCGCGGTGCTTGGTTTCCCTGCCACCCACATACACCACAATCAATCACTCAATCAAGGTAAATCTAAGGCTGTATGTTTTAAATGAACTGAAAATGTTCTGTTTAATGCAGATTTAAGAGACCTAATGTTCGTTCGTGAAAAAAGTGAAAAAAAAAAATTGCACATCTGTACAAATACACTGTCAACTAGTGATAACCTAGAATTCCGGACAGCTGTTTCGTCTTTATTAGGAATCATTAGTCAGGTTTATCCAATTGATGTTGTTCATAGGATGTGAAAGGTTGTCAATCTCCCACCTTCGCTCTCCCATCCATTGGGACCTCAGAAATCAAGCCGTAACAAGAAAACTTAAAACTTTTCGTCTCTTACAGATTATGAAACCCACGCCTTAATTAAGTAATGGAATTAGGAATTTGTGTTGTTGAAGCAGAAAGCTTGACTAGGAAAGGAAGAGAAATTCGTTTCCGCTTTTGGAATGAGATTTCGCGGAAACATTTTGTTTCAGTTGGAGTTCTATTATAAAACTTGATTCTCGTTTAGATTACCTCAGTTCATTTTTTTTTTAGCTCTAAAATTCTAGAACCCGGAATTGCATCATTAACTATTCATTTATTTGATGGTTATCTGTATTTATAAGTAATGTGTTGTTTATTTCTTACCTACATATTTCCTGTAGTCGTCTTTCTGTCCAGGGTCAATCAAAGCCACTGTTCGATCGGTAAATAAAACATCCTTGCGTCCATAAGCAGAGGAATCAAAGAGTTTGAAGAAAGCCAAGTCCTTCTGTGCTTCCAGGAACATATCGCGAATGGCGTGACGCTGAGTCTCAGTTAATCTAGGAGAAGCTAACATACCTCTAGGAGGAACCTTTCCTAAAGCACAGGATTCATTCCTTAAATGAAAAAAGACGTTTGAAAATAAAATTATAAATATATTGGTTTTCAAAGCAAAACAAGAGGGATGATCAGAAAGTAAAATGTACATCACAGCGCCAAAACCACTGGAGTACTGGACTCACTAATAAAAATTAAGTAATGTAATTTCCCATCAGTTCGCTTCATTCGATAATTTTAAAATATCAGTTTTTAAACTGCTTCGTTAGAAATTTAAAATTCATTTAAGTTTGTTAAAAGGTACTCTCCCATCTGACTAAGTCACTGATTGGCGTTTTGGGAACATAAATTATTTCCAAAGAATTGGGAAGAGTTTTATTAATACTAGTTTAATTTTGTTCTTTTAACTCTGTTGAGAACTTTACTAAACTGTTAACAGTTATTTAAACTAGTTTACTAAAAGACAGGAGAGTTAATCAGTCTTGTCTGTTGAAATTAAATATATTGTGATTGTGGAAATTAAAACTCAATAGAAAACTGTCTATAACAATTATGGATCCATACTCATCCAGGGACTTCCTCGACCCATCCAGACACAGCAGTTCGTAGTCATTCTTTTTGTCAGCCAGTTCTGGATTCTTTGTTACAAGTTCATCCCACGTTATGTCCAGAATGAATGCTACATCACCAACACCATCTACCAGACATCTAAGAAAAATGTTTTTAAATGTTTAGGAATCGTGGAATGGGTTAAAGAAGTAACAATCAATTACTTTTATTTGGTTTCTGTAGAACTTAATGCTTTGATATTTTAATAGATTCAGCTTTCGTATTAAAATCCCAGTTTTCAAAAAGAAATCTCTTGACGAAGACAAAGAAACTTTAAGTTATTTTCCTTGTTATTCACTAACAGTAAATCAGCGAAAATCTTACTTCAGAGCTCCCACATAACCAGCGTAAGGGTCCTTGTATGTACAGAATTGATCGCCAGTTCCACTGCAGAGGGCGCACATGTTACTGTATTTACCTGAAAAAGGGAAGAACAAACGTCATGAAGAAAACAAAAGTGCAAACACTTAAGTTAAACAGTAAAGCAACTCTTGCTTTTTGAATAGCAGCAGATTGTTCATTTATTTTAATTTTTTCTTACATTTTTTTATCAGTTTGATGCAATATTTTATTTTAGCTGCTGTATTCACTAGATCTATATTTATACTTTTTTCATACTTTATTAATAAAAATTGTGCTGATGATGACAATATTTTACTTAATAGCAGTTTTTAAGAGTTTCTAGATTCCAGAGTAATTCTGCTTTTATATTTTAGCTTTCATCAGCTGGAGTTACTCATTGCCCAGCAGATCAGATTTGAAAGTGCTAGATAATTTCTCTTGATTTTCCTTTGGCCAGTAGCATTTCTTTAACCCAGAACTATTGTAGCTAAATATCGTTAGTTAATTTTATATACCGGATGATTCATAAAGTACTGGAAAGTACTGGTGGTTTTCATCGCCCTATATCTTTTAAACTACTGCTCATAAAAATCTGAAATTTATAGAAAATCGTCAAACGTATAAGACTTATATTTTCATGTTATTATTTATTCATTATTATTGAAATTCATTTTATTTGCTTTCAAACACCTCCAATATATCGTATATTTAAATAACTGTTGAGATGTTGTTTTAAACTCTAAATGTCTGGATCCAATATTTAAATGATACAGAAACCTAATTAGGAAAATTTAATCTAAACGCTTTTGTCATTAATTCCTTTGTTTAATTTTAAAAAAAAAACTGTAATTTTTTGAAAATGCATTCTGACAAATGACTTTTTTGGGAGACAGTCGAATAATTTTTTTGATAATAATTTCGATATATTGGTGGTGTTTGAACTCAAATAAAATGAATTTCAATAATAATGAATAAAAAAATAACTTGAAAATATAAATTTGATATGTTTGACGATTTTATATAAAAAGTTTCAGATTTTTATGAGCAGTAGTTTAAAAGATATGGAGCGGTGAAAACCACCAGTACTTTCCAGTACTTGAATCACCCGGTGTATAATGTATAGTATAATTTAAGTATATAATACTGCATTTTTGGTGTGCATTTTTATCTAAATTTCTGATATCTTTAGACAATAGTAAAATATTAAGAACTTTGAGACGAAGAATGGACTTATAATAAATCATTAAATAAATGAAAACATCCAAATATTAGGAGTGGTTTGGTTATTAAAACTTACCTTCTGGATCGAAGGCTTTTCTTTTGGCTTCAGGGGTACAGCCCTGGGAGAAGAATTCCGCTAAGTTTGGAAGGTTGTTGTAGCAACTGTTGTTAGGTAGAAGTCCTTGTTTATTGAGAACTGCTGAGGGGAAGAGCCATCCACCAAGACCTTTAATATCCGAGTGACAGGACTTCTTACCCCGGAGATCAGCCAGGCTGTGAATGGAGTCATCGGATTTCTTAACAACAGTCAAAATACGGTAAGAGTCCGTCCAGTCGCTCTCTAACGAAGAAGACAATTTAATATAAAGGTTAGAAAGTGAAAACTAAAAAAAAAAGTTATTTTTAAAGAGTATTGAAAAGAAATCCCGGAGCTTGAGATTGGGTGAACTGGTTGGCCAAGTGATTTGCAGACATTTTCTGGTAACTGGACATTTACAGGAAGGTTTTCACTGAATTGAGAAAAAACTCATTTTATAATATAATCATTCACGTGTCAAGTAAACATTTTTTTTTTTTAAAGAAATAAGTGACTATTTTACAAATGTAATTTATTTGCTAAAAATCTCAGTACCTTAATGTTCTTACGC
>JAFIDM010002131.1:78580063-78591449 GCA_023159025.1 Thereuonema tuberculata | reverse complement strand
ATCATATTTCTAATAACCTGATTAAAGCTTTTATAAGTTAAGGAAATGTACTACATGAGTGTTTCATTTGATACATTGTAGTTCTCATCATGATTTGCAAATACATTCGCTCTAAGAATAAAATTCATTTTAGTATTTTGCTTTTGTTTTAAGATAAGTAGTTAAATTTCAATTCATAATTCAACTTACTCCATGTGTTTTACTTTCATAACGAATATTTTGAAAGTTCAACATCTGTTGGCAAATTCGAATCGTTATTCAACTGACTTGACGTTCAGTTGTTCTTTAAGTAGTTATCGATTCTCCCGCTAGAGCGCACCACAATCAGACACTGAAACTTATATTAATTCATTTTAATGTGTGTTAAAAAAGCTTGTCAAAAATTAAAAAAAGAACACACAAACACAATCCAAAAGCATAATTACAAGGTGTGGAGTCTTTCAAATCCCACTCCACGCCTTGTAATTATGCTTTTGGATGGTGTTTGTGTGTTCTTTTTTTAATTTTTGACACTGAAACTTATTTCATATTATATTTTATATTTTAAGTCGAGATGATTCTGTTAGATAGACTTACCATTGTTGTATTTCTCAGCCAGTAAAGGTTTGAGGTTGTAGTATTTGCCAGCGATATACATATCCATGTACCATCCTGTCAGTAGATCTGCCTCTTGATGGTTCACTTTGATCATACAGTCATAGCTACAAGGATAGTATAGTGAAAAGAAATGATTTTATAGTTTACTAAAGAATGAATTTAAAATGTATATATAGTCACTAGTGAATGCAAGAAGTCAAGATGTGTAATAGCAGTAATCTATCAATTTATTACGATAGCTTTCAAATTATTAACTAAACACGGTAGGATAGTGATTAGTAAACCAATCATAGTGCTTCGCAACGCCTTCTTAGTCACCTTTACTTTACAATAGATTGCGCCGGGGTGGTCTAGAAAATGCGCGCGCGTGTCTCTTTACGACCCCATGCTAACTTACAGTCACTTCCTAAGTATCTACACTAAAACCCCGATTATCCGAGCTCCGATTATCCGAGTTTCCGCTTTAACCCAGCTATCAAATATTTCTAGGAATTTTTTTGGAAATTAATCTTCGCTCGTCTAGTCATACGACCCCCTACCTGGAATCGCGGAATGGTTTCGACACCAACAATCCTGGATTATCCTTAAAAAAATGACGAAACATTGCTACAGAAAAACGCCAAAGTAACTAACAAAAAAACAATTAAGGACTTTTTTAAGTAAAAGAACTCTTTCAATATGAATTGTATGTGGTGTATCTGTATAACTTTTGTATTTGTTAAAATATACATTTAAACCTAGGCGATTTATTTTATGTATAATTTTCGGTTTAACCGGGTTTTTCGATTATCCGAGTAGTCTTGTCCACATTAACTCGGATAATCGGGACTCTACTGTATCTTGATTTTGATATACAACACTCTTCATTCCATAAAAAATGTGAAGTAAAACATAAGCTTTTCCGTTTACGCGAATATCTCTAAATCGAATTTTGGCGCTTGGTCAAACAATGCATAACACCATCCAATCAATGATCTGTTAACGTCATTTATATTAATAATCAACTTATATAATTGGCTAAGTTCGTCTTTCTGTCTGTCTGTCCGTAACTCGATATAATTTTGTTACCACTGCACCGATTTTAATGAAATTTGGCATACTTACTCAGTTTTTTACGCTGATTTTTAAACTCAAAACCATTTTTGCCGTAGAAGCCTCGATCACAAGTTAGCGCAGTATTTAGATTACACAAAGGTGAGTTTGGTTGCTACAATCATTAATAGAAAACAATATGACATCTACATTATTTAATACTGTAATGGAACAATGCATTTGTAATAAATATTATTATATTTTAATGAAGTCTTAGCTAGCAGAGTTAATTTTTTTTAGTGCTCTAAAGTTACTTTGCTCAATGATACTAAAAAAACGAGAAATCGGAAAAAACATTTAATAATTCAACAAATATATTTTACAATTAGCTTTCTAAGCTTTACATCAATCCGGTCATCGGATTTTCTTTGTATTGTAATGTCCTTTAATAATTCTAAGGCTGCACAATCTTCTTATAAGACTAACTTGCTTCTCAGGGGTTCTGACTTGCTTCTAATGTTCTTGCTTCTCAGGGACAGTTTTATATCTTTAAACTTCTTATTTCTACAGCTAACTCTGGGCCTCGAATATTAAAGTGCTTATTCTTATAGAACTTATCTAAAGATTTCCCCTATTCTAAATTCTCTAATTATTCCGGTTGCTATAATTATTTTATCCGGGTATTACTGCATTTATCTCTAACTACTGAAGGTTTTTCAATATATCTATTACTAGCCGGGTACCGTCGCTTCGCTCCGCTCCGGAACCCTTGCGTATATAGCATTAAAAAAAAAAAAAAACTTTATTTATTTAGCAAATTAATATTGAGATCGGAGGATATACGACTTTCCAGCCCGTTGGGCCCTTCTCCACTTAACTCAGGTGTATTGCGGGTTGGCGCCACACACCTGGGGTTGCCGCCATACACTTCATCGTCAGTTTGCCAGATTATTCCCTATCCCAAATTTCGTAAATCCCGCCTTATTCCTTGTCTGCATCATAAAGGAAACCTCTGTGCAAAATTTCAGCTTTCTAGATCCAAGGGTTTGGGGTGAGCGTTGATGAGTCAGTGAGTGAGTGAGTCAGGACTTTTCTTTTTATATATGTAGATTTTCATGAATTTTGTTTTGTTAACATCATTGATTTGTTCTTTATAGATTATATTTGGATGTGTTATTTTCTCATTTTCAACTGTTATCCGATTCGTTCTTTACATATTATTCCTGGTGTTTTGATATCATGTTTATTTATGAAAATATGATCTATATTTGTTTTCGTATTTCCATGAATTGTACAGTTTTCTTGTTGTTCCGTAAAGACGATTTTTGAAACCATTATTGCACATAAGTTTTATGTATTTCTGTACTGCATTGTTTTTATTCATTTTGAAAATATCTATATTTACGTCGCCAATCAGTATAGTTGGACAGTTGTTTAATATATTTTCATTTTTTATGAATAGATTCTCTATTTCAGTAACATATTAGTAATTTGTAATTTAGCATTTTGCTTACAGAATGACAGACAGAATAACGTTTTATAATATAAAATAATAATAGCCGGGTAGCGTCGCTTCGCTCCGGAACCCTTGCATATATAGCATTAAAAAAAAACTTTTATTTATTTAGCAAATTAATGATGCGATCGTCGGAGAATATATAACTTCCCAGCCCGTTGTGGCTTCTCCGAATAACTCGGGTGTATTGCGGGTCGGCGTCACACACCGAAAATTCATATTTTTGCATGTATCTTGCAAACGCTGAAACGTTTGTGAATAAGTGATATATCGTTCGATAGAACTTTCAAATACCAACATTTTCTCAATATAATGTTCTCTTCCATCTTTTATACTTTTCGTTTAAATTGAGAAAAAGTCAAAATTTGACCCTTTAAAAGGCGCCATCTTGGAAACCAAAAACTTTTTTCGAAAGATTTTTGTAGCATTTTGTTTGTCTTATAAAGATCTACATTTTATCCATTTACATGACCACTCTATCTCTTATAGTTTGGTCATAAAATTGGAAAAACGTAAAGTCTTATGACAGACAAAATAACGCTTTTATAATATATAATTCCTGACACTATTAGCCAAAACTACTTGTCTCTTCTCCTGAGTTAATCTAACTATGTTAAGTAGAATATGTATCTCATCTACTCAATGAATACTAGTGATTTTCTTTAGTAACTTTTCGTCGCTAACTTGAATTCAAATCAAACTTCTTTAAAA
The DNA here is from genome assembly GCA_023159025.1 of Thereuonema tuberculata. Classification (NCBI taxonomy): domain Eukaryota; kingdom Metazoa; phylum Arthropoda; class Chilopoda; order Scutigeromorpha; family Scutigeridae; genus Thereuonema; species Thereuonema tuberculata. The sequence goes on along the minus strand of JAFIDM010002131.1, from coordinate 78,587,593 downwards.
TTCTCAAGATCCTATTTTTGTCTGATCTAATTTATCTAACCCTAACTAGATTTAGAAAGTCCTATCAGCTGAGAGAAAAATTTCAATGGAATTTTACTTACAATAAAATAGTTGAAAATACCAGTTGAATTTATTCGGATAATCCTATTCCTTTTATCTTGACCGAATATTCATTGCCGGTCGAGTATAAGTTCTTGAAATCTTCCTGAGTCCGTCACTACGAGGATTAGTGTTACGGTTAGGGTTGTTTTTCCGGTATCCGATTCTCTCACGCCGTTAGTTAAATTTCACTTGGATCTTCTTCTTTCAAATTAGCCGTAGTTAATCACTCTTCGCTTTCCATTCGTCTACTTGGATTCTTCATCCGTATGGAATCTAAGCTTTTTATTATTTCAGGAGTTCCCGGGCCTAGTTGTGTCTCGCGGTCGAACGAGTCTTCCGTCTTCGGATCAATCAATCGCTTACGGTTCTCGCATCTGCTTCGGAAGGGATCATCCATTCGCCTTTCATCTATGCAGCAACAGGAATCGTCTTCAGCCGTTCCTAACTTTGATTACCGTCTTTATTTCTCGGGCTCGCTATTTCTGGTATCTTCCAAAAATTTCCCGTCGATTGAAGAAAAATCCCGACTGTCTCGCTCTCGTCTTATCGAACTATAGAATTATCTATCTTCCTCCGGGCATTCTCTTCTATATTGAGAATATTGAGACTTTCTCACGCTTGCTTCTTTGATGAGAAACTTTGCTAAACAGGAATTCTCGCCTTCATCTATTTTGGTTGAGGAAACCAAATCCGCTTACTGGAAAACATTTGCAGTCATAACTTCCACATCTTATTTGGTGGAGGGAACGAAGCAAAAAAGAACCCACTGTTGAGTTCGGCAGCTGTTTTCCTGCAGGACCTATCTGGTTGCAGGATCGAAGTGAACTGTCGTTTTCACATCCAAACAATATCGTCTTTTATTAAGATAATTGCATGTGTCGCGAGAGACAATTGAACTTCGCTCGTGAATGATCCATTTCTATGAGCGTTAACAATAACTTTGAATCGCTGTCGAAACATGCAAAAAAGGACAGCCTTCCATGCTAATTTAATTATAACCATCAAGAGCAAATTAAATTTGCCATCACAAGAATTTAGGGTTATAAATTTCCAACTCAGAAATTCTCAATACTGAATTTCTACAGCATTATTATTAAATTACTTGAAGAAAGATAATTAAAAAATCTACAATTGTCAGAGAATTAAAGCACAATAAGCTGTCTGTAACTCGAATAATTAAGCTATTAAGATAGATCCAACGGTTCTCAATGATACCATTGAATCACGGGTACTCAAATTGGATGAAAATATTAGTTCATTGTGTCATTCCATGATGTTTCCATGAAAATTTATTCTTGGGAACTGCCCTCGACAACTGAAATTCTAACAAAACATATATTCAAAACCAAGTAATTTTGTTACCACTGCATCCATTTTAATGAAATTTGACATACTTACTCAGTTGTTTACGCTGATTTCGAAACTCAAAACCATATTTGCCGTAGAACCTTCGTTCACAAGTTAGCGCAGTATTTAGATTACATTTACTTTATACTTCATAGTTGATAATAAAATGATTTTTCACATTTCTTTAAGCTTGTCGTCCGACAGGCTTTGCTGCTAGTTAATAATAATACATGTAATTTACATAAATGTCTTACTAATTAATGAGTTGAAAGTATCTTTTTCAATTCTTTATAATTAATAATAAATGTAATTTATGTAAGCTTACATACATACATACATACATACATACATATCCTTTCCTGTTCCACCAACTGTGGGTCTAGGAATTAACTAAGCCTCTCCACCTCTCCCTGTTCTTCCAAGCCTCTTCTCTACATATTCTTTCCCATGGGATGCCTCTCTCTTCCAGGCTGTGCTTCACATCATCCAGCCATCGCTTACGCGGTCTCCCTCTTGGTCTCTTCCCTCCTTCTTTTAACTCATGCCAAACCTTGGGAGTCCTACCATCTTCCATTCTTTTCACGTGCCCGAACCACCTCAGCCTTCCCTCTTCCACCTTTTTCCTCAAACTTTTTACCCCCAACTCCTCCCGGATATCCTCATTTCTCATTCTATCTAATCGAGTCTTCCCTACTATACCTCTAAGAAACTTCATCTCCCCAGCTTGAAGTCTACTCCAGTCTCTAGCATTCATCACCCATGTCTCCGCTGCATAGGTGACTATAGGCACGTAATACATTTTATAGATTATTTCTTTTGCCTTCCTTGGGACTTTCTTATCCCATATTAGGTGTCTCACTCCCTGGTATAGCTTTCCCCCTTTCTCCAACCGTCTTGTGATTTCATGCTCCACTCTACCATCACTTGTTATTTCTGTCCCTAGGTAAGTAAAACTATCTGTGATCTTCAATGCCCTGTTGTTTATGCAGATATCCCTTTCCAGGTTTTTGTCCCGTCCCACCACCATCACTTCACTTTTCTCTTCGCTAACTTCAAGATCCACTAGTTTCAGTTGTAGAGTCCATTCATCCAATTCCCTCTGTACGTCAACAATTTTCTCACCCCATATTACAATGTCATCTGCGAAGATCATATGCTTTGTGTCTTTACTCTGTTTTTGTAAGTTTTTCTTAACCTTTCTTCCTACCCATTCCATTATTATATTGAACAGCATTGGCGACAAAACACTCCCCTGCTTTAATCCTCTCTGGATTTCAAACCAACCAGTTGGCCCTTCTGTGGTTCTTACTCTACATCGGTTCACCCTATATATTTCTCTTATATATATGGTTCACTATGTATGGATCCACTCCCAGTTCCTCTAGACTTTGCCATATGTATTTCCTGTTCACCATATCGTAGGCCTTTTTTATGTCGATGAACACCATATACACTTTCTTCCCAAATTCCCACTTCTTTTCCACCATCTGTCTCACTGAAAAAATCAAATCGATTGTACTTCTCCCTGGCCGGAACCCATGTTGTTCTTCACCTAACAATCTCTCGCACTTAGTTTTCATTCTGTTCAGGAGAATTCTTTCGAACACTTTAGCGCATTGGCTCATCAAGGTGATTCCTCTATAATTCTTACACAGTCTCCTGTTCCCCTTCTTGAAGATCGGTATCACTTCTCCTTTTCCCCAATCTTCAGGTACTGTGCCTTCCTCCCAAACTGTCCTCATCACTCTATACAACCATTGTACTCCCACCGGTCCTGCAGTTTTCACCATATCTATAGTAACTTCATCCGGTCCACCTGCCTTATTATTTTTCATTACTTTTACTGCCTCTTCCAATTCTTGCCATGATGGTGGGTTTCCTTTTTATGTAAACTTCAAATTATCAAATAATGTGCTAATTGTGTTTCATATCAACATTCCAATAGTAAAGTCTGAGATAGTTGCTGTTGCAAGTTATGATATTTTTCAATGTATCTGTTGGAAACAATGTAAAGGCTCAAATTTAATTTTAAGTTTGACACTATCGGGCCGTAGTAAATACACCGGCATATCCAAATTTCAAGTTGATCGAGTCAGTACTTGTCCAGGAAAAAATTTCTAAACTTCATCTTTTATTTTTTTCTTGTGTGCAAATAATATCAGCCTTTTTACTTTATATAATTTCAGAAATAATTTCTTTAATGATTTCTATAATAGAAATAATTTCTGCAGTATTTTTTGAAATTGATTCTTCACATGTCCGCGTGGGTTTTATTTTATTAATGGGTCGCCCTTAACTTTATGCTTTACCACAAAATTGCTTTCACTTGTTTATCTTATATTTTTTCTCCTTTATATGAATTTTTTTCAGTCAATTTTAAGATCAACTATTTTAGGCTAAATGGGTCAAAACTCTTTTTGATCTTATTGATGTCTTCTCTTGTTTTTGTTCTTTTTATCTAGGTTGTTAGTTTTCTATTCATTTTCTTTTTTCTTCTCCTTTTTACCTTTCTTGGCGCAGCTTAGCCACTGCTGCTTTTGCGCCATTAAAACCCAACCAACAACAACAACAACAACAACAACAATCTTATTGATGTTGGCACTATAGCGATAAAATAATCTTTAATCCTTCAAAACAAATAAATATCCAGATACTTGATCCTTATAAATTAGGGGTCGTTCATTAATTACGGGAGGTCAAAAAGGGGAGGGGGGGTCCGGCAAAATCTCACCAAGGGGGAGGGGGGGGTCAACGAAAATCTCACGTCAACTTTTTCATTCAGAGAATATACGTATTATAATAGATTACAACATTTTGTAATATTGTTCTCCGATTTGAAACATTGTTGCTTGAAGCCCCGTGCAAGTGTCAGATTTCATTCGGGGAGTTCATTCGGTTGGAATCACTGTGTGTCAATCAGTCGTGATATCCGCAACGAATTATTCAACATGAATTTCTACCAAAACTTTTACAATGCATATGTTAAGCGGCATGCCGACAAGGCGAAACAAACGTGCCAGCAAGAAGTTAATCGTTTGTGGAAGGAGGCAAAGCTGAAGGTCACCAATCAGAATGCTCTAAGTGATTACCGTATATGCTCCAATAAACGCCGAGTCTCTTATTGTCGCCGGTCTCTAATAAGCGCCGGGCTGCAGAGGGGACACGGCCAAATAGTAGCCTGTCTCTAACAGTAGCCGGGTCTTTGATATGTGCCTACCGGTACTAGTGTAAGCGTCCGTATCTTTATAGTCGTGCCTAATACTTTACGGTACATTGCCTTACAAAATGCCGCCGAAACGGTCATTTGGCATTGCCTTTAAGATTCGCACGGTGGAATAAGCGGAAGAAACTTCCGGTGAGGCGGCCGCCCGTCATTGCGGATTCGGACGACGAATAGCAGCGAAAGGTAAAGAAAGACATTGCCATTAATCTTTAACAGTCTTATGTGAAATTCAAATAAAGTAGCTGTTTGTAATATTAGCCGGTATTTATGTGGAAAAATATTGCGTTCTGAAGGTTTTTGTTAATAATGGCCGGCCTCTAATAGCAGCCGGTCTCTATTAAGCGCCGGGAGCCGAGGCTAGTTTTGCAAATAAACGCCGGGGGCCTCTATTGGAGCATATACGGTATATAATCAAGAGATTGAAAAGCTACGGAGTGACACCGTTCAGAGGAAGGCACAAACAATGTTGTCTTTCATCATCCTCAAAGTAAGTAAAGATTCAATGACATTATATCATTGAAAATTCAATTTTTTTTTATGGATCCGAAGAAAAAACTCTGAAAAGTTGTTGTGAAGGGCCCGCCTGTGGTAGTACCACGGTGTAATATTTTTGTAATTAATAAATACTAATTTGAAAAGCAATTTTTAACGTATTCCAAAGAGCTGTAAAAAGTTATGTTGAAACATGATTCTAGTTATATGCTAGCACACAAAACATACTAAATAAATAATAAATCAAATTAGTGATTTATTACTGTCATCTTACGAATTTCGATTACAGGGGAAAGGTTCTTCGTCAAGTAGTTTAAATGTAGATCAGGCTAGGACCTGTGCGTCATCTTCTACTGTAGAATATCCTTTAACATCTGCGCCAGCTGATCTTGTGCACGTAGATGATGATAATAAAGAGAGTCCATCATGTAAGTCGAATTTTTTTCTTGATACATTTCTACATGAACGTTTAATACAGAGTGACTGCTTAGGGTAGCGATGTAACATTTTCTCGTCACAAATAGCCCAGTGTCTCAATTTTCCATTTTCTCAATTTTTAGGTTCTAACAAACGGAAAATGTAACCGATTCAAATTAGCGATTACGAAAATGTAGTCGGCATCACTTCAATTGCTCCCAAACGCCATACTCCGGCCCAAGACGCGCTCAAGGAGAAAAATTTCTCAGCTTCGTAGGAAACTTGATCTAACAGAGCGTCGCAAAAATTCTTTAATTGCTGACGGACCGGCACATATAATGATAGTAGAGCTAAGACGGGACATTGATCAGTGTGAAAAAACGCTTAAAAAGAAACAAATGCAGACTGGTTATTCAAAAAAAAAATCTCACCAAGGGGGAGGGAGGAAGTCAGGCAAAATCTCACCAAATCTCACCAAGGAGGAGGGGGGGGTCCAAATTTTTTAAAAAGCACCTCACGTAATTAATGGACGGCCCCTTATATAGTCCAAAATAATTTACTTAGTAATTTCTTTATAATTAGATTTGTGCCTTGCGATTGATACCCATTTTGAATTATTCGGGCACGTTAAACTTCTTTTATTTTAGTTTCTTTTCTTCTTATAAAATAAAACTCCGATACAAGCAAAAAGGCGAGGATCAGGAGGGCCCCATCATTTAGTTTATATTTATCATGAGGGGCCCCATAATGTTTTTACTGATTTGAACATTGCTTTGTCTTCTTTTTTTTTGATTAGATGACAGCCCGGATCGCATCTTACTTCCCTCAGGCCCTTGTTATAATTATTAATTATAATAACCAAACAAGAACCTCTTTATGATAAAACATCAATATCACAACAATTCTATATTAAATAAGATACTACAATAAATAAATAATGCTTTTGAAATCCATACGAAATTTTAGACTCACAACTCGGTTCCTCTGACACATTCTAGTCCTGGAGACAGATTACGTTCTTTGAAGTTCTTTTTCAGTTCTTCACATTTCTCAAATTCTTGGCCTGTTTTGACACAGAAACGAGCTAAAGGAAAAGTTTACATTAGTTTACGAATAACTTAACAACAACAGGTACGACTTAACGGAAAATAAGAAATTATATAAAAATTAAATATATAAAATAACAGAAAACATAATAGAAAGGAGTATTCATGAAAACTTGTTTAAGGAACGTTTGTTGCAGATATATCATGTTAGTATACAAATATATAGCTCTATTTTATTATTTTTTTTGTTAAACTCCAAAATGAAGTTTTTAAAAACGTAATAAGTAATATATCTGCAATTAAAAAAACAGAATGAATAAATAAATAATCAAACAAATAAATAAATAAATAAATAAATAAATAAATAAATAAATAAATAATCAAACAAATAAATAAAATAAATAAATAAATAAATAAATAAATAATCAAACAAATAAATAAATAAATAAATAAATAAATAAATAAATAAATAAATAAATAAAACTTTCATTCTTTCATTCAATTATATAATAAATAAATAAAACAATCTGTGTTCTTACAACCATTGCATTATTGTAGAAATTGAAATTCAAATGTATGTCCATTAGGTCATATGACCTTGAGCGCCTTTAATCCCCTGGAAAGAAACCGCTACCCATTCTACAGAGAGCTGGGTGCACCCAAGGACCCGCTTAGGAGAGAATTCAAATGCATGGAAAAATCCTCCGCCTAGGTTTGAACCCCGCTCCTCCAGCCTGTAGTGAAGCGCATTACCACTTGGCTATTGGGCCCATACTGATTAATATACATTCATTAATTATATTTTTATTTGCTTGCTTCAATCCTGTCCATAAATTATTGAACGAATCACAATATAAAGCACGGAGAAAAGCGTTGAAAGAAAATAAAAAAAAAAAAAAAAAA
>JAFIDM010002131.1:78544611-78555063 GCA_023159025.1 Thereuonema tuberculata | reverse complement strand
CACTTGAGAATACCACCTCTCGGTGGAGAAACTAGTTGTAACGATATTTTTGTATAAATGTCTTTTTGCTTAATCAGGTGTATGGCTTTGTTTTTGCGAGTAGAATGTTACAGTACACGAAAAAAATTTTTTTTTTTTTTTATTAGGCGTAGTTTGGTTATTAAAACTTACCTTCTGGATCGAAGGCTTTTGTGTTGGCTTCAGGGGCACAGCCCTGGGAGAAGAATTCCGCTAAGTTTGGAAGGTTGTTGTAGCAACTGTTGTTAGGTAGAAGTCCTTGTTTATTGAGAACTGCCGAGGGGAGGAGCCACCCACCAAGACTTGCAACACCCGAGTGACAGGACTTCTTACCCCGGAGATCAGCCAGGCTGTGAATGGAGTCATCGGATTTCTTAACAACAGCCAAAATACGGTAAGAGTCCGTCCAGTCGCTCTCTAACGAAAAAGACAATTAAATATTAAGGATTAGAAAGTGAAAAATAAAAAAAAAGGTTATTTTTAAAGAGTATTCAAAAGAAATCCCGGAGCTTGAGATTGGGTGAACTGGTTGAACAAGTGATTTGCGGACACTTTCTGGTAACTGGACATTTACAGGTAGGTTTTCACGGAATTGAGAAAAAACTCATTTTGTAATACAATCATTCACGTGTCAACAGTAAATATTTATTTTTTTCAAAGAAATACGTGGCTATTTTCCAAATGTAATTTATTTTCTTAAAATTTTATTACCTTAATGTTCTTACGCATTTATATATAGGTTCCAAAGCGATTAGTTTTCATTTTCATCATATTTCTATTAACCTAATTAAAAACTTTTATATACTACATGTAAATGAGTATTATATTTGATTCTCATCATGACTTGCAAATACATTCGTTCTAAGAATACCACTCATTTTAGTATAGTTTTTTAAGGTAAGTAGTTAAATTTCAATTCATAATTCCACTTACTCCATGTGTTTCACTTTCCTAACGAATATTTTGAAAGTTCAACATCTGTTGACAAATTCAAATCGTTATTCAACTGACTTATTTCAGTTGTTGTTTAAGTAGTTATCGATTCTCCCGCTAGAGCGCACCACAATCAGACAATGAAACGGAGTAATTACTTCATACTTATATTTTATATTTTAAGTCGTAGACAGACTTACCATTGTTGTATTTCTCAGCCAATAGAGGTTTGAGGTTGTGGTATTTGCCAGCGATATACATATCCATGAACCATCCTGTCAATAGATCTGCCTGTTGATGGTTCACTTTGATCATACAGTCATAGCTACAAGGATAGAATAATGAAAAGAAATGATTTTATAGTTTACTAAAGAATGAATTTGAAAATTACATTTGAAAATGTATATAGAACCACTAGTGAATGCAAGAAATGGAATAGCAGTAATCTATCAATTTATTACGATTGCTTTCAAATTATTAACGAAAAAAAAATATCTCTTTTGATTAGAATTTGGTGACCTATGAAGAAGCAAATCAAATGGGAGAATCCTGAGAAAAAAGGTCGATAAACACATAATCAAGATCCGAACCCGAGTCTCAGGGCAGTCAGATGACTTAGATATCAAATAGTGTTTAAATCGTAGTCAAGGCTGTGTTGCAATATTTCAAGTTGTCGTCTTGTAAGTCGTCTGCTAACCTAAACTAACAAGTGCAGCCTACCTATTCCCGATTCTTGACCTCTTTAGAAGGTATTTGTCTTTCGTGTGTTTGCTGCTTTCGTCTTTCTTCTTCTGACTATCACTGGCCATTATGAACTTGTAGGTTCAATACAAAAGGCCTCGTGGTCTCGGTATCAGTGAGCTATATAAGGGTCTTTTCACAGGAAAGCGACCATGACCGCGCGATTACGATCTCGCGGCCAGGCCGATCTATAGATTTGAGTGGAGCCTTTCACACTTGGCCGCTTGGTCGCTTCTGGCTGCGCGGCCAGAATTCTGGTCGCGACATAACACGCAACAACCGTCGACCTATAGATTTCAATGGAGCCTTTCATATGAAACGCGATTTTCGTTGCGGCTAAAAATTACTGGCCGCGCGACCATGGTCGCTTCGTGGGAAAAGACCTTAATCATTCCAATAAAAGAAGAAAAAAATAATGAATATTTCCTAACCGTTCGCTAAGTGATCAATGCTCAACAACTTACTAACAAGGGAAGTGCGTGACCTCGAACGCTGAGAACCGTACGAAAATATGCTTAGAATAAAAAACGATCATCCCAAAAACAGTGGTATGAGTCATTCTCATGAAAAACTGCACGTCTTAACACGAGAGACATTTGAATGATCACCTATTGAAGGTTCAAGAGAGGAGCTTTGGTAATGCGAAGAAACAAAATATCGATATAATAGGACCAAAAACACACATATTTCAATGTCGTGACTGTATTGCTATATTTCCCTCTGCTTAAAATAATTAGACTATCTGAACAACAAACTTTTCCTACTGACCTGATAGTGTTGCACAGCTATTCAGTCTTCAAAGTGCGCTAGCAGACAACAGCTGAGTTTTGCATGGGAATGACTCATTCCACTGTTTTTGGGATGAGCGATTTCTATTCTAAGCACATTTCCGTGCGGCTCTCAGCGTTCGAGGTCACACACATCCCTTGTAAAACTTCTTCAGTAATGAAGTCAAGACAAACATTTCTCATGTCAGTTTAGAAATATATACATCGCCAATGTTTTGAATCTATTTCCAGTAGGTATTCGTCATTCTTATCACTGAGTCCCAACACATTTCTTAGTTTGCTAATTCAATCTACTATTTTTGTCTCTTCATGTTCATGTGATATTCATCATAATTTCTCATATATCCGCCACTGAAGCATTGTATCGTTCCCATTTGTCTTCTCGGTCGCGTTGATCCTTTCTCTCCCTTCCTTGAGGTTTGGGCAATTGTTTTCAACATCTAGCTTTATTTTTAACTATCCAACTTTCAGTTTAAACTTTACAATGGTTTAGAAAACTGTTGGAACTGAGAGAACTTACCTCAATCTCATCTATACAAAGGTTATTATTTACATTTCCTTAGGGATTGAATGCTAATCATAACCATCGCATATTGTGTTTTTAATTTGTGAACTTTTCTTTGCAATGAGCCCTGTGGCCGAGCAGTTTAGGTTTTTGGCTGTGGTTGGAGGTCACGGGTTCGATTCCCGGCCTCGGCGGAGGGCGGGAATTTTTCCACGCTCCTTTCTCCTCCAAACGGGTCCTAGGGCCTACCCAGCCCTCTGTAGAATGGGTACCGGATTTCTTTCCCGGGAGTTAAAGGCCGGCGGGCGTCGGGCTGACCCCCGGCCCCAACTTCGTCCCGTAGGTTCATCGTGCTCGGAGCCATTCCTCCAGCTGCCCCAAAGGTCTGTCCAGGCCTATTCGTGGGAATCTTTAACTTTTGAACTTTTCTATGCATCTCTCCATTTCTGTCTTACCATTTGCCTCTCCGTAAGATTGAAAGAAGGCCGTATTAATGCACAGGTAATAATGAAATTAACTCCCTTTTTTTTTTTGTTGGGAGAAGGAGTTACAATTTCAATTTTAAACACACGTAAGCACTTAATATAATATATTTTCAGCGATCCATTTGGGAGCTATTGCGTTTGTCCTGTCCGTCCATCAGTGGGTCTGTTTTGCCCCTCTCCTTCATAACAATTCACGAACGGAAGGCCGGAGCGGCAAACGGACTTAATCATCGTGTTCAGAGGCCCTGTAGAAAGGGGGTATTTATTTCTGCTTATCAGGAAAAGTGCGGACACAGACGACTATTTTTTTCCGAAAGTTGGGAATTTTTTGCTCGACAGCTTCTGATTTGATCGACTTGAAATTTGGATATACTTTAGTTTAGAGTGTTGACTAGACAATCTATATTTTTATATCTGCCTATCCGAAAAAATGCGGACACTGCTAACTGTTTCCGAAAATATTCGCTTTTTCCAGGATCGGCAGAAATAAGAAAATATTCATTGTATAGTAGACACTGGAAACAGGCCGTGCTGGCGTGGCCGTGTGGTTTAGCCGGCGGGCTACCATTGTGGCCGATGCGCTAGTACCCGGGTTCGAATCCCGGTGGTGGCATGGCTGTTTCTTTCTTCTTCTGTGTTTCGTCCGTTTCCCACCTGGGACTTACTATCTCAGGGTTATCCTGGACGGGATATAATTCTCGTCCCCCCCTTTCTTGAATTTCACTAGCCTCGCCCTGACGTTGTCAGGTTGAGCTAGTTACGTGGTCCCTAGTTGGCCAAATTCGATAAAAGGAAGGAAGACACTCGAAACTAAAGCGTATCCACATTTCAAGTCGATCGAGTCAGTAGTTGTTCAGCAAATACTCCAAAACTTCACCTTTTTTTTTTCCTTGTGTGCAAATAATATTAGCGTATTCTGAGCTTTATATTTCTCTGGCTCTTCCCTCATTGCATCACACACACACGGAGGGAGTAATAAGAGATACTTAATAATAACGTGAATATAGTATCCGTGGCCTCTCAATCTTCTCTTAAATTGTGAATATTAGTTTTTCTTATTTTTCCTAACTTTTTTTTATTTTTTTCCTTATGTTAATGTACTTCCTTTTTTTTATTATTATTATTATTACGGTTCGCCATTAAATTTATGCTTTAACACAAAATTATATACATTTTTTTTTTTTTTTTTTTGATTAGATGACAGCCCGGATCGTATCTTACTTCCCTCAGGCCCTTATCGTATCTTACTTCCCAAAAACACCGCGCTCAGACCCGTTACAAGTTACATTTATATGCAGTTCATGTATTAGGTATTTTCTTAAGTTTATTTGGACAGTTTAAGTTTGAGTTACAGCATTCTTTGTAAACTGTTGTATTTCCAAGCAACAAATAAAAGTATTTATTTACGACGAAAACACTAGTACTTATTCTTTTTTTAACACGTTTCCGGATAACCCGGCAGTTTCACAAACTCGGCCACCTTCGGTCCACATTAGGCCGAGTTTTCGGGACTCAACTGTAATTATAATAGCCACAAGAACCTCTTTATGATAAAAACATCAATATCACAACAATTCTACATTAAAGAAGGTACTATAATAAATAAAAATACTATTGAAATCCATACGAAATTTCAGACTCACATATCACTTCCTCTGACACATTCTAGTCCTGGAGATAGATTACGTTCTTTGAAGTTCTTTTTCAGTTCTTCACATTTCCCAAATTCTTCGTCTGTTTTGACACAGAAACGAGCTAAAGGAAAAGTTTATATTAGTTTACGAATAACTTAACAACAACAGGTACGACTTAACGGAAAATAAGAAATTATATAAAAATAGAATATATAAAAAAATAGAAAGGAGTATTCATGAAAACTTATGTAAGAAGTTTCTTGCAGATATATCATGTTAGTGTACAGCTCTAATTCTTTTTGTTGAACTCCAAAATGAATTCTAAAAACGTAATAAGTAATATATCTACAATTAAAAAAAACAGAATAAATAAATAAATAAATAAATAAATAAATAAAACCAGCTGCGTGCTTACAATCATTGCATTATTGTAGAAATTGAAATTCAAATGTATTTCCATTAAGTCATATGACCTTGAGCGCCTTTAATCCCCTGGAAAGAAACCGCTACCCATTCTACAGAGAGCTGGGTGCACCCAAGGACCCGCTTAGGAGAGAATTCAAATGCGTGGAAAAATCCTCCGCCTGGGTTTGAACCCCGCTCCTCCAGCCTGTAGTGAAGCGCATTACCACTTGGCTATTGGGCCCATACTGATTAATATACATTCATTAATTATATTTTTATTTGCTTGCTTCAATCCTGTCCATAAATTATTGAACGAATCAAAGTATAAAGTACGAAAAAAAGCGTTGAACGTAGAATGGCAAAAAAAAAAAAAAAAAAAATATTGAAGGACAGTTTTTTTTTACAAGAATTTTATTTTTTATTTTGCTGAGACCCCAAATTGTTTTCCCGCGGTGTATCTAAAACAGCATTATTTTAGTTAAGTATCATGTACAATATATCCTAAATATTTACTTTAATATTTAAGGCCCTTTTAGAAAAGCTTCTTTTATTTCCTCTATTAGAAGAGAATTCGAATTTTCATATATCAAAGGTTTTATTATAACTGATAATTTCCTTTACGTAGCTAACAGTTCTCTTATTTTTAGTCATTATTTTATGAGTTATTAATACATCTGAGTCGAGGTTATACGGAGCCACAAACAAAGATAGGCCCATACATAAGCAGTGCTCTTTTATGAGTACTTTGTATCAGTCGTTCTCAAACTTTTCATCGTCGCGACTCCCTTTTGTTACCTGCTGTTTGTATAAATGTCTGTACCCTCTCTCAGAAATGTGTTGAGTGTTTTCAATATGTACATCTGCTTTCAAAGAGTAAGAAATCCTTCACAAAAGATGTATACATACAAAAACCCCATGATCGTTTACATAGGCTTATATACTGTACAACTGCAGACATCCTATATCAGCAGGAAGCTCAACACAAAAGCCTATGAAGTCTCTGCTTAGAAGCGCCTCTGGCTACCTCAAATGGAAAAAGAAATGGACCTCTTTGTAACATCACTTAAAGAAGATCATCAATTCGAAACATGTCGAATTTTATTGCTGTAAAAAAGGAAAAAAAAAACACTACCACATTATCCTATTGTGACTTGATTTTTCACGATTGAAGAAAATTGTTTTTATAATTAATTTTGAAGAAAGAAATTCTGAAAGAGTTATTATTATTTAAAATATTATTGTTTATTTTTACTTAAAAAAAAAAAAAATCACGAAAATAATATGAAAGAAAAATAATAAATAATTTCTTAAACATAAACAATCTGTCTTTACAAATTCCATTTGTTGAAAATCGTTCAAATCGTTTTTTAATTTAATGAAAATTGGCACAAATTTAAAATGGATACAACGGTCTTCTAACATTAATAAATTTATTTTGTTTGCCATCAATGAGAGTTAATTGTTTTGTTTCTTTTTTTTTTTATTCATCTTTAAGCGCAAATTTCTCTGCAGAAGTCCTCACGGAGGAATTTTCAATTAGAAAATCGTCTCTTGTATGTTAATGAGCTGCCAAGTTATTCGGGCAAGTCATGTGCACACAGACACATGCACAGACATACCGATTTTATGAGCCGACTAATAAAGCAGTCATTACAACAACAACGCAGTAATTCGTCTACTTTATAATTTTATGATGCTCGATCAGGCGCTCGTTCAGTCAATTCAGAAGACTTTTCCTTGTTTTATATATCTACATATATTTTCCGTTTGCTGTGATGTGTATAAAAGAATTGAAGTGATTTATTCGACTTACCTGGTGTTCTCAGTGGATCGGACCAACCCACGGTGAATAGAGCGAAGCACAAAAAGACGATCTTCATCGTAGAAGCAGCGATGAAACCAAACCGACTCCGTTCACGACAAGGTTTTATATAGAGGAGTACAAGGTCATCCGGGAACTCGCCGTTTCCTTCAAAATCCCCAATGACGACACGCAGTTGCACAATCTTTTCAAGAACCTAAACAAAGACACTAGGATTTGGAGATCCAATACGTTTACATGGAATTAAATCTACGTATATATAATAAAAAGTAAATAAATAAAGCTTAACCTTCATACTTCAGTCTGTGTAATGTTTTAAAGTGGATGTTTGTTAAGCCTACTTTGTGTTTGTGTTGTTTGCATAATACTTTTGAACCGTTGAATAGGTCTTCTTGAATGTTGACACTGTTAATTACAGATAAGAGATGATCTTTATTTTCTGTGTGAAGATCCTGTAAAGAAATTTTCGCGTGAAGTATCACGTGACTGGCATTTTAATTGAACCAATTGATGCTCACTGACTGCAAACAAAGAATACCTTCTGAAGATTAATAATGCGTGGTAATCTATTTTCAAATCCATTTTAAATTTGCGCGTATTATAATTAAAATTAATTGGGTTTTGTCGACTTAAGTCATTGTTTGTCGCTTTAAAGCGATTTTTAGTAAATTTAAATTTGAAAGTAAACTATCTGTATTCGTTTTAATAATTAATCAGTACAGGGAGTCTTATTATTATTTTCTCTTCATGACTTTAAAAAAAAATCAAATAAACAAACAAACAAAAAGTTATAAGTACAATGGTCTAGAAATTCTTGTTTTTTATTGCACCGTAGTAGTTGTTGTCAAACAATTTTAATATTCTACTAATATCAGAAATTCTGGTATTTGTTTTAATATGCAATAGAAAGAAAAATAAAGTTCATGTATTTGGCTAAAATAACTCAAAGCAATTTAACCAGTGACACTGAAACTTTAGTGGTAGTTTAAGGTTACTGTAAAATAACCTCATCGATGTACAGTAAAACCTCTCAAATCCGGCCGGCCGTAATCCGGCCCCACGGTAATCCGGCCTGGTCCTGAGTAATTTTTTTTTTTTAATAACTAAATTCGTTTTCCTAGTTTGTTTCCCTATTCCGCGCGTATTCATTACGAGTGAAAAAAAAAAGGAAATTGAACCCGGCTCCTCCAAGCCGCAGTCAAGCGCATTACCACTTGGCTACTGGACCCACAATTAATTATAAAAAAAAAAAAAAAAAAAAAAAAGCTGAAAATAAATAGTAAGTTTAGACTGTCGTTTCAACAATCTGTCCAGTATTCGAACGTTGTCACGCCAAATATTCCGTTGTTTGGCTTTGCATCATGGGAAACCACTGGCATTTTAATCCCCGAGACTTGGATATTGTCCTTGATTTTTTTTTTTTTTTTTTTGAACCATCTTTCGTCAGTAAAGCTCCAATGGGATATTTTTTTTTTTAAATAGAATTACCAATTGGAACCCTATTGAATGGTCCCTAAAAAATATTGAGATAGAGAAAATCCTGTTCTTGGAAGCCCAAAGCCAGTTTAAAAATGCTTCGCAGCTCTATTGGAAAGTTACGTGGAGAATATACGAATTTTGTAAAAGAAATCACCCATATGAAATTTTTCTCTCTACGACATTTATTACAGTCTTACTGTACAGATCTTTTCCCGAACAACGTCGGGTAATTTATTAGATTTAAAATAAAATGTATACTAATTTGATTAATTACTCTCTTGTTGTAACTATTACAATATTTTATAATTTAGAAAGTTCGTTTCTAGGCTATATTTTTTTGTGCTGATAAGCTGTACTGAGTATGAATCACTCCGTCTGTCTGCTCCCTATAATAGAAAAGGCATCTTGTTTCTCTTTTAAAGTGCAGTAAAAGAGATTTGCTGTTGGTTTTGGTATTCGTTATGATGTTTACTTTGAGAGTCGAATATATTTACGAATATATGCTGCTTTCCTGTCTAGATATACCGACTGTTTTAAATATGAAGAAAATCTTTCTTAAAAACCTCACAAAATAGCGACAATGAAACAAACAGTTCTGTAGAATCAATTTAATTTTTAAATAGAAATTTGGCCCAATAGATCAAGTGATGAGGTGCCTATCTGAAGGCATGAGGAAGTCCGTTCGAACTCCAGTTATGGTTTTTTTTTTTTTTTTCTTGTTTTTGTTTCTGTGTATAGTGAGTATGAATGTTAGCTGGAACTCGTTAACGATACAACGTTACTAACACTTCAGCTGCGATTTGGTGATTATCGTGAGTTTACCTCGTTTTAACTGTCGATTACGTGAGACAAGTATTGTGCTATTTTCCGTGAAACCGTCTTTTAGTTTATGCTCGACAATATACAGTAGAACACTTAAGATTACGGAGGTATCGGAACCTACTATATCGAATGCTTGGAATGGCTTTCGTATTCTCGGACCTGAACCCTGTCGAACAGGCAAATGGCGCTCTTGGTTCGACCGTTGCATTCGGGAAGCTTCGTCCTGATCTCTACGACAATCGCCACTCTGTATCTCAACAGCCTTAGGCGAGCAGACAACCATTGATACTCGAGGCACCAGTTCTGTTTGCCAGTGTGATGTTATCTGGTTTCCTGATCCTGGGCACAATGTGTTTGGCTAGTTAAAGTACGACCACGCTAAGTTGACGATTGGAATGAACCTCATCTAATTACGAAGCATCTAGTTTTCATTAATGGCTCCAACAGGACGGCGCAACCTGCTACACAACACGGATGTGCAGAGACTTTCTCATCAAAGCTTTCATGGAAATAACTCTCGGTTCACATACTTTCCGTATCAGTTATATTCGCCAGACCTTACTCCTCTCGATGCGTACATTTGGGAAATGCTTAAGGAACGTGTCTTCCGTGCACATCCCACCGATATTACCGAACTCACAGAGGAGGTTCTTCATGTCTTCCGCAAAATGCAGCAGCCACTATTTGGGATAGCTACAAAATTTAGTGAGCCGATACGAACTCTGTGTTGTCAGGGAGGGAGCCTACTTGAAACATATCATCATATCAATTTTAAGTATTGAATGCAGTAGCTCACTTAATTTACTAAGAATTTAACGTG
>JAFIDM010002131.1:78469262-78544211 GCA_023159025.1 Thereuonema tuberculata | reverse complement strand
ATCAAAGCTTTTTTAGCTCATGCATGTTTGTCTGTCTTACGTAAGCATTGCTCTGATCTGTAATATTTTAATTACATTTGTACATGTACGTATGCAAACTTGTGCCATCTCCTACCATTAAAGTTTGAATCTGGTGAATATTCCCTTGAAAGTTATTAGATAAACATTTATGGGACGATCCAAAGCGTCGGTCTACAAGAGCGTGAAAATGCCGCGATGTTAATGCTGCCAACGGCATTGAAACCGCTCGTGTTGACTGGGCCTAAGTTCTGAACTTTCCCATAGAAAATTCCCATAGAAAAATTCTCATAGAAAAGCTTTAGAACAAAAACAATGAACGCCCATCGCTATTTTATAGGAATCCGTTTTTATGCACTGTCATCTGATTTGATTCGTATTAATTGGATTTAAGTGACTTTAAGTAAAAAAATAATTGAGGATTTACATAATTTCACACAGGGAAAACCTTAAGATATTCTTTGTGTTTGGCAGTTATTAAATTTACAAATATACGAAGCGTGGGCGTCCACACATTAAGGCAAGGGGCACATAAAGGCGAGGGGTATTTGCCCCCCTCTGGAATTTTCAGCTTAAATATGAACTTTTTTTTTTCTTTTAAGAGGTTAAAAGATAGAAAACTGATAAATTTTATTATAACTAATTAGATTTCTTGCATTATTTTATATAATTTCACAATATTAAGTACAATTTTTACAGGCTTTTTTACACCCCAACACCCCTAAAAAAAAAAACCTGTGTCGCTCATGGTACAAAGGCTTTTATTTTGTATTATTTCTAGACTTAAAAAAAAAAAAAAAAAAAAAAAAAAAAAAAAGTCCGTCGTATTGTAAAGGAAACTAGACTTCAAATTCTTTCAAGAACTTCACATTTATTTATATTCTTTGACGAAAATGCGCAGAAATCCTGTCAGTGTCTCTCTTTTAGTTTGTTCATTTTGATAAGAAATCCCAGGGGCCTTCAACAGAACTTCAATTAGTCAAAATCAATGTCTACAGACAGCTAAGATACATTGGGTTTTGATTTCAATGCCGTTTATTTTAACTTTGACTAGTGTACATTTATTTTAACAAATACGTTATATTTAGGAGTTTTTATTTTTAATAACATTAGTAAAGAAGAATTTAAATTTAAATTGTAAAGACGAATGGATTCTCGAGGGCGTATGACGTCACTCGGTGATGGCTTCTGGGAAATGGCTCCTGTACAATCCCGATAACCATCCAAGAATGCTACTTAGCCCCCGGGATACAACGACCCATCTTTTTACGAGTGCATTATTTCCTGCTACGTTGTTTACAAACATCACCCACATCATAACAGCTTTAATTATTAGTTACAATCTATTAGTTTTCTTTATAGAGAATTAATTCACACATTACAAAGTATAAAGTAAACTTAAACCTATAATTCGTTTACAAAAAAATAAAAAAAAAAGTATTATTTTTATTTTTACAATTGGAAAATTCTTGGCAAAAATGCTTTTAAACATTTTTCAATATTTTTAAAAAGGAAAAGTTTAATGAAAATCTTTTGAAAGAGTGACGGTTTTCCCCAGCTTCAAAGGTTCTTTTTTGTGCATGCGCCTTACATGACATGAAGTAGAAACTTATTTTTCGTGCTCTTTCAATATAAATTTTTAAATATCAAATAGTTTTCTTTTTAAAGAGCAGCTTAACGAAATTTATTTATCAATAATTTCAGTGTAATTTACAAAAAAGAAGGAAAAAAAATAAAATTGCTAAATTTCACTTTAATTTCCCGCAATCGAACAGTGAAAGATGACGTGAGCAGCTTCTATAATAAGAGCGTTTAAGATAATTATTGCAAAAAAAAAAAAAAAAAAAAATAACAAATTAACGATTAGCCAATAACAGCGGTTGATTTTCAAAATTAATAATGATATAAAATTATTACCAAGGAAATATCATTTGGCAATTGTTTAAGAATAAAAGAGAAATTTGAAATTTCATTTTCGCTGAAGGAAACTCAACTCTTTTTAATAGTCGTGTAACAGGAAATCTTTTAACGACAGGGATTTACAAAATGATTTATTTCCTACAGCTTATGCAGATACAGCAACAATTTAACCGCTTTTCTGTACCAAATCCATTCTTTCACTTCCTGGAACCTTTCAATAATATAATCCTGATATCATCTGATCTAAGTTCAAATGAAAATGGGTTTTTCCTTATCGTGTATTAATAATCTGAATTACAAAGTTCAGTCTCCGAAGTGCAAACTTTATTTCTCCGAATAGGAAGTATTTGTACATTTTACAAAAGTAACATGATATGGTAATATTTTTCATGTGTGATTATTGTGAGGTTCCTTTCTCACTCATTTACCCCCCCCCCCCCTTCCCCTCGCCTTTCCTGGAAGCGATTTATTATCACACGTAATGATATGCAGACGACCCCTTATCTGTCACTATCCCGCGTTGAAGTTGTCCTCTTTGAGGCTATTAATAAATTTTATTTTAATGTACGCATAAATGATACCACTAAAGTGTAGAAATCAGTTATTCTACAGATTATCTAGGTAATGGGCAGGCTAACTAGGGTGATTCGTTAAAGTGCCGAAAATTGTTTCATTTCTCAAATTACCTAAGTAATCTGCAAATTATCTACTAGCCACTCGTTAAAGTGAAAATAAGATCTTTGCTGGAACAACAGCAACGTTTCTATACGCTTAAATTAACATAATGTTATTTATTTATTTTTCGATATCTAAAGAATCAGGTTAATACAATCAAACAATCAACAAATAAGTTGATAGAATCAATCATCAATCAATTAAAAAACTATAATAGGAAGAATCAAACGGTTTAATATATAATTTATTCAAATTTTGAGGTCCGAAGGACCTGTTTATTCCGAGTAATTAGCCTTCAAAACAAGTTTCATCCGAATGAGGTCCGAAGGACCGAAATGTTTATTCCGATTAGCTGTAGGTTAGGTTAAGTGAAGCATCGTCAGCTCCAGGATGTATCTGTTGGTAACTTATGAAACAATTTTTTCTCTTTAAAATTTTGAGGTCCGAAGGACCGAACTGTTTATTCCGATTAATTAGCCTTCAAAACAAATTTCATCCGAATGCGGTCGGTAGGACCAAAGTGTCTATTCCGATTAGCTGTAGGTTAGATTAAGTGAGGCATCGTCAGCTGCAGAATGTACCTGTTGGTAACTTTTGAAACAATTTTTTCCCTTTTAAAATTTTTCATGTTGAGAGAAGCAAACTTTTGAACTTTAACGATATGGAAGC
This sequence comes from Thereuonema tuberculata, assembly GCA_023159025.1. Lineage (NCBI taxonomy): Eukaryota > Metazoa > Arthropoda > Chilopoda > Scutigeromorpha > Scutigeridae > Thereuonema > Thereuonema tuberculata. Next base: position 78,540,929 of record JAFIDM010002131.1, on the reverse strand, counting down.
CGTTAATGTGCACATTATTTAGGTAAATTGCGGAAAATTCTTGAGTCCGCACTTTGCACGTTAACGGAGCAAATCAGTTAATCTGCAGATTAGCTAGGTAATGTCACATTAACGGATTTCGACCTTTAGCGGTAACATATATACAGGATGTTTCAGTTGGATCCTGTCAACTTCGCATACAGTAGCAACAATTAAATGGCTTAGTCAGTTTTGGCAATGATGTGTGGTTCTCTTCGGTAGTAATTGTAGTAGGTGGCCCTTTAGCAGCTTGTTTTGTTGCAACAGAACCAGTGTCTTTAAATTTTTTATTGATTGCAGTCATTGTTTCATCGTATTCGGAGAAAAACCAAATTCCTCATCAAATAAACGTCTTGCTGCAGGGATGTTGCCCTTTGACTCATAAATAAGCTAAGTGACAGATACATGCTGCTTTAATGTCAACCGGAACGCACCACTTTCCCTGTCTGACATTGTGAATTATCGCACGATTACTAACGCGCGGTGAAAGTCACGAGGTACTCGCACTAATGTCAGGTACAAGCCTACTGTTCTTTATAGGTGAAGGAGTCAGCCTTGTGTTAGATTTTGCTATTATCTTGAGTAAACGTATAATTCTCCTCTCGAAAATAACTCCCATGAAGAAGTTACAGGGTGAATCGGGTCCAACTGTGATAAGCCCTATATTTTGGTAGGGAGAGTGTTTTTATCAAAATTTAAGACTCAAATCACTCAGTCTTATGTGTGGGTGGGAGAGTGTTTTTAGGTATTCTACGTAATAACGTTTGAACCGCTGCATGGATCTTCTTGAACACATGCATATTTATGGACAAGAGACATCGAAATTTTATATTTTCTTTTTTTTTACTATGGTTCCTTGTCCAAGAAATCAGCGCGTGAAAGTGACACTATTTCTCTTATATTTTTTTTTTTTTTTTTTTTTTTTTATTTATTTCTAAATTTAAAATTACAGTCCTGCTAGGTTTTCAAAATGAAATCCTGTGATGCAGGTGCTGAAAGTATAAATAATTTATATTTGTAATTTAAAAAGTATTAATCATATAAAATCATATAAAAATTATATAATTACGCAATTATACGAATTATACTTAAATTAGATTCAATCATATAATTATATAAAAATCAATATATCACAGAAATATAAAAAGAAAATCAAATACAAAAAGAAAATTATTATAAATATCATTCATTACAATCAAATTTAAGGTTCCCAAATTATTTTTTACTTATTATTCTAATTACAATTTCTTTCTTTCAATGTTTATACTGTATAACATTAAAAATTTCTAAATCTAATTGTGAAAATAAAACTTTAAATAACAATCTCTCATGCCAAAATTATTCAACTAAAAAATATATAAACAAAATATCAATACACAAGACCAAAAACACACAAAATATAAATATAGTATATGTAATCAAAAATACCTAAATATTCCAGATAATTTCGCCAAATATTATTTTTTTCAGTATTTGCCTTTTTAATATACTTATTTTATTAAATTTATTTTGTTTTAATTCATTTGTAATTTGCATAAAAATCTTTAATAGAATTCTATTTTTATTTCTTAATCCAAAGTTGTTCTTAGGATTTTCATAATATAAAATCTTTATTAATGTATTTCTAGTAATATTTTCTAAGTTATAATTTCTAATTTGATTTCTAATTTTATAAAAGTTATTTATTATTAAAGAATATAATATTTTTTCTTTTGGCATTAAAATTTTATATTTTATTCTTATCTGTATTTTTTCATTCTTTGTTAATATACAATAATCTTGTATTATGTAATTCATTATTTTATTTAATATTCTATTTATGTTATTAGTGTCTGTATTACCTAAATGTACCCAACAACATAATCCATAATTTATTAATGAATCTATAAATGATTTATATATTAACATCTTGTATCTTATAGAAAAGATACCCTTTATATGTTGAAACATATATATTAATGAATTAAGTTTATTTAATATATATAAATAATGTGTTTTCCAAGAGAATTGATCATTAATATATAAACCTAGATATCTAATTGTTTTAATAATTTCAATATTTTCACAATTACAACTTTGGAAGTTTATGTCATCATCGAATAAACAATTATAATCATGATATTTTATTACTGGATTTGTATGTAAAAATTTATTTTTTGTTTTCAATATCATTAGTTTTGTTTTTTCACTATTTATTTTCATTTTATTATTGTGTGTCCAAATAATTAATTTATTAAAGTCTTTTTGTATATTGTATTCTGCAGTTTCATAATTTTCATTTATATTTACCAATATGATGTCATCAGCATAAGCAAAAATTTTTGATGTTGATATTGTACTATATAATGTATTTAAGTATAAAATAAATAAAAGTGGTCCTAAGTTTGAACCTTGAGGAATTCCTGTTTTTAATTTATATGTTTTACCTAATTTTGAATTTAAATTAATTCTTATTTTTCTATTTTTTAAATAGTTTTTTAATATTTCTATCATATTGCCTCTTATTCCAATATGAAATAATTTTTCTATCAATATCTTATGATTAATACTATCAAATGCTTTCTCAAAATCTATAAAAATAATATATATATAATAACCGTTATTTAATGCACAATTTATGATTTTTTGGAAATCTTGAAAGAGTTTATCAGTACTTAAATTTTTTTGATATGCAAATTGTTCTTTTTTTAGTAATTTATATTTATACAGAAAGTTATATATTGAATTAGTTAAGCATGTTTCTATAATTTTTGACATATTGGAAAGAACAGAAATTGGCCTATAATTTTTTATATCATCAATTTTTCCTTTTTTATATACTGGAGTTATTTTCGCAGTTTTCCAAATACTTGGGTAAGTTCCATATTCAAACATGGCTTTTATAAGTTCATGCAATATTGCTGCAAATATATCCATATACTTTTTTATATCTTTTACAGCAATATTATCAATACCAACAGTATTTTTATTTTTCATTAATGTAATTATATTTATTATATTTTCAATACTAGGTATATTAAACACTATTGAATTTATTGAAGTTTCAATATCCGTATTATTACTTCTAGTGTTACAATTACATGTACTAACAACTTTACTAAATGTTTTACCAAATAATTCATCAGTTTGCTTATAATTATATTTTTCTATTAATTTACAAATTTTGTTTTTATCAATAGTTTTATGTTCATTATTTTTTATAATATTATTTATTATATTCCAAGTCTTTTTATTATTATTGTAAGTGTTTAGAAATTTATTTTGATAGAATCTTTGCTTTGTTTTTTGTATTAGGTTTTTTAACCAATTACTCTTTTTTCTATAAATTTCTCTATATTCTTTATTTGTTTTATTGTTTTTATGTTTTTTATATAACTTATCTTTTTCCTTAATATGACTATATATTTCATCTGTTATCCATTCATGTTTATAATTTTGTTTTTTATTATTTTTAGTTTGATAATGATATTCATGGTTTTCTCTATATTTTTCTTTATTACTTATTTGTTTTTTAGATTTATTTATAATTTTTACAAATTTATTTATTATTTTATTTGGGTCAATTATTTGCTTATTTCTTATATTATTAAGTAAGTTTTCTGATTTTTCAATAAATAATTCCTCATTTATTATATTATTGTGTCTTCTGAATTTTTTAAGATTTTGATTACTTTTACTTAATTTTTGATTAAATATTTCTAACATTATTATATAATGATCTGATATTTCTGTTTGTATAATATTACTTTTAGTATCTTTATTTTTTAAATTAATAAAACAGTTATCTAAGCATGTTGAAGTATAAGATTTTATTGTCTGTACTTCTCTAGTTGCAGTATCAATTAAATTCTCAAAGCCATAAGTATTAAAAATTTCTAAATATTTCAGTACCAAAGAATTGGTTTTTTTTTCTAGAATATTAATATTCATATCACCAATAATTATAAAATTATTAGTTTTTTCCAATTTTTTATGAGCATATTCTATAGTGTTTTCTAATTCTTTAAGAAAATAGTCTTTATTCGTTAGAGGAGGTTTATAAATTATTAATAATTTTTTTAAATTTGTACTATTATCAATTTTACTTATATTAATATCTTTATATTTAAGTACACATGTAATATTTTCAAATGTTATTGTGTCAATCTGAAAATTCATCAATGTATATTCATTTTTATAATACATTATTATCCCACCACCTCTTCTATTTTTCCTAAGATTATATATCATACTATAGCCTTCCAGGGTAAAATATTTAATTTCATTTTCATTTATGTTTATTTCTACTAAAATTATTATGTTTATTTCATTTAGAAATTTTTTTATATGACAAATGAGATAATCAAAATTCTTTTTTATACTTCGTATATTTAAGTATAATATTTTTTCAGAAGACTGATTTATTATTCTATTTATATACCATTCTTCAAAATCACAGTAAATATTTGATTTTTTCTGATCTGATGTTTCAAACATTAGTCAAACATTTTTAGATTATTTTTTTAAGATCATCTTCATTCATTATTTTTATTATAGATGAATTTTCATCTTTTCTTACTAAGATCTTATGGAACTTTGTCCAAGTGAATTTATAATTCTTCTCTTTTGCAATTATTCTTGTTTTCCAAAATAGGGTTTTTTTCCTTTTCGTTAAGTTCTCATTAAAATAGATTCTACTGGTGTCATTGCTATCAGAAATTTCATTATTTCTTAAGATTTTCTTTTCTTTCATTTTTTATAAAACTTAGAATCTAAACAATGATATCTAATAATAGGCAAGAATTCTTTTATCTAATCCACTAATTCCGTGTGCTTTGACCTGCTAAAACTAATCGGATTTAGTAACTTCAGTAGGTATTTCTGGATTTAATATTTTTTTTCTTTGAGAAAATGGGAAATTTTTATCGTTTATGTTTAGTAAATATTATAATTTAAAACTAAATGAACTCGCTTCTTTGATTTTCACGACTTCAAATAAGAACAAGTAGGCTTAAGCAAAGAATGTCTTTGTCGTTTTACTGCTACAATTAGGAAATTACTAGGCAAGAAGATAATACAAAAGTAGAAGTTGTATTTCTCGTAATTTTTTTTCGATTATATCCATTACATTAAATAGACAAAATATAGGTTACAGTAATACAATATCGAAGAAGTGAATATTGCTAGCATTTCTTCTTATTCAAAGCCTGTGCATGGTGTGCATGTCATATTGGCGACCGGAGAGTGGTCGCAACGTGAATGCGATTACAAATATAGTGACATTTCACGGTCGACTAAAGAGGAGTAGAAGGAGAGTGAAAGGTCCGAGGGCGGTAGAAATTTTTACTTTTCGTAATTGAGTAAATTTTTGATTAAATATTCTCTATACAAGCTTTAAAGATAGTCAGGAATATAAAAACAAACCTAATTCGTAGTGAAACAGTAAGTTTGCAAACGCCATCCGAATGTGCTAGAGGCGCTTTCTGGCAGTGCACTACATTAGTTGGGTAATGTCTGCCATCGTCATTTGAGACGTTGATTTTATACGAATAGGATGTGAATGAAATGCCTATGACGCAGTGAACGGTTCCCCAACAGACGTGTGCCTAATCATCAAAAGTTTGCGCGTTTCCATCAGCGGTTGTACGAAACTCGATTTCTTACCATAGGGTTTCCTTAAAATCATCGTCTACGAGACCTCATTCCCTATGATGCTGACCTCCTCGCTGTGGCAGTTGGATGTGTCCACGAAAGGCCTTGCATTTTTGCACATGTTCGGCAATCCATGCATCGACATTGTGAGGCGTATAATATTGTTGGTGGAAGAAACTTTGAGCACCTATTGTGAACCTGTAAGTGTACACCTCACTGTCGTATTGTAAACATAGGGCTAATAAACATGTTGTCTTTTATTTCTGAACATTACTGTAAATTCAAACATTTGATAGCGTTTGCGGACATACGTTTCACTACGAATACGGTTTTTTTTTTGTATTCCTAACCTACTTTTAAAGTTAAAAAAAATTCATGGACAAAAATATTAAAAGTGAAGCAATTGATTTATATCGACGGCTTACATAATAGTCAATTTATTATTTCTTTTAACTATTGTTAGGTGGTTAACAGTGATGCTGATAAGCTATTTCTTTCTGTTAGGTCATGGTAATAATGAATTTTGATTTTCTCTGTTATTTTCACAAGGTCGTTTCGACATAATGTAGAGAAAGCATACGTCACTGTAATTGTTAGGCAGTAATCTAAAGAAATCTCAGAAAGACTGTAGTAATTAGTAGTGTTGCAACAACGTTGATCTCTGATTATACACAGAAACTCGGTTGTAACGCGATCTTTCGGATCCAAGATCTCGAAGATCGCGATATAATCGAACTTTTTTTACTTCGGGATGTCAAAGTCGCATACTCGAACCCAATTATCGCCCACACGATTCCAAATCGATTTAAAATGATCATTTCGCGGTTACCTACATCATTCAGAGCTATGTAAGAGCATTTTATATTTATAAATACATAAATCGTTTCCTTTTCAACACTGTGATGGGTTACATTAGCCAAAATCGACTTGGCGCTGCCATCTTGGCATCTTATACGAACGACGAGTCACATGGATCGAAACTAGGTATTCATACGCCTAGTAGATTACATGGGCCTCTTTACTGGTTGTCATTGGCAGAAAAATAGATCTCGATATTCATTTTGGTTAAACGAAAAAGTCCGCTATTCTGGTATTTTTTTTAAAAATATATTGTATTTGACGCATTTTCGTGACATTAGGGTAGGTATAGAGTCTCAATTACTGTAAATAATAAGGAAACAAGCAAATTAATTTACACCTTTGATTTAATTTTAGGCGAAAAAAAGGTAAATTTTGCAATTTTTACAATTATACACCTTTTCCAAAATAGAAGACCAAATCGCGTTATATCCGAATTCGCGATATAAACAACCGCGTTATAACCGAGCTTCAGTGCATATATAATATGCAGATGTAACAATTATATTTTGCCACCCATTTGGGAGCTATTGTGCTAGCGACCAAAATCAGTAGCTAGTTCGTTTGTCTGTCCATCCGTGCCTGTCCATCCCAACAACTCCCGAACGCAAGATCACATCGACAAACGGACTTCACGATCGTTTCCAGAGGCCCAAAGACTGTAGGAAGGGGGTATTTTCAGGGGCCAACGATCCCCAATGTTTGAGATATTTGGTCATTTGTCATTGTTATTGTAACACTCCCCCCCTTAAAACTCCGAACGAAAGGTCGGATCGACAAACGGACTTCACCATCATGCTCAAAGGCCCAAACAACGTAGAATAGGTATTTTCAGGGGCTAACGCCCCCTGCCCTCATGTTCGAGAAATTTGGCATTGTTTAAATGTTTAAACCATCTGATTTCAATTGTAAGTTACAGCTTGCTGTTTAAGGTCTCGGACTTATTTAATGAGGGTTGTGGCTTCAAATCCGTATTTCTACTTTTTTTTCTTATTTTCCTAACAATTTTATTATTTTCCTATTATTTTTTTTTATTTTTCCTTACGTTAATGTACTTCCTTTTTTTATTTTTATTTTTAATTTTTTTTATTTTATTTTGCGTCGCCTTTAAATTTATAATTTAGCACAAAATTATATTCACTTGTTTTTTTGTTCTTATTCGTCTGTGTTCTGCTGCTTGCAGCAGGTTACAAGGACTCGTAAGATTTCTCAAATGGTGAACCCCTAGAAGGATCCTTTTAATATCCTGCAATTAGATACTGAGATGGTTTCCCATTTTGCTTCCTCAGGAACGATTATGGCTTAAGACCTGAAGGGTAAGATGAAGAAGCAGACAAACACAAGAAAGGAAATAAATATCCATCCGGCGTCGGGATTCGAACCGAGACTTAGACACATCTGCCCCTTGAAAGGCCATCGCCTTGACCACAAGGCTATTATTATTAATGGCAATTAGGCCTATTTGAAGTATATTATTAATATATACAGTAAAACCCCGTTATTACGCTCGTCAAGGGACCAAGACCTACAAGCGTAATAAGCGGGATAGCGCTATAGACGGGAAATGATTTATGAGATGGGGAAAGATTTGGACACCATTTTACAGGAAACATACATGATTCTGCAATATACTGCAAATATGAGCTTATTTTCTATTAAAATGATCTTTGATTGGGGTTTGCCGGGTGTGTGTGCTACTCAATGCGGTTCAGGTTACTATTGACGTCAATTGATACACCACTAGGAGCAATACTAATAAATTTTCGGAGCAGATTTACTGCACACTTCACTTTTTTATGTTTGCAACAACCCTTTGCTGCATTGGTAATTGCATCCCTGTTTTTCAATATTGTTCGCAGACTGGACGAGGGAATTCTGCGAAACCATTCTGACTTCTGTAGAATTCTCGTCGTACTTAAGGAGAATTTGCAATTTTTCACTTATAGAAAAGGATTTCTGCTTCGACAATTTTGCACAACTGTATCACAGACCCGCATTTCACAGAGTTCAAAGATTCCCTCCTACCAGGGAAAAAAAAAAAGAATCTTTACAGTGTTGCATTTCTTTTCGATACAAAATTTCCGATATAAAAAAAGCGCTACAAGCGGGATTTGAAGCGTTATAAGAGGGTAAAAGTATACAGAGATATATAGAAAATTCCAGGGACCGTATAAAAGGAGCGTAAAGAACGGGATAGTGCTATAAGCGGGAGCGTTACATCAAGGTTTTACTGTATATTTGTCTTTCCCAACACTGCCTATTAATTTTAATTCGGAAACTTACAAAAGTAAAAACGATAATTTACTATTGATAAATATTTTATCTTTAAAATCTATATATATAAAAATGAATGTATCTTTCTTTCTTTCTTTGTCTCTTTGTTTCTTTGTCCTTTATACACTCCTAGGCCCTTTGACCTATCTGGACCAAACTTTGCAGAATTACTCTTTAGGACACTGCGGAAAAGATAGGCTACCTTAGAACCCGGACCCACCCCCCCAAAGGGGTTGAAAAGGGGTAAAAGCCCTGAAAAACCCAATATCCACCTGGTGGTGAAAATAAGAACTACACAAATATTGTGTAAAGTGAAAAATTCGCTCTCCTATGGGGGGCAGGGACACCACACTTGGGTGGGAGGAAGCCAACACAAAGGCTGAAGTGTCCCACCCCGACCGAAACCGGGACCTTATATTTAGGGCCCCTTCTCGGGCCCCCAAGTCAATTGCAAATAAGGAAAAATTCGCTCTCCTATGGGGGGCAGGGACACCCCACTTGGGTGGGGGGATGGCGACACATGGGCCTAAGTGTCCCACCCCCGATGGACACCGGGACCTTATATTTAGGGCCCCTTCTCGGGCCCCCCAAGTCAATTGCAAAAAAGGGAAAAATTCGCTCTCCTATTTGGGGCAGGGACACCACACTTGGATGGGAGGAAGCCAACACAAAGGCTAAAGTGTCCCACCCCCGACCGACACCGGGACCTTATATTTAGGGCCCCTTCACGGGCCCCCCAAGTCAATTGCAAATAAGGAAAAAATCGCTTTCCTATGGGAGGCAGGGACACCACATTTGGGTGGGGGGATGCGACACAAGGGCCTAAGTGTCCCACCCCCGACCAACACCGGGACCTTATATTTAGGGCCCTTTCTCGGCCCCCCCCCCCCAAGTCTATTGCAAAAAGGGAAAACTTCACTCTCCGATAGGGGCAGGGACACCACACTTGGGTGGAGGGATGGCGACACAAGGACCTAAGTGTCTCACCCGCGATCGACACAAGGACCTTATATTTAGGGCCCCTTCTCGGGGCCCCTAAGTCAATTGGAAAAAGAGAAAAATTCGCTCTCCTATGGGGGACAGGTCCACTACACTTGGGTGGGGATGGCGACACAAGGACCTTATTGTCCCACCCTAAGTGTCCCACCCCCGATCGACATCGGGACCTTATATTTACGGCCCCTTCTCACGAGCCCTTTCTTTCTTTGAGTGGCATTGCAACGCATGCCGGGTACAGCTAGTAATTTATAATTAAGAAATGTTTCACGCTTTTTAGCAATTGGACTTTTTTAAAGTGTTCGAAATTTCCTGGTTCTGTAATTACACACACACACTCTCTCTCTCTCTCTCTCTCTCTCTCTCTAGATATTTTCTTAGTTCTTCTTTGCTATGAAATTGGGTGACGTTGATATCACTTATTCCATTATTATTCCGTTATCGCTAATGGGCGTATAAGCTAATGATATAACGATGCAAAATCTCCACCTTCCATTTTTATTTAGAGACAGATTTCAAACGAAGTGTTAGTAACTTTTTCAGTTGGACTATCTAATTCAGTGTTTCCAGTGAAAAAATTTGCTTAGAACATTTTTCAATCTTGTGTTTTTCAAAAACGTGGAATTTATTTTACTTCCGTGAATATTTCACGGGTCGCAACTAGTAATAATAATAATTAGCAGTGTGCAATAAGAGTTAATTTGAAATTACAAGTAAATTAAGCAATTTTGTGTATTTTACAAAAAGAAAGCTTTATTGTAAACAATTGTAATACATTTATTGTAATACATTTCATCAAATAGAATAAGAGAATCACATATTTCTTAAAGTATGTAATAAAATTATGAGATGGAAATAAAATAAAAAAAAATGAGAAGCTGTTTAGAATTCTAACATTTAATAACAAATTGAAGTCATTTATTTCTTTGATTTTGATTCCAAAATCATATGTGGAGGTTTTAATGGCTTCATGACGGCGGAAACCAATTGTTGCTGGCCTATTAAAATGAAAGCATCAAAATATATAAGCTACAACAAGGTTTATAAGAAGCTATTATAGGTTATAAAGGTTTAAAAATTAATTTTCACATCGAAAAACTTTTAAAAATAAGAATATCACCAGGAAAAAAATATTGAAATAAAAATGATCAGGTTTAAAAGTGCTTCTTCAAATTCCTTGTTATCTACTCGGACATACAAAATATATGGAGATTGATTTTTGATATGATGAAATCAAGTATATTTATAAAATATATGATAGTGGGATGATATAATATTATAATAATAATATTTATTATACTTGTTATGGGTGCATGCCCTTTACAAGTCAGATTCTTCCACCTTTTTACTATTACAATATTAGTAATACAGTTTCAGTTTTATTTATACTTATATCTACGAAAAAGAATATTAACAATAATAATAGCCTTATTACAATATAATAGTAACAACAAAAGTAATAACATTATTAACATATAAATTACTTTACACCTCTTATTTATTCTTTATCTATTTTCTCTAAAAATAATTTAATATATTTACATAATTCATTATTAATTCTGTTTTGATTTAACTGTATGATCCACCACTATTGGACATTTTTTCAGTTTCGAACATCTTTCTTTTTTCTTTCATTTTTTCACATTCAAATATTATATGCTTCCAATCCTCTAAGCATCCTAACCTACAATTTCTTTCTTCTTTGGTTAACCAATATTTACCCGACTTTCAAATACTACCACATCTAATTTTAATGTATATTTCTCTCCAATAGGAGTGCGTCATGTTTCTACGTAAATAACTGGCCTCTTCAATTTGAACATCTAATTTACAAAAAAATATTGAAATAAAAATGTTCAGGTTTAAAAGTGCTTCTTCAAATTCCTTGTTATCTACTCGGACATACAAAATATATGAAAATTGATTTTTGATATGATGAATTCAAGTATTTTTATGAAATATATGACAGCGGGATGATATATTTAGGCTTAAAATGGAGGTTGAAAATGGGAATATTTTAAAATGTAATATTTTTTTTTAAATAGTAACTATAAATTACATTAAAATTTTTTATTTCAGAATAATTAGGACAGAGGTATTATAAGAAATTTAGAGGATTTAGAAAATAACTAGATTAGATGCAGAAAATGTAGAATTAAAATTAGAAAAATGATGTCCAAGAAGTTCCGTTTGTAATAAATAATCAACTATTTCGGCACTGACTTAAAAATTATTAATCCCAATAAAATGACGTACGTTTCGAACCTCGACAATTTAGGTTTCTTTGCCAAATTGCTTAAAAAAAAAAAAAACCCTACCTTAAAACGTTAACGCGTCCTCCCTTCACGAGCCGTCAGTTAAATGAGAAAGATTATTGCTTGGAATCTTGGGAATTTAAGGATGATGTGTAACCACCTAGCGGGAAGCATATAAATTAGCACCGGATATGGGGGTCTGCTAAATCTAATAGATTGGGAATGGCAAGGGAGCGGAGTGAGTTACAAACCATATTCCAGAACATTGGTAGTTGATAAATCTTGGTTGTAACTCCCCATCGCTCGGATCATTCCCGATTCAAAGAATTCTCTTAAGTATCTGTTTTTTCTTTTCCCAAATACTATAACATTTTGAGTGTCTAAAAGGTGGCAATTATTAAGGCAATGGGCTGCGGTGCTATAAGTTAAATTACCTTTACTTATTGCGTACAAATGCTCTTTCACATGCACACCCAGTTCTCTTTTTGATTTGCCTATATATAGGCAATTTTTATGGTAAACTGATGTTATCATATGTGTTTTGGTTTTGCTGAATTCCCACATCTAAAAAAAGGTATATATCCATCTTTATCATCTCCAAAGTAAATTGTATCTTTTGATTAACCTTATTAAAATCACTTAGGATATCATCGACATAATGCTTATTAATAATAAGAAACGTGTCATCTACATAACGGCATAAATACTGCACGTTGTGATATACACTGTCAATCGAGGTTATTTGATACTCAATATAATCCATTACACTTTCGGCTAAGATCGCCGAAGACGGTAAGTTCCAGAGGAACTTTATTAAATTTCGTTTGTATTGAAATATTTTAGAGTAGAATTATTTTCTATGTTCTTTACTAGATGGCACCAAGTTTCCCATTCTTACATTACCGTTATTTTTTATATTATTTATTTTGGCATTTTTAAGTAAATGATATTTTGCATTTCTTTTTTTTTTTTTTAATGTTCTTTAAGGGTGATGCTTTTTTTTTTAACTTTAATCTTTCAGACATCAATTTGTATAATGAAATTTACTTTACGAATTTAAATGTTATTACATACAATAAATGGAAATTGTAAGATTTCTTAATTTCCTGATTCAGTGTACCGAAAATGATGCTGTTAAACGCCATCTATTGTGATTCTGTGCAGGACCTTTCCTTTTCTTCCATTAAACATCAGCGATGCCAGAGAAAGGAAAGCCATTAGAACACCAGCAATATCTCGAGCACAGTCAGAATCCCCCCATACACAAAGTTAACGATTTTGTCTTTGCGAAAGGGGAAATCAGCAAGAGATACAAATTACAGAGTAGAAGTTTCATGCAGACAACAACAATGTCATCTTCCTCGCTGCTTTTCTGGCCTTCAGAAAATACCAAGAGGCCTAAGAAGAGCAGCCATCAGACGATGAGCAAGACGGACATGGGATTATGGAGATGATCCAAGAACCCTTGTTGCTGTGAGTCTTCCAGTTTCACAGTCCCATCACGTCCATGAGGAATTGTAACTACTGAATCAGCAAATTTGGAAAACTTAAAAAAGTCCAATTGCAATTGGTAAGCGAGAAAATCCTATTCGTACAAAATATTTAACGTTTTTCTTACCAACTGCAATTGGACTGCCAGATAGGTTACAGGACCTTTCCTGGCAGTTTTCGATGTCAAGATTATCGAAGACGTCAGCGAAGTCCTCTAAGTAACTCCTGTATTCTCTTCTGTCCACAGCAATATCTTTCAATTCCACTGTGTCGTCGTCAAGGAGCAGATCTTTTGCGCCGGGGTCGGAGACAAACAAACGGAAGATGGCTGTATTGGTTTTGTTACTGTAGTTCTGTTGCCCGGCCAGCAACAAAAACAGGATCTGGTCAATGGTCTGAAGATCGTAAGAACCACAAGTTGCCAGGGCATGTGCTGCCGACTATAGATAGAGAACAGCAATATAAGAATTAGAGAGGAAAAATAAATAAATTACAGAAATCTTAAAAAAATTACATTAAAATCAAGTTGAAAAGTTAAAGGATCAGATACGAAGATGGTAACCAATGAAATAAAATTTTGAATTAAGTATACAATATGTTAAATATGTAAAAAAAAAAAAACTATTTTTCATATTCTGAAACATAAAAATTTGCTGTTAAAAGAAAAAAATGAAACCAAAAGATCGTCATTATATGAATCTAAAAACAAGAAATTGTAGCTAATGACATATTTTCATGAAAAAAAAAATGATAATTAAATTCTTTTTTAATATCTTAAATATAAAGTGTCTTAAATGTTGTGTATGTTCACAGAATCTTTATTATTATTATTTTATCCTAATGCCAAACGATCAATAAGACTGAGCCTTGACAAATATAGTAATTTCAATTTTGGAATAGAACTTCTCCAAATTCCTTGTTATCTTAAACAAATTTAAGTCATTGATATGATTTTACTACATTAAAATAGATACATTTTTATAAGTTACATTAATACCTATTATTATTAATGTTAATATTAAGATCGGGCATGGTATGACAGTTACTTGGGGTTTGCATACGGATAAGACACGGATTTTAATACTGGCATTTGAGGTTCTGCAGAAGGCATTGCAAAAATGTTTTTATAATATCTTTCGATTGTCTGGAACATTGCCTGAAAGTTATTCAAGGGAATGACCTTAAAATCCATAATAAAATAAAATAAAATTTCTACATTTTCTTACAATGGAAATTGAAATAAATAAAAATACCATAGACAACAGGTTTAGAAGTTTAAACTGAATTATTAGCAGAAACCTTTCATTTAGTTTTGATGAATCTGTAAGTAAATTGTATCTTACCTTGGCTAAATTGCAGTCTTTATAATTATCCACGGATTTCCTTGTTCCATCGAGACACAGAAGCTCGAAATCGTCTTTTTTGAGGTTTTTGGCCCAATCCTCTGTGTTTTTACCTTCAGTGTTTTCCAAGGGGGTCAAGTGTTTAATGAAAGCCACATCACCACCGCCTTCCACTAGACACCTAGAAAAGAAATAAAAAAATGATATCATATATTACGTAACATATAAAATATTAAATTAAAAGTAAGCGTGGCACATAATTGATAGATTTAGAAATGAATGGAAGTTGATTTGTTTAAATGTCTGCAAAATGTTTAGGATACCTGGGCTAAATACATAAGATTGCTCCGAATTCTAAAGGAATGTTTCCTCAATTCCAAATCCTTGATTTTATAGAGCTTCTTTTTCTTATTATTAAATACTTATTGGTAATTCCTAAGCGAGAAATGGGATTTGAAAAATATTTTTAACTTTTGCCTTAATTGTAAGTAACGGGAAAGCAACGAATGTTTACATGTATTTTTAGATGCCTCTGTTTAGATTCTTTTTTTATTTTTTTAAACATCAAATAACAAAAGTAAAAACGCAAAGCAAAAAACATATACAGATATTAGTAGGGTAAAGGCACCAGTTGTGGATCGGCCTAAATATAAACGTGGTTTTCACCACGAGAAATAGCTAAATAATTTTCAGTTTTGCATTTATTCCTTTATTAAGCTCTTATAATTGACATTTTATTACCTCAGTTCGATAAAAAAATATTTACTGCATTTTCACAGTCTTCATTTGTATTGTGACGTTTGATCCATAATTGGACCCCAGGAACCGCAGAATTTCCGCCAGAACCCAGACTGCAGAATTTCCCACAAGCATGGCCAGATGCAGAAAACACTATGTTTTCTTTTTTCCCGGTTATACTAAACCTTGTACTATCATACATACATTAATTCTCACGTATATCCATTCTAGAATGACTATAAGTAACTTTCAGGCTAACTAACCTTAATTTTCTTTTGAAATTCTGACAAATTATTTAACAAATTCACAGGATGGCTCCAGTTGAAACTCCAAACAAACTGTAATACCAAAACGAAGCTCATGAAGGGATCGGGATTCTATATATCTGAGCCATCTCTTGATAGTGGGGTAATTAAGACGGTAAACGACTTGATCCGCAATTGATTCCTGATCCACAACTGGTTCCCTTACCCTACATTTATACAAAATTAACTTGATCTCTTTTTAATTACATCCCATATTTTATATATATATATATATATCGAGGGTCTCGAGCCAAAAGGTTCTATGTGCGTTTTGCCATTTTCTTGCCCGTAGAACTTTCCGGCACCGAGAAAGCTCAAAGAAGTAAAAGAAGTGAAAATAGAACCTTTTGGAATGATCAGCTGATAGGCTAGAACTAGTTTTTCAAACAAAATCTTCTGGCACACGACAGATGTCGCCAAAATAAACCGTTTAGCACGCAGAACTAAAGTTTATCAAAAGTGCACATAGAACCTTTTGGCTTGAGACCCTCGATATATACATATATATAGCCGGACAATGATGTGGGATTTCAAATCCAACATCATTGTCCGGCGTTATATGTTTAGCAATATAAGTTAATTTTATTCTTATATTCTATACTGTTCTAAACTTTAAATTGCAAAAGGTTTTTGCGAAACTCAAAATCTTTGCTTTAAGTTTTGCCTGAGAGAGAGAGAGAGAGAGAGTGAGAGTGTGTGTGTGTGTGTGTTAGTAACGTCAGTAATGAAGTTAAGGTTTCCTAATATGGGTTAGTAAACAAAAATTGTTGTCTGAATAATATGAGACGTTAACATGTATTTTTCTCTGAATAACTAACCATATCTTATTACTCGTAGGCCCAATTACATTTGATTTTCCTACATTGAGAACACACAAAAGTGTCTGCTTGAGCCACACAATCTTCTTGAGCCCAGCGATAATATTTAGTGCACTGTGCCCATTTAAATAAGTTTAAATAAGTTAGTTAAGTGAAAAATTTGAATTTGGCGCAATTCCTCAAACCTTCTTCCAATCCACTGCAGTAGCAACTTCCTGTGTCAACAGGTGGCAGCACTGCATCCGCTTGCAAAATTGCTGACATTGATGTTCGTATTAGACAGCGTTCTGTCATTGAATTCTTGAATGCGGAAAGTGAAACGCCCATTCGCGTTCATGAAAGGCTGAAAAATGTGTACGGTGATGCAACAGTGGATGTCAGCACTGGTAGACGATGGGTTCATCGCTGTAACGAAGCTTAAGGGCAAACAATGTTGGCTGACGAAAAGTGGAGCGGCAGGCCGGCGACTGCAGTGACTCCACGCAACATTCAGCGAGTTGACGACATCCTTCTTGGTGACCGCCGGGGGACAACAGATGAACTGTGTCGCATTCTCTCTCTTAGTAAAGGCAGTGTGATGACGATTATTCGACAAATGGGGTACAAAATAGTTTGTGCACAAAATAGTTTGTTTGGTGGGTACCAAGAATGTTAACCGACCAGAATAGAGAGAGAGACAAGAAAAACAACAGCCTCCGAACAGTTGCAGCGTTTCCATTTGGAGGGAGAGGAGTTTCTGGAAAAAACTGTGACATGCAGACGAAATGAATACATTTGAATGAAGAAATTTAATGTTTAAGGAGAAAATAAGTAAAAATTATTATTATTATTATTATTATTATTACTAACGAGACTGTACTGTATTATCCTTTTAAATAAAAAAAAAAAAAAAAAAAAACTATACTACTATTATTATTGCTATTATTATTTTGTAATAAATCTTCTATTTTACTTCTTTATTTACATTTTTTTTTTCATTATTTTTAAGTTCTGATATTATAGTTTTTTTTTTTAAATTAAAGGATTTATTTGATTACAAATTAAAGTTGCTAAATCAACGTAAATCCACAAAAACAGGACTTAACTGAATAGCAGTTTCTGAGTTGTTCTGTTTCAGGTTTCAAGTTCTGGACGAGTGTCGCCCTCTGTCGGCGGCATCGTGAATTTCGTTGTTTCTGCGAGCCGTTAATTGGTGAATAGGGAACTTGTGCAAATGCTATCGATTTCTATTTATTAGAATGGCTTCTTACCTGAAAGCATCTGTGTAGCCGTAGTATGGTTCTTTGTCTGAACGCTTGCATTTGTTATCTCCTGTAGGAGATTGCAGGAATATATTTTCAGTATTTACTAAATAATAATTCAAATATATGATAAATTTTCACTTATTCAAATCTTACCTTTGACTGAAGAATTCACCAGTTGCCTTAACTATATCACAGTCCTGAGGGCGGGGGATTTTGCCGTTAGCCAGCAAAGAACCTACGGGAACATTCCATCCAGCAGTGCGACCAATACCGGTATGACAAGATTTCTTACCTGCATAGAAAAGAAAAGAAAAATCCAAATTAATTTAAGCAGAAATAACAGTTTTATTATTTACAAATCACAATCTACCAAGAAATCAGTGAAAAGCCTTTGTTTTGGAATCAAACCAACTTTTACCAAACAATTACATCCGGAATGTCAGGTTATAATTTCATTAATATCTCATGATTACTTCGTGAATTCCAAAGAATGCTGACAAGAACAAATCTAATTTCAAAGAGTCGTGATTACGTTAGGTTAGTTTAAGTTAAGCCCAATCTAGGAATTTGTCTATTAAAAAAATAAGGTACTTTTTCCAGAAATGTTCTAATGTAATATTTCATACATTATTTCCAGAGTCTTGGAAAAAAAAATCCTATATCTCTTGCGGTCCGTGAGATTCAGCGCTCCACAATTTCCATAAGTCGAACCAACATCACGGTACATCTTTACATGTAGAGCTGATTATCCTGGCTAATGAGCCCCAAATATGACAAAACAGCAAAGCAGAATGCCATTTGCAACCATGTTTTTAGTCTTTATTAATTCTTTAGTAAGTCTTTATTAATTAATTTATTAATTAATATTAAGTTCCGATATTTTTATTAATTTATTTGCTCCTTTAATTCATTTATTCCCGTCGTAAAAATCGCACAGGAATCGGTTGCTTTACTTTTTCGTAGCTATTTTGTTTTATTTATAATTTTCCTAAGTATATTTGAATCAAACTTTATGTTCGAAGCGCAGATAATGTTTTAAAATACTTCAATTACTTTTCTTTTATTACTAATTTTTTAGTAGAAGTTCCTCAAGCATTTTGTCATTTCTTTGTTTCTGTTAGAAAACTGTAGTTAAACAGTAATTGAATGATAATAGTTACCTTGGAGGTTATTGTAGTTGATGTCTTCATTGGATTTCTTTACTACTGCAACGGCGTAATATTTGGCGTCACCTTTGCCTTGGTCTTCGTACATGAAGGGTTTTGCTTCGTAGTCCCTAAATAATCAAACATCATTGAGTCACAAAGAGTCATTATATTAGACATCGAATGAATTTTATCACTACTTTTTAGTTTTGTACTTACTTTCCACCCTTGTAGATGTCGCCACCGTCTAATTACTAACTTTACCCTCCCCACGCCTTTCTGGAAGCGATTTTTATCACTCTTTAATGATATGCAGATGACCTTTTATATGTCACTATTCCGCAATGAAGTTGTTCTCTTTGAGGCTATTAATAAATTTTGTTTTAATGTACTTATATATACAGGGTGTATATCAGTTGGATCCTGTCAATTTCGCATATAGTAGCAACAATCAAATGACGTAGTCAGTTTCGGCAATGATGTGTGGCCCTTTCGCAGCTTGTTTTGTTGCAACAGAATTTAGTAACAATCGGATTTAGTATCTTCAGTAGCTATTTCTGAATTTAATTAATTTTTTTTCTTTGAGAAAATGGGAAATTTCTATCGTTTATGTTTAGTGAATATTATAATTTAAAACTAAATGAACTCGCTTGTTTGGTTTTCATGACTTCAAATAAAAACAATTCATTTCATAGATAGATAGCATTATTCAATGTCTGTGTGTGGTGTCCATGTCATATTGGCGACTGGAGAGTAGTCGCCAGATCGTTTGCGCGTTGCCATCAGAGATTGTGCGAAACTGGATTTCTTCCACTGGGGTTACTTTAAAAGCATCGTCTACCAGACCCAATTCCTTATGACGCTGACCTCGTCGCTTTGGTAGTTGGACCTGTCTGCGAAAGGCTTCGTATTTCTGCACATTTTCGGCAATCCATGCATCAACAGTTGTGAGGCGTATAGTATTGTTGGTGGAAGTAACTTTGAGCACCTATTGTGAACCTGTAAGTGTACACCTTATTGTCATATTGTAAACAAAGGGCGAATAAACATGTTGTCTTTAATTTCTGAACCTTAGTGTAACTTCAAGCATTTGATAGCGTTTGCAGACATACGCTCCACTATGAATACGTTTTTTGTATTCCTAACCTACTTTTAAAGTTAGTACAGGGAATTTTGAATTACCCTGTAGAAGTAAAAGGATTATAAAGAAATGATCAGGAGATCCATTTGCAATTGTTATACTACTTTGACTATCTAAGGTCTTTTAAGGTGTGTGTGTGTGTCCTCGAGTAACTTTGAACTAGTGAATGCATCTTCTCGACACTTGGCTTGCATATTATGGATAAAAGAAGGTATAATTTATTTTGATTTGAAATTATTTTCCTTGTGAGTATCTGTCAAGAAAAAAATGCTTTAAGGTGAAAAAAAAAAAATCCATGGACAAAAACATTAAAAGTGAAGCAATTGATTTATATCGACGGCTTACATAGTAGTCAATTTATTATTTCTTTTAACTATTGTTAGGTGGTTAACAGTGATGCTGATAAGCTATTTCTTTCTGTTAGGTCATGGTAATAATGAATTTTGATTTTCTCTGTTATTTTCACAAGGTCGTTGCGACATAATGTAAAGAAAGCATACGTCACTGTAATTGTTAGGCAGTAATCTAAAGAAATCTCAGAAAGACTATAGTAATTAGTAGTTTTGCAACAACGTTGATCTCTGTCTGATTATATACATAATATCCAGATATAACAATAGCTCCCATTCGGGAGCTATCGTGATACCGACCAAAATCGGTAGCCAATGCATCTTACGTCTGTCCATCCGTATGTCCACCCCAGTAACCCCCAATGTTCATATTTGGTTATTTGTGATTATTATTGTACACCCCCCTAAAAACTCCGAACGACAGGTCGGATCGACAAACGGACTTTACCATCCTGTTTAAGAGGCCCAAATAACGTATGAATAGGGTATCTTGAGGGGCCAAGGCCAACCCCATGTTCGAGATATTTGGCATTGTTTAAATGTTAGAAATAGAACCATCTGATTTCAGTTGTCAGCTGTAGCTTGCTACTTAAGGTCGGACTGAGGGTTGTTGCTTCAAATCCGTATATCTACTTCTTTTTCTTATTTTCCTAATTTTTTTTATTTATTAATTTCCTATTTTTTTTTATTTTTCCTTACGTTAATGTACTTTCTTTTTTTATTATTTTTAATTTTTTTTTATTATAGGTCGCCCTTAAATTTATGATTTAGCACAACATTATATTCACTCATTTTTTTGTTTTTATTCTTCAGTGTTCTGCTGCTTGCAGCAAGTTACAAGGACGATTTCCCAAATGGTGAACCCCTAGAAGGATCCTTTTAATATCCTGCAAATAGATACTGAGATGGTTTCCCATTTTCCTTTCTCAGGAACGATTATGGCTTCAGAACTGAAGGGTAAGATGAAGAAGCAGACAAACACAGGATAGCCGATGTCGGGATTCGAACCGAGACAATTAGGCCTATTTGAAGTATATTATTAATATATATATATTTGCCTACCCAACACTGCCTATTAATTTTAATTCGTAAACTTACAAAAAGTAAAAAACATAATTTAGTATTGATAAATATGTTATCTTTAAAATAATTTAAAAGGAAATTAAGAAATGTTTCACGTTTTTCGCTTACCAATTGCAATTGGACTTTTTTAAGGTTTTCTAAATTTGCTGGTTCAGTAGCTACAATTCCTCATTGCTATGATGGGACTGTGAAAATGGAAGACTCAGAGCAACAAGGGTTCTTGTCTCCGGAATTCCATGGCTGTCTTGCTCATCACCCGATGGCTGCTCTTCTTAGGCCTCATGGTATTCTCTGAAGGCCAGAAAGGCAGCGAGGAAGATGACGTGCTGTTGTTGTCTGCATGCACCTTCTACTCTAATTTATACCTCGTTTCTTGCTGATTTCCCCTTTCGCAAAGACAAAATCGCTAATTTTGGGGGATTCTGACTGTGCTCGAGATATTGCTGCTGTTCTAATGGCTTTCATTTCTCCGGCATTGCTGATGTTCTTTTGTACCGGAAATGGTGCTGCTCAACGCCATCTATTGTGATTCTGTGCAGCGGAACTTTTCTTTTCTTCCATTAAAATAAGAAATGTTATAATTTCCATTTCTTTTATATAATAACATTCAAATTCGTAAAGTAAATTTCATTATACAAATTGATGTCTGAAAGATTAAATTATAAAAAAAAAAAATGGCTACTGACTGGAAGTTACGTAACTAATTAAGAACAAATGAACAACGAGGTCTCTCTCTCTCTTTGTTTATACATGGATTAAATTAATTCTTAAGCAAAATCTGATGAGATCGAAATATTATGACTAACTCTTTTACATAAAGTTTATTCCTAATTTTCATTCTAATTCATTTCTGATTTTTTAGTTCTGACTGATGGAATGTGGTTTGACGTTCTCTTCTTTTGACCTCTCATGGATTTTGGTGCAAAATGAATTTTAGTGATTTACTTTTATTTATTTAATTACATAGAAGCTTTTAATTAATTTTGTTTGAATTATCTTTCGACTAGTTGAATTAAAGCAAGCTCGTGAAGCAAATTTTAAGCAATTGCCGTTGAAATGCATTTATTTTATAATTTCAAACATTTCTGTATGATTGGTCTTTGCCATTACTACAACAGCGGCTGACATAAAAGTACATTTGAAATACATTTGAAAGTATTATCAGCTCGAATACTATTGGAGATGTATAAATGAATACTTTTAAATTACAATATCCAATAGTGACTTTTATATTTAACTACATACTGAAATTAGAACATACTTAAAAAATGCCACCATATTCTCGACAGTAGTGCTGCTCTAGCGGGAGACTGGGGAAATGTTTTTTTTGTCTTAAATTTCTGAAACGCGGATAAGCGAATTCCGCGGATAATTCGAACTGGAACGAAAATCAACTCAAAAATGCTTTTAACGTGTTTTATTTACATTAAAATGGCAATGCATACAGTTACAGTACCTAAATTATAAACAATTATTTTATTTTAAATTATTAATTTATTTTTAAATTTTATTATTACGGGAAGGCTTTCCTGTAATTTAGTGTAACCTGCCGGACTAAGCTCCGCCCACAAGGTCGTTCTTTAAATTGTTTGTCTGTAATTGTCTTCACTTACTTTATTAGCCTCTTTTGTTGTTTACCTTTTTCTAGACTTAATTTTTTTTTAATTCCGTAATTTATTGTACAGTAAAACAAATGGAAACAGGAGAGGTCCGCGGATAATCGGGAGTTTACTGTATTTTCTTAGTTCTTCTTTGCTGTAAAATTCGGTTGATATCACTTATTCCATTATTATCCCGTTATTGCTAATGGGCGTGTGTGAAAATGATATAATGATGCAAAGACTCCACCTTCCATATTTATTCAGACAGAGATTTGAAACGAACTGTCTGTAACTTTTTCAGTAGGACTATCTAATCCAGTGTTTCCCAACGTGGGACCCACGCCCCACAGCGGGCAATTTGATTGTAAAGGGGGGGGGGGGGAAACCGAAAATTAAATACGATTTTCATAATATAAATAAATAAGAAACAGTATAAATATAACAGTTCTTAAACAAGAAATCAGTTTTATACATCGTTACAGTTAAAATATAACAATTATTACAGCCAGATAGCAATCTGAAATTTGAAAAATCCCAATACAAAATTCAGAATATTGTTTCTGTGGGAATAACGGCCAATCTTATCCTCACGTCATCAGCGGCATCTAGTGAGAAATTTAGAAACTAAAATTTTGTAAAACAAAAACGCAATATAAAGAGATTTGCTCTTTTTTAATGTTTATTCTTTTTTAAGTTTTTAATTTTATATCTTTTTTTGTAATTTCTTTTATATTATATATTTTTATTTTTTATTTATAGTTTTAATATTAAAAAAAATAAAGAAATAAAGAAATGAAAAATAAAATTAGAAAAAATTAAATAGATGACAGTCATCAGATCAAATTCAAAACTTCCTAAAATAAAGGATTTAATTTTGAACTGTCATAAGATAACTTAAATGATTATAAATCAACAAATCCTATCTTGAAGAATTAAAATGATTAAATAAAATTATGAATATTTTTAAATTTCAAATTTTGCAAATTAAAATATAAATAGATGTATAATGTTGTAAGACTTTTGACTCAGTCCCACATAGTTATCTGCTCGACATTCTAAGAACTTGCAAAATACACCCTAAACTCATCACTGTCTTCGAACATGCCGTGGGAATGTGGTCCACCACACTTCAAGTTAACAGTGATGCTTCCACACTACACTCAAGGACCATCAACATACGAAGGGGATTTTCCAGGGTGATGCACTCAGTGCACTGTGGTTCTGCATCTGCCTTAATCCACTGAGCCATCTACTAAATAATACCAAGTATGGATGTAACATCATAGCCTCCAAAACTGAAAGTCACATACTCAGCCATTTACTGTATATGGATGACTTGAAAATCTATGCCAACTCAGAAGAACAACTTCACAAGCTGTTGGACGTCACCCGAAAGTTTGCCACTTCTGTCTGTTTGGAATTTGGACAAAAAAAATGTAAAAAGATTCATCAAAGAGAGGGAAATTGATGCTGACAGAAGACAGTGAGTCTCAAGACGACGACCTTAACATCGAATGCCCCACGGGAGGTCAGATGTACAAATACCTTGGCTTTCATGAACTTCGAGGTGTCAGCCATACTGCCATAAAGGAAGCAACAAAGAGAAGGTTCAGCGAATGCTTAAATGCTGTATTCAAGACTCTTCTGAACACGCGCAGCAAATTAAAGACGCTCAACACCTTTGCTATCCCTATAGTAACTCACACTTTTGGCATTGTCAACTGGTGCAAAACTGAGCTTGAGGAGCTGGATCGCATGGCACGCGTACAAATGACGTTACATCCAAACTCAGCAGTACAACGTGTGAATCTCTTAACTGATGAGGGAGAGCTTGGTCTCACTTCACTTAAACATCTTTGCCATCAACAAATATCAAGCCTGCGAGAATACTTTCATATGAAATCTCAGGAACATAACTTGTTTGCTGTGGTTTGTAAAGCCGATGTGGGTTCAGCTCTACACCTCAGAAGTCAAAGAGGCCATTGACACAGTATTACACGACAGCGAATTCTCAAATTGAGGAAAAGAAAGGTAAAGTTCTAAATGGAACCCATGTAGTTCCAATTGTATCGGCGACTGGAATTTTCCCAGTTAACACCATCAGACAACTGGAATTTCTTGAAGCAAGACATGTGGCAAAAGAAATGCAGAATTCTGTAATTTTAGACTCGTGTCACATTGTCAGAAGATTCCTTAGTTTGAAATAACTTTGGTGCATTTGACAACTGTCCGTGCGTTCATTGATATCCATTAGATTAAAATGAGAAAAGAGAATAATAATATTAATAATAATAATAATAATAATAATTAGCAGTGTGCAATAAGAGTTAATTTCAAATTACAAGTAAATTACGCAGTTTTGTGTATTTTACAAAAAGAAAGCTTTATTGTAATCAATTGTAATACATTTATTGTAATACATTTCATCAAATAGAATAAGAGAATCACAGATTTCTTAAATTATGTAATAAAATTATGAGATGGAAATAATAAAAAAAAAATGAGAAGCTGTTTAGAATTCCAACATTTAGGTACAAATTTAATCATTTATTTTTATGATTTTTTCCAAAATCATAGGTAGAGGTTTTAATGGCTTCTTGACGGCGGGAACCGATTGTTACTGGCCTATTAAGATGAAAGCCCAACTACATCAAAATATATCAGCTACAACAAGGTTTATAAGAAGCCATTATAGTTAATTTTCACAGAAAAACTTTGAAAAATAAGAATATCACTAGGGAAAAAAAATGTTCAGGTTTAAAAATGCTTCCTCATATTCCTTGTTATCTACTGGACATAAAAAAATATATGTAGATTGATTTTTGATATGATGCAATCAAGTATATTTATGAAATATATGATAGCGAGATGATATACTTAGGCTTAAAATGGAGGTTAGAAATAGGAACATTTTAAAATGTAATATTTTTTAAAAATTATGATAACTATAAATTACATTAAGATTTTTTTTCTTAATAATTAGGACGGAGGTATTAGAAGAAAATTAGAGGATTTAGAAAATAATCAGATTAGATGCAGAAAATTTAGAATTAAAATAAGAAAAATGATGTCCAAGAAGTTCAGTTCATATTGAAATATTTTGGAGTAGAATTATTTTCTATGTTCTTTACTAGATGGCACCAAGTCTCACATTCTTAAATTACTGTTGTTTTTCTTATATTATTTATTTTGACATTTTTAAGTAAATGACATTTTGGCGTTTTTGTTTCTGTTTTGTTTTTTAGTGTTCTTTAAGAGACAGTGGTGATTGCAGGAATGACTGTTGTTGAAGGAGAGGCTGTTGTTGAAGCAGAGGCTGCTGTTGATCCTGCTTGGCAGTCCAGGTTGTCGAAGACGTCAGCGAGGTTCTCTAAGTAACTCCTGTATTCTCTTTTGTCCACAGCAATATCTTTCAGATCCACTGTGTCGTCGTCAAGGAGCAGATCTTTTGCGCCGGGATCGGACACAAACAGACGGAAGTTGGCTGTGTTGGTTTTGTTGCCGTAATTCTGTTGTCCGGCGTGCAACAAAAATAGGAACTGGTCAATGGTGTGATCGTCGTGAGAACCACAAGTGGCCATGGCATGTGTAGCCGACTATGGGGAGAGAACAGCAAGAGAAGAATTAGAGAGGAAAATAAATAAATTACAGAAATCTAAAAAAAATTACTTTAAAATCAAGTTGAAAAGTTAAATATCACTTGAGGATCAGATACGAAGATGATAACGAATTAAATAAAATTTTGATCGGTGATATCAGAGTAAGAAAAAATTATGAATTAATTATATAACATGTTAAATATCTAAAAAAAAAATTAAATGGGAATGAAAAGCAAAAAAACAAACTATTTTCATATTCTGAAACAAAAATTCGCTGTTAAAAAAGATGGAAAAAAAATCGTGATTATATAAATCTAAAAACAAGAAATTGTAGCTCATGATAGTTTTTCATGAAAAAAATGATAATAAAATTATTTTTTTAATATCTTAAATAAAAAGTGTCTTAAATGTTGTGTATGTTCAGTGAATCTTTATTTTTATTATTACTATTTTATTCTATTGCCAAATGATCAATAAGCCAGAGACTTGACAAATAAAGTAATTTCAATTTTGGAATAGAACTTCCCCGAATTCCTTGTCATTTATATTTTTATTAAACAAATTTAAGTAATTTATATGATTTTGTCAACATCAAAATGGATACATTTTTAAGTTACATTAATATCTTCTAACTGATGTGACGGACATTAATGATTTTATAATATTTCAAATTCTTGATGTCGTTGATATTATCATCGAAGTACTATTCATAGTTATGGATCTAATACTTTTCGCCTGACTTGAGCTTGTAAAGAATTTAAAACTTAAAGAATTGTGAGGTTTTTCTCTTTTTTTTTTTTTATAAAGAAATAAAAATGAGTAGATTCTTTTGTTATATTAAAAGACTGCAAATCGTTTAAGAGCATTTTGCATTACTTCATTATTATTAATGTTAATCTTAAGATTGGGTAGTGTATGACAGTTACTTGGGGATTGCATTTCAATACGGATAAGACACGGATTTTAATACTGGCATTCGAGGTTCTGCAGAAGGCATTGCAAAAATGTTTTTATAATATCTTTCAATTGTCTGGAACAGGATTTTTTAAGTGCCTGAAAGTTATTTAAGGGAATGAGCTTAAAACCCATAATAAAATAAAATATAATAAAATAAAATTTCTACATTTTCTTACAATGGAAATTTAAATTAAAAAAAAAAAAAATCATTCGACATCAGGTTTAGAAGTTTAAACTGAATTATTAGCAGAAACCTTTCATTAAGTTCTAATGAATCTGTAAGTAAATTCTATCTTACCTTGGCTAAATTGCAGTCTTGATAATTATCGACGGATTTCCTGGTGCCGTCGAGACACAGAAGCTCGAAATCGTCTTTTTTGAGGTTTTTGGCCCAATCCTCTGTGTTTTTACCTTCAGTGTTTTCGAAGGGGGTCAAGTGTTTAACGAAAGCCACATCACCACCGCCTTCCACTAGACACCTAGAAAAGAAATAAAAAAATGATATCATTTATTACGTAACATACAAAATATTAAATTAAAAGTAAGCGTGACACATAATTGTTTATATGTTCTATTGATATTTAGATGCTTTTGTTTAGATCCTGTTTTTTTTATTATCTTAAACATCAAATAACAAAAGTAAAAGTAAAAAAAGCAAAAGACATATACATATATTAGTACATTTACACAAAATTAACTTATCTCTTTTTTATTACATGGAATATTTTGAATTAATATATAAAATATATATATAAATATAATTTTGATAGCTATTAAACAGAATCGTGTATAATCATACATTTGAATGAAGAAATTTGAAGTATAAGGAGAAAATAAGTAAAAATAATAATAATTATTATTATTATGTAATAAATCTTCCATTTTATTTCTTTATTTATATTTTTTTTCATTATTTTTAAGTTCTGATATTTTAGTTATTTTTAAAATTAAAGGATTTATTCGATTAAAGTTGCTAAATCAACGCAAATCCACAAAAAGGGGACTTGACTGAATAGCAGCGTTCGAGTTGTTCTGTTTCGGGTTTCGACTTTCCGGACGAGTGTCGCCCTCTGGAGGTGGCATCGTGAATTTCGTTGTTTCTGAGAGCCGTTAATTGGTGAATGGGAAACTTGGGCAAATGCTATCGATTTATATTTATTAGAATGGCTTCTTACCTGAAAGCACCTGTATAGCCGTAGTAAGGTTCTTTATCTGAGCGCTTGCATTTGTCATCTCCTGTTCCGGCACACAGTTGACACAGGGATGCAGGGTTGGTTCCGTTAGGGTTATATTGGGAATCTAAGGCTCCAGGAGCACAACTGAAATAAAAAAGAATCTTATAAGGAAAGAAGATAACAACAACAAGCTTTACGGCATTATTTGTACGAATATATTGTCAGTATTTACTAAACAATAATTCAAATATACGATGATAAATTTTCACTTATTCAAATCTTACCTTTGGCTGAAGAATTCACCAGTTGCCTTAACTATATCACAGTCCTGAGGGCGGGGGATTTTGCCGTTAGCGAGCAAAGAACCCACGGGAACATTCCATCCAGCAGTGCGACCAATACCGGTATGACAAGATTTCTTACCTGCATAGAAAAGAAAAGAAAAATCCAAATTAATTTAAGCAGAAATAACAGTTTTGTTATTTACAAATCGCAATCTACCAAGAAATCAGTGAAAAGCCTTTGTTTTGGAATCAAACGAACTTTTATCAAACAATTACATCCGGAATGTCAGGTTATAATTTCATTAATACAGTGCAACTTGGATAATTCGAAGCTGAAGGGACCACTACAAAACTTCGAATTATCCACAACTTCGAATTAAACAAGTTACATCTTTTAACTTTAATTTCAGGTCCACTGAATGCTTGAAAAGATTATTCTGTCAATAAGTAAATATTTATTTCAGAAAGATCATGGTATGAAAGACTTAAACACTATATGTATGTAAACAAAATAAGATTTACATTACGTAAGCTACAGTACATATTACATTCAACACAGAAAATTTTAGTTTTTCATAAAATTGTGCAATGTCTGATTGTTTTGTAGAATTCAGTCGCTTAAGGTTAGCAAAATCATCAAGCATGTTTAGTGAACGGAAAACAGCTTTACTTACGTTGGTTTGTCCTTCAATGTACCGACGAAATTCGGCGCTATCCCGTACTCGTTGGCGATTTGGCATTTCTTCTTTACACCCTTTTCCACCTCGCGAACGAATGACGGTGACCTTTTCAGCGAACATTAAATTCTTGTACACGCAAGTAAACCAAATTCTTGTGGTTTACTGAAAGACATGGTGACACTGACAGCAGGAAGCTCGAATGGCGTCTGAAGCGTCACGTGTCGAACGGTGGCGGGAAGGGGATTTCAGTTGTCACGTGTCGAATTTCTTAACGATGAAACACCGAAAAGTCGTTATGGTTCGAAATTTTTTATAAAAAACTTCGAATTATCCACGATTTTTTAGTATTGATTTAATAAGAAATTCAATGGACTAAGAGAAATCTTCGAATTAACCACGATTTCGAATTAAAGACGTTCGAATTATCCAAGTTGCACTGTATCTCGGATTACTTCGTGAAATTCGAACGAATGTTGACAAGAACAAATATTAATTTCAAAGAGTCGTGATTACGTTAGGTTAGTTTAAGTTAAGTTTCGCCCAATCTAGGAATTTTTCTATTAAAAAAATTAGTAGCGTTCTATTTAAAGAAATGTTCTAATTTAATATTTCATACATTATTTCCAGCGTCTTGGGAAAAAAAATCTATTTCTCTTGCGTTCCATGAGATTCAGTTAAATACAATTTCCATAAGTTGAACCAACATCACGGTACATCTTTACATGTAGAGCTGATTATCCTGGCTAATGAGCCCCAAATATGACGAATCAGCAAAGCAGAATGTCATTTGCAACCATGTTATTAGTCTTTCTTAATAACAAGTTCCGGTATTTTTATTCATTTATTTGCTCCTTTAATTCACTTATTGCCGTCATAAAAATCGCACAGGAATCGGTTACTTTACTTTTTCTTAGCTATTTTGTTTCGTTTTTTATTTATAATAGAAAAATAAAAAAGTACATTTGAACCAAACTTTATGTTCGAAGTGCAGATAATGTTTTAAAATACTTCAATTAATCTCCTTTTATTACTAATTTTTTACTAGAAGTTCCTCAAGCATCTTGTCATTTCTTTGTTTCTGTTAGAAAACTGTAGTTAAACAGTCATTGAATAGTAATAGTTACCTTGGAGGTTATTGTAGTTGATGTCTCCATTCGATTTCTTTACCACTGCAATGGCGTAATATTTGGCGTCACCTTTGCCTTGGTCTTCGTACATGAAGGGTTTTGCTCCGTAGTTCCTAAATAATCAAACATCATTGAGTCACAAAGAGTCATTATATTAGACATCGAATGAATTTTATCATTACTTTTTAGATTTGTACTTACTTTCCACCCCTGTAGATGTCGCCACCGTCTAATGCAATGAGATCAGCGTCACAGGTCTTTAACTTCTTCAAACATTCTTCAGTATTTTCAGTTTGCACACATTCCAGTTCAGGCTAACAAAGAAAAGATATTAGGTTAGGTTTGTAAAGAACAATTCTTTTCCGCCTTGATACTTACAATTATTTTACGTTTCAACAAAAGATTCGCGATTTTAATATTGAATTTGAAATTCCAATTGATAATTATCAGAAGTACTGGATTCTTTCTTAATATTGAAATGAATAAGAAATATTATGTTTTCTAGCGGAATGACCCGGCGTTTCCCGGTGAGACAAAGAAAAAAAACAACAAACATACAAACATCGTGAAGAATTAAATTTAGGCCAAACGCACAAATGGTTCTAAAAAAGTTTTTAAAAAAATACAAAAAGAAATGCAACATATTTTTTTTTTTTTAAACCATTTGTGCGTTTGGCCTAAATTGAATTATTCTTAATGAATTTATGCACGTTAGATAATGGTAAATACAAACATCGGTGTTTTGTTTTTTTTGTTTTTTTGCTCTTTATATATGTATAAAGATGTAGATAGATATTATTATTATTATTATGGAAAAGTTTCAAACCTTGGGTTTTCCCAGCAAAGACAACATGGCGGTTCAAGGACCAAAGCACAATTGCCAAATGTAAAGACGTGTGCAAGAATAATTAGGTATGTGTGGTTGTATCCATAAATTTCCTAACTATGCGTGTTGTGTTGAGTACCACAGCCTTCTGCAGTTGTGCCTAAGTGTTTTTGTGAAGTCCTAGTATGCTGAGACTGTGGTGCAATGTGTGAGGTACTAGACCAGTGGCGGACAGGACGATGGGTACAACACATACTCGGTCCTGCCTCCACTTATAATTATTATTATTATAATTATTATTATTAATTATAATAATTACACTAAATAATTAACTAACAGTTTGGAGGTTTTTGAAGTTTTTTTCTTCACTTCTTGAGAACCTAAGATAGTAAATTGATGCTATATGGGCGTAAACAATCTCTGCTATACCTTCTACAGAATACTGAAAACCGTATTCAAATAAGTTTAGCAGTTTTTAAGTTTTATGGTAACCAACATTTTTTGCTCTCTTTGCGCTTTATATGTGTAGAGATTATCCTGTGATGTTATATAACAAGTCCTAGAGTTCACTCAACCTTCTATCAAATGGAATCCTGTGAATACTCCCACACCCCAAGATCTAAGGGTCCTTTAGTGTAGTCATTACGCTTTGTTTTTTGTTTTTTAAATTTCAGACTTGACTATTATTTTTAATAATCTCTTAATTATTTTTAAAGACTGAATGAATTCTATTTATTTGTTATTTATTTACTAGTTTGTCATTAAACAATTTCTAAACTGAGTTTCAGCAGTTATTAACAAAAACTCAGAAATTCCTTTGTTATATTTTAAATATTAAGATGTAATTTAACTGTTATTTATTTCATTTGAAAATGGGATCGACTCACCTTGATAAATCTGGCAGCAAAGGCATCGCGCATGCGCAAACACTTGTTATTTTCGGCATCGGAGATGGTGCACCATTTTGCTTTCGGTGAGGCACAAGGGAATTGCTTTTCTTGTACATTAACGTAGTCTTCACCTGTAGTACGAAGAAAAATAAAAAATCATTATAATGGATTCAAATTTACCCATTTATGTAACATGTCTTATTGGGGGACCACAGTTATATCAGTAAATAAAATCAAAAGGAAATTTTAATTTTTACGAAAAGATGTAAATTAGATAGAACATATGTAACTTTTTTTTTAACATGTTAAGAAAAGATCACTTTACTAATGAAAAAAGTTGAAATTTTAATGTAAAAATCCTGATTTGTAAACAAGCCACTAATGCAGAAGCTGAAAGTTGACTGGCAGTAAACTATGGAACTAGTTTCGGATTTTTACGTTTGAAATTTGGCACAGAAACTAAATTTTTTATATGTTCCTTTTTTAACTGAGAAATAAATGTTACGATTCTGTGAAATTCTTTATTTTTTGTTTGCAAACCACAAAATTAAAAAAGTAAACTGTGACTTAATTTGGAATGTTTTTCTGCAGATTTCTCAATGTATTTCTGCTGTGATTTATTTTTGTTTTTCTTACCTAACAATTTCCTGTAATCGTTTCTTTCTCCTGGACTGACGAGAGCCACTGTTCTGTCACTGAAGATCAGGTTCTTGGCTCCATAAGGTTCCGATTCAAAGAGCTTGAAGGTCTCCTGGTTCTTCTGAGCTTCCAAGAACATGTCTCGAAGCGCTGTGAGTTGTGCTTCAGTCAGTTGGGAAGACGTAAGAACAGCACGTGGTGGAATCAGACCCCAGTTGCAGCTCATGTTGCTGAAAGTAACAGAATTAATAGAAAGCTTAGCGAAAGAAACAGCGATACCAATAGCAATAACGTTTAAGCTCCGTTTACCTTGAATCGGTAAATAGCAAGATAGTTACTTACTCATCAATAGGCTTTCTTGTTCCATCGAGACAAAGAATTTCGTAATCGTCTTTTTTATCAGCAAGTTCTGGTTTTTCTTTCAGGAGCTCTCCCCAGGTAGAGTCTTTGACAAAAGCAACGTCACCACGTCCATCAACAAGGCATCTAAAAATATAATAATTAAAAAATCATATTATTAGCTAACAGAAGCATTCCATTATAATCTTTAAAATAATAAAATAATAACTTTGTTTAAGAAATGTCAAAACGATTATTTTTTGTCCATTTATGAATAAATAAAGATATTTACAAATACTACGCCATCGTCCGTATACACGCGCTTGTTTTTCTATATCACATAGAATTTGATTAAGGAAGAATATTATATTTAAAATATTGCAACTTTTCGGCAATTAGAGTTCTAATTGACATTTTCGAATTACAAATAAATAAACGAATCTGAAATAAATAAACAATCGTGAGATTAAAAAAAAAAAAAAAAAAAGGTTGAATATATTTATTATTGATGGGGGGAAGGGGAAAGGACACATAAGTCAAAAACCAATATAAAGTGATTTGTAGTCCCCGTGGCCTAATGGATAAGACGTCTCACATCGGATTAGAAGGTTGTAGGTTCGATTCCCGTCGCGGACGTTTCATTGCAAAAATTATTTTTATTTTCCATTCTCAAAGGAAATTGCGCCAGAAAGACAGACAGACAGAGAAATAAAAGATTATAGTAATATAGATTGCTATTCTCTATCTATCTCATATATATATATATATATTTTTTTTTTATTAATTTTATGACTAATGTCTAGTCATTCGAAATATTGTCTTTATCACTGAATCAACAGTAGAATTTAATGTCGCGAGATAAATCAATGCAGGAATTCTTTTATCAGTTATAAAGTTAATATGAATCTTCAATGAAAAGTCGTGTTTTCGTAAACATCTAATATATTTATTTAAATTGTCGTAAATAGTTTTGAAGAGCTTTATTTTTGTTTTTCAGTTGCAAGTCCTTGTAATTGGATGAAATATTTGATTGATATGTTTGTACTCACTTGAAGGCACCTACATAGCCAGCATAAGGGTCATCTGGAGAACAGAATTTTTCTCCTTCTCCTGAACACAAAGCACAGAGGTTTTTGTATTTTCCTGTAAAAAAAAAAAGGAAGCAAATAATAATAATTAATAAGAAGTTCTTGAAAAAATTTAAAACATGTTTTCTTTAAAATATTAAGTTTACTGTTTGTTAGTTTGTTTTTCAAAGCTGAAAACGTTATAAAGTAAAAAAGTTTCGAGTTTATACTTTATAATATTTATATTTTTTAATATATAAATTATGTGGGCCCGATAGCTGAGTGGGTAAGGGCGCTTGGCTGCGGGTTGGAGGTAGCGGGTTCGATTCCCGGCCTCGGCGGAGGACGGGAATTTTTCCACGCTTCTTTCTCCTCCAAACGGGCCCTAGGGTCTAACCCAGCCCTCTATAGAATGGGTACCGGGTTTCTTTCCCGGGAGTTAAAGGCGGGCGAGCGACGGGCCGACCCCCCGTCCTCAACTTTGTCCCGTAGGTTCTGAACACTGGAGCCTACCCTCCAGCT
Source organism: Thereuonema tuberculata (assembly GCA_023159025.1). Classification (NCBI taxonomy): domain Eukaryota; kingdom Metazoa; phylum Arthropoda; class Chilopoda; order Scutigeromorpha; family Scutigeridae; genus Thereuonema; species Thereuonema tuberculata. The sequence goes on along the minus strand of JAFIDM010002131.1, from coordinate 78,505,533 downwards.
GCATTGCGCGGTCCTCTGGGCCTGATCGCAACTTTAACTTAATATATAAATTATAATATTATTACATTATAAATTATAATATTTTCCAGTTGCTGAAAATTCATTAATTCGTCTAAATCAACTTTAAGCCAATCACAGCACGCGCAAATTTAAAATGGATTAAGATTGATTAAAAATTTTTTAAGTTAATTGTTTTGTGCGGGATGCATTTCTTTGGGAATTTCGAGGATCCAAACGGAGTAATTTTTCAGGTGCAGAAGATGGATCATCTCATATCCATAAATACGGATGCCAAATTTCAAGATGAGCCACTGAGTTTTCAAAAATTATTAGGGGAGGAACTTAGACATTGATTTTTTTATAAGCTTAAGTTTTCTTACACGAGTAGGATTTTAAAAAAAATAAATCCACAAATCAATCTAAGAGCGTTTTTAACCAAGAAAATACAATTGAAACATAAGCTTTTATATAAAATTGCAATGTCGTCATTATGTGATTATTGATAATGAGATTTGACAACTAAAAACGAATAATTGAAAAATATCGCCAAAGAAACGATAATTGATTCATCCAGTATCAGAAAATAGGACTCTTAATATATATTTGCTGATAATTTCATAGATTGAGGAATATAATTTCCTTTAGAACCTTCCAATGTTGTATATCCTTTATTTTAGCTTTAAAATGAAAGTTTTGTTAGAATGTTTCATATAGTTTTAATTTAAGATTTCTATTACGTCCCCTTTGCTCAGAAAACTGCTGATCCTCTCTGTGGGTGTATTTGGACTTGGTAAATAATAACAATGGTTGTTCGAAATGGAAATAAATTATAATTCGTATAAATATATTCGTATATTATGATTGGAATTCGTGAAATTATTGAAATCATTATTTTTTTTAACTCATTGCTGTATTAACATAGCAATCTAATATGTTTGGCGTATAGTTTAAGAGGTATTTGTCTTTTATGCTATTTCAGTCCTTAAAGTCGGAAATTAAAAATTATTTCATTGAATTCAATTGCTAAAAGAATTGTTTTATCCATCTACAGTCTACATTCTCTCACAAGATTGACCTAATATCCTAGCGAATTATTTTAAATGAATAAAGCCTACAATAATATCTAAGTTCTAAAATAAATAACATTTTGAATAATCTTGTGGACGGAAAATAACACTGATGGCTTTTGGAGAATCGCATTAAGAAAGCCTATGTTAGAATATCAATTGTTTAAAAGACTATTATTAATTAATAGCGCTTTTCTTTAATACAGAATAACTGGCAGGATATAAGGGCTTCTTACCTTGTGGATCGTAGGCTTTGGTGTTTGCATTGGAAGCACAGCTTTGAGAGAAGAATTCGGCGAAGTTGGGTACATTGTTAACACAGCTGTTATTTGGTAAAAGACCCCGGATGTTAAGAGCAGCGGCAGGATACAACCATCCAACATGGCGATTCACTCCCGTGTGACAGGACTTTTTGCCTTTAAGATCCTCTAAACTATGAATGGAGTCATCGGACTTCTTAATAACAGCCAAAGCACGATAGGATTCAGTCCAATCACGATCTGAAATAAAATAAATAAATAAAATAAAATAAAATTTTGGATAAAAAAATACAATGTGGGAAGCGGTTTAATAGTAAGAAGAGGTTCGGAACCAGTAGTGCGACAGCAAATTCTTGTTATAATTGCATAATAACATATCATTATATAATAATTATCACACAAGGCTTATTTTTGCATTATAATAACAATTCAATGAAATAATAATAATAGAAAAAAAATGTGAAGATAAAAGTGCTAAAAATAGTTCTTTGGTGCAAGCGGGAAAATCCCATGTATCCTATATAGGAACTCCTCATTAGATTCCATAATATGAGGCTTAGTATTCCGACATAATACGTATCCTGTGTGTATATTTTTTTTAAATGACAAATTCTGAATCACCGCTACTTTGATTGCTAGTGGGACCTTAGCATTATTCATATCTACATTTACAATAGCATTACTTTTATAAATCAGAATTTTCCGTAAATTAAAAAAAAAAAAAAAAAATCTTAGCTAAATTATTTTATTTTTACAGTTTTATAATCATTATTGTTAATCATTAATTAAGGATTTAAAATAATAAATAAAAATAATAAAACTTTGTAGTTAAGAAGTAAAATTATTTTCTTTTTTAAGCTTGAAAAAAATAAATACAACTTGAACCATCATATTTATATATCACTTTTTTACAATAATACAAATCACTTTTTTTTCTAATGTTTTTTTAAAATTATGTTGTACTTAAAAAAAAAAAATGATAGGCTATATCTGATTAATACTCGAATAATACTGTGTTAAAAGAAAAGAGTTTTATTTTCTATTTCTCTACAAAATCTGCTTAAGAATAATTGTAATTTTCTGGTTCGTTATACAGATCATAATACTTTATACAATAAACGTTTATTGAAAATATTTTTTTTTTATTAGGACTCGCGCAATTGTTCACCATTGTCTGTGCTGAAATGTCGAATTTTTACTTTACATATTCTTTTACTTTTTTTCCTACGTATTTTCAACGTACATTTTACTTCAACTGTTACCGCTAAAGTAAAACAGTAAGACAGTATTTTTTTCCCTCTTGGATTTGGATCTAGAATCAACTAAAAACTTTGTCAAATCGACATCCTAATTTCTTTTATTGGGTTTGAAGCGGGCGAGTGTCGGATGGGCCGTACGACCTCAATTTCGTGGTGGAAGGCGATAATAAGGCATAATGCTCTAACCTTTAAATAATATTTTTTTTCCGATTATTTTAAAAATGATACTATAGTTTTAATCCATACACTTACCAGCGCTGTATTTTTCTGCAAGAAGTGGTACGAGGTTATGATATTTGCCTGCGACGTACGTATCCATAGACCAAGCCATGATCATATCAGCCTGTCTTTTCTCGACCTTGATCATGCAATCATATCTGAAGAAAGAAAAAAAAAAAACACAAACTATTCAGTTCTCAATTACTAACTATAAATGATACGTGACCCGATTGAAAGCAAAAATTGAAGGAGACATAATTATTATTATTATTAGAACCTAACGGCTTAATTATATTGCGATTCTAAAATGTTTTCATTTTTTTTTTAACATTAAATTAAACATTTCATCAATCAAAGACTGGGTATTCGAATTGTATTGAGCTTCATTGCTGTCACGCGCATTTTAAATTAGTCGAGTGATTTGTCTTGCAAATTGCTCACAAAGCAAAGAATTGATGTCAAGTAAATTTTACAGGTTTTTCTCTTTTTTTGTGTTTTGGGTCCGAATCGAATTTCTGCGAAAAGAAAATGAAACCACTTACTTGTCAACACCTCGAACACATTCCAACCCAGGCAAAAGGTTTCGTTCATTGAAACTGTTTTTCATGGCTTCACATTTGGTGAATTCTTCATTGGTTACCACACACAGACGACCTAGAAAAAAAAGAACATCTTATAATGAGAATACAGTATTTGTTAATACCAGTATTTCTATTTTCAATCATCTAGCATGTTTTTACGTTGTATATTTAATGTTATTTTTTTTTAATGTAACCAATCCTATTAGATATCACTCCTGTGTTATAGATGCTGGAATAATTGATATGTGACTATTTAGTAAATATATTATTATAATAAAAAGTGAAGAAAAAATTAAATTTTAATGAAATAAATTGTAGATTTGTAATTTAAAAAAACGCTTATTTTTCTTAAAAAATTCTTATTTTTTTATAAATTATATCAAACATGTTGTTTTTTAATTTTATTTATATTATTACCATTATAGTTATTCCAATTTAATTGACTAAATAACTTAAAATTCACGTAATTTTCATTTCTTAAACCAAAATTATTATTTGTTTGAGAATATTAAAAATTCTTAACCAGTTATTTCTAGTTAAAATTCCAGTATTACTATATTGTTTTTATTTTTATTATAAGAAAAAATACTTTTTAGAATCACTTTCCTTTCCTTTTATCGAATTTGGCCAACTAGGGACCACGTAACTAGCTCAACCTGACAACATCAGGGCGAGGCTAGTGAAATTCAAGAAAGGGGGGGACGAGAATTATACCCCGTCCAGGATAACCCTGAGATAGTAAGTCCCAGGTGGGAAACGGACGAAACACAGAAGAAGAAAGAAACAGCCATGCCACCACCGGGATTCGAACCCGGGTACTGGCGCATCGGCCACAACGGCAGCCCGCCGGCTAAACCGAACGGCCACGCCAGCTCGGCATTTAGAATCACTTTATATATATATTTTTCTTCAATTGTCAAACTTTTGTATTTCTTATTTTTAATTTTTCGTCAGAAGATTTATTTTTAAATTTAATATAAATGTTATCAAATATATTAAAATTAATTTATTAATTTTATTAATTTAGTATTTAGTTAAGAAGATCCAGCTATGTAATCCGTAGTGCATAATAATTTGTCATTTTCTTTGTAAGGAACTAAGTGCAGTTAATTATTATTATTTATTTTTTTTAAATCTGCATTCTAATATTCATTAGACATATAATTTAAAATTTTATTTCCGGCTCTTGTACTAGTTTACAAACTGTCACTGAACTTTATGTAGTTTAAGTTTTTTAGTTCTTGCGAGATATACAAATGTTATCATTTGAGAAAATGCAGGAAATAATAAAAAAACAAAAACAAAAAAAAAAACAACTTATTTCTAAGTTTTGTTTATCCAACTTCAAAAGTAAAATTAAAATTATCAAAAGAAATTTAATAATTGCAGTTTTTAATGTTAGTAATTTTTTCATTTATACATGTAGTTGTTTTCCGCATTGTATTGCTACTGCCTAAGTGAATCGAATTTGGATATTCTATCATTGTATATATTAGATTATAAATTATAATATTATATATTATATATTAGATGTACTGCTTTAATGTTTCATCACTTTAATTTTTGTCAAATCTTTAATAGCTATACAAATATACCTGATTTTTCTGAAAATCATTAAAAAATACATCCTATAAAATAAAGTCGAATAAGACTAACAAGACTTATTCAACTGCCTTAAACTATAACTTTACTAACTTTTAAACAAAATAGCGTTTTGTTATTATGATTAACTAATTTTTTTGGAAAAAGAAAAAATATTTTATTGTTAGTTCTTGAAATATTTTCCTCAATTAATGTGCACTTTTTTTTCGCATTTGTGAGAAAGCTTGTAGTGAAGGTCGTGTCCGTTCTTCTCACTAAACCTGAGCCCTTCGAATTGAAAATATAAGGAACGCATGCGAAAATATTGTACTAAAAACTTTTTTTTCCATATTTTATCCCTTATTAGTGAAATTTTATATCAAACCGCTAAAAATTGGTCAATAAAGTTAAATACAAATGAACTTAAGAAATAAATATATCCGCGAATTAATACATCTAACTTATAAGCAATACACGTACATATAAATTTAAGTAATAATTGAAATTCCAAAAACAAGTTAGAAGAGCTAATGAAAATCATTTCTGTATTTCTTTTCACTGTTATTTCGTTTTAAAAACTTCCATTAATTAATTAATATATAAATTTTCTTTAATAATATAAACTTTAAAATTAAATAAAACTTTTAAATAGGTTTACTTTAAAATTAAATAAAACTTTTAAATAGGTTTTAAGTTAAAATTATAACAATGTTAATTGCAAAATATAAATAAATAAATAAATAAATAAATAAATAAATAAATAAATAAATAAATTAAACTTTACCTGGCGTTTGTACTGGATTTGATGTCACTATTGTCACGAGGACGAAAAGTCCAAGAGGAATGAACAATTTCATGTCTTTTTGTGTTTGGTAGAAACTTCACTGGAATCAAAGGAATGAAAAGGGAAGGAGGAAAGAGAAGAAGAAGTTGATGTTGGAAATCACCACCAGCGCTGAATGGAGAGACGCCGCTGGTTTATATAGCCATCGCGTGGCCTCGTCATCATCCGGGACATTCGTCGGAGGAAAGGAAAAAAAAGCCGGCCTCGAAATTTCGATTCTACGATTGAGCTTTTTCTCAGAAAAATCAATGATAAGCAAAATAATAAATCAAATATTTCAACATATATGAGCATTTAATATTTATTAAAGTAAATACTATATACAGCACTTATTAATTTGTTTAACTCGAAGTCATTTTAATTATTATATTCATTATCGGTTTGTTTGTTTTTGTTTTGATTTCTTCAATTAAATTTAAACTCAGTTTATAAATTAACTTAATATATATTAACTAGTTTATATTTTATGTAATCTTCTTTATTATTAAAAAAAAAAGTTTGTGTGCGGATGTCCGCAACAATTCAATTGCGCTACAAATGAAGTTCGTACGCCGTTGCCAGGCAACAGCAGTATTGTTGTATGGTCAACTGTCCACAACAATGTAAGTACGCACGCACGTTACCAAGCAACAGAAGTATTGATGCGTGGTCAACTCAACTGCGCAAATTTCCGAATTTTACAATTGGATTTCAATATTGTATTGCATGTAGTTTTAGAATTTAAAACTTTAATTTATTTTTAGTTTACTTGATGTAATTTGTGGTTTTAAATAAATAAAATGCTGTTTTCCGTTACATATGCAAGGCTTCCGGAGCCTTTTATATTACATTTTACTAGGTTTTTTTGTTGGGAGCTAATGTTTGAGTATTGCTATCAATTCATTATTACTCACAAGGGAACCTCGGCAACTTAGACAGAGATTATTAATAAAAAGTGGCTCTTTGGATAAATCTCGGTCTATGAATCTCGTTATGTAAGCCGTTTGCCCGTAAGATTTCTAGTTTGACCTGTAGCGCCATCTGAGTGTGAAAAGATCAAACTGCATCAAGGTGTGTTGTGGGCTCCAATAGTCAGATTTTCTTGTGAATCTGTAATAAGTTTACGTCTGACAATAAAGAGAAAGACTGATCTGTATGAAAAGTGAATAATCTTTAGTTGATGTATTTATTTATTCATTATAACCTGTTGAAAATTGGAAGTAAAAGTGATCCAAAGTTTGCCCCCCCCCCCCCCCCAAGAAAAAATTGGATGAAACAGTGATTAAGACTTTTATCAATAATCTCATGCTCAAATTGCTGAGGTTCCCCCTTGTCAATTTAACCTAATGATAAAAGTGAGCTCGAGCACCATTCTTGAATAGCAAGTTTTCAATTATTTCTGTTCAATTATTGATTTATGTACTGTGGGTGGCATTCCCAATGTCACATTAGCTGCCCGATGCTTCCCCGCATGCCTCAAGCTCTCCGCTCTTATAGACTGATTTAAGAAAAACAATGCAGGAAAGCATTACTTCGCAATGTGACATTGGGAATGCCACCCACAGTACATCAGATCTAAATTACCAAGCGAACACTGCGCACATGTCAGTTCGACTTTTGTAATCTAAATGTCAGTAGATTACAAATTTAGAAATTAATTTAGGAAATAATTTGCCAAAATCTATATATTAGAAAAATATATCTAATAACTTTGAAAACTGCAAAATCGCTGACTATAAAACTTTGCTATTGTTAGGAGGGTTAGGTTTTGATAGCAGCGCGAGTTTGAGCTCATTCCGTTGTTTGAGATCTTAGCTTATGAAGAACTCTTTATAGTTGAAGAAAGATAAAATGTTGTTTCTTCTATGCTGTACGTCTCGGAATAGTACGTTGAACAGCACGCAACTGATATTACTTTCCTTTTACGATGCAAAGATAAAAAAAAATGAACGGGAATAAACAAATGAGGTTAGAGATCTCAGGAAATGTTTAATGATTTAATTCATTTCGGTAATATAAATTTTCTTCGCGATAACATTCTAATTACATTTCGGTGTATTTTATAAAATTTAATATTTACGCATAGACATACATATATATTTTTATTATTTTCATTGTAAACTAGGCCATCCCCCTGTCTCCCCCTGGTAAGAACGAGAAAATCCAAGAAGAATCGATTCCAAGCGATTATGGCAAAAAGTGAAATTTTATTCCTTTTTGAATGAACTCATTAATTTGATAGCGCGCAAATAGAATAAAACTAGGATTGGATATTGGGGGACCAGCGGTAGTCCAATATTAGCGTTCCTGACTGCGAGAACGAAGGTCCTCGGTTCGAATCCCACGCAAGGCGAAAAAAAATTAAAAAAAAAAAGATAATTTTATAATCTGAGTTTCTCAGCAAGGGAAACTAATAATTAACAATTGCGCCGGACAGACAGACAGAGAAATAAAAGATTTTAGTAATATAGATTCCGAATTTCTTTTTTCTTACTTTCTGAGGGAAGCGAAGCTCTTAATTCAGTCTGTGTGCGTGCTCATGATTTACCCTATTGAACCTATGACCGGATCTCCTTGAAATTTAGTGTCTCTTATGTGTGTGAAACTTGTCTGTGTGAGACATTGCACAGAAATCAGCGCGTGGTGACGAAATTCCCAAGGAAAAAGCCGAATTAGTGGATTTCTGTGGATGCCTCTAACAAGGTGTTTTAATTCACGTAGTAATCCACTAATTTGCGCGTGCTTTTAATATGATTTCAAATTAAATGAGTGAGAAGTGCAGATTTAATTAATTTTTCCAAAAATGGAAAAGTCTGGCGGAAAATAACCAAGGAGGAAAAATACAGGAGGAAAATCACCATTTCTTCAGCCACATATAATTATACAAGACAAACAGTATGTCTTTGCGCCAATATATTGAATTGGAGAATAGCCATCATTTTTGACTAAATACTCTCTGGTCAGTATCCAACTTTGAAAACCACTGCTATCATGTATTAATTTAAAAAAAAAAAAAACGAGATTTTAACATTACTTTTTAATATAAATTTACGATAAAAGAACGTTCTTAATATTCAGTAAAAGTAATAATTTTTGAAAGATCTAAAAGACAGGAAGAGTGAGTGCCATGAGTAATATGGCGTCGTAGGTCGTGTTTTATATTGAATTCATGAGCATATCTCCTGAGTATTATGAACTACGTTTCTATAAAATCGTGAATACGATCCTAAACCAATTCCGTTTCGGATGTTATTTTCTTTTTTTTTCCCTGATGTTCTGTAAAGAAGTAGCATTGTTATTACTTTTATATTGACTGTGGATAGTTATTGTTCGTTACTTCCTGGTCAATTGGAACGAATTCCCCCGTTCAAATGACAAATGAACATCGGCTTAAAACAACTCACGATTCTGAAGTTCAAGGTTAGAATAATGGCTTTGTCCCTTTCTTGAAGGCTCCTTGGTTCGATTAGAAAATGTATATCTTAAAAACCATTAGTTTCTGAAAGAAATTAAAGTCTGCTTTTCCTCCAAATGTTGCATCTTTAATTTATTTTTATTATTTCTTTCTGTCAAAGAGAAATTCTCCTTGAAATGAAAGGAAATTTGCATACTCAATTCATAGAAACATTCTCATTGTTTGTAAATTATGAAAGCCACTGACTACTCGCAGGTTTTTTCATTGGTTAAAAACTGATTAAATTATCGCCTAAATCTAATTTCATTTTAATCAAAAAAAAAGAAAAAAAGCACGCGCAAGTTTAAATTGGATTGCAAAAATTAAATTCAATGCATCGTTAGATATCCTCAGAAATTCATTGTTTAGCTTCTGCTGCTTGTCTGTCTGTCTGTCCCGTTTTGTCTGTCTGTGGACAAGTATCGTTAAAATATCATTAGCAACAATCACAACAATCGCATCGACAATCGCAACAATTGCGTCTTTTGCATGCGCAACAATCAAATTTATAATACAACTCTACAACAATCACAATAATCGCAACAATTGCGCCTTTTTGCATTCGCAACAATTTTCTAATTTATAAGGAAATTAAATTATATTTATAATTATATTTTCTTAAACGTATCAGAAGACGTTGCGAAGCATTGTGATTGGTTTACTAATCGCTATCCCTATTTTGTTTCAATGGGATTTTTTTTTTGTCAGCTTCACACTCAAATTTCTCTCATGGATCCACAGGATGAAATTTACAAATAGAAAAGGCTCTCTCGTATTTTTTAATCTTGTTTTAAAATTTCCAAGCTAAATTTCCAAGAACATCCACTCAAAAATTTTTAAGTATTTTTGAGAGTTTACCATATTTTAGCATACTGATGTATGATATTAGTGCAATATAAATCACATACTATATTAATAATAAAAAATATATATTTATTGTTTTTTGTTTTTATTTTTAGACCGTAAACTATTCTCATTAAAAAAAAAGAAGATATTTTTAAAAAGCCTGAAGAGGGCGAACGGATTTGACGGTGAAACTAGTAGTGCTTACATTTTAATTTTAAATATATCTTTATTTTTAATGGTTGTGTGTGTTACTTGACTTAATTTCTTAAATTAAAAATTTTAATTTTGCTATTAATAAATTGAATAATAATAAATTGCTAATAAAAAATTTTTCTTCATATTTAGCAGCTGAAACTTGGTAGATACCTCTATTTCTCCCAAAGCTAAATTCTATTGAGGAAAAGATATTTTCACGTGAAGTTGAAATTTATCAGCACTATAAGAACATCCACTTTAACAAAATGCAATAGAACTATTTCTAGGGATGAGATAAAGAAAGTTATTGAACTCGACATGAAATAGAAATGTAAAAATACATTGAGATATGTTTCTATTTACATTGGCATCAAATGTTTAAATTGAAAAGCAATTTTTTTTTTTTTTTTTTGTAAACGAATTTACTTCATCCACGGTTTTTTATTTTATTATTTTTTTCTTATTTATTCCAAGAAAATAAAAATTGTAGTCTTACTAAATTTAATTTCAAGCTTAGCAGTTTAAATGTCCTTTTTTGTTTTTCTTAAACATAAGTTTGCATATTTATTTATTTTTTATTGTTTTGGATATAAATATCCTATTTATAATTAAAAAAAACATAAAAACTTTGACTGAAAATAATACTTGATATTTTTAAAATAATATCAAACCACTCACTCACCTGTTTTGTAATCCTGGATCTATGAACATATATCGAATTGATTGGACTGTAACATTCATCATCTAGGGTTAGGCATTATTTAAAAGCAGCTAACATAATTAAACAACAATAATAATTGATACTATGGAAGAAACTCAATTGAATTTCTTCCATAGTATCAATTATTATTGTTGTTTAATTATGTTAGGTCATGTTGGTTGACAATGAAAATAACAATGTATTAAAAGCAGCTAATTATTGAGTAGCAGCTTTCAGTTTATTTGCTGAGGTTAAATTTGGGTTAGTTAGTACAATACAAATTTAAGTCCTTGAAGCCTGTTATTCTTAAAAATACGTTTCTTTTTTTAGAATATTAGGCTCTCTTTCTACAAATATTCATATTTGTCAAACAAAAAACAAATAAACAGTCTATCTTCATCAATGGATGAGACCAAATTATTCACAAGTGTTCCAGGAAGCTGTTCCAGGATGTCATTTGTGAATAATTTGCTCTCATCCATTGTTGCTTTTTTAACATTTCAAATGCGCAGTTTGAAGTCTTATGCTTTAAAAATTCATTGAGGCCGCTCTCGCTGCCACATGGATTTTCTCATTGGTTTTTTCATTGGTGAGTTTTTCATTGTGTATTTTTTCCTTTAAGGCACTACTGCGCTTCCGATGTATTAGTCTATCTTCATATTTTGCATTTGCTCAAAACTAATTACGTTTTCAAATCTTAAATCTAATTTATTTTAATCATTTTAAAGCATGCGCAGTTTTAAACATTCATTGTTAGACGACGATGGCTGTGTATTTCAAAGAACTGGGAACAACTGAAGAGCAAGTTAGTTGAAGAAATGCCCGCTAGGTGCAGCACGGTTCCCTTCATTGTTACGCAGTCTTACGGCCACTGCTTGTCATTTCTTTCACTTCCAATGTTTTGTTTTGTTTTTCAATGGATTTCTTTTTTTTTTTATTACCTTCATGAAGAAAATTCCATTATGGAAAAACTTTCAGATACAAAGCAAGATCAGATTTTGGTTTATTTTTTAAAAAAGATTCATTCACTGCGACTTAACAGTTTTTGTGAGATACTTGTACAGACTGATTTGTTTTCCCGGAGATAAATAAAAGATGAAAAACTCATTACAAAAATTTTGAAATGCTTCTGAGAAACAGAAGATTAAATTTCTATTTCTATTACACTGCAAATTATAGCCCTAATCCCATCACCTTAAATTTATATCGAATGAAAACTATACAATATTTTTATGATCGTACGTCGAAGAACTCTGTATTTCAATATTTTTATTTCTGTACCAGCAAAAGGAAAAACTGTACAATAGTTAAGTATAAATAGATAATAAAAATATTATACTAATTAACACAAACACATACACACACAAATCACATTTACAATAAATCCTGTCCTCTTCTCAATTATATCGTGAATAATCTGCCATCAACCCTTCACTTAACTACTACTGATTTCCATACACAAATAACCTCTAAATTATCTATTTAAAATAACCCATAAGTAATTTATAAAACCAAACTTATTTCCCACAGTTTTGATCTACCGATGCAAGCCATTGTCATTGGTTAATGAGGACAAAGTAAAGACGCCTACTTACATGCTCTCAGAAGCTAATTTTAAGAGATTTAATTTTTAAAAAAAATCAATCTTTGAAAGTTAAATTCAACTATTGCAACTAGTTTACATTTTAATTTCTAAGCATGGACGTCCAGGAAAGAAAGCGTTTTACTACATCCAGTGCATATTTCGCGTTCATATTATGTATTTTTTATCTTCTACTATCTGCGCGTTATCCTCGTATAGATCATTCATGGGGATGTATTATTCTTAAAGATGTATCTCACTAAATATTCGGAGAATATATTAAAACACGTGTTTGAACCGAAAGTTCGTTGGGTTTTTTTCCTCCTTCGTACGGTCGTATCACCCAAGGAACTTTCCGCTCAACCCAGAAGATAACCCTAATATTAGACATTTTTATATTTTAAAATTCGCGAATCGTTTTTGAAATTACTGGTTTCCGATGTTAACAGCCGTGGCCGTAAGATTACGTAACAATAATGGTAATCTTGCTGCACCTAGCGGGCATTTCTTCAACTAACTTCCTCTTCAGCCGTTACCAGTTCTTTGAATACAGTCATCCTCTTAAATATTTATAGCCTCAAACTAAAAAGGAGCTTACATTTAAATTAGGACCCAGAGGCAATGACATAATTTTGGAGGCCATGTACAGTATGTTGATTATTTCGTAGTAAATTGCCAATTGAAATGAATAAAGCAAAAGACTCTCCTGAAGAACTTAATACTTATTTATCTTGAAAGATAATACATTATATTTTTTTAATTATAAACAATTGTGAAAACAATGTAAAAGAAAAGTCTCCCTCTCACACACACTTTTCCCCACAGGGATCAGCACGAACGAGTATTCGAGTATAAGAGGTAAGTCATGTAAGGAGACACACACACACAGCATGCTGATTTCCTGAAGCCCTCTTACGAAATTAGGTAAAAAAAAAAAACAATAAAATAGATGAAGAAAAGTTAGTGTAATATGACAATAAATTACGACTGTCATCACTTCAACAAAATACTCAAATTTATATATTTGTCCTCTAAAAAAAACAATGCAAGTAGAACATCCACAATAAACGTGCACAACAACATAGAAAGCAGTATTGTTTGTCGAAAACAAAGAAAAGACCGAAGTGTTTTGTAAAGGAGGTGATTAACTGACAATAACCGAATAATTAAATCGTGACCCGTGGGTGGGAGGGGAGGGTTAACGAATAGGCTGACTTTTCACAGATGGAGTTTCTTTAATATAAGACAAAATGATTGAAAGAATTGATATTGTCTAAAGAAAGTTAATTTTTACAAAAGGAAGATATTTAATAAATAATTTACAAAGGAAACATTTATCGTGTGCTTTTGTAAGAACTCACCCTCCCAAACATACACACAAAGGGAAGGAGATTTACGGTCACCGAATATTCTTTTCTTTCTTATTTGTTATTTTCCACGGTGAAAACTCATAAATCTTAGTAACGACATGTTTGTCAGTCCTATCCTGTTTTCGAACTGTGAAGAGGTCTAAAAAGGTTGAAACATCTGTACTAGACTGTCAGGTGAAACCAATTTATTACTCGGAAATGCTAATAGAATTGATTCAAAATATGTATACATAAGATTTTTTATTTTTATTTTAACAAGAAATATTTATAAAATAAGATATCTATCAACATGATTCCAGTTTTTGTCTCAAATATTTTTTTGGATCGATTCCAATCCAATCCATTTCTTTTCCTGTGTTGACGTTTGGGAAAAACCAAAAGTTTATCTGAAGGGTTTCGAATTTCGGAATTATAGTGAGCGGTTTCCTGGAACTGTCTTATGGTTACTGAGCTTTATTACTTTAATTTTCAAGAAATTAATTACTTCTTTATTATATCTTAACATGTTCTGATGACATTAAAAACATAATACACATTTTATTATCAGTTTTTATAAAAAAAAAGAAAAATCCGCCGTCGGATAATATTTAACATTCCCTCTGCTAATTGTGGTACCTGTGTGTTAAGGCAGATTGTTAAATAAAAGCCATTGTATCATCAAATGTTGAGATCCATTTGTGCACATTATTCAGGATTGTGATTGATACTGTGTGACTCACTATACTCGCGGGATGAAGGGTAAGGGGATGCCTGATGAAGCCTTAAGCAGTTAAAAAAAAATAATTTCTATTAACGATTCTAATTAAGCTTAATCCCTTTTCCCATCCCATTGGTTTATTTAATATATATATATATATATATATATATATATATATAAAATTAATAAACTCTTTAACATTTAATTTACATAACTTAAAGATACAATTAATGTTAATCATTTTTGTTTCGTTATTTTCTCTGTCGGATTAATAGACTGCCATTACAGGTAAATTTGCGACACTAAAAAGATGGGGATAAATTTGTAAACAGTCAAAGTGCTCTCATTAAACATTTTCAAAGCACAGCCAGGTTTCGACAGGCACGCCTGTCGTTTACAAGTGCGAATAAAATATATAACTTCAACATAAGCTGCGAGGTATATTTACTTCCGCCACGCTTTATTCACACTTTATTTTATCTATCTATCTATATATGTAAAAGGAAGAGTCTGTAAGTCCTTTTTCTCGGAACCACATGATAATGTGTGGTTGAGAAAAACAACAAATACGGTAGAAATTAAAGATCCTGATGTGGAGACATGCATGAGCCTGTTGATTTTTGTTAAAGTAAATTTAATAAATTGACGCCACCTGGATCTCTGTTATTGCGTCCTCCGACAACTAGAAATCCGTTCGCATCAAAGTCTAAAAGGGGGCTGCCCACGCGCTAAGGAAAATTAATTTTTATTGCGTTCTACTCTAATTTAACTTAATTTACACTTAAATATGATTAAAAGATCTTATTTAATCTAAATTGTCACTTAATTATGATTAGCAGAATTTTTATTATTTCCAACCGCAGAATTTCTACGGTTTCGACTAGTATTACAAGATAAGAAGACTGGAATTTGAAAAGAACCTCGAAAATAGGCAGCTTATATTGAAATGATATTTATTATATTACCAAATGGAGGAAGAGAGAGCTGAAGCAATAACCTAGCCATAATGGCGGAAAATCATTAGACTACTTGATAGCAAGTACTTAATTCAAGTTGTCTAATGTCAATTAATTTTAAGGAAATCGAAGCACGCGAAAATTTAAAAATGGACTTTAAAATGAATAACGAGAGATCATTGTGTTCACTTACATTTTGTGAAACTTTAGTCATCTTCGTATGTTGGAACATTTCTAAATATAAAAGTTGAAATATCTAATTTCTGTAAGTATATATGTCAAGTTTGAAGAAAATTCATTCTTTGGTTATTGAGACAGATGGACAAATTCTAATTATTATTATTATTATACTAATTATTATTATATTGATTTTTTTTTTTAGCTTGAACTGTTGTATTGACCTACTGTCTTACCAAAATCAGTCAGTCATTTTTTAAGAGTCCATCTGTAAATGATCAAACAGCTCGAAGATTGAGCGCTATTCCCGTATAAAAGCTTTGTAAACGAAATCAATATTATCTAAAAAAATTATGTTAAACCTTGTGTGAATCCGAGGATTATTTATTAGAACTAGTATTCTTAAAATTAGGCGATTAAATTTAATCCTTTTATTATTAAAACGTGAATTATTCAAAGTATTTTTGATCAAGATAAATTTAGTTAAACTCAACTATTGCAAACGTCACTTTCTTCTCCATAGCAACAGAGGAAACAGTCTTATTCGCCAGGAGGACAGCGTATCTCCCAGCATGCCTTGGGGGTACAACAGCTGACACACGTCTTTGACCTTTCTCTAAATAATTTACGTTTTTAACGACTTCTGAGATTTTCCTTTGACTTTTTTTTTTTCTTCTCCTTTTTCTTAAAATTAAGGTACGTTCTATATTTTAAAGTACATAGAAATTACATTAAAATTAAATTGAACTTATTTTAATTTTTATTTATTGTAATTATTAAAAACTTTGTGCTAGAACTAAATAATTTTTGATTGGAAATTATTATAATTAAAAATTTATTTTTAAAATATAGATAAAATTTTAAAAAAGTTAAATTTTAAACTGTAATTTGCAATACGTAATTCTTCAATCTTAAAATGTACATAAATTTATTTAATTTCAATTACAGTTACTCTATTCTAACAAAAATTATGATCCACAAAAATCATTGAAATTAATTCTTTATTAAAAAATTGCGAACTTTTTATAATATATTGAATCTTAGTTTTTACCTTCGTTTCTTAAGGAAATCATTCAGTGTGTGCCGTGTCTACGTGTGTATCGTTTAGCAACTTTTGAATCAGTGAAAAGGTCTTCTTCAAACTTCGTCTGCTTATTTGTGGATATGAAGCAATCAGTTTTTGTTCTTGAAAAATTTTCCTTGTGAGTCAGTGTTGAGAAATTTGCGCGAGGAACTGAGATAAGATGCCAAGGAAAAGTATTAGAAGTAAAAAATGAACCTCTATCGATATCTAGCAATGGATATTAATCTTCTTATAAATCCTCGTGCTTTTATATGATTTTTATAAGTTTAATTTGATTTAGACTTTAAATAAGTAGCGCAGATTGATTTATTTGTTTAAATAAAAGGGCTTAATTTACCACCAAAGTAATATAAAGAATAAAGAAATGACACAAAATATAAAACGCTTCTGAGCTTTCATCGGTGAGAGTCTGGGACGGCCGTTTCGTCCTTTAAGTGGACTCGTCAGCCAGACCCACTCACCAGATAAAATGCTCAGATAGCACAACAATAATAAGAGAAACCACCCTCGCACCCGACTGTGGACTTCCTCCCAAAGAAACAAGAATTAAAAAACAAAGCAAATAGTAAATTTCCAATTCTGGCCTGGGGATCCATCAGACGCAAAAGAATTTGAAGACAAGAAAACCCGGCATTAAATAAAAACGTTTAACGTACCACTAAAGTAATATAAAGAATAAAGAAATGACACAGAATATTAACAAAAATATCTTCAGTGTCGTTTATTTACTATTTTTATTATACTGATTTATTTTTTTCTTAATTTCTTTTTCAAATAATGGAAAAAAAAAAAAATAAATAAATAAATAAATAAATAAATAAATAAATAAATAAATAAATATACTTTATATATTTGCAAGTTAGTAAAAGAACTTGAATCCTACTTTTCTTAACTCTCGCTGGGTTTTTGAAATTTTTCTTTGATTTTATAAATAATGAAAATAATACAAATGACCGGTAATTACTTCAAATAATAATTGATGCAATTAATTAATTAATTAATTAATTAATTTTTTATTTATAGTATTTATTATTAAAGAAGTTAGTATTTTTTAAACTGAATGAGATCATTTCCATTATAAACTTATTTTGAATGTTTAAATGATTTTTAAGTAATAATTTTTTTAATTAAATTTAAAAACTAAATTTAAGGAAAATAATTATACACTGGTGACTTCGAAATAACGCGGTTCTTGCGATCCAAAAAATGTTTAACCGCGGTTGAAAAGGAACCCTTTCTGCCACCTGCTCGAACAAACAGAGTCACATAACAGCAGCTGCTAAGAACTTAACATTATTAAATTGTTCCCGCTAATACATTGCTTTAGCGAATTATACAAAGAGACGAATGTGCACATGACGGGAAGAGCCAACGGTTCTATTGATAGCGCATGCGTGTAACCAGTCAGATTTGAAACCATACCTTATTTTAAATAAACTCTGTTTACTGAATTACGTTTTTTAAAATGCTCAAAGAAACGCTACAAAGAAGAATGCTTTGAAGAAATGTGTGACAAGAAATGTATGTGTTTGTACCAGTGATTTCCAATCTCAGATCACCAACCTAATTAGGTCCCGAGAAAATATTCTGTAAAAAAGGACTGTTATTACGTAATATCTTGAAAAATATTGGGTTATTTAGGAAGTGACGTTATAGGTAATTTTGGTGAAACCGGTACCAGGCTGTTTTGGACTACTCGAGTTTTGACAAGATGACCGCCTTGGAAACTACTTTTAAGATATGAATTTTAGTTTTTCAATTAACTAGTAAAAAGTAGAATGAGATTTGCAGGTAAGCTTATTTAAAAATGGTTTTGCACGATCTTTTATTAGAAAATGTAACCTCATCTGGCTAACTGCGATTTGAGATAACAGTATGCACCAACATGGTATCCCTGCGGGGATGTATCCTTACGAAGACTGTGATTGGCAGGTACCGTATTCTCCGGTTTAGCCTTAATTTTTTATGATTAGTGGCAAAGTTAGGTAATTGTAAAGGCATTGGAATAGTATTACTTAATTTTTATTAAATTTATTTTTTTTTCTTCATGGATCGCATCATGCACCGTTGCAGGATTAGGGTCGCACTCAAAACCGATAAGGGTAGGAATCGCTGGTTTAGACAATGTGTGAAGTTTTTCATATAATAGTGATCAGCATTCAGCTGTGTTTACACTGTGGGTAAGTATAAAGTGCAAGCACTCAAGACAAAACATTGAGACATTGGGTTTTGAGTTCTGATGTTAATTGCCAGTTTACCTTAGGAGTTTAAAAGATAAAATAAAAGCAGCAAGTTCTGAAGAGGCTGAGCGATAAATTAGAGTTCACTACTGTAGCTGTCCGCGTTCTATCAAAGCGATTGTCATATGAGTCACAAAGTAATATCGAATTAGTTATTTAATATCCAAGGGATTTCATCGAAAAAGTTCATTTGGTTTGAGTCGAATCAATAGATAAGGAGTTTTGGACAAAAAAAAACTGCAGCAATAGGGTGCATTTACAACCAATAGTAAGTAGAAAACTGAAAATTTTAAAAATATAAATTATTATCAAATGTGATTTCTCTGTTAATTTTGATTAATAGAAATTTATCCCTGAAGTTCGGTTCTCATAACAGCAACAACAACAAAATGTTCAAATGATAAATATGGCTTTCAAAAGGGGGGGATTTTGAATAGATTTCTACGCCTGTTTGAGTAAAAAATGACGGTTAGTAGTCTCGAAATTGGCATGAAAATGCGAATTGCATCCTGTATGAAGAAATGTATTATAGAAAAAAAAGATGAAAATAAACTGTCATTTCAAGAAAAGTGGGATTTAAGTTCTTTTTAAGATCTCAGAAAGTTTTCAATTTTTTTTTTTTTTTAGTTTTATAATGTTGTGTTTCAACTCTTCATCGTGGCATTCAAGAGCGCCTTGATCTTGGGGTGTATTTTGTAGGGATTGGGAGTGTGTAATAGCCAGGAATGAGCGACCGAATCAAATGCCTAAGTGATTCTTCGCGATCACCTGCCGCAGGATTACCGAGTCAATAAGGAGTTGCTCCTTACAGCTCTGGGAATTCGTGCGACAACCCTTCTGTTCGGGAAGGATTTTATGTGTCTCGATGTGTGTGTGTAGATTTTATCTGCAAGGCAGGAGGTGAGGATTTTGTAAAGTGCGGGGTGACAAGTGATTGGACGATAGTTTGCAGGGTGCGCTGTTTCAGTGTTCTTGCACTGTAGGTATTTCTGTTGGATTATATCAGTGAGTGTAAGAGCTAGCTTCCCAAGCAGGGACGTGAATCTCTAGATCCAGAAGTTCTGGAAGCCGTCTGCCCCAGGAGCCTTCCAGTTGTGTACATGTTTTTCGTGCAATCTGGCAGACATACAGATTGCACGAAAAACATGAGTAAGGACATGTAGGGTAAGTGTTCAGTGAGTTGTTGTTCCTCTGTGATCCATGGTGCTTTGTCATTGTGGGGGATAGGATTAGACCACAGAGCCGACCAGTATTCATGTAATGCCTCGCTGGTGGGAGTGTTTGGGAGTTGTATAGTGAGATGTACGGGATCTGTCGAATTTTTTTTATTATTGGAAAGTGTTATTCTATTGTTTGCGCAGAGTGCACTGTTTGTATCTTTATAATCTGTTTGCAAGTTCACTCAGTTTTTGTTTTACTGTGTCGAGATGTTCCTGAACCTGGTTAGGATTGTTTGAGTGTGAACAGCGAGTGTTGATGTGCTTGAATATCTTCCTAATCTGGGATATAAGTTTCTTTCGTTTTGTTTCCTGCACAGTATTGTTTGAGCCTGGATATGTCTCCTCTAAAGTCGCTGATGCGGCCTTCAAGGCGACGTTTCCAAAGGGGAGATGTATTCTTGTGACCGTGCAGTGGGAGGTATGTGGTTTTGTTTGATTCCAAGTGCCCGAATAATTCCCTGTGCCGCGAAATACATATACCATCTTCAGACACACGCACTATCTCCCAACCCTTGATAATATCCAAACATTAGAAGACATACACACATGTCTTCTAATGTTTGGATATTGTCTCACTATTGTGAGATAGTGTGTGTGTGTGTGTGTGTGTGTGTGTGGAGATGGTATATGTCTACGAAGAGTTGCTTTGATGTGTGTACTTTGGGGATTGGTGACCTGAATTGGGGGGGGGGATCTGTGCCTGTATATTGTGCTAATAGTGTAGAAATGGTCATGTGCTGCATGTAATATGTTAGTACTTGTATTGTTGAGGCATGTGTACTGAGGGGTAGAGATTGTTTCTGTGTTTGCCATAAAGGTAGTATCTTCTAGTGGGTGTGATGTGGTGTGCTGTAGTTGGATTCAGCGACTTCTTCCTTAATATGTACAAGTATGCATGGGGAAATAAGATTGTTAACTATTACGGAACGTCGCTCATTCGGTACCCGCTGTTCGCTAAGCCCTAACGATGGATAACTGTGGTGAATGCGTCGTGTAGTAACAGTGTAACGGTCTTGGTTCATCTGCGATGACCATCGGATGCGCTGGCGCAGTTTCCCAGCCTTGATGGTCGCCTGCTCCGACACAGACGAATCACTGCGGACTGTTCGGGCTGGATGGTGTTGTCCGAACATTGTGGTCGCCATATTACAATCCACTTTCTCCACCACCACCAGCGGGAGACTGTAATATATTTTTCGAATGGAGGCCTCGCCTAACCTCTGAACGCGATTGACTTTATCACCCGTGCAGCATGACCAATCCCAGAACAAAATCTCATCGTAGATGGTAGGATCTTTCAGTCTACCTTCAAGATAGAGTAGTTCTCATCCCCAGCGCGCGGAGATAGGGTCCATAGGGGCTATTATTATTATTATTATTATTGTTTTTTTTTTTTCACAGTCAATTAGCTGTAAGGACTGTTGTATTTTGAGTTTACTTCAGTGCAGGTTCTACCCAATCACCTAAGAACTAATAAGATATCTTCATACAATTTGTGATGTTCCTAATAATGTAGCGCATTGTACCTGTTCAGGTGTTATTCTGTCAATTCTAATACTATACAAATTTTTCTTAAAGGCTTTAGGAATGACACCAACTGTACGAACTACTTTAAGAATGGTCGTACAGTTCTTTTCCTGTAGACTTTGTATTTCCATTGCTAAATTTTTATATTTTGTTATTTTTTTCAAGTTCCTTTTCTTCTATCTCCGGATAATGTCACATCAATAAATTTCACTTGCTTCTCACTATTTTATCAGGTGTGTTATGTTCAGTTTTCTTGTCTGTGTGAAGTTTAAGTCACGTATGGTTTTAATCCTCTCATGTTCCCACTCTAACATATGTTATTCCATATTTTTTGTACAAGGTCCAAAGGATCTATCAGCGCCTGTCTTTGTTAAAGTCTGATGTCTAATCTTTCTGGGCAATTTTGCTGCAGCAGCTTACAATTATTATTACTTCAAGTAGCTCAGAAAAAAGAGAAGGAAAATCTGTTCAGGAACAGAAGGACGGAATAATCTAATATATAAACAAAACAAAGTAATAAAACTGACAAATGGAGAAATTAAGATATATAAACTGAATTAATTGAACACATAATAATTAGAATACTTAATCATAGGCTTAAAAATGTAGTACACTAAAAGAGACAACAACCTACTACAAATAGCACCTATCCAGAACAATACCCCAAATTCTCATGTCTGTGGTTTTGAAGAGCAATGGTCGGAACTTTTCGTTCACTAGATTACAATAAAACTCTGAATATCCGGAGCTCAATATCCGTGGGATAGGATTAGCCATGGTCTTCTACAGTAGGCTTCGATACAAATTCATTTTTAAAAAAATTCTCTAAGGAAGTGGAATAACAGAAAATAACAGAAGTATTATTATATACTTTAAATAGCATTATAATTAAACAATACTGCATCATGTTCAGCTTTGCATTTACATACTCGAAGAAATTTTTGTAGATTTTTTTTTTGTATTTAACTAAATAAAGTACAAAAATAATTTGGATTAACCGTGTTTTCAATTATCCGGGCTCTAGAATCCGGATGCATTGTAGAAGAAGTCTTATAATAAAAATAAAAATGAATGTAAATTATTAAGCAAGGATTCCCTTTTAGAGACATGAAGAGTTGATGTTATAAATCCCAACGATTCCCGACCATCGAATAAAAGTTGGGGTTGGGAGAAAACCGATGCCTAATTTACAGAGGGCTCGGTGTATCCTAGAACCAGTGTGGAGGAGAACATGGGAAAAATATCCAACATCCCTCTGGAGTTGAAGAATTAAAGCGAGGTCCACTCAGCGCTTATATCACTAGGCCCACAAATTAATATATAGATATTTTTTAACATTTGAAATTTGCAATCTTTTATTTGTTGAAGAATAAATAAATTTAATATACTACTTTAGACCATAATTCTGTTAAGTATTATTGTTGACAGGATGAACTAATAAGGTAAGTGCATGACCTCGAACGCTGAGAACCACACGAAAATGTGCTTAGAATGTATATAGCTCATGCCAAAAACAGTGGTATGAGTCATTCTCATGCAAAACTGCACGTCTTACCACGAGAAACATTTGAATGATCACCTATTGAAGATCCAAGAGAGGAACTTTGGTAACGCAAAGAAACAAAATATCGATATAATAGGACCAAAAACACACATATTTCAACGTCGTGACTATATTGCTATATTTCCCTCTGCTTAAAATAATTACGCTATCTGAACAACAAACTTTTCCTACTGACCTGATAGTGTTGCACAGCTATTCAGTCTTCAAAAGTCCGCTAGCAGACAACAGATGAGGGAATGACATGGGGGGGGGGGTGTACAATTAGAATAGGTGATTTTTTTTCTCTGGTTGGATAGTTGGAGATTCCAGATAAAAATGTAATGTAGGTGGAAGTGATTCGCAACTCAAAAAGCCTTGTTGGGAACTGCTGTGTAGAGCAGTCAATAACATTTTTGTGATTATAACTAAGTAAAATAATAGAGAGAAATGAAATATCAAAATTAGTTTCTAGTACGTTTTATATTTTCGATTTTTAGTATTTAAATTTAGTGACTGGAAGGTAAGTGTTAAAAAAAATTAAATAAATGACTCTTTTTTTATTATTTTTACTGTTATTTAAACATTAACAGTATTTGAAATTTGATAAATTATTATTAGTAATAGTAGTATTAATAATGAATTATATTCAGATATAAAGAATTTGTACTAACATTACAACTTTCAAAATCAATCGATTTGACTTGAATCAACTTTTGAAAAGACACAAAAAAACCGCTTTCTAACTCAGATATTCGCGCTTCAGATCAACAGACCCCGCTAACTTATTTAAAAATAATTGCATGTTGTTCTACGAAACACGAAAATGCCACTTTGATATAACTGAACTTCGTCTTCATCTCGTGAGGTTCTGTTGTTTTTATTATTATTGTTATTAATTTTCCGTTGACACGTGATCTCCTTTCTTAAATCTCTGCAAAGGTGACTCTTCGTCAACGGAAGCTTCTAGGAAATTCTATCAGACACAGATTGAAAGTGGAAGTGATAAATAAATATTAATTGACTCACTCGCTCCTCTTCGTTTCCCTTAGCAACGAACTAGGAACCACCAAGGCCAGCACATGGAACGGTCTAACCTTGAACCAGTGAGGAATAGGACCCCGCAACTGCTGTTTTGTACTGATCTGTACTCATCGGCAACAATCATCCAATACAACCACGCAGAAAATGAAGAAGACGAACTAGTTTTTAATATTCCTATTTTGATTAGATCTGGGGGAAAAAATAATCTTCTATTTATCCGTTTTTCGTCTTAAACCTTGAAAAAAAAAAAAAGCTCCCTCTCTTTATAAGACAATTCAAATACTTTTTTGAGAAATTTTTTGTGTTTTTCGATTTAAGTCCGTTATGGAACGTCGTAGCTAGGTTTAAAAACAAAACAAAACCTAGATCTGTGATTCTGTCCATCCCAGAATTATAACTCATACCCATATCTTCAGCTCTGTTAAATATAAATAGGCTGCTAGTCAAAATAGACTTTAACATAAAAAAAAAAAAAAGGTCTTCCTGAAACTTGACTTTCGTATTTATGGAAGAGAGATCATCTAACTTTTGTAATATATTATAATTTACAATAAACTTGAAGCCTACATTTTTTTTTAAATATCAAAAGATTTTAATACTAGTATTTCAAAATAATTCTCAGCTTTTGCAGTATTTTTTCTCAATAGATTTTAAGACACTTCTTTTTCGTCATCGAAAGTCTACATTTCGATGGATATTATATGTAAATATTTTTAGAAATCATTTATTTGTATTTATCTGTATATACCGTATTGTCCGGCGTATAAGACGACTGGGCGTACAAGACGACTGGGCGTATAAGACGACCCCCCCCCCAATTTTTCCAATTAAAATATAGAGTTTGGAATATACTCGCCGTATAATAATTATAATTGTTTATTCGATGATGACATAAACTTCCAAAGTTGTAATTGTGAAAATATTGAAATTATTAAAACAATTAGATATCTAGGTTTATATATTAATGATCAATTCTCTTGGAAAACACATTATTTATATATATTAAATAAACTTAATTCATTAATATATATGTTTCAACATATAAAGGGTATCTTTTCTATAAGATACAAGATGTTAATATATAAATCATTTATAGATTCATTAATAAATTATGGATTATGTTGTTGGGTACATTTAGGTAATACAGACACTAATAACATAAATAGAATATTAAATAAAATAATGAATTACATAATACAAGATTATTGTATATTAACAAAGAATGAAAAAATACAGATAAGAATAAAATATAAAATTTTAATGCCAAAAGAAAAAATATTATATTCTTTAATAATAAATAACTTTTATAAAATTAGAAATCAAATTAGAAATTATAACTTAGAAAATATTACTAGAAATACATTAATAAAGATTTTATATTATGAAAATCCTAAGAACAACTTTGGATTAAGAAATAAAAATAGAATTCTATTAAAGATTTTTATGCAAATTACAAATGAATTAAAACAAAATAAATTTAATAAAATAAGTATATTAAAAAAGCAAATACTGAAAAAAATAATATTTGGCGAAATTATCTGGAATATTTAGGTATTTTTGATTACATATACTATATTTATATTTTGTGTGTTTTTGGTCTTGTGTATTGATATTTTGTTTATATATTTTTTAGTTGAATAATTTTGGCATGAGAGATTGTTATTTAAAGTTTTATTTTCACAATTAGATTTAGAAATTTTTAATGTTATACAGTATAAACATTATGTTATACAGTAATGTTATACAGTATAAACTTTGAAAGAAAGAAATTGTAATTAGAATAATAAGTAAAAAATAATTTGGGAACCTTAAATTTGATTGTAATGAATGATATTTATAATAATTTTCTTTTTGTATTTGATTTTCTTTTTATATTTCTGTGATATATTGATTTTTATATAATTATATAATTGAATCTAATTTAAGTATAATTCGTATAATTGCGTAATTATATAATTTTTATATGATTTTATATGATTAATACTTTTTAAATTACAAATATAAATTATTTATACTTTCAGCACCTGCATCACAGGATTTCATTTTGAAAACCTAGCAGGACTGTAATTTTAAATTTAGAAATAAATAAATAAAGTATAAGACTACCCCTCTTCCAACGCTCACCAAATAAAAATTAAAGAAACATCAGATTTGATTTCAATACGGTAATTTTAATTTAAATGCTTATGACATGCAGATACTTAGCAGGAAAACTGTCACTTATAAACATAACGCTGTTTGTCATCAAACATGTAAACATAAAACAGTGCAAATGGATTAAACTTTTCCTTTAAAAGCCTTCAAAATCCTCCTATTCGTCATCTGATATCATAAGTACATCAATGATATCTTGTTATACATTTGTAAGGCAGTCATCGTATGGATCTCATTCCTAGCTGCTTTCATACGGTTTCCGCAGGGATGCGGCCGTGGCCGTTTTTGAGCTCCCCCCACTATTTGCGGCGACCGCAGATTCTCCAGTCCGACTCGGAAGTTTCAGCACCCGGCGTATAAGACGACCCCCGACTTTTGAGAAGATTTTCCTGGTTTAAAAAGTCATCTTATACGCCGGACAATACGGTATCTTATTTTATTCATTTTAATCTTTAAGTTAAAGTTGCGATCAGGCCCAGAGGACCGCGCAATGCAGCTGGAGGGTAGGCTCCAGTATTCAGAACCTACGGGACAAAGTTGAGGACGGGGGGGTCGGCCCGTCGCTCGCCCGCCTTTAACTCCGGGGAAAGAAACCCGGTACCCATTCTATAGAGGGCTGGGTAGACCCTAGGGCCCGTTTGGAGGAGAAAGAAGCGTGGAAAAATTCCCGGCCTCCGCCGAGGCCGGGAATCGAACCCCCCACCTCCAACCCGCAGCCAAGCGCCGTTACCCACTCGGCCACCGGGCCCACCATTTTAATCTTTACCGTTATTTATTTTAAATCATTCGTTTTCTATTTCCTAATTATTGATGTTCTGTTTATTTAAAATTCTTTTCCGTTGCAGCCGTTTAATTAGTTAATTAATTTAAATTCATTATGTTCTTGTCCAATCACTATGTATATTTTTAATTACTTATCCAATGAAATCCAACTTTGTACGATCTAAAAAAAAAAAAACCTTGTTTTCCGTATAATAAAATAATTCATTTCAGTTCCAAGCTTGACTCGTTTTTTTTCGCTCCTACAAGACTCTCCAACAAACACCATTAAAATATGAATGAACGGACGTTTCATTCTCAGACCAACATTTAAAAAAATTGCTCGAATATTTAATTTTGAAACGATATACCGTATATGCTCCAATAAACGCCGAGGCTCTTATTGTCGCCGGTCTCTAATAACCGCCGGGCTACAGAGGGACACGGCCAAATAGTAGCCGGTCTCTAACAGTAGCCGGGTCTTTGATATTTGCCTACCGGTACTAGTGTAAGCGTCCGTATCTTTATAGTAGTGCATAATACCTTACGGTACATTGCCTTATACCGCCGAAACGTTAATTTGACATTGCCTTTAAGATTCGCGCGGTGGAATACGTGAAAGAAACTTCCCGAGAGGCGCCGCCCGTCCTTATGGTGTTGATCCGAAAAGAATCAGAGAGTGGAAGAAACAATATGATAATCTTGTGACTGCGAAAGTGGACAAAGGTTCAAGCAGAAAGCGGTTAGGAGGAGGAGGAACCAAGAAAGTTAGTGACGAACTTGAAGACCGTGTATTGTCCAGGACAACAACGAAGCCGTCATTGCGGATTCGGACGATGAATAGCAGCGAAAGATACAGAAAGACATTGCCATTTATCTTTAACAGTCTTATATAACATGTGAAATTCAAATAAAGTAGCTGTTTGTAATATTAGCCAGTATTTATGTGTAAAAATATTGCGTTCTGAAGGTTTTTGTTAATAATAGCCGGCCTCTAATAGCAGCCGGTCTCTATTAAGCGCCGGGGGTCGAGGCTAGTTTTGCAAATAAACGCCGGGGACCTCTATTGGAGCATATACGGTAAATATTCAATGAAGCTCTAATAGCCAGTTAAAACCTAATGACAATGTGTCAAAATGTAAACTTTTTAATCTTTTATAAACACCCCCAAAATTAATATGAATTTCTCTTAGAGTGGTTTGTTTTCCTATCTCCCATATCACCTTCCGATTTTACTCTAAAATTTTCAATATAAATTTGTTTGTATTTTTTTTTTTTTTAAATCCACGATAGAAGGAGACTCGACTTCTGTTGCTTTTATTGTTTGTGTCTCCTTGTTTTGTGGTTTTAAGTTCGGTTGTTGGCTTATTGTTTTTATTTTTTTTTTTTTCTTACACAAACGAAGGAAGACAAGAAGAGGGTTTCCAAGAAAGGCAACGTTAGAGGTTTTGTTGCTTTTTGAGCGGTTATGTGTATTTTCCAGGTGTTCAGTCCTTTTTACGGCACTGGGGACAGTGTAAATAATAGGCCTTTCCTCATAAAAGGTAGCCTGTATTCACCAGAACTTCCTGAAAAGAGAATGATTAAAATATTTAGAAAAGCTTGAAGTTTATTATTGATTTTTTTTTTATTTTTTTTGTCAAATAAAGAAAAACATTATCATAAAATTAAGATTAATAAATTTTAATCTTTAGGTTCTAAATACTGAAAACAAAGGAAAAGCTGGCAAAGAATAAAAATATGCCAAATATAACGTAGGCCTATCTTGAATTTTTTTTTTACTCAAAATCAATTAATTAAAACCAAACCCTAATACTTAGTTACTCTATCTGATTAATTGTTATCATATCAAAGCACGTGCAAATTAGTAGATTACTGAAGGGAATGTATTGTTAGTCATTGATAGAGATCTATTTTTTTAATTTTTTTTTTGTAATGCTTTTCTGTCCGATTATTTGTTACACGCAAATTTCTAGACTGGGAACAAAAAAGATAAATTTTCAATTACTTACTTTAGATCGTCTCTTGTCCATAAATGCACATTCAAAGATTCAAGAAGAGCCATTGGAGGTTTGAAAATTCATAGGAACCTAAGTACCTAAAATTATTTTTATAATTTCGTTTACCTAACCAAAAGTAGGCTTAAATGATCAGTTAAAAACATATAAATAGGAAAGAGCGGGATCTGATAAATAAAAACAATTAACAAATAAAAGGAAAACAAAAAGTTTTTTTTTGTAATCGTGAAAAAGACAAAAAAAAAACCGAACAAGTCAATATTTCTATTCCACAATACAAGAAGATCCATTGAGCGGCTCAGAAGTTAGCATATGGGAAGTGGTGGTGTGGACACACATACATACTAACTGATTTGATAAGCCTAATGAAACTTAAAGTAATAAAATAAAACAAGATAGGGGTCGCGATTAGTAAACCAATCACAATGCTTCGCAACGTCTTCTGATACGTCTATGACAATATAACTGATATTGCCTTAATTTCCTTAGTATTATAAATGTGATTGTTTTGGAAGACGCAATTGTTGCGATTGTCATTGCGATTGTTGTCATTGTTGCTAATGATATTTAATTAAATATATAAAATATCAATAGTGATGCTACAGCGACATTAACACCATTTGCATACCGACCATACCGACACTGGGATTCGAACCCTTCAAAGCTCTCTTCCCTTCAAAATTTCTGGGTACGTCTCTCCTTGTAAATTCTAAGCAGTGCTGGAAAACTTTGAGTGCAACGAAATAACAGAATGGTTTTTAAGTAAATGTAATGAAATGTAATGCAATGAAAAGCGTTAACGAAATCTTTTAAATAGCAACAAGCAAACCAGTGATCACGTGATCTTAGATTCTGAGATAATTTTCTCACAACCCGCGAACGCATCTCGGAGACCTCATATTTGATCTTAAGTCACGTGACTTCCGGTTGTCCCATATAGACAACAAAGAAAATGTGAGCGTCTCGGAGACCGTCTGGGATATCCGGATGTCTTGGGACGTCCTGTTGATCCACGTAGATAACAATGAAAATATGAGTATCCATCAATACTACACCTAACCTATCTAACATTTGCACCTTATTTGTATTTCTAAGTCTTATGGTTTCGAAGGAGATAGGAGAAAAAAAATCAACTTTTCTTTTAATAATAGATAACAGAAAACGAAACAAAAATGGAAAAATAAATTTCGTTTTTTCGATGTAAAGATGGTACAATGCTACAATTTCAGTTCCAGCCTTTCAAAGAAAAATAGTTTTAGCGAAAGATGAAACGTCTTTCCTGGGCGTTTTATCATCTTTCGTTAAAACAACATTGACGATTTTCTCTCATTTTTGAAAGCAAGTGGAAAAAGAAGCAAAAAAAAAAAGGAAAAAAGAAATTTCCATAAATTATATATAAATCGGGAATGTTGAATTAAAGTAATAAATTAATTGAATTAAAAGTAATTGCAGTAAGTAATATTGCAGTAACAATGTTTATTTCTTTTTTGGTCGGAAATGGGATCCTCTTTTTTTTTTTGGTTGGAAGATGATAATAGCCAGTTTTCTGTTTTGATTGGTTGGATGATAATTCGCTGAAATATTTATTTCTAAATTAGTTCATTTACCGAAAGAGTAATAATTTTGTATTGTAAGAATACTTAATTACAGAAAACTAGATGTAGGCATACACTTATTTTTTAGCCAATCTTCATTTTTTAAAATAATATGCTGTAAAAAGTAGGTCGTTTACTTGAGAGCCAGAGACAGTAACAATGACAAATCTTTAAGCAATTATAAGTTGCATCAGTAGAGAATGTTAAGCGGAAGGACGCAGATCTTCATTGAAAATTGCTTTTTTTACGTCAATATTCACATACAATAATTACAATATTTAGGAATATATAGATCCGTAACGTAATAATAATAAATTTAAAGGATAATAAAAATAAGTTAAAAATAAATTTGAAATGCTCGAAATAGCTTTTCAGTTTGCCACAGTAAAAAGAGTGCGCTGTCGTCAGTCATCGACTGACCTCATATTATTAATTTAGATACGGAAGATTTTAGAAAAAAGGAAAAAAAAATCTGTAATGTTTTAAGCTTTAAATATTTCTACACTCTATTTTTTTAAATTTTAATCTAATTTTTTTAAAGAAGGTGAATAATATCAATATGTGCTTACTCCTACCTAATAACTTTGAACTGGTGAAATGGTCTTCTTGAAACGTGGGATATATTTTTATGGATCTAGTATTCGTATTCGACAATTTTTCCGTGTAGATCCTTCTCAAGTAGGGTTGCCATCCTTCCCGAATATAGCGGGACCATCACCGTAATGGGCCTTCTTGTCCCGACATCCCGTCAAGACCCAATTTTGTCCCGATTTTGCAAAATACTGTTACGAGCTTGGCGTTTAACTACAAGCTGACTTGCATGGAGTTTTATAAATACGTAAAAGGGAAAAAAGACTTGCCTAAAAAAGGTGAAATCTTCCGAAAAATATGGTGTACCAACTACTTCTGCCACAACAAGTTCCATGAAATTGTGTTCTGAATAAAAAGTAATTATATTAAATAATTTTTTTACTTCATTTCTACACCCCCATCTCAGAGTGTGCCGACGAGGTTCCAGCTAGATAAGGCAACCCTATTCTCAAGGGAAGATGACAAAATTTTCAATGGAAAAACGGAATAACGAACTAATAATGTGTCTTAACCATGCTTATTATTCTTTTTTTAGTAATCCACTAATTTGTGCGTGGTATCATTAAAATTAATGGGATTTATGCCACTCAAGCGAATTTACTCTTTCAGACAAATTGGAAAATTTGAAGATGACTGTTTCCGCACATTTTATTTTTAATTTTTTTTATTTTACTTTGTTTATTTTTAAATCGTAAAACTTAATAAAATATAAATATATAAAAATTGTAATATATTTTCCATTGTTTGAGGAACTTGTTTTTTATTTATCTCTGTGATTTATCAAAGAGGTGATAATCAGTTAATCACTCAATTCAGCGTCTTTAATAGATTCCAAACTGAACAGAGACAATTGACGCTACGGAGGGAAGTTCTTTGCACCTTGTGGTACCAGTCACCGGCGGGAGGACACGAGCTATCCCCACTTTTTCCTTGACCCGAACCATTAGGAACAGCGAAGAAGATTCGAGAAGAAAGAAAGAAATCAAGGCCAGAGAAAGTGAGAGACCGACTGCTTGACTTTCCAATCACGGTCACTTTTGAAGGTTACTCAAGTGAAGAGCCCCACCCTTTGCTTCTACACGCACGCGCTCAATCAATTGATTAAGAAGGAACTTTATTATTATTATTATTATTAAAAATAAATGAAGATTTTTTTTTTTTAATATTTGCCGAAATTAAAACAGAAATTTTTGAATTTCTGAAGAAATTTCCATTTATTGAAGTTGCCTAAATCCAATTAACTTTAATCATTTATTTTATCAAAAAAATTTTATCAAAAGAAGCGCACGAGGATTGATAAATAGATTAAATACGCTTTGTTGGACATTAATGGAAATACTGTGCTTCTGTTGTATCTGCTTTTTATTTAAGGGGATTTTTCTCATTTTCAGGCGCAAATTCTTCGAGGGGGATTCATACGCGAAAAATTAAAAAAAAAAAAAAAAAGAAATTCAGATAATCACTTCTTCGAAAATATGAATGCAAAGTTTCATGAAGACCCATTCATTGTTGAAATGTTATTAAGGAACTTAAATAAGTAAAGATTTCAAAAGCCTATTTTTAGCTTAAAATGAAAATCACAAAAAGTTGCAATTCTTGTAAATATAAAAAGTAACAAAAAAGAAAAGATTAAAATTGTACCTAAACAAAACAATGACTATCAATAAAGGATGTTAAACCTTTTTATAACCTTTATCATCCTTTACAAAAACCTTTTTATAACCGTTTTGTAATCTATTTGTTTAAAGAAAGGTATTATTAAAATCGCTGTGTTTTATATTTGCTGACAAGAAAAAATGTAGCTTAATTTAAAAAAAAAAAAAAGTTTTTGATGTGAATCCATGGGAAGATATTTGCAGGTAACAAATATTCCCATAAAGCATTTGAAGAGAAATAATTAATTCTCGCTAACTTCAATATTTTTTCTAATGAAATCCAATATCGAATCAATTGAATTTTCTAATTCATTTTACATTAGCTCGTGCTTTAATTTAAGAGAAATTTTTGGAGTTAAGAGAATTAAGGATATTGAGGATTTAATCAGTTTCTAGCAAATGGAGAAGTTAATAGTAGATTGTTGACGGTTATTATAAATTACAAAAACATTGATATTTTTTTACTTTAATAAACAGAGGGAAAAAAAAAGCGCATTGTAAATGAAATAGACTTTCAGTTCTTGAAGGAACTTCTTTATTAAATACATTTTCTTTTTTCATTTTTTTTATCATTCTAAATTCAAGTTATTTTGTTGAGGTTTCCTCATACGCTACGAATACAAATGAGGTAGTAAAAAAATACAAAATACAAGTTTAAATTAGCTATATTTCCTCCAGTAGTGCGTCACCTTTCTTTGTTCAGTATTGTATATATGACGCAGTAATATAGTTAGAAAAAGAATTGTGCACAATAATATTATAATATGAATGGGATAGAATGGAGCAGTAGCGTTATTATCATGCAAAATTATATTTATTATTCCTTCATTGTTAATAAATACGTAATACTTGTATTATTCATTTCCCCATTTCCACTTGATAAGAAAGTCCATGGAAAAAATATTAAGAAGAATACGGCGACAAGTAAAACACGCCAATAAAAGACGACTATCAAAATTATTTTCCGTATCTATGCACATTTATTAGCTTTTCAATATATATATATATATATGTACGTAGGATATATGTACGTAACTTATATATATATATATATATATATATATATATATATATATATGACTGAAACACTCTTGTAAATTTGTTAAAAATGAGCTCCGCGACGGCAGCTCGAAAGCTCCAGAATATCTACGCATGTTTTTTATATTGTTAATAATAATTTATTATATTTTAAAAAATTTATTTCTGTGTTGGCTGATACTTATTTCTTCACTATAAAAATATTAAAATAGGAAGTAAATAAAAGATGAATATAAATATTTACAATTTTAAATTTAATATGATGATAGTATTAAGAGAATTTAAATAATTACATTTTAGAATTCGATGTTTTTAAAAAGTAAATTTACAAACTACGAAATTTAGCTTAGGACAGTCAAGCTCGTAAATCTTTTTCTAAAAAATCTTCTTGAAACTTGATTTATAGATTTATAGTTTTAGTTTACAGTAAATTTTAATTACTTCAATTAAACTTTTGATTCCCGGTACAAAAATACCAAAAATAGCTCAGTGAATCTTTTAATTGTGAGCGTTTATATCTTTATTGTTTATTACTAACTCCACGCACGTTAAACTTTTGCCATTATGTATATGTTTATTTTTAAAAATTAATCTTTTACAAGCGGGGATTAATTTGCTGCCCTTTTTATTCTTAATTTATATTTTGATGTTTTTTAAATTGAAGGGCGATTATTTTGTTCATTCTTGTCCTTTATATATTCTTTTGATCCCACTGAGTTATGAGTACTGGGCGAATCAAACTGATGAGACCTGGGAAGGTCGAAACAGTCTGTATTTGATTCCCGGTACAAAAATCCCAAATATAGCTCAGTGGTTCTTTTAATTGTTGTGCGTTTTTACCTTTATTGTTTATTACTAACTCTTACGCACGTTAAACTTTTGCCTTTATCAATTAAACTTTACTTTCACATTTATGGTTCAGTATTTTTCTTTTCCTAAAATGCAATATTAAATATCTCATTATGGTTGTAATATGGTTGAAATTAGTATGGTTATTATTTGGTTTTATTTGAAAATTTTATATTAATTTTACATCAACAACTCTATTTAATTATTATTATTATTATTATTATTATTATTATTATAGTATAAGGGTTTCTTTTGTTCTTCCTTACTTTGTGACCTTCATCCGTATCACTTAATTAATGAATAATAAAAAAAAAAAGAAATCCAAAAAAGCCCAAAGATCTACTGTATGACCGAGATTCCTTCCTTCCTTTTGAGTCAGTGACGTGAATTACAATAAGCCTAACAGAAATTTCCACTCACTTATGACTACAACAATTTTTTGAAGGTCGTCAGATATTTGAGCAGCCATCTTGTTTTTTTGTTTTTTCTGGCGAATTTTTAACTTTTATAAATTTTCAGTTTCAGTATCAGAATGATCCATTACAGATTTCAATTTAAGTGTTTCTAAAAGGTTCTCTAAAATGGAGTTCATGAAAGAATTTGCACTCTACTTTCCGTACAATTCTTGCTTTATTATTATTATTATTATTATGTCTCACTTAAGTATTTTGTTCAATTTACTACCAATGTCCTTAATATTTATTGTTACTAGTTCTTACTGTACTCGACAAAAATAAGCTAAACATAGGTAACTTTAATATACATATGCAATAATTATATATAGAGTTAAATCAGAAAATTATTTTAACTTTTAAATCATGTTACTGCCTAATTTAAAATTTTTCGAAAATTATCACCTAGCGGTCTACCTGACAAAAATCACTTGTAAAAACAATACTATGTAAGTAATTTCATATTTTTTAACAATGTATTCAAAATTAATTAAATATTTGTAGTATACCTATATTCAGAACCTGTTGATAGGAATTTGTCATTCCTAACGGGACTGTAACTTTTGTATTTAGAATCATAATAAAAAAAAATAAAAATAAAAAAAATATCGAAAAAAGTTTCAAACTATGAGTTTCCCCAGCTAAGACAATATGGCGGGTCAAGGACCAAAGCACATATTGCCAAGTGTAATGTCACGTGTTGTTTTAGGGCGCTCGCCATCTGATGCATCCCTAAGC